>CM017193.1:21770731-22208231 GCA_004837865.1 Musa balbisiana | reverse complement strand
TGTCATTTATAGGACATTTTATTTTATATTATTGCATTAGTCTTGTAGCCACCAAAGTGACCTGGACTAATAACTTATAAAATAATATTAAAGAATTAGTCCTAAATGACATCAAGGAAATAACATTCATAATGGCACATATAATTAGGAGATTTAGATAATCCCAAAGAAGAATCTAATTCAAATAATTATGTGATGGGGTAGGATGATACTGTTTTGGATATCCTTGCAGTTTATTGTTGTATACCCAAAGGTAACAACACTATTCCACAAGGATAGTATCAGTCCTACATAAATATTCTTTGAGTGAACATTAGATATGTCAATATTTCACCCAAAGGTGTAATATAGATGATATCAATAGTTCATCAATTTTTAACAAACTCAAAGCATTAATGTTCAATAATTATTGTGGTTATTTTATTATTGAACTGTTTAGTAGCAAACTTAAAGAAATTTGATGAATATTATTTTGTAATTCATCTCCTTAAGTTTTGTCTGACCTGTAGCTGCCAAAGCAGCCTGGGATGATAAACTTTTGTGATATGAATTGCAATAAAAGTCTTGTCATTTATAGGACATTTTATTTTATATTATTGCATTAGTCTTGTAGCCACCAAAGTGACCTGGACTAATAACTTATAAAATAATATTAAAGAATTAGTCCTAAATGACATCAAGGAAATAACATTCATAATGGCACATATAATTAGGAGATTTAGATAATCCCAAAGAAGAATCTAATTCAAATAATTATGTGATGGGGTAGGATGATACTGTTTTGGATATCCTTGCAGTTTATTGTTGTATACCCAAAGGTAACAACACTATTCCACAAGGATAGTATCAGTCCTACATAAATATTCTTTGAGTGAACATTAGATATGTCAATATTTCACCCAAAGGTGTAATATAGATGATATCAATAGTTCATCAATTTTTAACAAACTCAAAGCATTAATGTTATTCTATATTTTTGCAGTGGTACTTCCGCATATACATTCATATGCTTCAAGTGTCCCTGTACTCTCTGGATCAAATTATTCAGAATGGTTAGAGCATGTGCAATTCACACTCGGAGTTTTAGATCTTGATTTAGCATTACTTGTTGAAAAGCCTGCAGACTTGACTGATGAAAGTACTGCAGAACAAGTCAATGAAATGAAGACTTGGGAAAGATCTGATAGGCTCAGTTTAATGTTCATAAGAATAACAATTGCAAATAACATAAAGACTTCATTACCAATTGCAACTAGCGCAAAGGAATATTTAAAGGTTATTGAAGACAGATTTAAATCTGCTGATAAGTCATTGGCTGGCACATTAATGAAGGAACTGACTACAGCCCAATATGATGGTACTCGAGGAATTCAAGATCACATCCTCAATATGGCTGACAAAGCTGCAAAGCTTAAAACATTAGGCATGAATGTTGATGAATCCTTCCTCGTGCAGTTTATTCTTAATTCTCTTCCTTCTCAGTTTGGCCCATTCAAGATTCACTACAATACAAATAAGGATAAGTGGAACTTGAATGAGTTGACTAGTATGTGTGTTCAGGAAGAATTAAGATTAAGGCAAGAAAGTTCATATAATGTCATGACTACTATTCAAGGAGCTGGCAATAAGAAAAGAAAATTGAAGCATCAATCAAAGAAACTTGCCGGGTCTGGAAATGTTAAGCGGACTAATGAAAAGAAAGCCTTTATTGTAAAGTGCTTCTTTTGTGGCAAGAAAGGACACGTGAAGAAGGACTGCATTAAACGCAAGACTTGGTTCGAAAAGAAAGGTATTAACTCGACCTTTGTATGTTTCGAATCAAATATTACAGAAGTTCCTTCTAATACTTGGTGGATTGATTCTGGTGCTTCAACTCATGTTACAAATAACATGCAGGGATTTCTTTCAATTCGGAAACCAAAAGAACATGAAAGATTCATCATTATGGGAAATCGTCTTAAAGCGAAAGTGATATCAATGGGAACTTATCGTCTACGCTTAGAGACGGGTCATTTGATGGATCTTGTTGACACATGTTATGTCCCTACAATTTCTAGAAATTTGATTTCTCTTTCTAGAATTGATGAGTTAGGATATTGTCTTTCTTTTGGTAGTGGCAAACTCAGTATGTTTTATGATTCAATAAAAGTTGGTTCTGGAATTCTGTGTGATGGTTTGTACAGAATTAATTTGGATCTTGAGTTTGCAAAGACATTAATGACCCTGCAATCAAATGTTGGATTGAAACGTAGTTTCAATAATGAAAGATCTTCTATATTGTGGCATCGACGATTGGGGCATATCTCCAAGGAAAGAATTGAAAGATTAGTGAAGGATAATATTCTGGAACATTTAGACTTCACTGATTTTGATATTTGTATAGATTGCATTAAGGGAAAGCAAACTAAACATATAAAGAAAAATGCCACAAGAAGTAAAGAACTCCTTGAGATTATTCATACTGATATCTGCGGACCACTCCATATTCCTTGTTTTAGTGGAGAAAAATATTTTATCACATTTATAGATGATCTGTCCAGATACGGCTATGTTTATCTAATACATGAAAAGTCTCAAGCCATTGATACTCTTGAAGTATACATAAATGAGGTTGAGAGACAATTAGATAGAAAAGTTAAAATTGTCAGATCTGACAGAGGTGGTGAATTCTATGGCAGATATGATGGATCTGGTCAGAATATTGGTCATTTTGCTAGATTCCTAGAACAACGGGGTATTTGTGCTCAATATGCATTACCAGGTGTGCCACAGCAGAACGGTGTTGCTGAAAGGCGAAATCGTACTCTGATGGACATGGTTAGGAGCATGATAAGTTATTCCTCTGTACCTGAGTCGATATGGGGTGAAGCTCTTAGGACAGCTATGTACATCTTGAACAGGGTTCCTAGTAAGTCAGTTTCATCGACTCCATTTGAGTTATGGACTGGTAGGAAGCCTAGTCTGAGACATTTACATATTTGGGGATGTCCTGCAGAGATAAGAGTATTCAATCCACATGAAAAGAAATTAGATCCAAGAACCATTTCAGGATATTTTATTGGTTATCCAGAAAAATCCAAGGGATACAGATTTTATTGCCCTAATTATAGCATGAGAATAGTAGAATCTGGTAATGCAAAATTCCTAGAAAATGGCGAAATCAGTGGGAGTGAAAAATCTCGAAGGATTAATTTTGATATCGAGGAGATTCAGGTTAATTCTCCCATATCATCCCCTATTCGAGAAATTGTTGTTCCTCAAATCAATGAGAGTATTGACGAGAGTGAACAACAAAATAATATCGGAGAACCCTCACATGATGTTGATGTCGCCGCCGATGATCTTGTAGAACAATCACAATTGGCAGATTTGAGAAGATCTCAAAGGAAAAGGAAACATGCCATTTCTGATGATTATGTGGTATATCTACAAGAATCAGATTATGATATAGGAATAAAAAGAGACCCCTTATCATTTTCACAAGCCATAGAAAGTAACGATTCTGAAAAATGGTATAATGCAATGAAAGAAGAGTTAAAATCAATGGTCCAGAATAGTGTCTGGGATCTCGTTGAATTGCCCAATGATTGTAAAAGAGTCGGTTGTAAATGGGTCTTTAAGACAAAACGCGACTCAACGGGCAATATCGAACGATATAAAGCCAGACTTGTGGCCAAAGGTTTTTCTCAAAAGGAAGGCATCGACTATAATGAGACTTTTTCTCCAGTTTCTAAAAAGGACTCATTAAGAATCGTCATGGCATTAGTAGCTCATTATGATCTTGAGCTGCATCAGATGGATGTGAAAATAGCATTTCTGAATGGGGATCTGGATGAGGAAATCTATATGGAACAACCTGAAGGATTCATTGAAAAGGGAAAAGAAAATTGGGCTTGTAAACTTAAGAAATCTATTTATGGCCTTAAACAAGCTTCTAGACAATGGTATATAAAGTTTCATAATACCATTACTTCCTTCGGATTTAAGGAAAACACTGTTGATCAGTGTATATATCTGAAGGTAAGTGGGAGCAAGTTTATTATATTGGTCTTATATGTGGATGATATTTTACTTGCCAGTAGTGATCTTAGTTTATTGCACGAAACTAAGATATTTCTCAACAAGAATTTTAAGATGGTTGATATGAATGAGGCAGCCTATGTCATTGGTATTGAGATATTCAGAGATAGATCTCAAGGATTATTAGGATTGTCTCAGAAAGGATATATTGATCGTATCTTGGAGAGATTTAATATGCAGCTTTGTTCAGCCAATGATGCACCTATTACTAGAGGTGAAAAATTCAGTCAAAAACAATGCCCAAGAAATGACTTAGAAAAGAATCAAATGAAGAATATTCCTTATGGATGCGCAGTTGGAAGTCTATTATATGCTCAAACCTGTACAAGACCAGATATCAGTTTTGCAGTTGCAATGCTGGGAAGATACCAAAGTAACCCAGGAATGGAACATTGGAAAGCTGCAAAGAAAGTAATGAGATATCTGCAAGGGACAAAAGATTATATGCTCACATACAGGAGATCAGATCAGCTTGAAGTGACAGGATATTCAGATGCTGATTTTGCAAATTGCCTCGACAGTAGGAAGTCCACTTCAGGATTTGTATTTATGTTAGCTGGTGGGGCAATTTCTTGGAAAAGTGCAAAGCAATCGCTTATTGCATCGTCAACAATGGAAGCTGAATTTGTGGCATGCTTTGAGGCTACAAATCAAGCTTTATGGCTGCGAAATTTCATCTCAGGACTTGGTGTGGTCGACTCAATTGCCAGGCCGTTGAAGATATTTTGTGATAACACCGCAGCAGTTTTCTTCTCTAAGAATGGCAAGTATTCTAGTGGTTCCAAGCACATTGAGATAAAGTACTTGGTGGTTAGAGAAAGAGTCCAGAAACAGCAAGTGTCAATTGAGAACTTGAGCACCACTATGATGATTGCTGATCCATTGACAAAAGCTCTACAGTGTAAAACATTCAGAGAACATGTTCTTAGAATGGGGCTTGTGAGCAAGTCATAAAGGATATGGTGATGCATGTATGTGTGGATGTTATTATTGACATTCTTCTTAAAAGGTTATATGTTTCTGTTATCCTGTTTACATTTATGTTTATGCATATTATGGTTGAATGTAATAACAGGATTGTCCTGACAAGACAAATTACAGGGGTCATTATGGACTATATTAGGAAAGACTAACAATGTTGTGGTACATAGAAGGGAGTATAACATTGATGAAATACAACCGCTATGACTCGCATTGATAGTTGGACTTAATATAGTATTATTGTGTTTATTGGACTTATTGGCTTATTTTAAAAACATGGCCATGTATAAAATGCTTTTCAAAATTTTTTTTTTGGAATCCAATTAGGTCAAATTGTTTTCAAACAAATTATGTTTTGTTTATTTTTTATTTTTAACATCTTTTTATATCTTATCAATTAATGGGCCAAGTGGGAGAATGTTAGATTTTGTGGCCCTTTTATAATTGAATAAGATAACTAATTGGGTTCCGTTGAGTTATTTTAGCCAATAGAATTAGTCCACTTACGGAACGATTCCTCGGGAGATAACCTTGATGGGAGGAATCTCCTGAGATATTATCGTAGACCCTCTGCTCTCGCCTATTAAAGGACAGGATCTTTAGGGGATTGGATAAGCGTTGTCAGCACGTATACACGGACAGACGCACCCTTCCGTTGAGGGATATTATTCTTCTCCTCAACTGCCTCCCGAATATCTTTCCCCAAAATCCATCAGTTTGTGTGATCCTGTGAAAGGATAGGAAGAGAGGAGAAAGGATCTACGGATCTACTTGCAGATCAGAGTTGCGCAGCGATCTTGGAGACGTGAAGACGGACGGTGCCTACAACAATCTCGGTTCAAGACGGTGCTTAGAAGATCAAACAAGATCTCTGACCAAATGGCATCTAAAGGTACGCTTCGTAAATTAGATCTATGTATTCTTGATTTCAATCCTGGCATATAGGTTATTTCCGCATATTGATATAGCATAATTATAGACTTTTATGCTATCATGTATATATATGTATGTATGTATATACATATATGTATATGTATATATATATATGTATGTATACATACATACATATGTATATACATATACATATATTTATATACATACATACATATATATATACATACATATATGTATACATATATATACATATATGTATACATACATATGTATACATACATATATATGTATATACATACATACATATATGTATACATATATATACATATATGTATACATACCTATATATACATATATGTATACATACATATGTATATATACATATATACATATATATGTATACATATATGTATACATATATGTATATGTAAATATATATATGTATATATGTACATATATATGTATATATGTATATATGTACATATGTACATATATACATGTACATGTATATGTATATGTATATACATGTACATATATATACATATGTACATATATACATATATATACATGTATATATATGTATATATATGTACATATACATGTACATATATGTACATATATATACATATACATATACATGTATATGTATATATATATGTTAATCATGAAAATTCACATGGTGGTCAAAATTAAGTATACATGAAGAATAAATCAAGATTACTTTATCAATACTACATATAACTCCACTACACTTATTGTTGAATCTCGGATTTTGATGATAAAATCAATTAGTAAATTGTTTAACTTAATCTATGTGTTGAGATAAGTGTGCAGGATTAACTATAATAGCGGTAAGGCGCAAAGCAGATGATAGGCCGAAGTCGAAGATTCGGACAATGTACCGGGAGCTCACCAAAAGCTTGTCTGAAGATCGTCGAGAGTTCGTCACAAGATCACTAAGAGTTCGTCAAGAGTTCGTCGGAAGACTTGCCGAGAAGTTTGTCGGAGGATCGTTGAGAGAAAAATTGACATACCATACTAATTGCTTGCCTTAATCATAGTTAGAACATTAATTGAGTTAGGATTAGGAGGTAATCTCACTAACTCAGTTAGGGGCCAACTAGGCCTTTAACAGGGTTAAATTGGGCCAGATTGAACAGCTCATTTAGCACCTAAAATCAGGGTCGGCGGTGGCACCGCTTGGGACTCGATCTCCCAGGAGTTCTAGGCGGTGGTACCGCCTAGACTAGGCAGTGGTATTACTGACAGTTAATACTGTCAAGTGGTGGCTGGTATTACTGACAGTTAATACTGTCAAGTGGTGGTACCGCCTTGTCAAGCGGTCGTATCACCTAGTGTCAATCTGCAAGTGATAGTACCGATCAATAATGGTGGTGGTACCACCAGTACCTCGAAATCCAAGGAAGTGACACTTTATGGCTCCAAATTCAGAAGCCATTGGGGCTTATAAATACTCCACCCTTTTCTGCATGAAAGGGTAGCAAAGTGTAATCGATAGTGTGAAAAATTTGAAGTGTTTGGGGTGTTAAAAGTGTTGTAAAAGTGAGAAGAGTCCTCCTCCTCCCTCTCTTAGCTTTGTAACCATTTAAGAAAGATGAGTGAGGCTTGTAAGGGTTATCTCCTAAACCCGGTGAAAGGAGAAAGAGTTGTAAAAAGTGGTTGGTCTTCGCCTATTGAAGGAAAGCAATTAATGGATGCCGATGACCTCAACGGGGTAGGAATCGGAAGTGGATGTAAGTTACAATGGCCAAACCACTCTAAATTTTGGTTTACATTTTATTTGAGCAATTTACATTTCTATAAACTTCCTTAATTTTTTCTTTACACTTTTACGAGCTATTAATATCTTTTCTCTTTCAAGTCTAATATCTTTCCAAAATAGATTTAATCGAAATGAATATTTTCTGAAATTAATAATTTTTTCACTATACTAATTCACCCCCCCCCCCCTCCTCCTCCTCCTTAGTGCCGCTCTAACCAAGTGGGTCACTCAATTACACATCCGCCCATGTTTAATGGAACAGATTACACATATTGGAAGACTAGAATGAGAATTTTTTTATTTCTATGGATTTTGAGTTATGGAACATTGTCGAAAATGGTTTTTAAAAGTGTTCTCTTCTAATGAACGATTGGAATGAGTTGGAGAAGAAAACTTTCGCCTTAAACACCAAGGCTATGAATGCCTTGTTTTGTGCTTTAAATAAAAACGAGTTTAATCGAGTATCTATTTATAAAGCGATTATTGATGTTTGGCACATACTTGAAGTTACTTACGAAGGCACTAGTAGAGTAAAGGAGTCGAAAATTAATCTTTTAGTCCATACTTATGAGTTGTTTCGGATGAAACCGAGTGAGACCATTGGAGACATATACACCTGATTTACGGATATCATCAATAGTCTAAAAGGACTTGGTAAAAGTTTCTTAGATTTTAAACTTGTTAATAAAATCTTAAGATCCCTTCCAAAGAGTTAAGACCCTAAAGTAACGGTCATTCAAGAGGCCAAGGGTTTAAATAACTTTTCTCTCGAAGAATTAATCGGGTCACTAATGACCTATGAGATGACTTGTAATGCTCATGAAGAGCTTAAGAACAACTTTCCAAAGAATAAGAAGGATATGACACTAAAAACTCAAGAAGACCACTTGAAAGAAAATTTAAGTGATGAGGACTATGATGAGGACTATGGCACTCTAAACAAGAAAGTTTAAAAAATTCATAAAAAGGAATAAATTTAGAAATGATACTTAAAAATAAATTTGAACCCAAGAAAGAACAAGTCATATGCTACAAATGCAAGAAGCCTAGACATTTCAAAAGTGAATGTCCCTAAGCAAAGAAGAAACAACCAAAGAAGAAGAAGACTCTTAAAGCAACATGGAATGACTCAAGTGCATCCAAAAAAGAGGAGCAAACTAACACCAAGCAAGTTACTCACTATGCGCTAATAGCTATTGGAGATAAGGTAAGCAGTTCATTAAATGTAAATTTATCTTTTGATGAATTACTAAGTGCTTTTCATGATTTATTCGATGAATGTAAAGTAGTTAGTAAAAAATATAAATTATTAAAAAAGGAGCATGCTTCTCTGATTTTGATAGACTAAAAATTGAGCATTATGATAGTTTAGCTCCTTGCACAAAATGTGATGGATTAGAAATACTTAGAATAGAAAACTTGCTACTCAAAGAAACCTTAGAAAAGTTTGAAGTTGGTAGCAAGTCCTTGAACATGATCCTTGCCAATAAGGGTCATGTTCATAGAAAAGGCGAAATTGGATTTGTTAGTAGCTATCACCGAAATCTAACCACTTTTGTTACAGGCCCTACCTTACATGTTTCACCTCAAAACAAATGCAACTTCTGTTATAAATTTGGACATATTACGTACAAATGTCCATTTAAGAGATATGGTCCACATAAATTGATTTGGGTTCCTAAAGGAACCTCAAATGATCCAATGCAACATGATAAGTTGTATAGATCAATCTATGAGGCACCCAAGGTCAAATGGGTACCTAAAAATCATCCTTTTTTGTAGAAATATTTATTGACACAAGCTAGGAGCAAGAGATGGTACATTGATAGTAGATGCTCAAGGCATATGACCGGAGATCTATCTCAATTCTCTAAACTCACTAGTCTAGACGAAGGATATGTCACCTTCGGAGACAACAACAAGGGTAAAATCATTGGCAAAAGAACCATAGGTAACAAATCCAACTTTTTTATTGAAGTTGTGGTATTGGTTGATGGCTTAAAGCATAACCTTTTGAGCATTAGTCAATTATGTGATAAAGGATACATCATTAGATTTGAGTCCAATGCTTGCATTATTGTAAAACCACACAAAAACACGTCTATGATTGCCCTAAACAAAATCATGTATACACTATCAACATTGATGATCTTTGTAATGAAATGTGTTTTTCGGTTTTGAATGACGATGCTTGGCTTTGGTATAGGAGATTAGGTCATGCTAGCATAAAACTAATCTCTCAAATCTCATATTAAGTTTGTTAAAGACAATATGTGTGATGCATTCAACTAGGAAAATAAATAAAAGATAATTTCAAACCAAAGAACCAAATAAGCACCTTTAGACCATTGCAATTGATCCATATGAACTTATTCAGACCAATTGCTACATCAAGCCTAGGAGGTAGCAAATATACTTTTGTCATCGTGGATAATTATAGTAGATACACTTGGACTTACTTCTTGGCACACAAAAGTGATTACTTCGGATATTTTTCTAAATTTTCTAAACTCATTCAAAATGAAAAGGGTTTTATGATTTCATCAATTCGAAGTGATCACGGTGGTGAATTTTAAAACCGTGATTTCCAAGATTTTTGTTTATCTAATTGATACAACCACAATTTCTCTACTCCAGAAAATCCTCAATAAAATATAGTAGTAGAAAGAAAAAATAAAAACTTGCAAGAAATGGCAAGAACCATGTTAAACGAACATAGCCTACCCAAATATTTTTGGGCCAAAGCCGTAAATACGACATGCTATGTCATAAATAGGGTACCATTACTTTCCAAAACCCCTTATGAGTTGTGGAACAACAAAAAACCCAACGTTTCATATTTTAAAGTTTTTGGGTGTAAATATTTTATCTTGAATGAAAAAGATGTCTTAGGAAAATTTAATGCAAAATCTGAAGAAGAGATTTTTCTTAGCTATTCTTCTATTTCTAAGGCCTTTCGTATCTTTAACAAAAGAACATTGGTTATAAAAGAATCTATTCATATTATTTTTAATGAAGTTTTCGAAGTAAAGAAAAATGATTTTGATGATGATGTTAATTTTGATGATTTGAATTTAAATGAAACCCTTTCTCCATCTAGCAACTTAGATGCATCCTCTTCCGAAACATCCTTACTCAAGGAATGGAAGTATGTAGATGCTCATCCTAAGGAACTAATAATAAGAGACACATCAAAAGGGGTTCAAACTCGTTCTTCTCTTAAGAATTTTTATGCAAATACTGCTTTTCTCTCCCAAATTGAACCTAAATGTATTGACGAGGCCTTGAAAGATAATTCATGGGTTATCGCAATGCAAGAAGAGTTGAACCAATATGAGAGAAATGAGGTATGGAAGCTTGTTTCAAGGCCAAATGACCATTTAGTTATTGGTACTAAATAGGTCTTTAGAAACAAGCAAGATGAATTTGGTATCGTGGTTAGAAACAAGGCTAGATTAGTTACCAAGGGTTTTAATCAAGAAGAAGCTATCGATTATAAAGAAACCTTCGCTCCTGTGGTACGATTAGAAACCATAAGGATGCTCCTTGCCTATGCTAGTGGTAATAATTTTAAGTTATTTCAAATGGATATTAAAAGTACTTTTCTTAATGACTTTATTTCTAAAGAAGTTTATGTTGAATAACCTCACATATTTGAGAATAATGATTTCCCTAATCATATGTTTAAATTGACTAAAGCTCTCTATGGATTAAAACAAGCCCCAAGGGCTTGGTATAAGAGACTTAGCTCATTTCTTATCCAGAATAATTTCTCTAAAGGCAAGGTCGATACCACATTATTTATTAAAAATTTTAAAAATAATTTCTTTATTATTAAAATTTATATTGATGATATTATTTTTGGTTTCACGAATGAATCTTTATGTGAATCATTTGCCAAAAGTATGAACCAAGAGTTTAAAATAAGTTTAATGGGTGAATTAACCTTCTTTTTAGGCTTACAGATCAAATAACTTAATGATGATATTTTTATTAGTCAAACAAATATGCATTAGACTTGCTAAAACTATTTAATATAGGATAGATTCAAAGGCTATCAATACTCATCTGAGTACCTCCACTAAGTTAGACATTGACGCATAGGTAGAGAACGCTTTGATCAAAAAGCTATAGGGGGATGATAGGTAGTTTACTATTATCATCGAAACTAACTAGACATCATGTTTAGCATAGGACTTGTTCCAGTTCATCTAACACCAAGCAAATCTCATTGTAAAGCTATTAAAAGGATTATCGCAATGCAAGAAGAGTTGAACCAATATGAGAGAAATGAGGTATGGAAGCTTGTTTCAAGGCCAATGACCATTTAGTTATTGGTACTAAATAGGTCTTTAGAAACAAGCAAGATGAATTTGGTATCGTGGTTAGAAACAAGGCTAGATTAGTTACCAAGGGTTTTAATCAAGAAGAAGCTATCGATTATAAAGAAACCTTCGCTCCTGTGGTACGATTAGAAACCATAAGGATGCTCCTTGCCTATGCTAGTGGTAATATTTTAAGTTATTTCAAATGGATATTAAAAGTACTTTTCTTAATGACTTTATTTCTAAAGAAGTTTATGTTGAATAACCTCACATATTTGAGAATAATGATTTCCCTAATCATATGTTTAAATTGACTAAAGCTCTCTATGGATTAAAACAAGCCCCAAGGGCTTGGTATAAGAGACTTAGCTCATTTCTTATCCAGAATAATTTCTCTAAAGGCAAGGTCGATACCACATTATTTATTAAAAATTTTAAAAATAATTTCTTTATTATTAAAATTTATATTGATGATATTATTTTTGGTTTCACGAATGAATCTTTATGTGAATCATTTGCCAAAAGTATGAACCAAGAGTTTAAAATAAGTTTAATGGGTGAATTAACCTTCTTTTTAGGCTTACAGATCAAATAACTTAATGATGATATTTTTATTAGTCAAACAAAATATGCATTAGACTTGCTAAAATGATTTAATATAGATAGTTCAAAGGCTATCAATAATTCTCTGAGTACCTCCACTAAGTTAGACATTGACGAAGGTAGAGAAAGCTTTGATCAAAAAGCTTATAGGGGTATGATAGGTAGTTTACTATATCATCGCAACTAAACTAGACATCATGTTTAGCATAGGACTTTGTGCCAGGTTTCAATCTAACACCAAGCAATCTCATTTAAAAGCTATTAAAAGGATTTTTAGATACCTAAAAGGAACTTCTAAATTAGGATTATGGTATCCAAAATCTAAAAATTTTGAATTGCTTGTTATGTCGATGCTGATTTTGCTGACTGCCAAATAGATAGAAAAAGCACATCCAGAATATGTTAATTTTTAGGACACACACTTGTCTCTTGGTCTTCCAATAAGCAAAACTTGGTTACATTATCCACAATTGAAGCTAAGTATATTGCAGCAGATGCATGCTGTGCGCAAGTTATATGGATAAAAAATACTTTAGAGAACTATGGAATTCACCTAAAGAATATACATATAAAGTGTGATAACACAAGTCTAATATGTTTAACAAAAACTCCTATTTAACACTCTAGAACTAAACATATTGATATTAGGCATCACTTTATACGAGATCATGTTAATAATCATGATGTAATCTTAGAATTTATTGATATAAAACATCAATTGGATGATATTTTTACAAAACCTTTGATTGAGGAATAATTTGATTTTATAAAAAGAGAATTTATGTATGCTAAATTTCTCAGATTCATTAGTTCCTCTTTAAATTTTTCTCTAGATTTTATTATCAAATTTTATTTTACAAGATTATTCACTTGAATCATGAACTTGTGGTATGCGAACAAATCTTATATGATATTTGTGTATGAATTTTTGTATGATGCATGAACTTATGGTACGAATTTTATATGAATCATGAACTTTATGGTGTGAAATTTTCTCCTCTTACAAGAATAGATTTTATAATGTTTGAGTGTGTGTACCTCATAATCTTGCAAGAAGGAACCACACAATGTTAGCACTACACGTCACTACAAGCAGTGCTCACTATGCGATGGCACCGCCCAGTTGGCGGTAGCACCACCTAGCTTGTCACGGGTTGTAGGCAGTAGCATCGCCTGCAACCTACCCTATATAAAGAACAAGCTAGGGCTAGCGGTAGAACTGACCCCAACTCACTCTACACCTTTCCAAAGAGCTCCAAACCTCTTGATCCTCTTACTCTCCCTCTAGCAACTCAAAGAATCCTCATTTTTCTGCTAAATCAAGGATCAATCTCAAACATCCTCTTGGTGATCACTAGAAGGAAAAACTACAAAGGTAATCCTTAAACCAAATTGATTACCCCTTTGCATTACATATTTGTGCCTCTTATTTGTCTTCATAATTGTAGTCTTCATGACTTCTAGAAGATCCTCAAGGGATAAAGGGAAGAGGAGATTAGATGAAAACTATGACTCTCTATTTTCTGATTCACATCAACATGCCCTAAAATTTTCAACCATAGAATCTAGAAATGTTCATAAGGTTAAATATGTTGATTTAGAGGAATTAAGAGATTTGGAACCTATTCAATGGTTTGATAACCTAGATATCCTACCAATCCTTCAAATATGTGAACCTATCTATCCAAGACTTGTTAGATTGTTCTATAATAATTTGCATGTGGATGAAAATGATAGGGTCTCCACCTATCTCTTAGGATATCATATACCTATTACGGATAGCGTAATCTGCAATCTCATAGGAATTGCGGAGAAAGAAAGAGGTTGTTATTTTAGAGGCCAATGGGATGAAGCATTAGTTAGGACCACTTATTTTAAGGCCTTAGGAACCATCTTCGGTAATCTTAATTTGTCTATTCTTTCAAAGAGATGTGAACATTTACTATCTTTCAACACTAAAGTACTTCATTATATCTTGATAAGCATTATAATTCCAAAACAATATCATCATGATGAAGTTAACTAAATGAAAATAGGAACGATGTATTGGATTATGAAAGAACATGAAAATTGTTTTAGCTACCTTATACAACAAAACATGATTGAACTATCGAAAAAGGGCATGATACTTCCATATGGTAACCTTATCACAAGATTAATCCATGCATATAACATAGTCATCCCACCTGACGAAGAAGTTATGAAACTAGATAGATTTAATGTCATAAATAGAAACCTACTAAGATAATTAAGGTATATTTAGAAATGGGATATGGACTAGATTACCTAGAAGGATTGATCCCCTCCCACCTGATTCAGAACTTGAAACACTAATATTTAGGGGTAATCAACCCCCTTCTATTGCTCCCTTTGAGGCAACACCTCCAGTAGAGTAAGCACCCCCCTCGACATAGAGACTCAAATGGATCGATTTGAACAACGTCAAGATCAAATTTTAATTGAGTTACAGCAGATTTATCGATAGCTTAATACCTTGTTTAGACATTTTGACTTGTCACCACCTAAATAGTTATGTATGTCTTTTTGCTGATGACAAAGGGAGAGAAGTGGACGAAATCCCTCTCTTTTATTGTGCTTACTTTAATGTTGAAATTCTTTATTTACTTTAATACTGAAAATTTCTATAATATTATGATATCTTTAATGCTAAGAATTTCTAATATTACCATAGATACAATATCAGATTCTTAATATTGTGAACTTTTGAATACTACAATGCAATAATGATGATATTTCATGCAAGTAGTGATGAAAGGCTATGCCGAAACATTTTATTATGAATGAAGTGATTGTGCATTTAATATCTTGATGAGTTGAAATTATGATAATGCACAATGGATGTGATTTCTAATTTTGAACAAAGCTTAAATCCAAGGTTGTGAATTCAAATTTGTATGGCATATAGTTAGGGGGAGTTAAGGATGACTCCACCAATTGGTTGTCATCATCAAAAAGGGGGAGATTGTTGAATCTCATATTTTGATGATAAAATCAATTAGTAAATTGTTTGACCTAATCTATGTGTTGAGATAAGTATACAGGATTAACTACGATAATAGTAAGGCATAAAGTAGATGATGGGCCAGAGTCGAAGATTCGGACGATGTACCGGGAGCTCACCAAAAGCTTGTCTAAAGATCGTCGAGAGTTCGTTAAAAGATCGCCGAGAGTTCGTCGGAAGATCGCCAAGAATTCGTCGGAAGATCGTCGAGAGTTCGTCGAAAGATCACCAAGAGTTCGTCGAGAGTTCACCGGAAAACTTGCAGAGAAGTTCGTTGGAGGATCGCCAAGAGAAAAATCGACATACCAGACTAATTGCTTGCCTTAATCATAGTTAGAATATTAATTGAGTTAGGATTATGAGGTAATCCCACTAACTTAGTTAGGGGCCAATTGGGCCCTTAACAGATCTAAATTGGGCCAGATTGAATAGTCCATTTAGCACTTGAAATCATGGCCAGTAGTGGCACCACTTGGGACTTGGTCTCTCAAGAGTTCTAGATGGTGGTACCGCTAACAGTTATGCTGTCAAGTGGTAGTACCACCCAGTGTCAGTCTGCAGGTTGTAGTACCGCCCAATAATGGTGGTGGTACCGTCAATACCCGAAATATGGGGAAATGACATTTTTTTGCTCCAATTCAGAAGCCATTGGGGCCTATAAATACCCCACCTTTTTCTACATGAAAGGATAACAAAGTACAATCGATACAGTGAAAAATTCTAGGTGTTTGGGGTGTCAAAAGTGTTATAAAAGTGAGAAGAGTCCTCCTCCTCCCTCTCTTAGCTTTGTAACCATTCAAGAAAGATGAGTGAGGCTTGTAAGGGTTATCTCCTAAATCCATAGATAAAGAGTTAAATGGTTGATCTTCTCCTATTAAAGGAAGATCATTAGTGGATGCTGGTGACCTCGATAGAAGAGAAATCAAAAGTAGATGTAAGTCACAACGACCGAACCACTATAAATTCTGATTTACATTTTATTTGAGCAATTTATATTACTACCCTTTCAAGATTTAATCAAAATGAATATTTTTTAAAATTAATAATTTTTTCACTACACTAATTCACCTCCCCTCTTAGTGCCGCTCTTGATCCTAACACTTATAATATATAATTTGATCATTAAAACTTTAAAAATAAATTGATTTCATTATATATTGTGCACTTGTGTTAAAAAATATAAATCGAATAATGTCTCACCAACCAGCTTAAAAGTAAACTTTTATATGGAATTATATTGATAAAAAAAATTAAGACGATATCAAAATAAAAAATTATGCGTTCAAATTTTCAAGTAACACGTGAAAAGAGTATGAATTACATAGGTTTTTAGATAGAATGATATTGATAAGAAAAACTAAACGTGCCATAGCATATATACCTAACATGACTGATAAAGTTATTTTTATTGGATATAAAAAGTAATTTTACTTATTTATTTCTCTGTATTGATAAAAAGCCTAGTGTACTACGTTATTGAAGTTTAAGTTAGGAAGATATGTTTAATTTTATTTTATTTTTGCCTCATCACATGAATCATTTTTACTAACAAATACGATTGTACACAATTTTTATTTTATTTTTAAGATCTCATACTAAAATAAACCTCATGAGCTACTATCATCATTTGGCTCAAAGTACTTACTTCAGATGGAGGATGATTACTTTGAATTCGTTTTCTTTCGCAACCTGAGTCAACTTTTACTTGTAAAAGTATGGATGCATATTCTCTTTATATCTGATGTTCCAAGATGGAGGATGTTTAATTTGAATTGCTATTGTTGGAGTTAACATGATAATGCCAGCATAAGAGAGAGAGAGAGAATGATGTGACACCTTCCAACCCAAATCAGAACCTGTTGTTTGTTGAGACGTCCATGTCACACATTGACTAACTTTGGAGTTGTCACATGCGAGATGATATTGTCCCTATCTGCCTATCCTGTAAGCATAGACATATGGCACTAAATGCTTCACATCAATTATAGACCATGGACCAGTCACGTCTATGAACTTCTAGAACCAATCCGGATTTGTCGTCCATGAAGGTTATCTTCTTTAGAGAAAGAAAGAGAAAGATTGAATTGCCTTATAATCATAAATAATAGAGCGTTAGTGAACATGCTAAATTATGTTTGAATTATTATTTTACGAAGTTAAATTCTGATAAACAGCAACAAGTCCATAAAATAATATATTTTAAATTTAACTGAAAATATTTAAATTCATTTTTTGATTTTTTAAAATAAAATTTAGATATTCCTCCTTGTTTGATCATACCACTAATATTTATGATTTTATATCTTCTAACTATAATATAATATCCAGAGATTGAGTTCATATATTTTTTAATAAGAAGATATCTTCTTAAATAGTCCAAATATGAAAAGTTTTATCTAACCATAAGTTATTATTGATATTGAGACCCTACGAAAAGGAATCTTCCTCAAAGTATGGGTTTTTCTTTAATACAATATCATTTTTATCACTAAGGTATAGTTGTTCCCTGAGCATCTATGATTCTTTAGCCTCTTAAATCAACTCGTGATATTTAAGTTTTTTTTAGCTCATGAGAATCAGGTTTATTTAAATTCATATACACTCATCTTGTTTGGAAAAAGTGAGTCAAGTGGATTCCGACCATTAAATTGATGATCAAACTTGTTCTCAACGTGATAAATTAAGATAAATCAAATCAAATTTAAGTCAATTCTTACGCACCTCTATTAAATTTTTTATTATTATAATCATAGCTTAGATGAAGGTTACAATATATGTATAATTTAGCATATCTCAAATTTATAAGTAACAATCATGGATTGAAATTTTAGCTTATACTCTCTGATCTCACATGAACCTTCACCATCAATGGCCTTTGATTCCCAACTTGATTAGACCTCATCCATCGATGGCCTTCGCATTCAATGAACAATGGACTTCAATTACCCCTCCACCCAAACTGTGCACACATTCAAATAATCGCCTTCAATCACACGATTTTTGCCGGTTTTCGGCGATCTATCGTCGTGGCAGAGCGTGAATGGACCGCGTCGCTGTCTCCATAACGAGTGTGAAAGTACCGACGCGGAGAAAGCGAAGAGAATGTGCATTTAACGCGGTTACCTCTCGCTAACGCCAACCCCAGTCTTTACCCCACGCCGTTAAAGTAGCTTACTATCCCAACACTACCCGACAAAGACTGAGCCATGCCGGCGTCACGCCACAAAAGCGGCATGCCGTTTCCCTCCCCATCCCTCGTCACACGTCTTCCCACCCCAACGTAACGTGCCATGACGAACGACCCCATCCATCGTAACGGCCGCATTCATTTCAGTATGTTTTCCGCATCACGCGTCTTATATCGGCCGAGTTCAAATGGGTTTCGACTTCGGCCGCGACTTGAGTCTCGGTCCTCCGCACTCGTGAATGTCTTGTGGGCCCCGCCCCCTCCCTCGTCACGTCGACATCCGATACATTCGAACTGTTCGGACTATCGAACGGTGCTTGACTCGAGAAAGGACTTTTATCACGTACGAGTGCGGTAGTCGTGAACCAAGTCGGTGTTCGGGAAATTGTGACTGCGGTGGACCGGATCCACCGCCACGGTTCCCGATTTCTTATCTGATCTCACCCACAAACTTAGCAACAGATTTTTCCTTGGCAAATGACGCCTCTGTTCACTTTCGTGTTTTCATTTTCCTTTCTACTTAAGAAGAAACGTTATGCCCTTATACTATAAGTGGTTTTCTTAACGAAACGACACAGCTACCCCGCGTCGGGTTACCCTCTTGGGCCCAAGAACGGCCCACCGTTGTCTGCGGTTAGAATGGGTATAGGAAACGAGTACCGTAATAGGTGGGAGGAACTCTCGAGATCTCCTGTAATCACGGAATAATAGTGTTTGATTCAGCTCTCTCTCCGTTCATCCGTTTTTAAGTTGTTCTTCGTCTCTCTATTCGTCTCTTGATCTCGTTCGCATTCTGTTCTCTCTTCCGTATCTCCTCCCTCCACTTCGGAACCCACATTAATAGAGGGAGAGAGAGAGAAGGAGATCGGAGTGTCGTTTCTTGCGATTCGAGGGAAGGCTGAGATCCGGTGGAGAGAACAGGAATTTGGATCTCTAGCTGCGATTTCTAGCCGGCCGGCAGCGATTCCGAGACGGCTTCTCTATTCTGTGAGATCGCTCCTGATTTCGAGAGGTACGCTCGCTTGTTTTTTGTTTAGATCTGTTTGTTTCGAGTATGATCCGCGATGACGCCTCTGTTCTGTATTTTGATGGTACGTACACTCGCCTGAGAGGAGCTTTGATCTGTATTTTGATGCGCATTCCTTTTTTGTTATATATGGTAATTGATGATAGTCTGAGCAATGACGGCCGATGCGAGCGAGTTTAATGGTGGATCTGTGGTCGAATTGGAGGGGGGGACGACGGGTCTGGGTTTAGGGTTGGAGTACGATCGCAAGGAGAGTGGGGATGCAGATGGCATTGTGTGGCGGGTTGGTGAGGAGAAGGATGGGATTCAGATTGGGCGAGCAGTCATCGTGGAGAACGGCAATTTGAACGATTCGCGGGGTAAGGATCTGGATCTGGACGGCAAGGTTAAGTCGGTCACCGTCAGAGATCCGGAAACGAGGGAAGGCAAACGGGAAGACGGGGAATTGACTGTGGAGAATGGGGGCGACCGCGAAGAAAGTGTCGATCCCGTGATAAAACTAGCAGTGAGTGGGGTTGATGTTTGTCGGAAAACGACGGCCTCCAGTGATGTGGCAGAGGTAAAAATTGAATCACAATCAGAAGGAACTGATGAAGGACATTCCAAGGAAGAGGCAGACACTAATGAACAGAAAGAGGAAAATGAATATGAGATGCCCAGTGAAAAGGAAAGTGATGCAAAAGGTGGAGCATGCAAGGAGAAAGGGGAGATGAGCTGGGAGGAGGTGAGTTTCAAGAATAATCATGATCACATGGAGGATAATTGTAGTCTGGAACCCTCTGAGAGTACAAATGAAGTTGAAACAGACTCAGTTACTAAGGTAGGAGAAAAGCAAGAAGGTGAAACCTCATTGGAGGAGACAAACCTTGAAGAAGAATTAGAATCTGTTTTTGAGGTACAAAAGAAATCTGAGACTGTAGTTGCAGTTGATGACCAAGTTAGCTCAGACCCCACCGTTGATGACAGAAAGCAAGAACCTAACATCATTGGCATTGAAGCCAACGAGCAAGTGGTATCTGAATCATCTGTGATAGAAGGTAGTGAACTAGAAGCAAAAATTGTGGCCAGTGATATCTACCATGAACAACAGAAAGCATTTGATAGAAAGGAAGAGAAGCTGGAGGTCATTGCTAATACTACAGGTGCTGATGACCAAGCAGATAAGGTTGCACCCTTTCCAGTCGAAACAAAAGAGCTGCAGTCTGTGCCTATGACACCAAAGAATCATGACCAAGCAGACTTGGTTGTTCTTGAATCCCAAGTTACAGGGACCAAAGATCAAGAAGAACTAGAAGTAGGTACCAAAGTAGAATTGGAGAAGGATTCACAGATTGCGTTGATAGGCTTTCAGAACCAAGCTGAACTGATGCCAGATGCACAAGTTGATAAAGACCAGAAACCTGAGAATTTTGTTACAGATGCCATGCCATCTGAATCTTCTATTGAGCATATGGAAATGAAGCTGTCGAATGTTACCAATAATGTATGCTTGGATGAAAATGGGACAGTCTTAGATGTCGATATAAGAAGCAGTTTATTGGCAGTTGATGTCAGAGTAAGTAAAGATGAAGCAGGTGGTGAATTCACTGGGACTGGTGAAATCATAGCCATCAAACTTTCTGATGATTTACCTTCTACAGAAGGTTCCAGCAGCTCAGGTGTGCCTCATGTTGTTGACCGGGAAGTGTTGGTAGAAGTTGCTACTTCTATGGAAGTGCTTCTAGATGCCAATGCTCAATCAGACAGTTGTGAAGAAGCAAGTCAATCGGAATTGGAAGGTGGTAATTTCAGTGCAGTAGACATACCAGGCCCATCAGATACCATTAGCAGTATGCATTTAGAATCACAACTTGTTAATGAAGGTGAAATTATGTCATCTTTTGCTAATATTCATACGGACATACAAGACAAGTTATGCAATGATGCAGCTGAAAATGAAAGTGTTGTTGCTGAAACTGGCTTTGATGTAGCTGCTGATCATGTTGATACAGTTGAATCAAAATCCAGGGTTGAAAATGGATCTGTAGAATCAAAAACTTCTTTGGCCAGTTCTATTGAAGATAAACCATCTGCTGATGTGGATGACAAAGAAGCTGGGCATGGGGATTCTGGAGTTACAGAAGAGATTCAGGTCTCAACAAAGGATCCTGGTGCTTCAACATTCGATGCTCAGAAGGTGGACACCCCTATAGGGAAACCCCAAGCATGTTACATAATTAGAATACCAAGATTTGTTGATGATCAGCTCTCATCAAATATACAAATTGCTCAGTCAGAAATGAACGAGAAAACACAGAAAAGGGATTCTATCAAAGTTGCTATCGAGAACCAGAAGGTATTATTAGCATATAGATTCATTCTAATGAATTATTGTGGGTCTACACTCATAGTGTTACATCAAATATTTTTCTTGTACTCATAATTGAAATGTATCCTCAGGTGTCCTGTAATGAATCATGGAAAAAGTTTGAAGATGCAAAAGCAGAAGAGAGAGCTGCAAGAGCTGCAGTTAGTGCCAAACGCCAACAGATAGATTCTGTCCAGTTAATGATGAACAAGTTGAAAAATGCACATTCAATTAATGAACTCCATGATAAGGTGGGACTTTTAAACAGTCTTTAAATGAATGCTGTTCAATTCTTGGTCTCTTTGGTAAAACTTCAGTTACATGTCATGGTCAGATACAAACCATGGAATTTGAGCTTCAACATGAAACCATGCCTTTGAAAGAAGAAAAGAAATACATACATGAGCTCAAACAGTTGAGACATCAACGGGATCAACTTACTTCCAATTTAGGTTCTCAGGCAGAAATTGATGAGGCATTTAACCAAAGAGAACAGATTGACAAGCAGTTCAAGGTACATATGTTCTATTGTTTCCAATCTCTCAGGATTTTGTTTGCCATTTAACTTATACATACTGTTTTTTTTTCTGCAGATTTTGAAGAAGGAATTAGATACCCTTAGAACTGAATTGTTGCAAACTGAAAGGAATGCAAATACTGCCAGGAAGAAGTATGATGAAGAACAATTACTTCTCAAAGGTCTTCAACAACAATTTAGAGATGCTGATGCTGTTCGTCAGAAAGCATATGGGCATTGGCGGGAACTCAAAAATATGTTGATCGAAAAGGTATGCTGTAGCCCATTCTATGATTTCATATGATTTTGTTAATCTGAATTTTTATTATGTGACTAAGGAATCCAATGAATGCATCTTATTATTTTATGTTTGCTACGTTTAATTTCAGATTTTGACTTCAGTAGACTGATATTATCTGTTTGCTCCCCTGGGCTTTGGCATACAGATTTATTCTCTTTGTTATTAGTAGTAAGGGGTAAACCCTTGAGGAGTTTTTTCTAATAACAAAAAACTATGATAATAAAATTAGTTCCAGTGAGTTTATCTTTGGATCAAATGATGTAGTTTACTATTAAGTGAGATGTCAGCATATCTTCTATCTGATGTTTGTGATGCTTTTAAAAGAATTTGGAACATGGATTAAGAGAAAAATAGGACAATAGTTTAAGAAATGTAGGAAATTCAGAGCCTCATTTCGAACAATAGTTTGATAATTTTGCCATGTACAAGATATGTAACCTGAGGCATGATATGATCTTGGTTGAAGGGAAAAAAGAAAAAAGAATATCTTCCTATTCTGTCACTTGATCTCCCTTTTGGATGACCAAGATATATATGTAGTCTGAAAATGAGGAAATTGTGTAATTGTTAGTTTCAGCTACATTTTAATGTTAAAAGAAAACTGTTTGATCTCTGATTTTCTTATAAACTTGATCATATTCATCAATATGTGAAATTTCTGCTACTCTTTACGCAAAAAAAATCTTCAACTTTTGTTCCCAACTTTATCATCTCAGTATAACTTTTATCAAGTTGTTGAAATCACCTCATAGAAATTAATATATCTGTATTTTAAATTTACTTTTTTCTCGACTTAAATGTGTAATGCTATATCAATTTGTCAAGTATTGAATGAACCAACTGACAGAATACAATTCTAGAAAGCATATCATCTAATTTTTGAAACTGTTTTCATGTAAGTTGCTTATGAATTGTCTGTCATTTTAGTGACATTGTGGCATAGAATTGATCAGACCTATGTTTTTGAGAAATTCTGTATCTTTATTAACATTGGCATATATTTTCTCTATTTTAGTAATTTTGTACATCTTTGAGAAATTTCATGGATGCCTATATTTCTGATCTAGTGATTCCTGCAAATCCATCCTAAATAAATAGAATCTGCTTGTTTGTCTTTTTTAGCTCAAAAATTAATTCTAATCATTATGATGCCGAGGACCATAAGTTATCCTTCTAGCCAATAATTTGTTCTCCATATTATTCTCTCTCCCATTTTTGTTGCTTTGCATCAACTCAAACTATTAGTAATCGTTCTCTGAGTTGACGTCAACCCAAATAAATGCTTGGCTATTCAGCAATACATTGGACCAAGGTATGCAATTTCGAATAATACCGTTCGGTACGGGCGGTACGTATCGGTCTGTCAACTGATCGGTATATGAACCGTCCGTTACCAGACGGAACGGAATATATATATATATATATATATATATATATTAATATATATATATATATATTAATATATATAAATATTTACATATAAATATTTTTATAAAAGGCGACATCGTCGAGGTGATGCGACGTCGTCCTACGTGGGAGAAGGAAAAGGCGACGTCGCCTTTTATAAATAAATAAATAAATAAATATATATATATATATATATATATATACCGAACAGTATATCGCTCGATATACAATATTGTACCATACTGAGCGAATGTTGAAACTCCGATACGGTATGATATTTCAATCCTTGCATTGGACCATCATTTAATAATTTGTCTGAATCATTTCTTTTGAGTCTTCCAAACATCATGTTTTGATAGTTTTACATGTCCCTAAATTACAGGATATTTTTCTCTAATTTGGCCCCTTATTCTTTGCTAAAATTTTGTTTTTCTTTACTATTACTGATAACAACCAGAATTACAGTTGTAGTTCTGATTAGAAATTAAGTTTAACAGTGCTTGTCTTTGTAGTCGAACAACTAAGATTTACTTACACTGTCTGCAGAACAAACATTTTAGCATGTACAAAAATGATCAGAAGTCCGCAGAGAACTATCTATCTTCAAGAGATTTTGAGGGGCTCCTGCGACATTGTAGTAAACAGGCATGTCAGCATGCTTTACTTGCTGTTCAGAAGTCACACCATATTGGTATTCATTGTTTTCTTCTCCAATGTAGGTTGAAAAAGTAATGGAATTGTGGAACAATGATGAGGAGTTCCGCTTGCAGTATGTTAAATCCAACATGAACAGCACATTGAGGAGATTGAATACATCTGATGGAAGATCACTTGGCCCAGATGAGTCCAACTGTATACATAGTAACCAGCACAAAGGTTTAGGCCTTCATCACCCACAAGCCAACGTTGGTGTATCTGTTAAACCTGTAGCTTTGGAGGCAAAATTAGAAACATCCAAAGAGGACTCATTTCCTGCTTTGCCAGCAGCAACGAAGAATCAGCCTGTTAAACCAAAAAAACCAGCAAAACCCATGTTAGATGAAACTAAGGAAACATCTACTGCCAGAGTTTTGGATAGAGAAGTCGAAAACAGTGAGAAGGTGATCAGTGTAACAAAGGAGGAAGAGGAGCGGATAAAGAACTTACAAGAATCCTCTAAGAATGAAGAGGAATTGAGGAAGGAAAAGGCTACAGCTGAGTTAAAAGAACAATGTCGGCTGGAGCAAAGGGCTAAAGCCAAAGAGGCAGAAGAAAGGAAAAGGAGACAAGCCGAGAAGGCACAGGCCAGAGCAGAATACCAAGCACAGAAGGAAGCTGAACTGAGAGAGAAGGTAACCTCATTCTATATAAAATTTATGTTCCCGAGCTTGTTTTAACACTGTACTTATCAACTTTGAACATAAATCTCATATCACCATTTTCATAGCCAAAAGATTGCCCTCATTTGCAGAAGAAAGCAAAGAAACAGAAAAAGAAAGGCATGACTGCTGAGGACACAACAGGTGGCGCCGAGGATGACCCTGCGCCCTCTACTGAGACTATTATGCCCAAAGCAGCTCGTGAAACTGATGTCACAGTAACAACAACACCAAAGAGACCTTCAAGGCCGGCTATCACAACAAAGCAGTACAAGATGCAGCCTGTTCCCTTGCCACTTCGCAAGAGGGGTAGGAGAAAGATGGCTACATGGATGTGGGTGGTTCTAACAGTAATAGTAGTACTCTTACTGTTTCTTGCAGGCAACTACATCTCCTTCTCCAGCTTCAGCTTCCCACAATCTGCACCGTGAGCATCTTCATACCCCATATTTACACAAGTATATATTTATTAAAGTCTACAGAGGATAGGAATGAGTAAACGTTATTAAATATTGATTGGCAACCATTTTTTCCTGCACTACTCATCCGGTCTTCTTTCATTAGACTGGTCTCACTCATATAGTCTGCTCTTTCTATTTGCAACCGAGGATTAGACTCAATATGGATGATAATTAATATGTGTGATGCTTAAGTTCAAAATAATAGGAATTTTGTGGTTCTTTTATTCAGCATCTTCCACCCCAAGTTCTATTTGCCTTGTGATTTGGTTAGAACATGACCTTATTGTTTCAGCAAAGAAATCTGAGACCTTGATCTTTCTATTTTACTATTTCCTTGAATAACGACCAGTTCTCCCTTCTGTTCCCTGCAACATTTCACTTGGATGTGAAAAACCAATTTGTGGGATTGTTTAGGTTGATACCGTAAAAATATTTATGTATATATTTGGTTCATTAGCAAATCATCTTTGGAAGTGGGATGGTATTTCTGATTTCTCATCGTGTAAAATGTGTGTTTTGGTTGCGTACCAAAATTGTTTTACCTGTGACCGAGGCCAACTTTTTCTATGTTATGGGGAAGAGGATTGAAACATGCTAACAAAATCTCGAAAGAGTTGTTATTTTGGGTAGAAAAATAAATCTTAAGGAAGAACAATAGTTTGATTTGGGAAATATTTATTTGAACTTTTATTAGCCCGGTTGCAAGGTGTGAATAGTAGGTATGGATCATAGGTCTAATACATTTTCTTGAACTATTCTATTATCCATATATATTTTGTGCTCTATACTTCATTCACTTTTCCTAAGTAATGAGAAGAGGATCGAAACATGCCACTGAGATCTCTTCTGCAGTTAGATCTAGTATGGATTGTAATCTATGGAAAACATTAAGGTACACGAAGAAGGCCATCCCTTGTTTTTAAAACCAAAAAGCTATGCAGAAAAGGGGATAGCCAAAAAGTGGAGCGAAAAACAGAGATCTCTCCCTATATCTTTTCCTAATTCTACTATAGTTGGATTTTTCAAGATGAGATTCCGAGAGACTCTTAAAAATGTGTCACAAGTTTAGTTTTGTTGCATAAGCCACTTGCACGAAAAATAGTCAGCCTAGAGAAGCTAGTTTGGCAAGGAAATGCACAGGTAAACTATTGTCTTTGCACCCTCCAAGCCACAACAATTAACATTAAACAACAACAATTTATTCGTGATATCTTAAATCAATCAATCTCTCTCTCTCTCTCTCTCTCTCTATATATATATATATATATATATATATATATATATATATATATATATATATATATATATACTTCGCATTTCAGCTATAAAAATTTAATATCTATATCGAGCTGAATTCACTCAAAATATTTCTGACAATCTCATACACTAAGCTAAGTTCTTGCTCTTCACACAAAATTTTCTTGTGTTGACAACCAAATACACTAAGCTAAGTTCCTGTTCTTCTCACAAATTTTTCTTGTATTGACAATGCTAAACTAATTCAGAGGCATCATCACTATCAATCTGTTATCTCCTACGGAATCCTTCTTTTCTATTGGCCAATATATTTCATTAGAATCCACTTAGTTATATTATATATATCTTATCCAATTATAAAGGGTTACAAAATCTAATATTGTCCTACTTAGCCCATTAATTAATAAGATATAAAAGAGATATTCAAAATCAAAATAAATAAAACAAAATTTGTTGATAAAAATAATTATCTAATTGGATTCCAAAGAATTTTGAAAAATATTTTATACATGACCATAAATTTTAAAACAAACTAATAAGTCCAATAAATACAATAATACTATATTAAGTACAACTATCAATACATGTCATATAGTGGTTGTATATTATCAATGTCATACTTCTGTGTACTACCACAACATTACTAGTATTTCCTAATATAGTCCATAACGATCACTATAATTTGTCTTGTCAAGATAATCATGTTGTTATATTCAATTATAATATGCATAAACATAAATATAAATAGGATAGCAGAAATAAATAACTTTAATTAAGCAAGTAAAATACCAATAATAACATCCACCTAAACATGTATCACTATATTTTTATGACTTGCTCACAAGTCTCATTCTAAGAACATGTTCTTTAAATATTTTATATCATAAAGCTTTTGTTAATGGATCAGCAATCATCATAGTGGTGCTCAGGTTGTTAATTGACACTTACTGTTTTTGGATTTTTTCTCAAACCACAAAGTACTTTATCTCGATGTGCTTGGAACCACTAGAGCACTTACCATTCTTAGAGAAGAAAGTTGCTACGGTGTTATCATAAAATATCTTTAGCGGCTTGACAATTGAGTCGATCATACCAAGTCCTGAGATGAAATTTCACAGCCATAAAGCTTGATTTGTAGTCTCAAAGCATGCAACAAATTCAGCTTTCATTGTTGATGATATAATAAGCGATTGCTTTATACTTTTTTAAGAAATTGTCCCACCATATAACATGAATACAAATCCTGAAGTAGACTTCGTACTGTTGAGATAATTTACAACATTAGTATCTAAATATCCTGTCACTTCAAGCTGATATGATCTCTTGTATGTGAGCATAAAATCTTTTATCTCCTACAGATATCTCATTACTTTTTTTGTAGCTTTCTAATATTCCATTCATGGGTTGCTTTAGTATCTTCCTAACATTGCAACTGCAAAACTGATATCTGGTCTTATATAGGTTTGAGCATATAATAGACTTCTAACTGCACATCTATAAAGAATATTTTTCATTTGATTCTTTTCTCAACCATTTTTCTGGCATTAGTTTTGACTGAATTTTTCACATCTAGTAATATGTATATCATTGGTTGAGCAAAGCTGCATATTAATATATACTTTCTAAGACAATCATAATAATTCTTGAGATCTATCCCTGAATATCTCAATTCGAATAACATAGGTTGTCTCATTCATATCAACTATCTTAAAGTTCTTATTGAGAAATATCTTAGTTTTGTGCAATAAACCAAGATCACTACTAGCAATTAAAATATCATCCACATATAAGACCAATATAATAAACTTGCTCCTACTTAGCTTTAGACAATGATATATTGTTTTCCTTATTGTTCTCCTACTTAACTTGCACTGATCAACAATGTTTTCCTTAAATCTGAAGAAAGTAATAGTATTATGAAATTTTATATACCATTGTCTAGATATACCATTGTCTCTAGACAATGGTATATAAATAGATTTCTTAAGTTTACAAGCCCAACTTTCTTTTCTCTTTTATATGAATCCTTCAGGTTGTTCCATATAGATTTCCTCATCTAGATCCCCATTCAGAAATGTTATTTTCACATCTATTTGATGTAACTCAAGATCATAATGAATTACTAATGTCATGACGATTCTCAATGAGTCCTTTTCAGAAACTAGAGAAAAAATCTCGTTATAGTTGATGCATTCTTTCTAAAAAAAATCTTTGGCCATAAGTCTGGCTTTATATCGTTTGATATTACCTATTTTGTCTTAAAAACCCATTTACAACCGACTCTTTTATAATTATTGGGCAATTCAACAAGATCCCAAACACTATTCTAGACCATTAATTTTAACTCTTTTTTCATTGCATCATACTATTTTTCAGAATCGTTACTTTCTATGGCTTGTGAAAACGATAAAAGATCTCCTTTTATTCCTATATCATAATATGATTCTTATAGATATACTACATAATCATCAGAAATGATATGTTTCCTTTTTTTTTGAGATCTTCTCAAAGCTGCCGATTGTGATTGTTCTACAAGATCATTAGTGACGACATCAACATCATGTGAAAGTTCTTCGATATTATTTTATTGTTCACCCTCGTCAATACTCTCATTAATTTGAGGAACAACAATATCTTGAATAGAAGATGATATGGGAGAATTAACCTGAATCTCCTTAATATCAAAATTGATTCTTTGAGATTTTTCACTCCCATTGAATAGAAGATTTTCCAGTCCATAACTCAAATGGAGTTGATGAAACTAACTTACTAGGAACCTTATTCAAGATGTACATAGCTGTCCTAAGAGCTTCACCCCACATCGACTCAACTATAGAGAAATAACTCATCATGCTCTTAACCATATCCAAACGAGTACGATTTCACCTTTTAACAACACTGTTCTGCTATGGCACACCTAGTAATACGTATTGAGTACAAATACCCCATTGTTCTAGGAATCTAGTAAAAGGATCAGTATTCTGACCAGATCCATCATATTTGCCATAAAATTCACTACCCTTGTTAGATTTGACAATTTTAACTTTTCTATATAATTATCTCTCAACCTCATTTACATATACTTCAAGAGTATAAACGACTTGACACTTTTCATATATTAGATAAATATAGCCATATCTAGATAGATCATTTATAAATATGATGAAATACCTTTCTCTACTAAAACAAGAAATATGGAGTGGTCCGCAGATATCAGTATGAATAATATCAAGTTCTTTACTTATGGTATTTTTCTTTATATGTTTATTTTCTTTCCATTAATGTAATTTATACAAATATCAAAATAAGTGAAGTCTAAATTGTTAGGAACAAGTCAGCACTAAGAGGTGGGAGTGAATTAGTGTAGTAGATAAAATCGTTAATTTCAAAAATCTTCGTACGATAAAGTCCGTTTCAGAAATGTATTTAACTTGAAACGTATGAGAGCGTAAGCGTAGTGAAAGCAAGGTAAGGAGGAGAGGCAGTTTGCTATAAAATTAAATTGCTCAAAGTAAATGCAAACCGAGTTCATAGTGATTCGATTGTCGTGACTTACATCCACTCCTGATTCATCCTCCGTTGAGGCCATTGGCATCCACTATCGGTCTTCCTTCAATGGGTGAAGACAAACTACCCTTTTACAACACTTTTTCCTTTTCACAAGTTTAGGAGAAAACCTTTACAAGTCACTCTTTTACAAGTATTCCCTCACACACCTCCCTTAGGACTAACTCTAAGCACTAGGAGGAGAGAACTAAAAGTTCTGGTGGAGTTTACTCGATTTTTTTCTCTAAAATTCTTGCTACCCAAGTGAGGTATTTATAGGCCCTAAATGATTTAAAAAATGGAGCCAAAAATTTAAACTTTCGGGTCTTCCGGGTATAGGCGATACATCGCCTACAACTTGACACTAGGCAGTACCACCGCCTACAACTTGACACTAGCGGTTCTACCGCCTGTTCTAGTGGTGCCACCACCAAGTCAACATGTCGGTCATTAAATGAGCCTCCCAATGAGCCTAAATCCTCCCATTTAGGCCCATTGGCCCTAATTTGAGTTGGCCCAATTTTAACCTAATTATGTGCTAACTATGAATTTTAAGACATTTACTAGAGCTAAATAAGGTCCGTAAGTCTAGGTTTCTTCTAGTGAGCTTCCAGCGATCTTCCGACGATCTCTCATCAAGTGTTCAACGAAATCTCATTCTTGACTCCGAAACTTCATTTTGCGTTATGTCTTGCTATCATAGTTAATCCTGCACACTTAAAACCCACTTCGATCTAGATATTATTATAAGCTTGAATCAAGTGTTGTCTAATATGACACTAGGCAGTACCACCGCCTACAACTTGACACTAGGCAGTACCACCGCCTACAACTTGACACTAGGCAGTACCACCGCCTACAACTTGACACTAGGCAGTACCACCGCCTACAACTTGACACTAGGCAGTACCACCGCCTACAACTTGACACTAGGCAGTACCACCGCCTACAACTTGACACTAGGCAGTACCACCGCCTACAACTTGACACTAGGCAGTACCACCGCCTACAACTTGACACTAGGCGGTACCACCGCCTACAACTTGACACTAGGCGGTACCACCGCCTACAACTTGACACTAGGCAGTACCACCGCCTACAACTTGACACTAGGCAGTACCACCGCCTACAACTTGACACTAGGCGGTACCACCGCCTACAACTTGACACTAGGCAGTACCACCGCCTACAACTTGACACTAGGCAGTACCACCGCCTACAACTTGACACTAGGCGGTACCACCGCCTACAACTTGACACTAGGCAGTACCACCGCCTACAACTTGACACTAGGCGGTACCACCGCCTACAACTTGACACTAGGCAGTACCACCGCCTACAACTTGACACTAGGCAGTACCACCGCCTACAACTTGACACTAGGCAGTACCACCGCCTACAACTTGACACTAGGCAGTACCACCGCCTACAACTTGACACTAGGCAGTACCACCGCCTACAACTTGACACTAGGCAGTACCACCGCCTACAACTTGACACTAGGCAGTACCACCGCCTACAACTTGACACTAGGCAGTACCACCGCCTACAACTTGACACTAGGCAGTACCACCGCCTACAACTTGACACTAGGCAGTACCACCGCCTACAACTTGACACTAGGCAGTACCACCGCCTACAACTTGACACTAGGCAGTACCACCGCCTACAACTTGACACTAGGCAGTACCACCGCCTACAACTTGACACTAGGCAGTACCACCGCCTACAACTTGACACTAGGCAGTACCACCGCCTACAACTTGACACTAGGCAGTACCACCGCCTACAACTTGACACTAGGCAGTACCACCGCCTACAACTTGACACTAGGCAGTACCACCGCCTACAACTTGACACTAGGCAGTACCACCGCCTACAACTTGACACTAGGCAGTACCACCGCCTACAACTTGACACTAGGCAGTACCACCGCCTACAACTTGACACTAGGCAGTACCACCGCCTACAACTTGACACTAGGCGGTACCACCGCCTACAACTTGACACTAGGCAGTACCACCGCCTACAACTTGACACTAGGCGGTACCACCGCCTACAACTTGACACTAGGCAGTACCACCGCCTACAACTTGACACTAGGCAGTACCACCGCCTACAACTTGACACTAGGCAGTACCACCGCCTACAACTTGACACTAGGCGGTACCACCGCCTACAACTTGACACTAGGCAGTACCACCGCCTACAACTTGACACTAGGCAGTACCACCGCCTACAACTTGACACTAGGCAGTACCACCGCCTACAACTTGTCATGGTTTATCAAGGCTTCATCCAATCTTTGGCGCATCATCCTCTCTTGCAGCCTATTGCCCAATAGATCAGTTGACCTTGGCAACTCTGATTTCCTTAGTGTAATTTTTGCTCTCTTAGCTTGATGCCTGAATCCATAGCCCGAAGCCTTCTGCTGATACGTCGACCGATCCTACGGCTCAACGTCCAATTTTCTGATATGTTTTTCTCCGGCCCAACATGATTCTTCCTGCTTTAATTGTCTCATCCTGATCGAAACTTCTTGCGTTACTCAAAACGTAGATTAAATCGTAAACACTCTCAATTAGTTTCCTCATCAAAATCTGAGATTCAACAATCTCCTCCTTTTTGATGATGACAACTAATTGATGATAGAGTTTAAACAAACTCCCCCTATCAATATGCCATATTGATAGAAATTTTGAAATCATAGTATTTTAACATTGCATGCAACATGAGTATTGAAATAACCAATTTATCATATCATTGCATGCATCATAAAATCATACATAATCAAAATATCCATATATTATTTCCATGCATGATCATTAATATAACTTCTCCCCCTTTGTCATCAACAAAAAGGAGAAGTGCATCTAGCTAGTTTTTGAGATATGCAAGTTTTACAACATACAAGCTAGTAAATTTTTTATTACTTTACAACATGTATAATCATCAAATCATCATGCAAGCTAGCAACAATTTTGAGTTTTGCAAGTTTGTAAATTTTTGCTAGATATGCAAGTTAGCTTGTTTTGCTTCTTGAGATAGGCAAGATAGCGCTTTTGCTTCTCTTGATATTACATGCTAGCAATTTTTAGTGATATTCAAGATAGCAAGTTCTACATTATGTAAGCTAACAAATTTTTTACATCATTTTAGAAAATATAAGCTAGCAATATTTGAGATGTTCAAGAAAGCAACTTTTGCTTCTTGAAATATACAAGTTAGCAATCTTAGCTTCTCTTTTGATATAAACAAGCTAGCATGTTTTTACATCTACTTAAAATGTGCAAGCTTGTAATTCTTACTTCTCTTTTAAGTTGGGCAAGCTAATAAGTTTTAGAAATGCAAGCTATTGGGGAATCTTAGGACGACATCACATGCGCAGTGGAAGAACAAGAAAACAAAATCCCCAATTTTCCAAAAAGATGTTCGTTGTCGTGCGAAGATTGGTGCGCAAAAATCCGTGAAATAAACTACGTATAGAATAGATTGTGTTATTTAGGGAGATTGCATATCCCTGTTTCCTTGCAGATCTCTAGGAGAGGGTGAAGAAGGTCAAGCGTCCTCCTCTCTAGTAGTGATCCATATAGCAGGGCTGTGATGACGCTCCTCAAAACTCCAAGCCTGCTCTAAGGTGGAGAGGGGGAGGAGAATAGGAGAGGTAAGCAAAGGCTCTAGCCTATGAACCATTAAATCCCTCTTATTTATAGAAGTCACCTATCAAACTCTAATAGATCATCCCCTATTGGGTATTGGATCTATATCCAATTACCAAAGCCTCTTAGATTAGTGGATCTCTATCCAATAATCTCTTATGGGCTCTTATTAGATCTCATCAATAGGATCTAATAATTCAGGAGCTTATCGGATATCCAATAAGATAGGGGCTCCGATGGATATCTCATATCCGAACCTCTACTCATCGCAATGCCTACCATATGTGTATGACCCTCTAGGTCCAATATCGAGCTGGCCATGAGTCATACCTATCAGAACTCTTTCTAGCTCAATGAATTATTATCTCCATAATAATTTACTCGACTCATCGACTATGGACGTACTAGGCCACTACACCGTAGTCTCCAGATGATATGGGGGAATTCAATCCATAGGACATGTCTGTCCTCAATTATTGTATACCTATAGTCCCATTGATATCACTTTCGCTTTAAGACGATTTCCCATAATGATAAATCTCTCATGTTCTTTTGGTTTTCGGATTGAAAGAAATCTCTACATATTATTGGTAATATGAGTTGAAGCACCAGAATCAATCTACCAAGTGTTAGAAGGAACTTCCGTAATGTTTGATTCGAAACATACAAAGGTCGAGTTAATACATTTTCTTTCAAACCAAGTCTTGCGTTTAATGTAGTCCTTCTTCACATGTCCTTTCTTGCCACAAAAGAAGCACTTTACTGTAAAAGCTTTTTTTTCATTAGTCTATTTAACGTTTCCAAATCTGGCAAATTTTTTTGATGGATTATGCTTCAATTTTTTTTTCTTATTACCAGCTCCTTGAGTAGCAATCATAACATTATATGAACTCTCCTGTTTTAATCTCAACTCTTCTTGAATATATATTCTAGTTAACTCATTCAAGTCTCACTTATTCTTATTTGTATTATAGTGAATCTTGAATGGGCCAAACTAAGAAGGAAGAGAATTAAGAATAAACTGCATAAGGAAAGACTCATCAACATTCATGCCTAATGCTTTAAATTTTATAGCTTTGTCAGCCATATTGAGGATGTGATCTTGAATTCCTTGAGTGCCATCATACTAAGCCATAGTCAGTTCTTTCATCAGTGTGCCAACCAATGACTTATCAATAAATTTAAATCTATCTTCAATAACCTTTAAATATTTCTGTGTACTAGTTGCAATCAGTAATGAAGTCTTTATGTTGTTTACCATCGTCATTCTTATGAACATTAAACTAAGCCTATCATATCTTTCCCAAGCCTTCACTTTACTAACTTGTTCTATAGTACTTTCATCAGTCAAGTCTGCAGGCTTTTCAAAAAGCAATGTTAAATCAAGATCTAATACACCCAATGTAAATTTCACATGCTCTAACTATTCTAAATAATTTGATCCAGAGAGTACAGGGACATTAGAAGCATATGAATATATGGACGGAAGTACCATTACAAAATATAAAATAACATTAATGCTTTGAGTTTGTCAAAAATTTGATGAACTATTGATATCATCTATATTATATCTTTAGATGAAATATTGACATATCTAGTATCCACTCAAGATCATCTATGGAGGACTGATACCATCTTTGTGGAATAGTATTGTTATCTTTAGGTATACAACCTAAACTGTAAGGATATCCAAAATAGTATCATCTTATCCCATCACATAATTATTTGAAGTAGATTCTCCTTTAGAATTATCTAAATCTTCTAATTATATGTGCCATTATGAATATTATTTTCTTAATGTTATTTAGGACTGATTCCTTAATATTATTTTATAAGTTATTGGTCTATGTCACTTTGGTGGCTACAAGACCAATACAATAATATAAAATAAAATTTAAAATGTCCTACAAATGATACAACTTTTGATAATTTTGGCTATCTTATCAATTTTGATGATTTGAATCTAAATGAGATTTTTTCAATTGAATCATGAACCTTCTCTTGATTTATTAACTTGAGATATCTTATTGTGAATCAAGATCCTTGATCTCCCAAGATTTCTTTTCGTTATTTACTAAAGAAGAGTATTATCTAAATAAATGATAATTTTTCTCTTGATTCCTTGGAATTATAACATGAATTTTTTTTTGTGAATCAAGATCTCGTATTTGATCTCCTAAGATTTGTTTTTGATTAATTAAAAGGAGATTTGTCAAAATGAATCATGTCTTTTGATATTCACATGATCTTTGATATTATCTTTTATGATATGATTTTTATTATGTATGATTCCTTTGCATTCATAAATTGTATATCTCATCACCAAGTTAATTTTTCTTTATATATTTCATGTGATGATTTAATAATTGATGTAAAAGGAAATGAATTGTACCATTGTATTATTCCCTTCTTCTTCTTTCTTTTTGATAATAACAAAGGGGGAGAAAGATTTGCTAGCTTGCATAATTCAAGAAGAAGCAAAACTTGTAAACTTATAAGAATTTCTAGCTTGCAAAGAAAGGTAAAACTTGCTAGCTTGCTCATCTCAAAAGAGAAGAAAGAAGTGCTATCTTGTACATCTTACGAGAAGCAAAACTAGGACATCTCAAGAGAGGCAATACTCATGATGCATGTTTTAACTTACACATCTCAAAAAACTTGCTAGCTTACATATTCTAAAATGATGTAAAACTTATTATTTACTATCTTGCATTCTCTTTCAAAAACTTGCTAGCTTGAACATCACAAAGAAAAGCAAACATGTTAAACTTGCACATATCTAAAACTTGCTAGCTTGTATATTCTAAAATGATGCAAAACTTGCTATCTTGCTAGCTTGCATAATTAAAAATTTGCAAGTTGCACTTTTCTCCTTTTTATTGATGACAAAGGGGGAGAAGATATAATGATGATTTGAATCATGCATGATATGATGCACTTTGATGTTTTGAAATTATGATTATGTATGCAATACTCATGATTTTATTATAATGATGTATATGATGTATTGCATATGATGTGAATCATAATTAAAATTACTTTAACTTGAAATCAAGATTCTATCAATTTACTACATTGATAGGGGAAGTTTAGTTTAAACTCCATCATCAATTGGTTGTCATCATAAAAAAGAGGGAGATTGTTGAATCTCAGATTTTGATGATGAAACCAATTGATAGAGTTAATGATCAAATCTACATTTTAAATGATGCAAGACTAGCTTTTATCATGAAGAGACAATTAAAGCAGGAAGAATCAATGTTGGGTTGGAGTGGAATATGTCAAAATATTGGACGTTGAGCCAAGGAGATCGGAGTTACAGAGGTCAATATATTGATTGGGCAAAAGGCCGTAAAAGAGGACGATGTGCCGAAGGATTGGACGAAGCATCGATGAACCAACGACATGTCGGACAACATGTGTTTAATGTTTTGTAATAATTATCTAGATTAAAATAGTTTTAGTTGTAATTGGGTTAGTTTATAATGTAATTAGGTCAACTCAATTATGGACCAACTAGGCTCGAATTGGGGCTATTTTGGGCCAAAAGAAAGGCACATTCAGCGACCCAAAAAATACATCATGCGGTGGCATCGTCGATCTAGGCGGTGGCACTACTAGAGGCTCAATCTCTAAGATAGTCTCCGAGACTGTATTAAGTGGCAGTACCACCAGACTGGGCGATGGTACCACCTAGTATCAACAGTGGTACCACCTAGACATAGTCTCCTAGACTATGTCAGGTGGTGGTACAGCTAAACTGGGCAGTGGTACCGCCTAGTGTCAGTGCTACAATTGATGGTACCGCCCAGCACAAGTGGTAGTACTGCCAGTACCTAAGAAACCTAGGATAAAACATTTTTTGACTCCATTTTTGAAGCCACTTGGGGTCTATAAATACCCTAGCTATTCTTGCATGTAGAAGCATGAATTTGAGCAAAAGAGGAGGAAAGAATACTTGAGTAAAATTTGTAATTTCTCTAGATTTGTGAGTCCCTTGCTTCTAGAGTTAGAATGTTTCTAAGAGAGGAGTGAGGTCTAAAAGAGATGTGTAAGGATTCTCTCTTGAGCCTATGAAAAGGAGAAAAGAGTGTAAAAGGATAGTTAATCTTCGCTCATTGAAGAAAGATCAGCAGTGGAAGCCCGTGGCTTCAAGTGAAAAGAAATCGGGAGTGGATGTAGGTGACAACAACCAAACAACTATAAAACTCAGTTTGCATTTACTTTAAGCTCTTTATTTTTATTACAAACTACTTTACTCACTACTTTCATTATGCTTATGAACGTACACTCTAAGTCAAGCTTATTTCCAATTTTGGCTTTTATCAAACAAGATTTTTGAATCGACGTAAAGTTTTACGATAGCACTAATTTATCCCGCCCCCCTCTTAGTGCCGACTTGATCCTAACATCAAGGATGTACGTGATTTTTTTCGCCATGAGAATAATTCTTAAGTTGTGGAGCCAATCCATATAATTCAGACCAGTGAGGCAGTTGACATTAGGTATGCCACATAACGGATTTGAAAGCGATATTTTCTGAAAATAAAGATGTAACATAAATAAATAACATGCAAATTTTACGAAAAAATAAACAATCAAGATATGGACTTCTATCTTAATATGCTCTCACTATTTTACTAGCGAGTCATGCGACACCCTCAGCACACAAAACGGAAGTCTCTAGCAGACTTCTAGTGGGGATCGGGATCCAATCAGCATCTTAGTGTAACCTCGAGGGACTTGACTAATCACGGTAAGCCCAAAAGGTAGGTAACTCTTGCTGATCACAACTTCTTGTGATTCCCGTCATGTTCAGCCTTTGAACCACCATAGTCTTGAGGGATTCGATAAACTATAATGTTTGGTTAAGTCAACACCATCATTATAAGATGAGTTTGATTTGATGATATAACCTCGAGAGGCCCGATCAAGTATACCATATCCTCAGGTCACCGATGATATCTCTATGTCATAGACAAGATAACGAATCTCGATATAGGTGAACCTCGAGGGACTAGACTAACTCAACCTATTGAATCTCATATTTTGATGATAAAATCAATTGGTAAATTGTTTGATCCAATTTATATATTGAGAAAAGTGTGCAGGATTAACTATGATAGCGATCAAGGCATAAAGCAAAACGAAGTGCCGGAATCGAGAATTTGTTGGGAGTTTGAGAGTTCGTCGGGAGTCCGAAGGTTCGCTGGAAGCTCGTTAGAACTTGCCAAGAAGATCATCGTGAAGTTCAAGTGCTTGCTAGGAGTCCACTAGAAGATTGCTGAGAGATCATTGAAAGTCCACCAAAAGATCGTTGGAAGCTCGCTGGAAGAAACCTAGACTTATCGGACTTGTTTTGTTTAGTGTATGCCCTAAAAATCAAAGTTAGTATATAATTAGGGTTATGATTGGGAGGTAATCCCACTAACTCAGTTAGGGGCCAATTGGGCCCAAAATAAGGCTGAGTTGGGCCGGATAGAAGACCCACTTGGCCACTTGGAGTCTTGCCAGGTAATGGCATCACCTAGGGTGGGCGGTGGAACCGCTTGAGGCTAAGCCTCCTAGGAGGTTTGGGCGATGGTACCGCCTAAACTAGACAGTGGTATTGCTGGCAGTTAATGCTGCCAAGCGGTGGTACCACCAGAGCCCAGTCTCCGAGGCTTTATTAAGCGATAGAACCGTTAGACTAGGCAGTGGTACCACCTAGTGTTAGTTTGCAAGTGTGGTACCGCTCAATAATGGTAGTGGTACTGCTAGTATCTCGAAAACTAGGGATATGATACTTTTTGGCTCCAATTCTGAAGCCAATTGAGGCCTATAAATATCCCTTATTGGGAAATCTTGGGGGCGACATCATATACGTAGCAAAAGAATAGAAAAAATAAAATCTCTATTTTCCCAAATATTTATTCATCATCATGCAAAGATTGGTGCATAAAAATCCACAAAATAGAAAACTATGTATAGTAAAGATTATGTTACCTAGGGAGATCGTATATCCCTAAATCCTTGCAGATCTTTAGGAGAGGGTGAAGGGGGTCAAGCACCCTCTTCTCTAGCGGTGATCCACACAACATGGCTGTGATGACGCTTCTTAAAACTCTAGGCCTGCTCTGAGGTGGAGAGGGGGAGGAGAATAGGAGAGGCAACCAAAAGGCTCTAGCCTATGAACCACTGATTCTCTCCTATTTATAGAGGTCCCCTATCAATTTAACCCTAATGGATCCTCCCATATTGTGTATTGGATCTTCATCCAACTACCCAAGCTTCTTAGATTAGTGGATCTCTTTCCAATAATTTCTCATGAGCTCTTATTGGATCTCATCTATAGGATCTAATAATTTAAGGGCTTATTGGATATCCAATAAGATAGGGGCTCCGGCGGTTATCTCATATTTGAACTTTTACTCATCGCAATGCCTACCATATGTGTGTAACCTTCTAAGCCCAAAATCGAGCTGGCCATGAGTTATACCTGTCAGAACTCCTTCTAGCTCAATGAATTATTATCTCCATAATAATTCACTCGACTCATTGACTACGGACATACTAGGCCACTACGTTACAGTCCCTAGATGATACGGGGGAATCTAATCCATAGGACATGTCTGTCCTCAATTACTATATACCTATAGTCCCTCATCCATCTAATATCCTATAAGTCGTATACTAAGCATGGTACTGTCAGACCCATATGGTTTCTACTCGAGTCTCGCTCTAATCGGATTCTCCCGGAGAAATCTTTCTCTCATATTCTGAATGATCCTAGCTTGGGATTTGTCTGAGCAAGAACACATGGGATATTTCTCTCATGACACTGAAAGTGGATGATCCTCTATCGATACTCAATAGCCCTCGTAAGGTTGATTGCCACTCCCAATAACCAGCTGTACTAGATCTAGGACATCTAAACTTATAAGTCCAGTATCAAAAAGTGGAGCACTCATATAGGACATCCTTAGTATCTCAAGTCTAAGGACTAGATACACCACTAGGAATACGAAATCGTTATATGACAATAAGGCATAATCAACTATCCAGTATTCCGTAAGCGAATCAATCAATGAACTCATTCTCCAATGAGCACCTATACTGTATCCCTAGTGTCCCCACATGAGCAGCTATGAGACTAGCTACATCCATCATATAGCACACTAGTCTATCTGGTTATCTCAATGTCCCTTTCGAGTAACCAATGATCGAGATTATTTAGGATCTATGTTTAAGGACGAATCAGTCTCATTATCATGATCTCATCATGATCTGATTCCTATTGCATAGATCTAATGACATCACAATATATACATGCATATATGCAATAGTCAATATAAAGTGATAAATATTAAAATATAATAAGCAAAAAGACTACGTGCCAAGTCACACATGCCATCACTCATGTGATTGGCTTGCAGGGCACACATGACTAGCAATCTCCCACTTGACCTAAAGTCAATCACTTATGTGTCTGATCCCCATCAGACCCTTATGACGCTCAAAGACAATCTGAGACAACGATTTTGTCAATGGATCTACAGTGTTATCTTCGGATGGAACTCTTTCCACTACTATATCTCCTCAAGTCATGATATTTCTAATAAGTTGGAACCTCCTCAGAATACTTTTGATAAGGCCCGGGTTCCCTTATTTGAGTAATCGCCCCGTAGTTGTCGCAATATAAGGGAATCAACTCCTTGTTATCTATCATGACTCCTAGATCTGTGATGAACTTCTTTATTTAGACTTCCTTTTTTGCTGCCTCTACTACAGTAGTGTACTCCGCCTTTATAGTCGAGTCAACAATAGTATCTTGCTTGGAACTCTTCTAACACACTGCTCCTCTATTCAAGGTGTACATATACCCTGAATTCGACTTGCTATCATCGACATCAAACTGAAAGCTCGAGTCTGTGCAGCCTTCAACCCTATAGCTACTACATCTATATATTAGTAAAAGATCCTTAGTCCTTTTTAAATACTAAAGGATACACTTTACTACTTTCTAGAGCTTCAAGCTTGGATCCGCTTGATACCGGTTCATAACACTCAAAGCATATGCTATATCAGGCCTGGTACATAGCATGACATACATGATAGACCCTATCGCTAAGTCATAGGGTATCCTATCCATGTTTGCCCTTTCTTTAGGAGTCTTTATTGACATACTCCTAGAAAGTGATATATGATATCTCATTAGTATGAGACATCTCTTAGAATATTTTATGCCAAACTTTTCGACAATGGTGTCTTTGTACCTGGGTTAGGACAAGCCAAACATCCTCTTGGATCTATCTCTATAGATCTGAATCCCCAAGATATAGGATGCTTCGCCTAAATCCTTCATGGAGAAATGTCTAGATAACCAAGCCTTTACTATGGATACCAATACTGCATCATTCCCAATGATCACGATGTCATCCACATATAACACCAAAAAGGTGATAGCGCTCTCACTTACCTTCCTGTATACACAAGGCTCATCTTCATTCTTAACAAAGTCATAAGATCTGATTGTCTCATCAAATCTTATGTTCCAACTTCGAGAAGCTTGCTTTAGTATATAAATGGATCTAAGCAACCTACACACCTTACTTGGGCAATCATTGGACACGAATCCCTCGGGCTATATCATATACACCTCCTCCTCGAGATTGCCATTGAGGAATGTGATTTTCACGTCCATTTGCTATATCTCATAATCATAGTATGATGTAATAGCCAAAAGAATTCAGAAGGATTTTTGCATAGCTACGAGTGAGAAGGTTTTGTCAGAGTCAATACATTGGCTTTGACGATACCCCTTAGCCACTAGCCTTACTTTATTGGTCTCTACCTTTCCATATATTCTGATCTTTTTCTTAAAGATCCACTTGCAACTAATGGTATAATACTCTCGGGTGCATCAACTAGGTTCTAAACCTTATCGGAGTATATGGAATCCATCTCAGAATTCATGGCTTCTTGCCACTTCCCGGAGTTTATACTCATAATAGCCTCCTCGTAGGTCTGAGGATCAATATCCTCAACATCCTCTCCTCTAATATGTCCCACATATCTTTCAGGAGGATGGGATACTCTGTCGAACCTACGTAAAGTTGGAACTTGTGTGTTAGGTACCTGAACAGACTTAGGATGTAGAGTGGTGCTTGAGCGAGGTTCTCCAACCTCGCTCAATTCTATCATACTCCCTCTATCTCTATCAAGAATGTGTTCCTTCTCAAGGAACACCTCTCTTTTGGCTATAAAAACCTTTTGGTCCTCGAGATGATAGAAATAATACCCACAAGTTTCCTTAGGGTATCCCACGAACTTGCACCGCTCCGTCCTTGATTCCAACTTATCGGGGTTGTCTTTTAATGTGGGTAGGGCAGCCCTAAATCTTAACAACCTTAAGATCGTGCTTCTTCCCTTTCCATATCTCATATGGTATAAATACTACCGACTTAGTTAGAACTCTGTTCAAAAGTTAAACTATAGTCTCTAGGGTATATCCCTAGAATGAGATGGATAGATCAACGAAACTCATCATGGACCGTACCATGTCTGACAGCATATGATTCCTCCTTTCAGATACACCATTAAGCTGAGGTGTATGATTAGTCCCTAAAGTCTTATTGTAAAAGAAGGAAAATAAAAAGGGAATGATCGCTTTGAGGGGATCGGCCTCCTTGATCGTTTCGAGGGGATCAGCCTCCTTGATCGCTTCAAGGGGATCGACCTCCTAGGGTTTGTCCACAGACTAGAATAATATTTCATTGATTAAAGTCTTGATTGATTCTAAGAGAAACGATTACATCACTATTTATAGAGTTCCACCCAGAGTCTACCAGGACTTGGATTCTAATAATAAATAAATATTAAATAAATTTCTACTTGACTTTAACTGAACTAAACAAACTCAATAAACAACTGAACTAAATGGACTCAATAAACATTATTCAAAAGCTCAAAAAAAGAGTCCCAAATCTCGGGGAGCTTCTCTTTCAGCACTTCAGTCATAGACTATCTGCAATGCATCACAACCCGTTGATCAAGTACGGTCTTCACTTTTTGATAATGTAAGCAACAGGTCGATCTTTCAGTGTAATAATCGTTGCAAGAAACTCCTAGCCTTGTATAATCAATTTTATCTTTGAATATTTGCTATCACAAATTAAAATCCATCCATCAGCGATCTTTACTTCGAATCTATTGCAACCTTCAATGTAGTAAGTTAATCAGGCTGCAACTTTCCTGTCCATAAAATTATTAGTGCTAGACGCATCAATCAAAATAGTGATAGGCTAATGCTTCAAAGTTCCTCCGATTTTCATAGTTTGTGGGTTAGCGTAGACAGCCAATGCATGTATTGTATATGTGATGGCTTCAATATCTTCATCAGTTTCCACACCTTCATGATTGGAGTCCAATTCTTCTACTTCCGGTCCCTCCTCAATCGACTTAATCATCAGAAGTTTTTCCTATTTGCATCGGTGCTCCGTACTCTACTTTTCATCGCAATGCTAGTACAAACCCTTTGTTGATCTTTTCTTGAGTTCTTCTTAGGTTAGTCTTCGGGTGTCAGGGTTTTGGTTGGGAATAGATGGGGTGGGCTACTTGTTGATCACCTGTTTATTGACACCTCTGTTTTGACGATATTCCATGCTGATTTTTTCCTTATGTAGGTGCGCAAATGAAATCACAGCTATCATGGTGCGGGGTTAACGAGCCTTAACTTTACACTCAATCTCTGGATTAAGCCCTTCAATAAATGTACTCACTAGTTGTCGTTCAAGCTAATCTCTAACTTGATTTGATAATCATTCAAACTTGCTATGATATTCTAACACTGTAGAAGTCTGACAAATTTTGGCGAGCTGTCCATCCACCTTCATGTGTGAGTAGTTTGTGTCACAATCTTGGGGCTCTTTTCCTATATTTCCAAATCTGTGCAACGTAGAACTTGAGCCCTCATCTTATTGAAATTTGCTGGGCTCTTTTTCTTACAGTCGGTTCTCAATTCTGATTTCCAATGCTTCCATTTGTGCTTTCATTGAGTTATCGGTGGCCATTGCGTAAGACTGCAAATATGTAATCTCAACTCCTATTTCTTATGTCGGGACTAGGGAATCAATCATTGCCCTATTCGATGCTGCTGTTGTGATGCAATCAGTGGCAGCACTGTGGGAATGAAGGGTTGCTACGAGGATGTGGGGATATAGCTACGGTCGCTGCATGGGAGATAGCGATGCTTGTTGCGGTTGCTGCGTGGAGGGATCACTGCTATTGAGGGCTAGGAGGCAGCGATGGTGGTACGACTGGGGGTAATGCTGCCAAGGGCTTGTCGCTTCAATGGCTGTGATGGCGTGAATGTAAGGTAGCATTGCTCTGTCTCTGTCGCACTACAGAAGGAGGCATTGGTGACGCCGAGGGATCGCATGTGGTTGAGGAAACGGTGGTGGCTATGGCAGTCATGGTTGCCTTGTTTTGATCACCGCGAGGCAGCGATGCTTGTTGCGGTTGGGGGCAGCGCTGCTAAGGGCTCGCTGCTATAATGGCTGCAATGACACGGACGAAAGGCAGCGTTGCTCTGTCTCTGTTGTCGTGAGGAGGGGAGGTTGAGCGGTTGTGACTGTGGCCCAAGGGGAGGCGAGTGACGATGGAGAAGGAGGCAGCAAGGGTCATGGCTAAGAGGCACTGGCCGGGAGCAACGGGCGGTGGTGTTGCTGGCCGGGAGTTATGGTGATCGGTGGTAGTGGCAAAGGATACAGAGCAAAGGGTTGAGGCTACGACAATGATGGAGAGAAGGGGGCTATAGCCATGATGCAGAGCAAGGGGGTTGAGGTGTTGAAGTGGTTGGGGTTGAGGTTGCAATGGAGAAGAGGAATTAGTGGCATTTGTCGGCGGCCGAGAAGTAGCGGCGATAGTGGTGGCAACTGGCGCTTGCAGCGGTAGTGTCACAGTTGGGAATAAGGGCAACCGGTGAGTTGCCTTGTTTCTATCACTAGGGATGCAGAGCAAGGGAGACTGGTGGTTGGGAGGCGAGTGACGGTCGTCGCACGGTGGTTTGTAGCAGTGGTGCCTCAGCAACGAAGGAGGGGCTTTGAAGTGGCCGAGAAGCAACGGCGGCGGTGGAGGCAACCGGCGCTTGTGGTAGTAGAGGGACCGACGGTTGCTCTATTTCTATCACACTGCAAAAATAGCGATGCCAATGGATCACGCAGTCAAAGCTGCAACCAAGGGAAGGCAGTGATGGCGGTGCAACTAGAGCAATGTCGCCGATGGTAGAAGCAGCGATGGGTGGTCCGCTGGTTGGGAAATGGCGATCGCGACCCTTCTCGCTCGAGCGAGATGCCGGCAGCAAGGAGGTGAGGTCGTTGGCCAGGGGGGCAGCGATGGCGGTGGTGGCTACTGGTTGGGCAGCAACGACGGTGGTCCGTCGGCCGGAGAGCAATGGCGGCGAGTGGACTAGCCGGAAGCAGGGGTGGCTACGGCTTCTTCTTCTCTCTCTGTTTCCTTTTTTTTTTTTAGGAGGCTATTGGCTGGGGAGCAACGGTGGTAGTGATCATTGACCGGAGAGCAACGGCGGCGGTGGGGGAGAAGGGAAGCAAGGGTTCCTTCTCGGTGGCTGCCGGCTTCACCCTCTTTCACACGTTTGTTTTTTTTTTTTTTATGATAGCTACAGTAATACTACAGCGAGAACGCCAAGGATCACCACTCTGATACCAAATTATAAGACCCTAAAGTCTTATTGTAAAAGAAGGAAGATAAAAAGGGAATGATCGCTTTGAGGGGATCAACCTCCTTGATCGCTTCGAGAGGATCAACCTTCTTGATCGCTTCAAGGGGATCGACCTCCTAGGGTTTGTCCATAGACTGAAATAATATTTCATTGATTGATTCCAAGAGAAATGATTACATCACTATTTATAGAGTTCCACCCAAAGTCCACCAAGTCTTGGACTCTAATAATAAATAAATATTAAATAAACCTCTACCTGACTCTAATTGAACTAAACAGACTCAGCCTCGTTGATTGCTTCGAGGGGATCGACTTCCTTAATCACTTTGAGGGGATCAGCCTCCTAGGGTTTCTCCATAGGCTAGAATAACATTTCATTGATTGATTCCAAGAGAAACGATTACATCACTATTTATAAAGTTTCACCTAGAGTCCACCAAGACTTGGACTCTAATAATAAATAAATATTAAAAAAATCTCTACATGACTTTAACTGAACTAAACAGACTCAATAAACAACTGAACTAAATGGACTCAATAAATATTATTCAAAAGCGTAGAAAAAGGGTCCTAATAGTGTATAAGGAGGTGTCCATTGGGATATAATCCCATAGTCCTGAGGATCTAGGTAAACTCTATACTTAAGTACTCACCTCCTCGATTCGATCGAAGTCTTGATACTTTTTTCAATCTGGTTCTTCACTTTATTCTTATACTCTTTGAATTTCTCAAAGGCCTCAAATTTGTACTTAATTAGGTACACCTGTCCATACCTTGAGAAATGATCAATAAATGTAATGAAGTAGGAGTAACCATCAATGACATGAGTTGATATGGGTCCACATACATCACTATGTATGAGTTCCAATAGCTCAGTGGCTCTTTCTCTAGTTCCACTAAATAGAGAGTTGGTCAGTTTTCCAAGAAGGCAAGACTCGCAAGTTGCATATGACTCATAGTCGAATGGATCTAGATATCCATCCTTTAGCAACTTTTGAATCTTTCCCTCATGGATGTGACCTAGCCTACAATGCCACAGGTATATACTGTTCACCTCATCTTGTGTCCTCTTGGACTACTTACATTTATGATATGTGGCATAGTGTCTAGCATAAACAAACCATTATGCAATATTCCTCTCGCCAATCTCCTCGACTATGCTAGAATCTACAACAAATTACAGATATGATAAGTAATACCGGTATCCAATACCCATGTGTTATCATAAGAGTCTAACAAATAAAGACTGATCATGAATGTACCTGAAGCTTCTCCAAGCTTCTGTTTTGCCTTCTCTGTAAGGTACTCTTTGTAGTTCCTCTTCCAGTGCCCATCTTTTTCGTAGCAGAAGCACTATCCTTTGTCCTTTGCTAGGTCTTTCTTAGCAACCTTTGCTTTACTTAGTCTGCCCTTGCCCTTACCCTTCTTAAGGGACTTTTTTACTTTCTTTTTTTTCTAGTCTCACTAGTGTAGAGAATTGGCTTCTCTTTCTTGATAGTGCTCTCTGCCTTCCTCAACATATTAAGGAGCTCCGGGAGAGTCACCTCAAGCTTATTCATATTAAAACTTATTATGAATTATGAAAAGGAATCTGGTAGGGACTGAAGCACAAGATCTATACATAGGTTATCCTCTAGGACCATTCCTAGACCTTTGAGTTTCTCTATCCATCTTTTCATGTTGTCTCTGTAACTCAGGAGTCATGGAGCTCAACATGTAACACTGAGCAAGAGTAGAGTCATTAATGTACTTCACACCACGAGCGATCTCATCCTCACTTGTCTCTTCCTCGGGCGTAGGCATCACTATATCAAGGACATACGTGATTTTCTCTGTTGTGAGAATAATTTTCAAGTTGCGAAGCCAATCCGTATAATTTGGACCAGAGAGGTGGTTGACATCAAGTATGCCACGTAAGGGATTTGAAAGCGATATTTTCTGAAAATAAAGATGTAGTAGGTATGAATAACATACAGATTTTGTAAAAAATAAATAATCAAGATATAGACTTCTATCTTAATATGCTCCCACTATTGTACTTGCGAGTCATGCGACACCCTCAGCACGTGAAATGGAAGTCTCCGGTAGACTTCTAGTGGGGATCAAGATCCGATCAGCATCTTAGTGTAACCTCAAGGGACTCGACCAATCACACTAAGCCCAAAAGGTAGGCAACTCTTGTCGATCACAACTCCTTATGATTCCCATCCTATTCGGCTTTTGAATCACCATGGTCTCTAGGGACTCGACCAACCATGATGTTTGATTAAGTCAACACCATCATTACAAGATGAGTCTGATTCGATGATATACTCTCGAGGGACTTGACCAAGCATATTATGTCCTCAGGTCACCGGTGACATCTCTATATCGTAGGCAAGATAAAAAATCACGATATAGGTGAGCCTCGAGGGACTCGACCAACTTAACCTATACCAAGAATCGGTCCCTACTTATAATGATGGAAGGCCACATGGGTCAATCTAATTGCCTCACGTTTGTTAGGAAAAAGTCGACACTAAGAGGGGGGGGAGATGAATTAGTGCAGCGGATAAAAACGTCGGCTTAAAAATATTTTATTCAATTAAACTTATTTGGAAAATATTCTTGACTTGAAAGCATGTTCGTAAACGTATTGAAAGTAGTAAGGAAGTAAAATGATTTGCAGTTAAAGTAAATTACTCAAAAGAAATGTAAACTAGATTTTTATAGTGGTTCGGTCGTCATGACCTACATCCACTCCCGATTCCTCCTCCGTCGAGGCCACCAGCATCCACTATCGATCTTCCTTCAATGGGCGAAGACCAACTACCCTTTTACACCCATCTTTTCCTTTTCACAGGATTAGGAGATAACCTTTACAAGCACTCACTCCTCTCTAACTAGAATTCTAAACTTAGAATTAAAAGGAGGGGATTTCTCAAGTGATCGCAATAGTGTTTTCTCACTTTTAAACTCTTTGTGCTTATGTATGTTAACTAGGGATGAGAGGGGTATTTATAAGCCTCAAGTTGATTCAAACTTGGAGCCTAAACAGGTCTCATTTCGGGTTTCCCAGGTCCTAGCGATACTAGCGCCTGCAGCACTAACACTGGGTGGTACCACCGCCCAATCTGGTGGTACCAATGCTTGGGAGACTGTGTTTGGGCGGTACCACCACCCAGACTAGTGGTACCACTACTTGACACTGACACTGGGCAGTACCACCACCCAATTTGATGGTACCACTGCCTGACATAGTCTTGGAGACCGTGCCACAATGGTGCCACTTGTTGGGTCGCTGTTTGGGCCTTTCACTTGGCCCAACATAGTCTATACATGGGCCCAATTGGCCCCTAATTGGGTTGGCCCAATTTCAATCCCAATTATGTGCTAACTATGAAATTTAAGGCATACACTAAGCTAAACAAGTCCGTTAAGTCTAGGTTTCTTCCGACGAGCTTCCGACGATCTTCTGGTGAACTTCTAATAATCTCTCGGTATGTTACGACGGACTCTCAGCAAGCTCCTAGACTTCACGATGATCTTCTTGACGAGTTTCAATGAGCTTCTTTGGCAAGCTCTTGGACTTACTCAGTTAATTCCGATAGGACTTCTGACGAACTCTTAAACTCCCAATGAAGTCTCATTATTGACTCCGGAACTTTATTTTGCTTTATGCCTTGATCACTATCATAGTTAATCCTATACAAATAAAATCTACTTCAGTCTAGACAATTATTATAAAGCTTGAATCATGTTGTCTGGCATATCATTGGTTCATTGACGCTTCATCCGATTCTTCGGCGCATCGTCCTCTCTTGCGGTCTTTTGTCTAATCGGCCAGTTAACCTCTGCAACTCTGATTTCCTTGGTACAATTTCTACTCTTCTTGACTTGATGCACAAACTCATGGCCGGAAGCCTTCTGTTGATAAGTCGACTGATCCTTTGACTCGATATCCAATTTTCTAACATGTTTCACTTCGGCCCAATATGATTTTTTCTGCTTTAATTGTCTCTCCCTAATCGAAGCTTCCTGTGTCACTCAAAAAATAGATCAAATCATAAACTCTATCAATTGGTTTCATCATCAAAATCTGAGATTCAACAATTTCTCTCTTTTTGATGATGACAACCAATTGATGATATAGTTAACCTTAACTCCCCCAATCAATATGCCATATTGATAGAACTCTTGGATTCAAAAATCCAAGCAACATGTCATGATAAAATTATGCATAACATCATACTTCTCCCCCTTTGTCATCAACAAAAAGGAAAAGTTCAATCATCAAGTGTTTAGACATACAAGTTCAAATCATTGCATAATCTCTAGTTTTATCATCATGCAACTTTTATAACATATAGTTAGGAAATTTGTTCATCACCTTACAACATGCTTAATCACTAGATCATCATTAATTTTGAAGATGTGCAAGATTGCAAATTTTGTAAGTTTGCATTTTTTGCTTCTTAAGATAGGAAAGCTAGCAATCTTTGATAATATTCAAGATAGCATTTTCTTCTCTTTTGAGAAGTTCAATTTTTTTTCTTCCTTTGCAAAATGCAAGCTAACAAAATTTTACATCATTTTACTGTTGAATTTTGGATTTTGATGATGAAACCAATTGATAGTGTTTATGATTTGATATGTGTTTTGAGTGACGTAGGAAGCTTCGACCAAGATGAGACAATTAAAGTAGGAAAAATCATATTGGGTCGATGGAACATGTTAAAAGATTGGATGTTGAGCCGGAGGATCGGTCGACGTATCAATAGAAGGCTTCGGGCCATGAGTTCGGGCATCGGGCCAAGAAGAACAGATATTGTGCCAAGGAAATCAAAGTTGTAGAGGTTAACTAGCCGATTGGGCAATATACCACAAGAGAGGATGATGCATTGAAGAATCGGATGAAGCATTGATGGACCAATGACATATCGGACAACATGATTCATGCTTAGTAATAATTGTCTAGATCGAAGTGTGTTTTACATGTGTAAGATTAACTATGATAGCAAGGCATAAAGTAAAATGAAGTCCCGGAGTTAAGAACGTGATTTCGTGGGAGTTCGAGAGTTCATCGGAAGTTCTACCATAACCAACCAAGAAGTCCTGGAGCTTGCTAAAGAAGCTCGTAAAAAATTGCTAAGAAGATCGTCTTAAAGTCTAGGAGCTTGCTAGGAGTCCGTTGGAACATTGCCGAGAGATCGTCGGAAGTTCGCCGGAAGATCGCTAGAAGAAAACTAGACTTACGGACTTATCTAAGTAAATGTTTTAGAAATCATAGTTAGCACATAATTGGGATTAAATTTGGGCCAATCCAATTAGGGGCCAGTTGGGCCCATGTAAGAACTGTGTTGGGCCCAAATAGTGACCCAATAGGTGGCACCGTCGTGGCACAGTCTCCGAGACTATGTAAGGCGATGGTATTGCTAGTTTAGGTGGTGGTATTGCCCATCACAATCTTCCAGGCGATGGTATCGCCCAATGGCAGGGTGCCAAGTGGTGGTACCGCCCAGTGCAGTGTTAGTGTCAGACTAACACTAGTGATGGTACTACCCAACACAGGCGGTGGCACCGTCCATACCCAAGAAACCCGGGATGAGATATTTTTAGGTTCCAAGTTTGAATCAACTTGAGGCCTATAAATACCCCTCTGATCCCTTGTTAACATACATAAGCACAGAGTATTTAAAAGTGAGAAAATGCTATTATAATCTTGTGTGAACTCCTCTCCCTCTTTTAAGTGTTAGAATAGTTTGAGAGAGGAGTAAATGGGGGTGTAAGGGTTATCTCCTAAACCTGGTAAAAGGAGAATTGAGTTGTAAAAGGTGATTGGTCTTTGCTTATTGAAGGAAGACTGATAGTAGATGTCGGTGGCCTCGATGGAAGAAGAATTGGCGAAGTGGATATAGGTCACGACGACTGAACTACTCTAAAAATCTTGTTTGCATTTCATCTTGAGCAAGTTACTTTTATAGCAAATTGTCTTTCCTCCTTACTGTGCTTTTACTATGCCTACACTCGCATACACTTTCAAGTTTCCAAAATCAGTTTTCAACGTACGAAAGAATTTTTCGAAATCGACATGATTTTACTACTGCACTAATTCACCCCCCCCTCGTAGTACTGACTGCTTTCCTAACATTTACAACATGGAAGTTAGCAATTTGGCAAGTATTACTTCTCTTTGAAGTATGAAGGTTAACAAGTTTTTGAAAAAGAATGCAAGATAGCAAGATAGCAATGCATCATTTTAGAATATGGTTTTGCAAGTTTATAAATTTTGCTAGATGTGTAAATTAGTATGTTTGTTTTTCTTTACGATGTTCAAACTAGCAAGTTTTTCACACATGAAAGTTGAAAAAAAATTTGCATCTTGAGCCAGCAATTTTTCTCCCTCTTTGTCATTGTCAAAACGAAGGGAAGAATACAATGTTGTAATTCTTTTTCCCTTTACATCAATTTTCAAATCATGACAAAGTTAAAATATCAATCTTTTTTCACTATGTTTGTGCATCATAATAGTTTCAAATTAAAACATGCACAATTTTAAAACCTTACATTTCATTCTTACTTCATGCATGATACCAAAAATAAATCGTTACTACAACTCATCATGCACAATATCAAAATGTAAAATCATCAAACATGAAACAAACATTTATTTTCAAAATATTCATCATTATTTTCAATTCATTCAATTTGTCAAATCAACAAAGTCACTTTCAAGAGATTCAAAATGAAATAAAGAGATTTATCGATCTTTCAAAATGCAAGTGATTTCCTTTCTCCCCTTTGTCATTGTAAATGAGAAAAAAAAATTTTTAATGGTGTAATTTATTTCTTTCTTACATCTGTTGAATCTCGGATTTTGATGATGAAACTAATTGATTGTGTTTAGATGTTTAACTGCATTTTGAGTGATGCAGGTTTACTCGATCAGGATTAGACAATTGACGCAGGAGGAATTGACGTTGCGTCGGAGGAGATCACGTTAGGATATTGGACGGTAGAATGCTTCGGACGTCGGGCATCGGGCCAAGGAGAGCGGAATTGCACCAAGGATATCGGGGTTGCGGAGGTCAACAACCGATTGGGCAACAAGCCGCAAGAGTGGACGATGCGCTGAAGAATCGGATGAAGCGCCAACCAATGACGTGCCGGGCAACAGAATGTCAATTCGCGTTGTAATAATTGTCTAGATCGGAGTAGAGTTTTGGCTTGTGTGTGCAGGATTAACTACGATAACGATGAAGACATAAAGCGAAACAAAGTGCCGGAGTCAAGCGTGAAGGATTCATTGGGAGTTCGAGAGTTTGACGGAAGTCCGAATGTTCGTCGGGAATGCTGTCGGAACTAGCCGAGAATGAGTAGGGAGCTTGCCGATGGGTTTTCGGAAGCTCGCCGGAAGGTTCGTCGGAAGTTCGCGGAGCTCACCGAGAAAGATCATAGCTTGCCGAAGAAGCTCGTCGGAACTCGCCAAGATCAAATCGTGAAGTCTCAGAGCTTGCCGGGAGTCCGTAGAATGGTTTCCGAGAGTTTATCGGAAGACCGCCGGAAGTTCACCGGAAGAAGTCTTGACTTGCGGACTTTGTAATAGCTTAGGAAATGTCTTTAAATTCATAGTTAGCATGTTAATTAGGGTTAGGATTAGGTGTTAATCTTATAACCCAAGTAGGGGCCAATTGGGCCCGAGTTCGGACTAGTTTGGGCCAAGTTTAGAGCCCAACCAGTGAGCTGAAATAGCCAGGCGGTGGCACCGCCCAGCACCCGAGAGCCAGGCGGTGGCACCGCTGGACTGGGCGGTGGCACCGCCCAGTACACTGTCAGTGTCACAACTGATAGGCGGTGGCACCGCCACTGATAGGCGGTGGCACCGCTAGCTTCGGGAACCGAAGAGAATTCAAATTTTGGAGCCCAAATTTGAATCCTCTTGAGGCCTATAAATACCCCTCTATTCTCAGCTGAGACAATAACTTTTGAGAAGCAATAGATTGAGATAAAAGCCTTAGCAAAGTCTTTAGCAAGTCTAGTTTTCAATTGCTCGAGTGTTCACCTCCTTCTTTCTCGTTGAAACTTTGTAAGAGTGTGAACCACTTGTAAAAAGTTGTAAGAGGGGTATTTGTCCTTCCCCTTCAAAGTGATTTGCTAGTGGAAGTTGGGAGCCTCATCGAAGAAGGCTTCACAAGTGGATGTAGGTCATTTTGACCGAACCACTTTAAAATTGGCGTGTTCACTGGTTTGCATTTATTTATTGCACTTTACCTTACTACAAACCTTCATACGTGCTTTACTTTCTTATTACTTTTGCTGCACACATTTACGAACACGCTTTCAAGTTAAGCACTTCCGAGTTCGGGTTTTATCATACGAAAAAGTTTCCAAAATCGACGTTTTAATCCACTGCACTAATTTACCCCCCCTCTTAGTGCCGCTCTGATCTTAACAATTGGTATCAGAGCCCGGTATTTCTCATTTCGGATTTACACCCGAGAGAAATGACTCTTCATGGCTTTCAAGAGGGCTTTTCGGTTTTTCGTCCACCGTTGTTTAACGGATTGGACTACACTTATTGGAAAACTCGAATGAGAGTTTTCTTGATTTCTATGAATTTGGATTTATGGAATATTGTTGAAAACGGTTTTCAACTTCCCTCTAAACCGATGAACGAATGGTCGGATTTGGAGAAGAAGTATTTTTCTTTAAACGCAAAGGCTATGAATGCCTTATTTTACGCTTTGGACAAAAATGAGTTCAATTGGATTTTTTTGTGCGAAACGGCTTTCGATATTTGGCGCACTCTTGAAATCACACACGAAGGCACAAGTAGTGTAAAAGATTCTAAAGTAAATTTTTTGATGTACGATTTTGAGATGTTTTGTATGGAATCAAGAGAGACTATTGAAGACATGTACACCCGTTTTACGAATGTCGTCAATAGTCTAAAAGCACTTGGTAAAAGTTTTTCGAACTTTGAACTTGTTAACAAGTTTTTACGATCACTTTTTAAAACTTAGGATTCTAAAATAACCGCTATACAAGAATCAAAAATTTTGAATACCTTTTTGATCGAAGAACTAATAGGGTCCTTGATGACCTATGAAATGACGTGCAATGCACGTAAAGAACTTAAGAACCACCTTCCAAAGAACAGGGAGGATTTGGGACATAGAACATTTGAAAACCACTCGAGCATAAGCTCAAGTGATGGTGAACTTGAACTACTCATGAACCTTAAAAACTTAATGAAACGAAAATTAAAGAACAAAAAGAATGCAACTACTTGCTTTGAACGCAAGAAGAAGAAAAATTGGGATGAATCGAGCTCCTCCGAAGACAAGGAGAAAATCAAGAAAGGCGAGGTGGCAAACTACGCCTTAACGGTTTTCGTCAATAAGGTAAACAACTCAAACGAAACTCCTTTAATTTATTTTGAAATTACGTGATGCTTTTTATGATGCATTTTCCTCTTTTATTAGTTTAGAATTAATTTTCTTGAAAATTGCATGTCTAATAATTTAATAATGAAAATGCAAAAATTAGGAATCATGCTTATGATTCTAGTACTTTTAAAAATAATCATGAAAATTTCATGTTTATGATAAACAAAATGATTTTGATTAAAAATGCCTTATGAAATTATGCTATATGTGGTTAAGAAGTAATAATGTGTTTCATGTTGATTTCCATTGTTATTTCTCGATTTTGATTAAATGAAATCATGTTTGATTTGAAGTAATGCATAATGATGTAATGAAAATATTAAATGTTTTGATACCATGATTGACGATTTTATGCATGAGATTTTAAAGTTATACATGATAATTTTTGTGATTTATGAATTATTGATATTTACCGTAATGAGAGCTCTTTTTTGGTTTAAATGATGGTAAATATTTTTCAAGAAGAAATAATGTGTATTTTGATGATTTCCAATTTTGATTGAAACCATGCTTGATGTCTTAATGAAAATATAAAGAAGTTTGATATCATGCTTAATGATGATGTATGGATCTTGTATCAAAAACTAAGCTTGAAAAGTTAGATTCACCTAAAAAGAAAAATGCATGACTACAACAAACAAAATGATCTTGATGGAAAATACTTTATGAAATCAATTTCGATGATGCATAATGATGTAATTATGTAATGAAAATATTAAATATTTTGAAACCATGTCTTGATGTCATGCATAATGATCATGCTTAATAGATTTCGAAATTATGCATGATGATTCTTGAGACTTATGGATTATCGATTTTTACGGTAATGAAAATGGCTTTTTCGGTTTTTGAACATTGATGCATATTTTTTATTTGGCATAAATGAAATAAATCACATGAATAGAAACACTTTAAAAGGAAAATATATTATCATGGGAATTAAAATCATGAATCTATTTGTATCACTTTTGTGAATCTCTTGAAAATGATCTTGATTTGATGATTTAAATTTAAATGAGCTTTATCTTGATTTCTCAAAATTTGTAAATTGAGATTTCTTATGCTTAAGTCAAGATTTTATATGCTTGAATTGAAATCTTTTTCTCCTAAGGTTCTTTTACTAAAAAGAATATCTTTTTTGAAATTCATGACTTAAAATTTCTTTTGAATATCTTTTATTATTTGATCTCCTAAGATTTTCTTTTGATTATTTAAGAGGAGGTTTTTCAAAAGAAATCATGCCTTTTGGTATACACATATTCTAATCCTTCATGATATGATTTTTATGCAATTGCTTGTATTCATGAAAATATTCATCTCATCACCCAATTAATTCTTTTTGATATTCCTAATGTGATGAATGAAAATATGCATGAAATACAAATGAGAAGTTAATTATCATGCATGATAGGATGTAATGAATATTGACATTTAGATACTATCATTTGAAAAAGTTATGATCATACATGGCAAGATGCAATTTGACAGATTAATACCATGATGATTTGAAATGTTTATGATTTGAAATGATGCATATGCTTTTTATTATGATGATGTATGTGATGTATTGCATATGCTGTGTATCATGAATGCTTTAAATGATAAATGTTTGGTACCAACAATCATGAAGAGATTAATACTTAAAATGTTGATTTAATGTTCGGTATCATGAATACTTTATTATCATACATGAAAATAGTGATAAATATTTTGAAAATAAATGTTGAATCATGTTAGATGATTTTATATTTTGTGCATGATGAGTTATAGTGATGATTGAAATAATATGAATGATAAAACATGAGATTGTCTATAATGCAAATTTATTGATCTCATGATGTGTAAACTGAAATAATGATTGGAATATTGATGTAATTATAAATGATGATTTGATAATATGTATGAAATACTCTTGATATTATTTTGATGCATACAAATGAAAAGTTTTGATCATGCATGGTAGGATATAATTTGACAAGTTGATACCATCATGATATGAAACATTTATGATTTACAATGATGCATGCAATACTTGTGCTTTCTAATTATGATGTGATGTATTGCATATGATGTAAATCATGATTTAAAATACTATGAGTTGTTGCTAAAATGATGTATTAGAAATATTGATTTAATGTTTTGTGTCATGAATGCTCTAAATGATGAATGTTTGGTATCATGATCAAAATATTTATAAATAGTTCAAAATTTTAGTATCATGTATGATATCCTCATAATGTTAATCGATTTATTCAATATCGTGCATGAATGAAATATAAGGTTTTTGAAAATGTGTATATTCTAATTTGAAAATATAATGATGCACAAATAAGATTGATACTTACCTTTGTCATAATTGATGTAAAGGGTCTTCCCTTCCTTTTGACAATGACAAAGGAGGAGATAGCTAGTTTGCACAAGTCAAGAAGATGCAAAAACTTGATTACTAGCTTGCCTATCTTAAGTAGCAAAAATTGCTAACTTGCTTATTTCAAGAAGCAAAAGTTATCTTCTTGAACATCACTATCTTGCCTATCTCAATAAGCAAAACATGCTAACGTGCACATCTAGCAAACTTGTATATTTTAAGAAGCAAGGGTTGCTTTCTTGAACATCTCAAAACTGCTAGCTTGCATGTTCTAAAAATATTATAAAATTTGCTAGCTTGTATGTAGTAAAACTTGTATATCATAAAAGTTGCTAGCTTGTAGAGAAGCAAAGAATTGCTATCTCAAAAGAAGCAAAAATTGTAAAACTTAGAAAACTTGCAATATAATTGCTCTTGCCATGCTTTGTATAAAAAATAGGTTGATATCCTTAAAAGCATCGCATTAAATTTTTTAGTATCGCAATGTATCACATGTATTGCAAATTGAAATTTTTGAGACTATTATCATATCATGTTTAACAATTGATGTCTTTCATGACATGATTTATTTGCATTTTTGTCTTGTATGTATCATGTGATTATTGAAATATTGATTGATGCAAATTTATAATTTATGTAAAAGTCTAAATCATTGGTTCCTCTCCTTCTTTTCGGCAATGACATAGGGGGAGAAAGATTGCTAGCTCAAGACAAATGCTGGCTAGCTTGTACTCTTCCCTACTTTTCGACAAAAACAAAGGAGAGAAAGCTTTTGCTAGTTAGAACATGCAAAGAAAAGCAAAGTACAATCTTGCACAAGAAGCAAGTGTTGAATTGCCATGATTGAACTTAAGAATTTTACTATGCTTTTGTGCTTATATGTTGTGATGAAAATCTAGCTTCACGTTACAAAAACTTGAATATCTTTTAAAATAGCTAGAGCTACTTCTCCTTTTTGTTGATGACATAGGGGGAGAAGTATATTGATGACTTCATGCATTGAATTGAATATTTTATATATTTGCATGATGGTTTAAATGTTTTTAATAACATGTGATGAATGTTGCTTGGATTTGGGATAATCCAAGTGTTCTATCAATGGCATATTGATAGGGGGAGTTTGTTTAAACTCCGGGGAGTTAAGGTTAACTCCGGTAGTCATCAATTAGTTGTCATCATCAAAAAGGGGGAGATTGTTGAATCTCGGATTTTGATGATGAAACTAATTGATTGTGTTTAGATGTTTAACTGCATTTTGAGTGATGCAGGTCTACTCGATAAGGATTAGACAGTTGACGCAGGAGGAATTGACGTTGCGTCGGAGGAGATCACGTTAGGATATTGGACGGTAGAATGCTTCGGACGTCGGGCATCGGGCCAAGGAGAGCGGAATTGCACCAAGGATATCGGGGTTTCGGAGGTCAACCGCCGATTGGGCAACAAGCCGCAAGAGTGGACGATGCGCTGAAGAATCGGATGAAGCGCCAACCAATGACGTGCCGGGCAACAGAATGTCAATTCGCGTTGTAATAATTGTCTAGATCGGAGTAGAGTTTTGGCTTGTGTGTGCAGGATTAACTACGATAATGATGAAGACATAAAGCGAAACAAAGTGCCAGAGTCAAGCGCGAAGGATTCGTTGGGAGTTCGAGAGTTCGACGGAAGTCCGAATGTTCGTCGGGAATGCTGTCGGAACTAGCCGAGAATGAGTAGGGAGCTTGCCGATGGGTTTCTGGAAGCTCGCCGGAAGGTTCGTCGGAAGTTCACGGAGCTCACCGAGAAAGATCATAGCTTGCCGAAGAAGCTCGTCGGAACTCGCCAAGATCAAATCGTGAAGTCTCGGAGCTTGCCGGGAGTCCGCAGAATGGTTTCCGAGAGTTTATCGGAAGACCGCCGGAAGTTCACCGAAAGAAGTCTTGACTTGCGGACTTTGTTATAGCTTAGGAAATGTCTTTAAATTCATAGTTAGCATGTTAATTAGGGTTAGGATTAGGTGTTAATCTTGTAACCCAAGTAGGGGCCAATTGGGCCCGAGTTCGGACTAGTTTGGGCCAAGTTTAGAGCCTAACCAGTGAGCTGAAATAGCCAGGCGGTGGCACCGCCCAGCACCCGAGAGCCAGGCGGTGGGACTATTGGACTGGGCGGTGGCACCGCCCAGTACACTGTCAGTGTCACAACTGACAGGCGGTGGCACCGCTAGCTTCGGGAACCGAAGAGAATTCAAATTTTGGAGCCCAAATTTGAATCCTCTTGAGGCCTATAAATACCCCTCTATTCTCAGCTGAGACAATAACTTTTGAGAAGCAATAGATTGAGATAAAATCCTTAGCAAAGTCTTTAGCAAGTCTAGTTTTCAATTGCTTGAGTGGTCACCTCCTTCTTTCTCGTTGAAACTTTGTAAGAGTGTGAACCACTTGTAAAAACTTGTAAGAGGGGTATTTATCCTTCCCGTTCAAAGTGATTTGCTAGTGGAAGTTGGGAGCCTCATCGAGGAAGACTTCGCAAGTGGATGTAGGTCATTTTGACCGAACCACTTTAAAATTGGCATGTTCACTGCTTTGCATTTATTTATTGCACTTTACCTTACTGCAAACCTTCATACGTGCTTTACTTTCTTATTACTTTTCCTGCACACATTTACGAACACGCTTTCAAGTTAAGCACTTCCGAGTTCGGGTTTTATCGTACGAAAAAGTTTCCAAAATCAACGTTTTAATCCGCTGCACTAATTCACCCCCCCTCTTAGTGCCGCTCCGATCCTAACAACATCAATGCTCTAAGCATCACATAAAACAAAGGTAATCATATGAAAGTCATGACATGAAGGATGAAAGATCAAGAAAGATCAATTCGCAAATGATTCATCTTGACAAATCTCCTTTAAAAAAGAAATCTTAGGAGATTAAATAGTCAATGATCTTCAAAGGTAATCTCATGTTATAAATTCCAAGAAATTAAGAAAGAAACTATGATTCATTTGCATAAATCTCAATAAGAAGATACAAGAACACATAATAAGATATCTTGATTCATAAATGATTTCAAGTTAGAAATCACAAGAAATTAAGATCATGATCTCGATAAAACCCATTAAATTCAAATCATTTTCATAATCCATGAGATTCACAAAAGCAATATACATGGATTCATTAATCTTTTATCAAAAAATCAACAAGATAGAGATGTTTTATTTTAAGTTATTGGTTTCATACAAGTATTCCTTTGTCTTTTTATGCCAAATAAAAATATACATTAATGTTTAGGATCAAAAAATAAATTTCATCATAAAAATTATCCATCTTGTTTATAACCAAAAAAACAACTTTCATTGTGACAAAGATCAATAAGCCATGAATCACAAAAATCATTATGCATAATTTCGAAATATAAAATTATTAAGCATGATCATTATGCATCACTACTTTGGGTATGACATCAAAACATGGTTTCAAGTTTTCAAGGTATAATATGCACAATTTCAAACTATAAACTCATTAAGCATGATATCATCAAACATGATTTCATAAAGTATTTTCAATCAAAATAAAAAATCATCAATTTAGATACACATTATTTTTTCTTAAAAACATACATAGATTAATCATTAGATTTAAATCTAACATTTTGTTATATTTTTATAAAACATGCAATTGTCATTATCATTTTCAAAATAAAAAGAAGCATGATATAATTTTTACATTTTTTTATTTTTATTTTTACTAGCTAATTTAAAAATAACTAAAAAAAATCAAGAAGTAATTTTAAAATAAAGTAAAGGAGTTTCGTTTGAGTTGTTTACCTCATTGTCAAAAGCTGTTAAGGTGTAGTTTGTCACTCCGTCTTCATTAGTTTGCTCCTCGTTTTCGGTTGCACTCGTTTTGTCCCAATTTGTATTCTTTTTAAGTTTGTTTTTATTTTTTTATTTTTGTTTTAAGAACTTTCTTGTTAAGAGTGTAAAGTCATCATCATAGTACTCATCACTTGAGCTTTCGCTTGAGTAGTCTTCATTTGTTCTAAGTGTCAAATCCTTTCTGTTTTTTGGAAGGTTCTCATATTTGTTTTGTGCCACATTGGTCATTTCGTAGGTCATCAAAGACTCAATAATTTCTTCGATCAAAAATGTATTCAAATCTTTGGTCTCTTGAATGGCCGTTATTTTAGAGTCCCAATTTTTAGAAAGAGATCGTAAAACTTTATTAATAAGTTTAAAATTTGAAAAACATTTGCCAAGTGCTTTCAGACTATTAACAATATTCATAAAATAGGTGTACATGTCTCCAATAGTCTTGCTTGGCTTCATTCGAAAAAGTTCAAAATCATGCAGCAAAAGATTTATCTTAGAATTTTTTACTCTACTAGTGCCTTCATGTGTGATTTCAAGAGTATGCCAAATATCAAAAGTCGTTTCGCACATAGAAATTTGATTGAATTCATTCTTATCTAAGGCGCAAAATAAGGCATTCATAGCCTTTGCATTTAAAGAGAAAGTTTTCTACTCCAACTCATTCCAATCTTTCATTAGAAGAGAAGACTTTTAAAAACCAAATTTGATTATATTTCATAAATCGAGATTCAATGAAAGGAAGAAAACTCTCATTCGAGTTTTCCAATATGTGTAGTTCGTCCCACTGAACAATGGAGGATGAATGAGAGAGTTACCCTCTTAAAAGCTGAAAAGAGCCATTTCTCTTGGGTGTTAAACTAAATGAGAAACACGAGGCTCTGATACCAACTGTTAGGAACGAGTCGACACTAAGAGAGGGGGGGGGGGGGGGGTGAATTAGTGCAGCAGATAAAAATGTCAGTTTAAAAATATTTCATTCAATTAAACCCATTTCAAAAATATGCTTGATTGGAAAGCATGTTTGTTAACATATTAAAAGCAGTAAGCAAGTAAAATAATTTACAGTTAAAGTAAATTGCTTAAAAGAAATGCAAACCAGATTTTTATAGTGGTTCAGTCATCGTGACCTACATCCACTCTCGATTTCTCCTCCGTCGAGGCCATCGACATCCACTATCGGTCTTCCTTCAATGGGCAATGACTAACTACTCTTTTACAGCCCTCTTCTCTTTTTCATAGGTTTAGGAGACAACCTTCACAAGCACTCACTCCTCTCTAAACAAAATTCTAAACTTAAAATTTAGAGGAGGGGATTTCTCAAGTGATTGCAATAGCGTTTTCTCACTTTTAAACTCTCTATGCTTGTATAGGTTAACCAGGGATGAGAGGGGTATTTATAGGCCTCAAGTTAATTCAAACTTAGAGCCTAAAAAGGTCTCATCCCGGGTTTCCCAAGTCCTAGCAATACCACCTCCTATGCTGGGCGATACCTCCGCCCAATCTGGCGGTACCTCCGCCCAGTCTAGTGGTACCACCTCTTGAGAGACTATGTTTGGGCAGTACCATCACCCAGACTAGTGGTACCATTGCCTGACATTGACACTGGGTGGTGCCACTGCCTAGTCTGACAGTACCATCGCCTGACACAATCTCGGACACTATACCATGATGGTGCCACTTGTTGGGCCACTGTTTAGGCCTTTCACTTGGCCCAACACAGTCCATACATGGGCCCAACTGGCCCCTAATTGGGTTGGCCCAATTTCAATCCCTATTATGTACTAACTATGAAATTTAAGACATACACTAAGCTAAACAAGTCCGATAATTCTAGGTTTCTTTCAATGATCTTCCGGCGATCTTCTAGCGAAATTCCAATAATCTCTCGGTAATGTGCCAATGGACTCCCAGTAAGCTCTTGGACTTCACGATGATCTTCTTGGCGAGTTCTGACGAGCTTCTTCGGCAAGCGCCTGGACTTCTCAGTTAATTCCAGCAGAACTTCCAACGAACGTCCGGACTTCCGACGAACTCTCGAACTCCCAACAAAGTCTCGTTCTTGACTCCAGGACTTCATTTTACTTTATGCTTTGATCACTATCATAATTAATCCTACACAAATAAAACCTACTTCGATCTAGACAATTATTACAAAGCTTGAATCATGTTGTCCGGCATGTCATTGGTTCATTGACGCTTCATCCGATTCTTCGGCGCATCATCCTCTCTTGCGGCCTATTGCTCAATCATCTAGCTAACCTCTGCAACTTCGATTTCCTTGGTGCAATTTCTGCTCCTCTTGGCTTGATGCACGAACTCATGACCCGAAGCCTTCTACCGATACATCGACCGATCCTCCAGCTCGACATCCAATCTTCTGTTGGTAAATCTAGGGGGTGACATCACATGTGCAACAAAAGAATAGAAAATAAAATCCTCAATTTCCCAAAAAGGTATTCGTCATCGTGCGAAGATTGGTTCATAAAAATTCGCAAAACTTAAAACTGCATATAAGATAAATTGTGTTACCAAGGGAGATCGTATATCCTTGTTTCCCTATAGATCTCTAGAAGAGGGTGAAGGAGGTCAAGCACCCTATTCTCTAGCGTTGATCCACATAGCAGGGCTGCGACGATGCTCCTTAAAACTCCAAGCCTACTCTGAGGTGGAGAGGGGGAGGAGAATAGGAGAGGAAAGCAAAGGCTAGCCTATGAACCACTGAATCCCTCCTATTTATAGAGGTCCCTTGTCAAACCCGAATGGATCCTCCCTTATTGGGTATTAGATCTACATCCAATTACCCAAGCCTCTTAAATTAGTGGATCTTTATCCAATAATCTATCATGGGCTTTTATTGGATCTCATCCATACGATCCAATAAGATAGGGGCTCTGACGGATATCTCATATCCGAGCCTCTACTCATCGCAATGCCTACCATATGTGTGTGACCCTCTAGGCCCAAAATCGAGCTAGTCGTGAGTCATACCTGTCAGAACTCCTTCTGGCTTAGTGAATTATTATCTTCATAATAATTCACTCGAATCATCGACTACGGATGTGCTAGGCCACTATGCTGCAGTCCCTAGATGATATAAGAAAATCCAATCCATTGGACCTATCTATCCTTAGTTACCGTGTACCTATAGTCCCTTATCCATTTAATATCCTAGAGACCATATATTGGGCATGGTGCTGTCAGACCTATATGGTTTCTACTCGAGTCTCGCTCTAATCGGATTCTCCCGGAGAACTCTTTCTCTCTCAATCTGAATGACCCTAGCTAGGGATTAGTCTGAGCAAGAATACATAGGATATTCCTCTCATGACACCGAGAGTGGATGATCCTCTATCGACACTCAATAGCTCTCGTAAGGTTGACTACCACTCCCGATACTGGCTATACTAGATTTGGGACATCCAAACCTATAAGTCTGATATCAAAGAGTGGAGCACTCATATAGGACATCCTTGGTGTCTTAAGTCTAAGGACCAGATATACCACTAGGACTACAGAATTGCTGTCTCATAATAAGGCATCATCAACCATCCAGCATTCCGTAAGTGGATCAATCAGTGAACTCATTCTCCAATGAGCACCTGTACTATATCCCTAGTGTCCCTACACAAGAAGCTATGAGACCAGTTGTATCCATTATATGGATGGGTATACAGCACACCAATTTATCTGGTTATCTCGATATCCCTCTAGAGTAACCTATAACCGAGATTATTTAGGATCTATGTTTAAAGGTGAATCAGTCTCATTATCGTAATCTCATCACGATTCGATTCCTATTGCACAGATCCAATGTCATCATAATATATATATATATGCATATATGCAACAAGCAATAAAGTGATAAATGCCAAAATATAATAAGTAAAAAGACTAACAATCCTTAGTCACACGTGCCATCACTCATGTGATTAGCTTGTAGGGCACATATGACTAACAATCTCCCACTTGACCTAAAGCCAATCACCCATGTGTTTGATCCCCATCAGACTCTTGTGATGGTTAAAGATAATATGAGATAATGGGTTTATTAGTGGATCTGCAATGTTATCTTCGGATGGAACTCTTTTCCATCTCCTCGGGTCATGATCTCTCTAATAAGCTGGAACCTCCTTAGAACACTTCTAATGAGACCCGGGTTCCCTTATTTAAGTAATCGCCACATAGTTGTCACAATATAAGAAATCAACTTCTCACTACTTGGCCGGACTCCTAGATCTGTAAAGAACTTCTTCATCCTGACTCCCTCCTTTGTTGCCTCTACTACAGCAATGTTCTCCGCCTCAATGGTCGAGTTAGCAGTAGTATCTTGCTTGGAACTCTTTCAACATACTGCTCCTCCATTCAAGGTGTACATATACCCCGAATTTGACTTGCTATCATCGATATTAGACTAAAAACTCGAGTCCATATAGCCTTCAATCCTAAGGCTACTATCTCTATATACTAGTAAAAGATCCTTAGTCCTTCTCAAGTACTTAAGGATACACTTTACTACTTTCCAATGCACCAAGCCTAGATCAGCCTTATACCTGCTCATGACACTTAGAGCATATGCTATATCAAGCTTGGTACATAGTATGACATACATGATAGGCCCTATTATTGATGCATAGGGTATCCTATCTATGTTCGCCCTTTCTTCGTGAGTCTTTGGGGATATACTCCTAGAAAGTGATATCCCATGTCTCATCGGTATGAGACCTCTTTTGGAATTTTTTATGTCAAACGTTTTGATAATGGTGTCTATGTACCTGGACTAGGATAAGCCAAGCTATTGGGAAATCTTGGGAGTGACATCACATGCACAGCGGAAGAACAAAAAAATAAAATCCCCAATTTCTCAAAAAGATGTTCGTCATCGTGCGAAGATTAGTGCGTAACAATCCGCGAAACAAACTGCATATAGAATAGATTGTATTATTTAGGGAGATCGTATATCCCTATTTCCTTGCAGATCTCTAAGAGAGGGTGAAGGAGGTCAAGCGTCATCCTCTCTAGAAGTGATCTACACAACAGAGCTGCGACGACACTCCTCAAAACTCCAGACCTGCTCTGAGGTGGAGAGGGGGAGGAGAATAGGAGAGGCAAGCAAAGGCTCTAGCCTATGAACCACTAAATCCCTCCTATTTATAGAGGTCCCCTGTCAAAATCTAATGGATCCTCCCCTATTGGGTATTAGATCGGCATCCAATTACACAAGCTTCTTAGATTAGTGGATCTTTATCCAATAATCTCTTATGGGCTCTTATTGGATCTCATCCATAGGATCCATTAATCTAGGGGCTTATCGGACATCCAATAAGATAGGGGCTCCGACGAATATCTCATATCTGAACCTCTATTCATCGCAATGCCTACCATATTTGTGTGATCCTCTAACCCCAATATCGAGCTGGCTGTGAGTCATACCTGTTAGAACTCCTTCTAGCTTAGTGAATTATTATCTTAATAATAATTTACTCAACTCATCGACTACGAATCAGGCCATTACGCCGTAGTCCCCAAATGATACAGGGAAATATAATCCATTGGACCTGTCTGTCCTCAATTACCATATACATATAGTCCCTCATCCATCTAACATCCTAGAAACCATATACCGGGGATGGTACTGTCATACCCATACGGTTTCTACTCAAATCTCACTTTAATCAGATTCTTTTGAAGAACTCTTTCTCTCTAAATCTGAATGACCCTGGTCAGGGATTTGTTTGGGCAAGAACACATGAGATATTCCTCTCATGACGTCAAGAGTGGATAATCCTCTATCGACACTCAATTGCCCTCGTAAGGTCGACCGCCACTCCCAATGATCGGTTATACTAGATCTAGGACATCTAAACCTATAAGTCCGGTATAAAAGAATGAAGTACTCATATAGGACATCCTTAGTGTCTCAAGTCTAAGTCCTAGATACACCACTAGGACTACGAAATTGCCATCTTATAATAAGGCATCATCAACCATCCAATATTCCATAAGCAGATCATTTAGTGAACTCATTCTTCAATGAGCACTTGTACTATATCCCTAGTGTCCCCACACGAGCAGCTATGAGACAAACTGCATCTATCATATGGATGGGTATACAGCATATTAGTCTGTCCGGTTATCTCGATGTCCCTCTCGAGTAACCTATGATCGGGATTATTTAGGATTTGTGTTTAAAGGTGAATCGATCTCATTATCATGATCTCATCACGATCTGATTCTCATTGCACAGATATAAGGACATCACTATATATACATGCATATATGCAATTGTCAATGTAAAGTGATAAATGCTATAATGTAATAAGAAAAAAGATTCTGTATCAAGTCATACGTGCCATCACTCACGTGATTGGCTTGCAAGGCATATATGACTAACAATCTCCCACTTGACCTAAAGTGAATCACATATGTGTCTGATCTCATCAGACCCCTGTGATGCTCAAAGACAATCTAAGATAACTGCTTTGTCAATGAATCTGCAATGTTATCTTCGGATGGAACCCTTTCCGCTACCTCATCTCCTCGGTCATGATCTCTCTAATAAGTTGGAACCTCCTTAGAACACTTCAGATGAGACCCGGGTTCCCTTATTTGAGTAATCGCCCCGTTGTTGTCGCAATATAAGGAATTAGCTCCTCACTACTTGGCCCGACTCCTAGATCTGTGATGAACTTCATCCAGACTCCCTCCTTTGCTGCCTCTGCTACAACAATATACTTTGCCTCTATGGTCGAGTTGTTGAATCTCGGATTTTGATGATGAAGTCAATTGTCATTTGTTATCTAATCCATATGTTGAGATAAGTGTGCAAGATTAACTACGATGAAAGTAAGAAATGCAGCAGGAGTTGCACCGAAGTCAAGACTATGATCACGTTGGGGGTTCGAGAGTTCGACGGAAGTCTGGACGGCCATCGGAGGTTCTGCGGGAACAAATCCGAGAAGTCCAGGAGCTTGCCAAAGAAGCTCATCGGAACTCGCCAAGTGGATCGTCGCAAGTCCAGGAGTTTGCCGGAAGTCCTCCGGAGCATCGCCGAGGGTTTGTCGGATGATCGCCGGAAGTTCGCCGGAAGCTCGACGGAAGAAGCGATTGACGCACCAGAGCAAGTTGCAGTAAATGTCTTGAAAAATATCGTAGTTAGCATGATGATTAAGTTAGAAATGGGAGGTGATCCCATTAACTTAATCTTGGGGCAATTGAGCCCTTGACAGACCCAAATTGGGCCGAATGGATCAGCCCATTCGGACCCAAATTCGCTGGCCGGCGGTGGCACCGCCCAGCTGCCGAGCCTCGGAGTGAGGCTGGGCGGTGGCACCGCCCCTGTCAGGCGGTGGCACCGCCTGGGGTCAGTCACGGAGTGAGACTGGTCGGTAGCACCGCCCCTGTCAGGTGGTGGCACCGCCTGGGGTCAGTCTCCGAGTGAGACTGGGCAGTAGCACTGCCCCTGACAAGCGGTGGTACCGCCCGAGCTCGGTCTCTGAGCTCTGTCAGGCGGTAGTACCGCCAGGACCCCGAAAACATGGGATATGACATTTTTGAGCTCCAAATTCAAATCAGTTTGGGGCCTATATAAACCCCACCCTTTCATGCATGAAAGGGCACCGAAACTTAGCATTTATTCTGAGATTTTGAGAGCTTAAAAGTGTTGTAAAAGGCTAGAAGTTCTTCTCCCTCTTTTCTTAAAAGTTTTGATCATTCAAGAGAGGAGTGAAAAATCTGTAAGGGTTATCTCCTAAGCCCGTCAAAAGGAGTGAAACTGTAAAAGGGTGGTTGGCCTTCGCCTATTGAAGGAAGGCCTCTAGTGGACGTCGATGACCTCATCGGAGGAGGAAGCCAAAAGTGGATGTAGGTCAAGATTGACCGAACCACTCTAAATCTCGGTTTGCATTTACATTTTGTTCTCTATCTTAACTGCAATTACTTCCATAGCTTTACTTTAACTGCACTTTGCTTGATCTTAAGTTAAAGCAATTTCCGAATCGACTTTCATACCGAAATCGTTCTTATCGTATGAACGTCGTTTTAATCATCAAAAGTTTTCCGCTACACTAATTCACCCCCCCCCTCTTAGTGCTCTTGATCCTAACAATTGGTATCAGAGCGGGGTTAACTCTCAATCGGATTAAAACCCAAGAGAGATGGCTTACGTCGGAAATCAAGAGGGCCACTCTATTACACGTCCACCCATGTTCAATGGGACGGACTACACCTATTGGAAGACCCGAATGAGGATCTTCCTTATTTTAATGGATTTTGAACTTTGGAATCTTGTCGAAAATGGATTTTCGAAGTCTTCTCTTCCAATGATCGATTGGAATGAATTGGAGAAGAAGACTTTCACTCTTAATGCAAAGGCTATGAATGCCTTAATTTGTGCGCTTGATAAAAATGAGTTCAATCGTGTTTCGGTTTGTGAAACCGCATTTGATATTTGGCATACACTCGAAGTGACTCACGAAGGCACAAGTAGAGTGAAAGAGTCAAAAACCAATCTTTTGATACATTCTTTTGAACTTTTCTGAATGAAACCGAGCGAGACTATTGGCGATATGTACACCCGTTTCACGGATGTCGTCAATGGTCTAAAAGGACTCGGCAAAAGTTTTTTGGATTTTGAGCTCGTAAATAAGATTCTAAGATCCCTTCCTAAGAGTTGGGACCCTAAAGTCACTGCTATTCAAGAGGCTAAAGATCTAAACAATTTCCCTCTTGAAGAATTAATCGGGTCATTAATGACCTACGAAATGACTTGCAATGCTCATGAAGAGCAAGAAGACATCCTTCCAAAGAACAGGAAGGATATGACACTTAGAACTCAAGAAGACCACTTGAGAGAGAACTCAAGTGATGAAGACTTTGACGATGACTTGGCACTTCTAACAAGAAGATTTAAAAAATTCATTAAAAGAAACAAGTTTAAAAATGACACAAAAAATAAATTTGAACCCAAGAAGGACCAAGTTATTTGCTACGAATGCAAGAAACCGGGACACTACAAAAGTGAATGTCCCCAAGTCAAGAAAAGAACACCAAAGAAGAAGGCGCTCAAAGCAACGTGGGATGACTCAAGCACGTCCGAAGAAGAGGAGTCCAACACTGAGCAAGTTGCTCACTATGCCCTAATGGCCATCGGAGAGGAGGTAACCAATTTAATTGATGCAGATTTATCATTTGATGAATTATTAAATGCCTTCCATGACTTATTTAATGAATGCAAAACTATTAGTAGAAAATACAAATTGCTAAAAAAGGAGCATAATAGTCTTACTTGTAATTTCGATAAATTAAAATCTGAATATCATGATAGTTTAGCTCCATGTATAAAATGCCATGATCTAGAAACTCTCCAAAAGGAGAACTTGCTACTTAAGGACACCTTGAAGAAATTCGAGGTTGGTAGCAAGTCTTTGAACATGATCCTTACAAATAAGGGTCACGTTCCTAAAAGAAGTGGAATCGGATTTGTGAGAAGTCCTCAACAAAATCCAACCACCTTCATAAAAGGCCCTATCTTACATGTTCGACACTAAAGCAAATGCAACTTTTGTTGCAAATATGAACATAAAACTTATCAATGTCCATTCAAGAAAACTAGTCTGAACAAACTGATTTGGGTTCCTAAAGGAACCATAATCAATTCTATGCAACATGATAAACAAGTTAGATCAGTTTTTGAGGCACCCAAAAGTAAATGGGTTCCTAAAAATAATCCTTTCTTGTAGAAACATACACCATCACAAGCTAGGAGCAAGAGATGGTACCTTGATAGTGGATGCTCAAGGCATATGACCGGAGATCCATCTCAATTCTCTAAGCTCACTAGCATAGACGAAGGCTATGTCACCTTCGGAGACAACAACAAGGGTAAAATCATTGGCAAAGGAACCATAGGTAACAAATCCAACTTCTTTATTGAAGATGTTTTGTTAGTTGATGGTTTAAAACATAACCTCTTGAGCATTAGTCAATTATGTGATAAAGGATATATTGTCAAATTTGAATCTAATGCTTGCATCATTGAAAAACCATACAAAAACACATCTATGATTGCATTAAAACAAAATAACATATACACTATTGACATCAATGATCTTTGTAATGAAATGTGTTTCACGGTTTTGAATGAGGATGCTTGGCTTTGGCATAGGAGATTAGGTCATGCTAGCATGAAACTAATCACTCAAATATCATCCAAAGAACTTGTAAGAGAAATTCCTCATATCAAGTTCATCAAAGATAATGTGTGTGATGCTTGTCAATTAGGAAAACAAATTAAGGGTAGTTTCAAATCTAAGAATCAAATAAGCACCTCTAGGCCCTTACAATTGATCCATATGGACTTGTTTGGACCTATCTCTACATCAAGTCTAGGTGGTAGCAAATACGCTTTCGTCATTGTAGATGACTATAGTAGATACACATGGACTTATTTCTTAAAACATAAAAATGAATGCTTTAGATATTTTACCAAGTTTTGCAAACTTGTCCAAAATGAAAAGGGTTCTATGATTTCGTCAATTAGAAGTGATCATGGTGGTGAATTTTAAAACCATGATTTTCAAAAATTTTGTGAATTTAATGGATACAATCATAACTTCTCTACTCCAAGAAATCCTCAACAAAATGGAGTAGTAGAAAGAAAAAATAGAAATTTACAAGAAATGGCAAGAACCATGTTGAATGAACATAGCCTACCAAAATATTTTTGGGCCGAAGCCGTAAACACTGCATGCTATATTTTGAATAGAGTTCTAGTAAGACCCTTACTCACCAAAACTCCCTATGAGTTGTGGAACAACAAAAAACCCAATGTTTCATATTTTAAAGTTTTTGGGTGTAAGTGTTTTATCTTGAATGAAAAGGATGCCTTAGGAAAATTTGATGCTAAATCCGATGAAAGAATTTTCCTTGGTTATTCTTCAGTTTCTAAAGCTTTTCGTATCTTCAATAAAAGAACTTTAATTATAGAAGAATCCATTCATGTTGTTTTCAATGAGATTTCCGAAATCAAGAAAAATGATTTTGATGATGATGTTAATTTTGATTCTTTGAATTTAAATGAAACCCCTTCTCCAACTAGCAACTTGGATGCATCCACTTCCAAAACATCCTTACCCAAGGATTGGAAATATGTAGATGCTCATCCTAAGGAGCTAATTCTAGGAGACACATCTAAGGGGGTTCAAACACGTTCTTCTCTTAAAGAATTTTGTGCCAACGCCGCTTTTCTCTCCCAAATTGAACCTAAATGTATTGACGAAGCCATGAAAGATGATTCATGGATTATCGCAATGCAAGATGAGTTAAATCAATTTGAGAGAAATGAGGTGTGGAAGCTTGTTCCTAGGCCAAATGACCATTTAGTTATTGGTACTAAATAGGTCTTTAGAAACAAGCAAGATGAATATGGTATCGTGGTTAGAAACAAGGCTAGATTAGTGGCCAAAGGTTTCAACTAAGAAGAAGGTATCGATTATGCAGAAACCTTCGCTCCTGTGGCTCGATTAGAAGCCATAAGGATGCTCCTTGCCTATGCTAGTAATAATAATTTTAAGTTGTTTCAAATGGATGTTAAAAGTGCTTTTCTAAATGGCTTTATTTCCGAAGAAGTTTATGTTGAACAACCTCCTGGATTTGAAAATAATAGCCTCCCTAATCATGTGTTTAAATTAACTAAAGCTCTCTATGGTTTAAAACAAGCCCCTAGGGCTTGGTATGAGAGACTTAGTTCTTTTCTTATTAAAAATAATTTCACAAAAGGCAAGGTTGATACTACATTGTTTATCAAGAATTCTGAAAATAATTTTCTCATTGTTCAGATTTATGTTGATGATATTATCTTTGGCTCTACAAATGAATCTCTTTGTGAATCTTTTGCTAAAACCATGAGTCTTGAATTTGAAATGAGTTTGATGGGAGAATTAACCTTTTTCTTATGCTTACAAATTAAGCAACTAAGAAATGGCATCTTTATTAGTTAAACTAAATATGCTTTAGATTTGCTAAAAAGATTTAATATGGAAAGCTCAAAAGCTATTAACACTCCTATGAGCACCTCCACTAAATTAGAAGTTGATGAAAGTGGAGAAAGTTTCGATCAAAAAACTTATAGGGGTATGATAGGAAGTTTACTTTACCTCACTACAACTAGACCAGATATCATGTTCAGTGTAGGACTTTGTGCTAGGTTTCAATCGAACCCTAAGATATCTCATCTCAAAGCGGTTAAAAGAATACTTAGATATCTTAAAGGTACAACAAATCTAGGATTATGGTATCCGAAAACCGAGAAGTTTGAGTTAATTGCTTATGCTGATGCAGATTTTGCTGGATGTAGATTAGATAGAAAAAGCACATCAGGAACATGTCAATTTTTGGGACATGCTCTTGTTTCCTGGTCATCTAAGAAACAAAACTCGGTTGCACTATCAACAACCGAAGTCGAGTATATTGCAACTAGTGCATGCTGTGCACAAGTTGTGTGGATGAAAAACACCTTAGAAGATTATAAAGTTTATCTTAAAAATATTCCCATTAAATGTGATAACACAAGTGCTATATGTTTAACAAAGAATCTCATTCAACACTCAAGAACAAAACATATTGATATTAGACATCACTTCATACGAGATCATGTCACTAATCATGATATAGTTATAGAGTTCATTGATACTAAACATCAACTAGCTGATATTTTTACACAGCCTTTGAGTGAAGAACAATTTAGTTTCATTAGAAGAGAATTAGGAATGTTAATGTGTCCGAATGCTTGAACTCATTAAATCTATTTTCCGGACTTTCTTGATTCAATAATCAAATCACTTAATTGCTATGATGATTTTACATGATTACATGCCTTAATAATATGTTGGAAATTATGTGTTTTGGATATAAAAATTTCCATGATAATGAGCATGTTTTATCTTCATGATTATATTGGAAAATCTATCGCTAAACCTTGTCCGAATGCATGAAAGTGTTAAATTTTATTTTTGGATTTTCTTGATATCTTATTCTCTTCCAAACTTAATAAGCATATGTCATATCGAGTTTGATTCATATCATTGATTTTTGACATATGGAATCAATTAGCAAATACATCTTTCATAGGCTTATAATGTGAAAAATATTTTCAAGAAATGGATTTGATAAAATGATTCCTTCTTATAATTTCCTTTTTGAAAAAGGAAGATTTTTTTTACTTGCAAGGATATTGATTCACATACATATCTTGATCCTTGTGAAAATAAAGCGTGATTTAATCTTTCCTTGAGATGTTTGTATAATTGGTATCCTATCACTCATTATTGAAAAATTACCTATCACTCACTTGTGTTTAAAATTTGCTTATATCATTCTCCTTTTTGTTGATGACAAAGGGGGAGAAATATATGAATTGATGCTATGAGTGCCATATTTGAATTTGAATTATGTTAAAAAATGATGCTATGAGTGCCATATTTGAATTTGAATTATGTTAAAAAAAAAAACTTGCATCGAAATATATGGTAAATTGATAATAGAAATGCTATGATTGCTAAACACTTTGAAATATTTGCATTATGTTAAGATATCAAGAACTTGCATCGTAATTTTACATGTTGATATCTTACCATATGATGAATTGCTACCATTACTATCATTCACATTTGAAATGTAAAACTTGAAAATGGATGTCAAGCCTTGACATCATTTTCAGAGAGATACATCATGATAGGAATCATGATGGAAGTATTGATAAGGTTAAACAATCTTAACTTATCAATATTTCTCTTGAATTCAAAGGCTTTGAATTCAAAAATGACTTATCTTGAGTATGGCATATAGATAGGGGGAGTTAAAGTTAACTCCGTTATCAATTGATTGTCATCATCAAAAAGGGGGAGATTGTTGAATCTCGGATTTTGATGATGAAGTCAATTGTCATTTGTTATCTAATCCATATGTTGAGATAAGTGTGCAGGATTAACTACGATGAAAGTAAGACAAGCAGTAGGAGTTGCGCCGAAGTCAAGACTATGATCACGTTGGGGGTTCGAGAGTTCGACGGAAGTCCGGACGGTCATCGGAGGTTCTACGGGAACAAATCCGAGAAGTCCAGGAGCTTGCCAAAGAAGCTCATCAGAACTCGCCAAGTGGATCGTCACAAGTCCAGGAGTTTGCCGGAAGTCCGCCGGAGCATCGCCGAGGGTTCGTCGGATGATCGCCGGAAGTTCGCCGGAAGTTCGACGGAAGAAGCGATTGACGCACTGGAGCAAGTTGCAGTAAATGTCTTGAAAAATATCATAGTTAGCATGATGATTAAGTTAGAAATGGGAGGTGATCCCAGTAACTTAATCTTGGGGCAATTGGGCCCTTGACAGACCCAAATTGGGCCGAATGGATCAGCCCATTCGGACCCAAATTCGTTGGCCGACGGTGGCACCGCCCAACTGCCGAGCCTCGGAGTGAGGCTGGGCGGTGGCACCGCCTAAGCTTAGTCTCGGAGTGAGAGTGGGCGGTAGCACCGCCCTTGTCAGGCGGTGGCACCGCTTGGGCTCAGTCTCCGAGTGAGACTGGGTGGGCGGTAGCACAGCCCCTGTCAGGCGGTGGCACCGCCTGGGGTCAGTCTCCGAGTGAGACTGGGCGGTAGCACCGCCCCTGACAGGCGGTGGTACCGCCCGAGCTCGGTCTCCGAGCTCTGTTAGGCGGTAGTACCGCCCATTTATGGCGGTAGTACCGCCAGGACCCCAAAAACATGGGATATGACATTTTTGAGCTCCAAATTCAAATCAGTTTGGGGCCTATATAAACCCCACCCTTTCATGCATGAAAGGGCACCGAAACTTAGTATTTATTCTGAGATTTTGAGAGCTTAAAAGTGTTGTAAAAGGCTAGAAGTTCTTCTCCCTCTTTTCTTCAAAGTTTTGATCATTCAAGAGAGGAGTGAAAAATCTGTAAGGGTTGTCTCCTAAGCCCGTCAAAAGGAGTGAAACTGTAAAAGGGTGGTTGGCCTTCGCCTATTGAAGGAAGGCCTCTAGTGGACGTCGGTGACCTCATCGGAGGAGGAAGCCAAAAGTGGATGTAGGTCAAGATTGACCGAACCACTCTAAATCTTGGTTTGCATTTACATTTTGTTCTCTATCTTAACTGCAATTACTTCCATAGCTTTACTTTAACTGCACTTTGCTTGATCTTAAGTTAAAGCAATTTCTGAATCGACTTTCATACCGAAATCGTTCTTATCGTACGAACGTCGTTTTAATCGTCAAAAGTTTTCCGCTGCACTAATTCACCCCCCCCCCTCTTAGTGCTCTTGATCCTAACACGAGTCAGTAGTAGTATCTTGTTTAGAACTTTTCCAGCACACTATGCCTCCATTCAAGGTATACACATACCCCGAATTCGACTTACTATCATCGACATCGGATTGAAACTCGAGTCCGTGTAGCCTTTAATCCTGATACTACTACCTCCATATACTAGTAAAAGATCCTTAGTCCTTCTCAAGTACTTATGTATATACTATACTGCTTTTCAGCGCTCCAAGCCTAGATTCGCTTGATACCTGCTCGTGACACTCAAAGCATGTGCTATATCAGGCCTAGTACATAGCATGACATACATGATAGACCCTATTGCTAATACATATGGTATTCTATCCATGTTCGCCTGTTCTTCAGGAGTCTTTGGGGACATACTCCTACAAAGCGATATCTCATATCTCATTGGTATGAGATCACTCTTGAAATTTTCTATGCCAAACCTTTTAACAATGGTGTCTATATACCTGTACTAGGACAAGCCAAGCATCCTCTTGGATCTATCTCTATAGATTTGAATCCCCAAGATATATGATGCTTCCCCTAAGTCCTTCATGGAGAAGTGTCTAGATAATCAAGTCTTTACTGTGGATAGCATTCCTATATCATTCCCAATGATCAGGATATTATCCACATATAACACCATGAAGGTGATAGCGCTCCCACTTACCTTTCTATACACACAAGGCTCATCTTCATTCTTAACAAATTCATAAGATCTGATTGCCTCATCAAATCTTATGTTCCAACTTCGGGAAGCTTGCTTGAGTCCATAAATAGATCAAAGCAACCTGCACACCTTATCTGGGTAGTCCTTAAACATGAATCCCTCGGGTTGTATCATATACACCTCCTCCTCGAGGTTCCCATTGAGGAATGCAGTTTTCACATCCATCTACCAGATCTCATAATCATAGTGTGCTGCAATAGCCAATAGAATTCGAATGGATTTTAGCATTGCTACGGGTGAGAAGGTTTCGTCATAGTTAGCACCTTGCCTTTGACGATACATACCCCTTAGCCACTAGCCTTGCTTTATAGGTCTCTACCTTTCCATCTACTCCGATCTTTTTCTTAAAGATCCATTTACAATCGATGGGTACAATGCCTTCAGGTACATCAACTAGTTTCCAAACCTTGTTGGAGTACATGGAATCCATCTCAGAATTCATGGCTCCTTGCCACTTCCCGGAGTCTATATTCATAATAGCCTCCTCGGAGGTCTGAGGATCAATATCCTCAACATCATCTCCTCTAATATGTCCCTCATATCTCTCAGGAGGATGAGATACTCTGTCAGACCTACATAAAGTTGGAACTTATGTATTAAGTACTTGAACAGACTCGGGCTGTAGAGTGGTGCTTGAGCTAGGTTCTCCAACCTCACTCAAATCTATCATGCTCTAATTGTCTCTGCCAAGAATGTGTTCCTTCTCATGGAACATTGCTCTTTTAGCTACAAAGACCTTTTAGTCCTCGAGATGATAGAAATAATACCCACAAGTTTCCTTGGGGTATCCCATGAACTTGCACCGCTCCGTCCTTGATTCTAACTTATCGGGGTTATGTCTTTTATCGTGAGCAGGGTAGCCCCAAATCTTAACAACCTTAAGATTGAGCTTCTTCTCTTTCCATATCTCATATGGTGTAGACACCACCGACTTAGTTGGAACTCTATTCAGAAGTTAAGCTGCCATCTCTAGGGTATATCCCCAGAATGAGATGGGTAGGTCAATGAAACTCATCATGGACCGTACCATGTCTAATAGCGTACAATTCCTCCTTTCAGACACACCATTGAGCTGAGGTGTATAAGGAGGTGTACATTGGGATAGAATCCCATGGTCCTTAAGGAACTGAGTAAACTCTATACTTAAGTACTCACTTCCTCGATCTGATCGAAGAGTCTTGATACTCTTTCCAGTCTTGTTCTCCACTTCATTCTTATACTCTCTAAATTTCTTAAAGGCCTCGGACTTGTACTTCATTAAGTATATATATCTATACCTTGAGAAATCATCAGTAAAAGTAATGAAGTAGGAGTAACCACCAATGGCATGAGTTAACATGGGTCCACATAATCACTATGTATGAGTTCTAATAGCTCAGTAGCTCTTTCTCCAGTTCCACTAAATGAAGAGTTGGTCAGTTTTCCATGAAGGTAATACTCGCAACTTGCATATGACTCATGGTCGAATAGATCTAGATATCCATCCTTTAGCAACATTTGAATCCTTCTTTCATGGATGTGACCTAGCTTACAATGCCACAGGTATGTATTGTTCACCTTATCTCATTTTCTCTTGGACACACCTACATTCATAATATGTGGAGTAATATCTAGCATAAACAAACTATTATGCAACATTCCTCGCGCCAATCTCCATGTCTTTATCAGAATCTATAACAAATTATGGATATGATAAGCAATACCGATATCCAATACCAATGCAATATCACAAAAATCTAACAACTGGAGATTGATCATGAATGTACCTAAAGCTTCTCCAAGCTTCTGTTTCACCCTCTTTGTAAGGTACTCTTTATAGTTCCTCTTCCAATGCCCATCTTTGCCATAGTCGAAGCATTGGCCTTTGTCTTTTGTTAGGTCTCTCTTAGCAACCTTTGCTTTACTTGGTCTACTCTTGCCCTTGCCCTTCTTAAGAGACTTTTCTGCTTTCCTTTTCTTTCTAGTCTCACCAGTGTAGAGAACTCTGGCTTCTCCTTTTTGATAGTGCTTTTTGCCTCCCTCAACATATTAAGGAGCTCTAGAAGAGTCACCTCAAGCTTGTTCATATTAAAATTCATTATGAACTGTGAAAAGGAATCTAATAGGAACCAAAGCATAATATCCACACACAAGTTATACTTTAGGACCATTCCTAGACCTGTGAGTTTCTCTATCCACTCAATTATCTTTAGGACATGATTCTAAACCGGTGTTCCCTTAGTCATCCTAGTGTGGAAGAGGCTCTTGGATATCTTATATCGTTGAGTCCTTCCCTATTCCTCAAACAGTTTGCAGATATGTAGGAGAATAGATCTGGCATCCATCTTTTCATGTTATCTCTGTCACTCAGGAGTCATAGAGCTCAACATGTAACACTAAGCAAGAGTGGAGTCATCAATATACTTCATGTAGCGAGCGAGCTCATCTTCGCTTGCCCCTTCCTCGAGCATACGCATCACTATATCAAGGATGTACGTGATTTTCTCTATCGTAAGAACAATTCTCAAGTTGCAGAGCCAATCCGTGTAAGTTAGACCAGTGAGGCGGTTGACATCAAGTATGCCATGTAAGGGATTTGAATATGACATTTTCTAAAATAAAGATATAGAAGAAATGAATAACATACAAATTTTACAAAAATAAACAATCAAGATATGGACTTCTATCTTAATATGCTCCCACTATTTTACTTGCAAGTCATGCGACATCCTCAGCATATGAAATGGAAGTCTCTAGTAAACTTCTAATGGGGATCAGGATCCAATCAGCATCTTAGTGTAACCTCGAGGGACTCGATCAATCATAGGCAACTCTTGTCGATTACAACTCCTTGTGATTCCCGTCCTGTTCGGCCTCTAAATCACTAAGTTCTCGAGGGACTCGACCAACTATTATGTTCGGTTAAGTCAACACCACCGTTATAAGATGAGTATGATTCGATGATATACCCTCGAGGGACTCAATCAAGCATACTATGTCCTCAGGTCACCGGTGATATCACTATGTTGTAGGCAAGATAGCGAATCATGATATAGGTGAGCCTTGAGGAACTCGACCAACTCAATCAACACTGGGAATCGGTCCCTACCTATAACGATGGAAGGCCACATGGGTCAATCTAAATGTCTCGCGTTTACCGACTTAATATTGTCGAGAGAGTAGTTTCTATGATTTGGCCTCCTAATATGACATGTCACATATATACATATTTAATATATATATATATATATATATATATATATATACATCGCATGCAAATATATATACATATCTAGTAGGTGTATAAGCAATCACACCAAATGATCATGGACCACAACATAATGTGATCAGGCATGAGCCAGTAGGCCTAATCACTCACATCAATATCTATGTGTGCATCGGTGCATCTCCATGCCTTGTGATCATCCATCTTGTCCTCGTCGGTTACGTTAACATCTCAAAGCATCTTTATGCATCGCGATCGTTTGTCTTGTGGTTCTCGCTATCGCAACCACACTCCCGTTACGTCTACTTATGTGATTATATCTTAATCATAGACATGCAGGCCCAACAATAAACGAGAAATATAATGGAGGCTCACAGGCCCCAATAATAATAATCACAAGTATACACATCATACGGTTTATGATCATCCGTCCACACATCATATATCACATGTATAAATCATCATCATATAGGACTACTAGATAATAATAAAAATAAAAATCAATTAAACCTTTTAATTAATTAATATTTCTAAATCAAGGATATGTAGGGAATTTCATGAATTCTGAGGGGCATTTTTCTAATTTAGACAGAAGGACATAATTGGATTTTTCTTAAATTCCAAGGGTCAAAACTATCTTTTGCCCAGAAAACCCTAAGCCTCTTTCTTCCTTTACCCTGCTGTAGCCACCGTCGCCGCCACCCTACCAGTGGCAGGCTATGCGACGGAGGGCGGGGCACTGCCCTCGCCTGCGGGTGGCACGCCCGCTGGCGGCGCTGCCCCTGCAGGTGAGCGTTGTCACCTCAACGGGCGATTCTACCCGTGGGGCAACGCTTGTAGGCGGTGTTGCCGCTCCTATGGGGGGGTTTTGCCCATGAGAGCAGCGGTCGTAGGCGCCACTGCCCTGCGATGCCTCACTCCGCGGGAGAAGCAACCGTAGGCACCGCTGCCCTATGGCGCCTCACCCCGCGGGAGAAGCGACCACAGGCGATGCTGCCTCGTGGCGCCTATGCCAACAGGTTGTCAGCCCCACCGGCCATAAGCTTGCTACAAGCAAGCTGCCGACTGGCTATTGTAGGCACAACACTTACGCTGAGCTGCCTAACTACGGTTGCCGTTGCAGGTGGTTGCAGGCACGCAGATCGAGCGCTATAATTATTGCTACCTTTCCTTGCTTTTGTGTCAACGATTTTGATGTCAAAAGTTTCTCCAAAACATAACACACGTAGTTCAAGACCAATCTATCGCACAAACAACCTGGCTTTGATACCACTATTGGGAAATCTTGGGGGCGACATCATATGTGCAGTAGAAGAACAAGAAAACAAAATCCCTAATTTCTCAAAAAGATGTTCGTCATCGTGTGAAGATTGGTGTGTAAAAATCCATGAAACAAACTGCATATAGAATAGATTATGTTACCTAGGGATATCATATATCCATGTTTCTTTACAGCTCTCTAGGAGAAGGTGAAGGAGGTCAAGTGTTCTTCTCTCTAGCGGTGATCTACATAGTAGGGCTGCGATGATACTTCTCAAAACTCCAGACCTGCTTTGAGGTGGAGAGGGGAAGAAGAATAGGAGAGGTAAGCAAAGACAGTAGCCTATGAAGCACTAAATCTCTCCTATTTATAGAGGTCCCCTATCAAAACCTAATGGATCCTCCCTTATTGGGTATTGGATCTGCATCCAATTACCCAAGCCTCTTAGATTAGTGGATCTCTATCCAATAATCTCTTGTGGGCTCTTATTGGATCTTGTCCAAAGGATCCATTAATTTAGAGGCTTATTGGATATCTAATAAAATAGGGGCTCCGACAAATATCTCATATCAAAACCACTATTCATCGCAATGCCTACCATATGTGTATGACCCTCTAGGCCCAATATCGAGCTGGCTATGAGTCATACTTGTCATAACTCCTTCTAGCTCAGTGAATTATTATTTCCATAATAATTAACTCAACTCATCGACTACGGACGTACTAGGCCACTACGCCATAATCCTCGAACGATACAGGGGAATACAATCCATTGGACCTATCTCTCTTCAGTTATTGTGTACCTATAGTCCCTCATCCATCTAATATCCCAGAGACTGTATACCGGGTATGGTGTTGTCAGACCCACACGGTTTCTACTCGAGTCTCGCTCTAATCAAATTCTCCCAGAGAACTCTTTCTCTCTCAATCTGAATGACCCTGGCCAGGGATTTGTCTGAGAAAAAACATATGACATATTCCTCTCATAACGCTGAGAGTGGATGATCCTCCATCGACACTCAATAGCCCTCGTATGGTCGATTGCCACTCCGAATGACCGGTTGTACTAGATTTGGAACATCTAAACCTATAAGTCAGGTATCAAAGAATAGAGCATTCATACAGGACATCCTTGGTGTCTTAAGTCTAAGAAATATATACACCACTAGGACAACGGAATTGCTGTTTGATAATAAGACATCATCAACCATCCAGCATTCCGTAAGTGGATTAATCAGTGAACTCATTCTCCAATGAGCATTTGTATTGTATCCCTAGTGTCCCCACACAAGCAACTATAAGACCAACTACATCCATCATATGGACGGGTATATAGCACACTATTCTATTCGTTTATCTTGATGTCCCTCTCGAGTAACTTATGACTAGGATTATTTAGGATCTATGTTTAAAGGTGAATCGGTCTCGTTATCGTGATCTCATCACGTTTTGATTCCCATTGCACAGATCCAAGGACATCATAATATATACATGCATATATGCAATAGTTAATATAAAGTGATAAATGCTAAAATGTAATAAGCAAAAAGATTCTGTGTCAAGACACACATGCCATCACTCACGTGATTGGCTTGTTGGGCATATATGACTAGCACAAGCATCCTCTTGGATCTATCTCTATAGATGTGAATTCCCAAGATATAGGATGCTTCCCCTAAGTTCTTCATGGAGAAGTGTCTAGATAACCAAGCTTTTATTATGGATAGCATTCCTACATCATTCCCAATGATTAGGATATCATCCACATATAACATCAAAAAGGTGATAGCACTCCCACTTACCTTCCTATACACACAAGGCTCATCTTCGTTCTTAACGAAGTCATAAGATCTGATTACCTCATCAAATCTTATGTTCCAACTTTGGGAAGTTTGCTTGAGTCCATAAATGGATCTAAGTAACCTGCAAACCTTATCTGGCTAGTCCTTGGACATGAATCCCTCAAGTTGTATCTTATATACCTTGTCCTCGAGGTTCCCATTGAGAAATGTGATTTTCACATCCATCTGCCAAATCCCATAATCATATTGTGCTGCAATAGCCAATAGAATTTTGATGGATTTTAGCATTGCTACGGGTGAGAATGTTTCGTCATAGTCAATACATTACATTGGATGATATCCCTTAGCTGCTAGCCTTGCTTTATAGGTCTCTACCTTTCCATCTACTCCGATCTTTTTCTTAAAGATCCACTTGCAACCAATGGGTATAATACCCTCGGGTGCATCAACTAGGTTCCAAATCTTGTTGGAGTACATGGAATCCATCTCAGAATTCATGGCTTCATGCCACTTCCCTGAGTATATACTTATAATAGCCTTCTCATAGGTCTGAGGATCAATATTCTCAACATCCTCTCCTCTAATATGTCCCACATATCTCTCAGGAGGATGAGATACTCTATTTGACCTATGTAAAGTTGGAACTTGTGTATTAGGTACTTGAATAGACTCGGGCTGTAGAGTTATGCTTGAGCTAGGTTCTCTATTCTCGCTCAACTCTATCATGCTCCCACTATCTTTGCCAAGAATGTGTTCCTTCTCAAGGAACATCGCTCTCTTAGCTACAAAGACCTTTTGGTCCTCAATATGATATAAATAATTCCCACAAGTTTCCTTAGGGTATCCCACGAACTTATATTGCTCCATCCTTGATTCCAACTTATCGGGGTTGTGTCTTTTAACGTGGGTAGGGCAGCCCCAAATCTTAACAACCTTAAGTTCGGGCTTCTTCCCTTTCCATATCTTATGTGGTATAGACACTACCGACTTAGTTGGAACTCTGTTCAGAAGATAATCTATGGTCTCTAGGGCATATCCCCAAAATGAGATAGGTAGGTCAGTGAAACTCATCATGGACTGTACCATGTCTAATAGCATACGATTCCTCCTTTTAGATACGCAGTTGAGGTTCATGGACTGTTGAGGTGTCTATTGGGATAATATCTCATGGTCCTTGAGGAACTAAATAAACTCTATACTTAAGTACTCACCTCCTCGATCTGGTCAAAAAGTCTTGATACTCTTTCCAATCTAGTTCTCCACTTCATTCATATACTCTCTGAATTTCTTAAAGGCTTCGGACTTGAACTTCATTAAGTACACATATCCATACCTTGAAAAATCATCAATAAAAATAATGAAGTAGGAGTAACCACCAATGACATGAGTTGACATGGGTCCACATACATCACTATGTATGAGTTCCAACAGCTCAGTGGCTCGCTCTCTAGTTCCACTAAATGGAGAATTGGTCAGTTTTCCACGAAGGCAAGGCTCGCAAGTTGTATATGACTCATAGTCGAATGGATCTAGATATCCATCCTTTAGCAACTTTTGAATCCTTCACTCATGGATGTGACCTAGCCTACAATACCATAGGTATGCATTGTTCACCTCATCTCATTTCATCTTAGACACACTTACATTCATAATATGTAGAGTAGTGCCTAGCATAAACAAACCATTATGCAATATTCCTCTCGCCAATCTCCTCAGCTTTGTCAGAATCTACAACAAATTACAGATGTGATAAGCAATTCTGGTATCCAATACCAATGCAATATCACAAAAATCTTACAACTGGAGATTGATTATGAATATACCTGAAGTTTCTCCAAGCTTCTATTTTTCCCTCTCTGCAGGGTACTCTTTATAGTTCCTCTTCCAATGCCCATCTTTTCCGTAATGGAAGTACTGCCCTTTGTCCTTTGCCGAGTCTTTCTTAGCAACCTTTGCTTTACCTGGTCTGCCCTTCCTTGCCCTTCTTAAGAGACTTTTCTGCTTTCCTTTTCTTTCTGGTCTCACTAGTGTAGAGAAATGACTTCTCTTTCTTAATAGTGCTCTTTGCCTCCCTCAACATTTTGAGAAGCACTAGGAGAGTCACCTTAAGCTTATTTATATTAAAATTTATTATGAACTATGAAAAGTGTTGGGAAATCTTCGGGGCGACATCACATGCGCAATGGAAGAACAAGAAACCAAAATCCCCTATTCCCAAAGAGATGTCCGTCGTCATGCGAAGATTGGTGTGCAAAAATCATGAAACTTAAAACTATGTATAAGATAAATTGTGTTACCTAGGGAGATCATATATTCTTGTTTCCTTACAGATCTATAGGAGAGGGTGAACGAAGTCAAGCGTCCTCCTCTTTAGCGGTGATCTACACAGCAAGGCTACAACGATGTTCCTCAAAACTTCAGGCCTACTTTGAGGTGGAGAGGGGGAGGAGAATAGGAGAGGCAAGCAAAGGCTCTAGCCTATGAACCATTGAATCCCTCCTATTTATAGAGGTCCTTTGTCAAACCCTAATAGATCCTCCCCAATTAGGTATTGGATCTACATCCAATTACCCAAGACTCTTAGATTAGTGGATCTCTTTCCAATAATCTCTCATAGGCTTTTATTAGATCTTATCCGTAGGATCCAATAATTCAAGGGCTTATTAGATATCTAATTGTTAGGATCGGAGCGACACTAAGAGGGGGGGGTAAATTAGTGCAACGGATTAAAACGTCGGTTTTGGAAACTTTTTCGTACGATAAAAACCGAACTCGAAAGTGCTTAACTTGAAAGCGTGTTCGTAAAGGTGTGCAGCAAAAGTAATAAGGAAGTAAAGCACGTATGAAGGTTTGCAGTAAGGTAAATAGCAATAAGTAAATGCAAACCAGAGAACACGCCAATTTTAAAGTGGTTCGGTCAAAATGACCTACATCCACTTGCGAAGCCTTCTTCGATGAGGCTCCCAACTTCCACTAGCAAATCACTTTGAAGGGGAAGGACAAATACCCCTCTTACAACTTTTTACAAGTGGTTCACACTCTTACAAAGTTTCAACGAGAAAGAAGGAGGTGAACACTCAAGCAATTGAAAACAAGACTTGCTAAAGACTTTGCTAAGGCTTTTATCTCAATTTATTGCTTCTCAAAAGTTGTTATCTCAGTTGAGAATTTGAGGGGTATTTATAGGCCTCAAGAGGATTCAAATTTGGGCTCCAAAATTTGAATTCTCTTCGGTTCCCGAAGCTAGCGGTGCCACCGCTTGTCGGTGGCGGTGCCACCGCCTGTCAGTTGTGACACTGACAGTGTACTGGGCGGTACCATCGCCCAGTCCAGCGGTGCCACCGCCTAGCTCTTTGGGTGTTGGGTGGTGCCATCGCCTAGCTCTTCGGGTGTTGGGCGGTGCCACCGCCTGGCTCGGGTGTTGGGTGGTGCCACCGCCCAGTCCGGCGATTCCACTGCTAGCAACCTTTTGGGTCTTGGGCGGTGCCACCGCCTAGTCTGGCAGTGCCACCGCCTACACTATTTCAGCTCACTGGTTGGGCTCCAAACTTGGCCCAAACCAGTCCAAACTCAGGCCCAATTGGCCCCTACTTAGGTTATAAGATTAACACCTAATCCTAACCCTAATTAACATGCTAACTATGAATTTAAAGGCATTTCCTAAGCTATTATAAAGTCCGCAAGTTAAGACTTCTTCTGGTGAACTTCCGGCGGTCTTCCGATAAACTCTCGGAAACCATTCTGCGGACTCCCGGCAAGCTCCGAGACTTCACGATTTGATCTTGGAGAGTTTCGACGAGCTTCTTCAGCAAGCTATGATCTTTCTCGGTGAGCTCCACGAACTTCCGACAAACCTTCCGGCGAGCTTCCGAAAACCCATCGGCAAGCTCCCTACTCATTCTCGGCTAGTTCCGACAGCATTCCCGACGAACCTTTGGACTTCCGTCGAACTCTCGAACTCCCAACGAATCCTTTGCGCTTGACTTTGACACTTTGTTTTACTTTATGTCTTCATCATTATCGTAGTTAATCCTGCACACACAAGCCAAAAATCTACTCCGATCTAGACAATTATTACAACACGAATTGACATTCTGTTGCCCGACACGTCATTGGTTGGCGCTTCATCCGATTCTTCAGCGCATCATCCTCTCTTGCAGATTATTGCCCAATTGGCGGTTGACCTCCGCAACCCCGATATCTTTGGTGCAATTCCGCTCTCCTTGGCCCGATGCCTGACGTCCGAAGCGTTCTACCGTCCAATATCCTAACGTGATCTCCTCCGACGCAACGTCAATTCCTCCTGCGTCAATTGTCTAATCCTGATCGAGTAGACCTGCATCACTCAAAATATAGTTAAACATCTAAACACAATCAATTAGTTATCATTATCAAAATCCGAGATTCAACAATCTCCCCCTTTTTCATGATGACAACTAATTGATGACTAACGGAGTTAACCTTAACTCACCGGAGTTTAACCAAACTCCCCCTATCAATATGCCATTGATAGAAACTCTTGGATTCAAAAATCCAAGCAACATATCATGATCAAATCATGCATGTCATCAACTTACTTCTCCCCCTTTGTCATCAACAAAAAGGAGAAGTCCCAACTCTTATGTGTTTAGAGATATAAGTTCTAATCATTGCATAATAAACACAGTATCCAATTTTATGATCATGCAATTTAGCAATTAAAGATGTGCAAGTTTAGCATGTTTGCTTTTCTTGAGACAGCAACTGTTTGCTTCTCTTTAGACTACAAGCTAGCAATTTTTACGATATGCAAGTTTTGCTACATACAAGTTAGCAAAAAATTTCGAAAGCAAATGCAAGATAGCTTTCTTGTGTAAGCCCATGATTCTTTCTTCCTATTGCAATTTACAGGTTTTTGAAATATCCAAGTTCAACACATTGCATAATTAACATAATCTCCTAGTTTTATCATTATGCAATTTTGTTATCATCATAGATATGCAAGGTAGTATGATAGTAATTTCTATAACATACAAGCTAGCAAATTTTACAATATTTTTAGAACATGCAAGCTAGCAATTTTGATATGTTCAAGAAAGCAACCCTTGCTTCTTAAAATATACAAGTTTGCTAGATGTGCACGTTAGTATGTTTTGCTTATTGAGATAGGTAAGATAGTGATGTTCAAGAAGACAACTTTTGCTTCTTGAAATAAGCAAGTTAGCAATCTTTGTTACTTAAGATAGGCAAGCTAGCAATCAAGTTTTTTGCATCTTCTTGACTTGTACAAATTAGCTATCTCCCCCTTTGTCATTGTCAAAAAGAAGGGAAGACCCTTTACATCAATTATGACAAAGGTAAGTATCAATCTTATTTGTGCATCATTATATTTTCAAGTTAGAATATGCACATTTTCAAAAACCTTATATTTCATTCATGCACAATATTGAATAAATCGATCAACATTATGAGGATATCATACATGATACTAAAATTTTTAACTATTTATAAACATTTTGATCATGATACCAAACATTCATCATTTAGAGCATTCATGACACAAAACATTAAATCAACATTTATAATACATCATTTTAGCAACAATTCATAGTATTTTAAATCATGATTTACATCATATGTAATACATCACATCATAATTAGAAAGCACAAGTATTGCATGGATCATTGTAAATCATAAATGTTTCATATCATGATGGTATCAACTTGTCAAATTATATCCTACCATGCATGATCAAAACTTTTCATTTGTATGCATCAAAATAATATCAAGAGTATTTTATGCATATTATCAAATCATCATTTATAATTACATCAATATTCCAATCATTATTTCAGTCTACACATCATGAGATCAATAAGATAGAGAAAAATATTTTTTTTAAGAAAAAAAAAACATTTTCCTCTTTTTAGTTGTTTCAATTCATAAGATTTTATTTCATTTATGCCAAAAAAAAACATGTATCATATTTAAAATCGAAAGTGTAAGATTTATTATAATAAAGATCAATAAGGCACTTTCATTTTGATAAAAATCAATAATACGTAAATCACAAGATTCATCATCATATTTTCAAATTGCACAATTTCAAAACTATACCTTTCATTTTTCATGCATGATACAAATAAATCAATCATCATTATGAGCATATTATACATGATATTCAAGCATTCATGATACATTATTTTGGCAACATGATCATAGCTTTTCAAATGATGGTATCTAAATGTTAAAGTTTATTACATCCTATCATGCATGATAATTAACTTCTCATTTGTATTTCATGCATAATTTTATTTCATCATATTAGGAGTATCAAGAAGAATTAATTGGGTGATGAGATGAATATTTTTATGAACACAAGTAATTGCATAAAAATCATATCATGAAGGATTAGAATATGTGTATACTAAAAGGCATGATTTCTTTTTGAAGAACCTCCTCATAAATAATCAAAAGAAAATCTTAGGAGATTGATTAAAGAAAAATCTTGATTCATTATAAAATTTCATATCAAATATCGAGAAATCAAGATAATGATTCATAAAAAATATCACAAGTAATATTCAAGAGAAAATTCATCATTCATTTTCAATTCATTCAATTTGTCAAATCAACATTTCTTGGGTATGCATGATATCAAAACATGGTTTCAAATCTTCAACATATAACATGTATAAATTTAAAAATCGAAGGGAGAAGGGAAAGAATTCAAAGGTACAAAGATTTCAACCATCTCATAAACAAATGAAGGATCAATTCATGAATCCAAAATTCCATGAATCATTTCGACAAATCTCCTTTTAAATAATCAAAATGATCGTCAAAGGAAATCTCATGTTATTCTAAGAAATCAAGATCATGATTTTGATAAAACTCATTTCAAATTTAAATCATCAAAATCATTTTTAAGGTTCACAAAATTCATAACATAAATAGATTCATGATTTCATTGATAATATATTTTCCCCCTTTTTTAAGTGTTTCATTTTAAGTGATTGATTTCATGTTAGCATGCTTTTTCATTTATGTCAAATAAAAACATGCATCAACGTTTAGAATCGAAAAATGAATTTCATCATAAAACCATCAAGACCAATAAATCACAAAAATCATCATGTATAACTTTAAAATTTTATGCATAAAATTGTTATATCATGGTATCAAAACTTTAATACTTTCATTACAACATGAAGCAAGGTTTTATTGAACATAATTTTGAATGATTCTTATAGATACCTAAAACTTCTTTAGTTTTAATTTATATGATTGATTTTATAATAGCATGCTCAAATTTTTGTTCTTATGTCAAAACCATACATTATGTTTGAAAAACAAAGATAATGTACATAAAAAATATCAAGCCTTTCATACAAAAGTCATGCATCTTCATTGAAAAGCAATATGAAAATCATCAAAATACACATTCTTGCTTCTCAAGCACATATATAAGATTAATCTCACTAGATTTACAATCATTAGATTTATATCTAACTTTTTATTCCATTAACATAAAACATGCAATTTTCAAGAAAAATAATTATTCAAAAAAAAGAAAACGCATCATGGAAAACATCAAGTAATTTCAAAATAAATTAAGGGAGTTGAGTTACTTACCTTGTAGTCGAAGCCCGTCAAAGTCCAATTCGCCGTTTCACCTTTGGAAGTTCTTGATTCATCCTTGGTTGCCTTCCTCTTCTTTGGCCTCTTCCTCCATTCAAGTTCATTATTTAGTGTTCGAAGTTCAAGTTCATCATTGTCCTCATCACTTGAGTCATCGCTGAAGTGGTATTCATTTGTCCGGAGATCCAAATCCTTCCTATTCTTTGGAAGGTGGTTCAAGTGCTCATTGGGTTCAAAATGTTCCAAAAGTGTCATTTCATAGGTCAATAATAACCCGATTAATTCTTCTAATGGAAAATCATTTAAATTTTTTGTCTCTTGTATTGCAGTTATTTTAGGATCCCACCTTTTTGGAAGGGATCTTAAGATCTTGCTTACGAGATCAAATTTGAAAAAGATTTACCAAGAACTCTTAGATTATTGACGACATCCGTGAAATGGGTGTACATGTCACCTATAGTCTCGCTTGGTTGCATTCGAAAAAGCTCAAAATCATGCAATAAAATGTTAACTTTCGAGTCTTTGACTCTACTAGTTCCCTCGTGCGTGATTTCAAGTGTTCGCCAAATATCAAAAACCGTTTCGCACATAGAAATCCGATTGAACTCATTTTTGTCCAAAGCGCAAAATACGACATTCATAGCCTTTGCGTTTAAAGAAAAATGCTTCTTCTCCAAATTCGACCATTCGTTTATCGGTTTAGAGGGAAGTTGAAAACCGTTTTCAACAATATTCCATAAATCTTAGTTCATAGAAATCAAGAAAACTCTCATTCGAGTTTTCCAATAAGTGTAGTCCAATCCGTTAAACAACGGTGGACGAAAAACCGAAAAGCCCTCTTGAAAGCCATGAAGAGCCATTTCTCTCAGGTGTAAATCCGAAATGAGAAATACCGGGCTATGATACCAATTGTTAGGATCAGAGCGGCACTAAGAGGGGGGGGTGAATTAGTGCAGCGGATTAAAACGTTAGTTTTGGAAACTTTTTCGTACGATAAAAACCGAACTCGAAAGTGCTTAACTTGAAAGCGTGTTTGTAAAGGTGTGCAGCAAAAGTAATAAGGAAGTAAAGCATGTATGAAGGTTTGTAGTAAGGTAAATAGCAATAAGTAAATGCAAACCAGAAAACACGCCAATTTTAAAATAGTTCGGTCAAAATGACCTACATCCACTTGCGAAGCCTTCTTCGATGAGGCTCCCAACTTCCACTAGCAAATCACTTTAAAGGGGAAGGACAAATACCCCTCTTACAACTTTTTACAAGTGGTTCACACTCTTACAAAGTTTCAATGAGAAAGAAAGAGGTGAACACTCAAGCAATTGAAAACAAGACTTGCTAAAGACTTTGCTAAGGCTTTTATCTCAATCTATTGCTACTCAAAAGTTGTTATCTCAGCTGAGAATTTGAGGGGTATTTATAGGCCTCAAGAGGATTCAAATTTGGGCTCCAAAATTTGAATTCTCTTCGGTTCTCAAAGCTAGCGGTGCCACCGCTTGTCAGTTGTGACATTGACAGTGTATTGGGTGGTGCCACCGCCCAGTCTAGCGGTGCCACCGCCCAGTCTAGCGGTGCCACCGCCTAGCTCTTCGGGTGTTGGCTCGGGTGTTGGGCGGTGCCACCGCCCAACCTTTCGGGTCCTGGGCGGTGCCACCGCCTACACTATTTCAGCTCACTGGTTGGGCTCCAAACTTGGCCCAAACTAGTCCGAACTCGGGCCCAATTGGTCCCTACTTAGGTTATAAGATTAACACCTAATCCTAACCCTAATTAACATGCTAACTACGAATTTAAAGACATTTCCTAAGCTATTACAAAGTCCGCAAGTCAAGACTTCTTCTGGTGAACTTCCGGCGGTCTTTCGATAAACTCTCGGAAACCATTCTACGGACTCCCGGCAAGCTCCGAGACTTCACGATTTGATCTTGGAGAGTTTCGACGAGCTTCTTCGGCAAGCTATGATATTTCTTGGTGAGCTCCGCGAACTTCCAACGAACCTTCCAGCGAGCTTCCGAAAACCCATCGGCAAGCTCCCTACTCATTCTCGGCTAGTTCCGACAGCATTCCCAACGAACCTTCGGACTTCCATCGAACTCTCGAACTCCCAACGAATCCTTCGTGCTTGACTCCGACACTTTGTTTTACTTTATGTCTTCATCATTATCGTAGTTAATCCTGCACACACAAGCCAAAACTCTACTCCGATCTAGACAATTATTACAACGCGAATTGACATTCTGTTGCCCGACACGTCATTGGTTGGCGCTTCATTCGATTCTTCAGTGCATCGTCCTCTCTTGCGGCTTGTTGCCCAATCGGCGGTTGACCTCTACAACCCCGATATCCTTGGTGCAATTTTGCTCTCCTTGGCCCGATGCCTGACGTCCGAAGCGTTCTGCCGTCTAATATCCTAACGTGATCTCCTCCGACACAACGTCAATTCCTCCTGCGTCAACTGTCTAATCCTGATCGAGTAGACCTGCATCACTCAAAATGTAGTTAAACATCTAAACATAATCAATTAGTTATCATCATCAAAATCCGAGATTCAACACTAATAAGATAGGGGCTCCGGTGGATATCTTAAATTCGAACCTCTATTCATCGCAACGCCTACCATATGTGTGTGACCCTCTAGGCCCAATATCGAGCTGGCTGTGAGTCATACCTGTCAGAACTCCTTCTAGCTTAGTGAATTATTATCTCCATAATAATTCACTCGACTCATCAACTACGGACGTACTAGGCCACTACGTCATAGTCCCCAGACGAAATAGAGAAATTCTATCTATTGGACCTATCTGTCTTTAGTTACCGAGTACCTATAGTCCCTTATCCATCTAATATCCCAGAGACTATATACTAGGTACGATGTTGTTAGACCCATATGATTTCTACTCGAGTCTCGCTCTAATCGGATTCTCCCGAAGAACTCTTTCTCTCTCAATCTGAATGACCCTGGCTAGGGAATTATCTAAGCAAGAATACGGGATATTTTTCTCATGACACCGAGAGTGGATGATCCACTATCGACACTCAATAGCCCTCGTAAGGTTGACTACCACTCCCAATGACCAGTTGTACTATATCTGGGACATCCAAATCTATAAGTTTGGTATCAAAGAATGGAGCACTCATACATGACATCTTTGGTGTTTCAAGTCTAAGGACCAGATACACCACTAGGACTACGGAATCACTGTTTGATAATAAGGCATCATCAACCATCCAGCATTCCACAAGCGGATCAATCAGTGAACTCATTCTCCAAATGAGCACCAGTACTATATCCCTAGTGTCCCCACACAAGCAGCTATGAGACCAACTGCATCCATCATATGGACGGGTATACAACACACCAGTCTATTCGGTTATCTTGATGTCCCTTTTGAGTAACCTATGACTAGGATTATTTAGGATCTGTGTTTAAAGGTGAATCGGTCTCATTATTGTGATCTCATCACGATTCGATTCCCATTGCATAGATCCAAGGACATTACAATATATACATGCATATGTGCAATAGTCAATATAAAGTAATAAATGCCAAAATATAATAAGCAAAAAGATTCTATGTCAAGTCACACATGCCATCACTCACGTGATTGGCTTGTTGGACACCTATGACTAGCAATCTCCCACTTGACCTAAAGTCATTCACCGATGTGTCTGATCTCCATCAGACCCCTGTGACGCTCAAAGACAATATGAGATAACAGCTTTATCAGTGGATCTGCAATGTTATCTTCAGATGGAACTCTTTCCACTACTACATGTCCTCGGGTCATAATCTCTCTAATAAGTTGGAACCTCTTCATAACACTTCTGATGAGACCCAGGTTCCCTTATTTGAGTAATCGCCCCATAGTTGTCGCAATATAAGGAATCAGATCCTTGCTACTTGACCCGACTCCTAGATTTGTGATGAACTTTTTCATCCAAACTCCCTCCTTTGCTGTCTCTATTCCAATAATGTACTCCACCTCTACAGTCGAGTTAGCAGTAGTATCTTGATTGTAACTCTTCCAACACATTGCTCCTTCATTCAAGGTGTACATATACCTCGAACTCGACTTGCTATCATTGACATCGGATTGAAAACTTGAGTCTATTTAGCCTTTAACACTTAGGCTACTATCTCCATATACTAGTAAAAGATCCTTAGTCCTTCTTAAGTACTTAAGGATACACTTTACCACTTTCTAGTGCTCCAAGCCTAGATCCGCCTGATACCTGCTCAGACACTTAGAGCATGTGCTATATCGGGCCTAATACATAGCATGACATACATGATAACCCTGTCGCAGAGGCATAAGGTATCATATCTATGTTCACCCTTTTTCAGTAGTCTTTGGGGATATACTCCTAGAAAGCGATATCCCATGTCTCATCGATATGAGACCTCTCTTAGAATTTTTTATGTCAAACCTTTTAATAATGGTTTTTATATATCTGGACTGGGACAAGCTAAGCATCCTCTTTGATCTATCTCTATAGATCCAAATCCCCAAGATAAAGGATGCTTCCCCTAAGTCCTTCATGGAGAAGTGTCTAGATAACCAAGTCTTTACAATGGATAGCATTCCTACATCATTCCCAATAATCAGTATGTCATCCACATATAACATCAAAAAGGTGATAGTGCTCCCACTTACCTTTCTGTACACACAAGGCTCATCTTCATTCTTAACAAAATCATAAGATTTGATTACCTCATCAAATCTTATGTTCCAACTTCGAGAAGCTTGCTTTAGTCCATAAATAGATCTAAGCAACCTACACACCTTATCTGGCCAGTCCTTGGACACGAATCCCACAAGTTGTATCATATACACCTCCTCCTCAAGGTTCCCATTGAGGAATGCGGTTTTCACATCCATCTGTCATATCTCATAATCATAGTGTGCTACAATAGCCAATAGAATTTGGATGGATTTTAGCATTGATACAGGTGAGAAGGTTTCGTCATAGTCAACACCTTGCCTTTGACGATACCCCTTAGCCACTAGCCTTGCTTTATAGGTCTCCACCTTTCCATCTACTCCGATTGTTTTCTCAAAGATCCAATTGTAATCGATGGGTACAATACCTTTGGGCACATCAACTAGGTTCCAAATCTTGTTGGAGTATATAGAATCCATCTCAGAATTCATGGCTTCTTGCCATTTCCGAAAGTCTATACTCATAATAGCCTCCTCGTAGGTCTAAGGATCAATATCTTCAATATCCTCTCCTCTAATATGTCCCACATATCTCTTAGGAGGATGAGATACTCTATCGAATTTACATAAAGTTGGAACTTGTGTATTGGTACTTGAACAGACTCGGGTTGTAGAGTGGTACTTGAGTTAGGTTCTCCAACCTCACTCAATTCTATCATGCTCCTACTATCTCCACCAAGAATGTGTTCCTTCTTAAGGAACACTGTTCTCTTAGCTACAAAGACCTTTTGGTCCTTAATATGATAGAAATAATACCCACAAGTTTCCTTGGGGTATCCCACAAATTTGCACTACTTTGTCCTCAATTCCAACTTATCGGGGTTGTGTCTTTCAACATGGGCAGGGCAGCCCCAAATCTTAACAATCTTAAGATCGGGCTTCTTCCCTTTCTATATCTCATATGGTGTAGACACTGCCGATTTAGTTGAAACTCTGTTCAAAAGGTAAGCTATGGTCTGTAAGGCATATCCCTAGAATGAGATGGGTAGGTTAGCGAAACTTATCATGGACTGTACCATGTCTAACAGCGTACGATTTTTCCTTTCAGACACACTATTGAGCTAAGATATATAAGGAGGTATCCATTGGGATAATATCCCATGGTCATTGAGGAATTGAGTAAACTTTGTACTTAAGTACTCACCTCCTTGATCTGATTGAAGAGTCTTGATACTCTTTTCAGTCTGGTTCTCCACTTCATTCTTATACTCTCTAAATTTTTTAAAGGCATTGGACTTGTACTTCATTAAGTACATATATCCATACCTTGAGAAATCATTAGTAAAGGTAATAAAGTAGGAGTAACCATCAGTGGCATAAGTTGACAATGGTCCACATACATCACTATATATAAATTCCAACAGCTCAGTGGCTCTCTCTCCAGTTCCACTAAATGGAGAGTTGGTCAATTTTCCACAAAGACAAGGCTTGCAAGTTGCATATGACTTATAGTCGAATGAATCTAGATATCCATCCTTTAGCAACTTTTGAATCCTTCCCTCATGGATGTGACCTAGCCTACAATGCCACAGGTATGCATTATTCACTTCATCTTGTTTCCTCTTAGACACACTTACATTCATGATATGTGGAGTAGTGTCTAGCATAAACAAACCATTATGCAATGTTCCTTTCGTGATGATTGTTAGAACCCTTGCATATTCTAAGCTTGGGGTTGATCTCTTTAGGGGATCGGCCTCCTGGAACTCTATAGGGGTTCTCTTCTTCTAAGTTGCTGCTCAAAAGCTGTAGAAAATATTCATCTATTGCTTATGAAAAGAGGAGGAATACATGGCTATTTATAGGGTTTCTAAACCCTAACTCCTAATAGGACTCCTACTCAAGACTCCTACTTCTAACTAACTCCTAATAGGACTCCTACTCAAGACTCCTACTTCTAACCAACTCCTAGTTCTTCTCTAAGAATTAACCACCATATCTTAGCTGGCCTGTTTACCTCTTTATTAGGGGTCGGCTTAGGTAGGTTTTACATGAAAGTCCCTCTCAATTAGAACTCTCCTAGCTAGAGTCCTAACAGACCCGCCCTCTTCAAATCAGTCTTGCCCTCAAGGCTGAGATTCCATGAACTCAGGAAATCGGGTCTTCAGCTCATCATATGGTTCCCATGTGGCATATTCAAGCGGTAAATTATTCCAATGCACTAGTACTTCAGTAGAGGGACGTCGGCGACGCATCACGATCCTGCGATCGAGGATGACTTATGGTTGGGCTTGAATAACTCCATCCTCAGTGGTGTTGGGTAGTTGGATTTGGGGTGACTTGTGTTCTCCCAACTTGGGCTTCAGGCATGACACGTGGAAGACAAGATGAATTTTGGTGTCCTCAAGCAATTTAAGTTTGTACGCCACGGCTCCAATATGCTTTGTGATCTGATAGGGCCCATAAAAACGTGGGAATAGCTTCATGGAGGCTCGAGTTTTGATGGAGAGTTGCTTGTATGGCTGTAGGCGAAGATAAACCCAATCTCCTACTAAAAATTTTCTTTCACTTCGTCGTGTGTTGGCTTGCTGCTTCATTCTGGCTTGAGCGGTAGAGATATTATCCTTTAATAACTGTAGGAGTTTGTCTCTGTCAATCAATTCTTGGTCAACCTGATCTACCTTGGCCGAGCCAATTACATACTTTAGAATCACAGGGGCTGGTCGACTATACAATGCTTCATAAGGGGTACATTTTGTAGATGAATGGTATGTAGTATTATACCACTATTCAGCCCAGGGAAGCCATTTCGCCCACTCTTTTGGTCGATCACTAGTGTAACACCGAAGGTACGTCTCTAAACACCTGTTTACCACCTCTGTTTGGCCATCAGTTTATGAATGATATGTTGTGCTCATCTTGAGTTTGGTGCCATGTAACTAAAATAACTCGGTCCAAAATTTACTGGTGAAGATCTTGTCACGATCACTTACAATGGACCTTGGCATCCCATGCAGTTTAACAATATTTTCTATAAAAATCTAGGCAATACTAGCAGTAGTGTAGGGATTTCTCACAGCACAAAAATGAGCATATTTCGTAAGTCGATCAACCACCACGAGAATTGTGCTTTTACCTTTGGAAGGTGGCAGCCCTTCGATAAAGTCCATGGATATGTCAGTCCACACTGAGTCCGGTATGGGTAGTGGTTGTAGCTTCCCTGGATTTGCCATTGTTTTACCCTTGTGCTGTTGACATACATCACATTGTGCCACATATTTAGCGATAATGTTTTTCATCCCTCTCCAATAAAAATTTTGCTTCACTCTTTTGCAGGTTCTCAGAAATCTGGAGTGCCCTGCTAAAGGTGTGGAGTGCATTTCATGCAGGATAATTGTGATGCAAGGGGAGTTAGGTATAAGCACAATGCGACCTTTGTAGCATAGATCCCTCGAATCCCAAGTGTAGTGGGCTATTGCATTTGGATCCTTCTCCAATTTTTTTATGGTGTTGCTAATCTCTGGATCCTTCTTCCATTCTTCCCTAATGTCTTCAAGGAGGCTGGTGGTAGGAAGGGAGATAGCTGAAACCTTAGCTTGCTCAGGTAGTCATGAGAATGCATTTGCAACAACGTTTTCTTTCCCTGTTTTATAAATAATTTCATAATCGAATCCAAGAAGTTTGGTTACCCATTTTTGCTGCTCAGGGGATGATATCTTTTGCTCCAAAAAGTATTTGAGACTTCTATGGTCGGTTTTAATTTGAAATTGCCGGCCAATCAGGTAGGGTCTCCACCTCGTTACTGCGTACACAATGGCTAGCATCCCCTTATCATATACTGACATATTTTGATGGGAAGGAGACAATGCCTTACTAGTGTATGTGAGTGGTCGACCATCTTGCATAAGAACAGCTCCAATTCTGACTCCAGATGTGTCGGCCTCAATGATGAAGGGTCGGCTGAAATCTGGTAGTGCTAGCACCAGCATCATTGTCATAGCTGCCTTAAGTTTGTCGAAGGCAGCGGAGGCTTTGTCCGACCATTGGAAGGCATCTTTTTTTAGTAGAGATGTGAGGGGTGTGCTAATCTTCCCATAGTCCTTAACAAATTTTCGGTAGTAGCCCGTTAGTCCAAGGAACCCACGCAGTAATTTCACGTTTGTAGGTTTCGGCCAGCCTTGCATTGCCTAAATTTTTGTTGGGTCTACCGCCACCCCTTCTTCTGATATTATATGCCCAAGGTACTCTATTTTTTGCTAGAGAAAGCTGTACTTTGGTTGCTTAACAAAAAGAGTATTCTCCCGAAGGATCGTCAAAACAATCCGTAAATGCTAAAAGTGACTATTAAGAGAAGGGCTATAAATGAGAATATCATCGAAAAATACCAACATAAATTTGCGAAGAACGCTCTGAAAAATATCGTTCATGAGACTTTGAAAGGTTGAAGGAGCATTAGTGAGTCCAAAAGGCATTACCAAGAATTCATAATGGCCATCATGTGTGCGGAATGCAGTTTTTGGAATGTCGTCTTCACATACTCGAATTTGGTGGTAACCGGATCGGAGATCTAACTTCGTGAAGACTCGAGCTCCTTTTAATTCATCAAGAAGTTCATCCACCACTGGTATTGGGTACTTATCCTTGACAGTGATGCCATTTAAAGCTCGGTAGTCGATGCACATCCGCCAAGTTCCGTCCTTCTTGCGTACAAGTAGCACCGGTGAGGAATAGGGGCTACAACTTGGCCGAATCACTCCTGTTTCAAGCATCTCCTTTATGATCTTTACAATTTCATTCTTCTAGAGGTGAGGATATTGGTACGGTCGAGTGTTCGCTGGTGGCTTGCCCGGAAGGATTGGAATCCGATGGTCATGTTGTCGAGAAGGAGGAAGACCGCGTGGTTCATAAAAAATGTCAGCAAATTCAGCAAGCAATTGGGCAAGATTTTGATCTTTAATCTCTATTTTCTTCCCCTTTGGTTGCTGCTAGAGATGCATCAAAAAGCCACCATTTACCTTGTGCAAAACTTTCTCCATTCGTTGGGTTGAAATGGTGGTTACGTTGCTTCCGCGCTTCCCGTGGAGGATGATCTGTTTGCCTTTACAATAGAATTTCATAATTAATTTGAAAAAGTTCCTAGAGACATCACCTAGTGTAGTCAGCTATTCTATGCCAAGCACGGCCTCATATTCATCAATTGGTAGGAGGAAGAAGTCGGTCATAATTTCTTGGTCTTGCAGCAATAGTTTTACCTGCGGGCATCTTTGGTCGCACTTTAGGATTCTGTCGTCAGCAACCTTTACATCAAACTTGCTGCAACCTTCTATATATAGTGCCATCCGAGCAGTAACCTTACTATTTAGGAAGTTATTAGTGCTGCCCGTGTCGATGAGAATAGTGATCAGTTGTTGTTTGAGAAGGCCTCCAACTTTCATCGTTTACGGGTTGGAGTAGCTGGCTAATGCGTGTACCGTAACGTCGGTTGGTTGTGACTCTTCTTCCACATCTTCTTCATTATGTTCAAAGCTCTCTTCTGGATGTTAAATGACCTCTTCTTCTATTGGTTCAATCATAAGAAGCCTCCCTTTTCTACAGCGATGCTCGCGGCTCCACGGCTCGTCGCAATGCCAACATAACCCCTTCGCAGATCGCTCCCGAAGCTCTTCTCTTGTCAACCTTTTTGGTGCAGGTGCTCGGTTAATAGTAGGGGGGACTGAGGGCTTTAGTATTGCAGGTCGAGGAGCGATCCTAGTCATCTGGGCTTCATGGTTCGATCGCTCCTCTTGAAGTCGTGCGAAAGAGATGACTTCCATAAGTGTGTATGGTTGTCGTGCTTTAACTTCTCCCTGGATCTCCAGCTTCAAGCCCTCAATGAAGGTCCCCAATAACTATTTTTCGGACCAATCATGAGTTTGATTAGATAATCTTTCAAACTTGGTTTGGTATTCCTGAATGGTGGAGGTTTGTCAGATCTTTGCTAGTTGTCCGTCAATGTTCTCTTAATCGGTTGGTCCGAAGTGGATTAGTAGTCCTTCATTGAATTGTCGCCATGAGAGTATTCCATGAGTATGTTCAAACCAGTCAAACCACTGTATAGCATCCCCTTCAAGATGTATAGCTGCAATTTCCACCATAGATGCGTCCACGGTTTTGTGGTACCGAAAATATCGCTCCGCACGCAAGATCCAACCAATCGGGTCTCCTTCTTCCCATCTAGGGAAGTCCACCCTCATGCGTGGATAGTTGAGGTCAGTCATAGAACCTCCTCTCTCTTGGAAGTCATCTCTTTGGGCTTGGTGCGATTGGTTAGAGCTCTCTCCTTGATGTGATTTCTTCGGGCTTAGTGGTTGGCCCAAATTGAGTTCGGTAAAGAGAGTCCGAATCTTAACCTCTATTCGCACCTCAAAGGCTTCAAATTTAGCATTGATTGCCTCTTTAGATGCCATACTATATGCCTCCAAACCTATGATATTAAGATCTCTTTTTTTTTGTCGGGTTAAAGGCACGTATAAGTTGAGAGAAGTGATGGTCGTAAGGGTTGGTGGATTGGTGGATGTAGGTTGTGATTTAGGCTTATTTTGTGGTTATTTTGGGTGTAGTTTGAGGGTGTGGTTTGGTGGAGTTTTAGAGCTGTGGATGAAAGTTTTAAATCTGTGATAGATGGCAGCAAAGGTTTGATAGAAATCAGTGGAAGTTTGCTGCAGAATTATGTTGTCTTGTAAGAGCAGAATTGTCGTCGAAGAAACAGCGGTTTCTCGACGAAATTTCCACCAAAAACTTGAGAGATTTGAGGAGGGAATTGACAGCAAAATCTTAGTTTATATGACAGCAAAGATGTCCAATTTAATCAAGAAAATTTCGGCAATATAATAGCAGGGAAATTGGTGCAAGTTGCGATAGCAGAATTCTCGTCGAAAAATTTCAACGATTTGCGACAAAAATTTGCAGCAACACAAAATTGTTTTTAGAGATGAATTTCTCAATCGATCAATCTTAGATGGAAACCAAGATGATTTATGAAGTGTATAGGAAATTTTGTTCAAAAAATATTGCAAATAGATCGGTTAAGGCAACAATATGCGGCTGAAATTTTCTACAACACAGATTTTCAATTATGAACCACTGATAGATTGGTTCCATGTCAACTTTATTGGATCTCTATCCAACTACCCAAGCCTCTTAGATTAGTGGATCTCTATCTAATAATCTCTCATGGGCTCTTATTAGATCTCATCCATAGGATCCAATAATTCATGGGCTTATTGGATATCCAATAAGATAGGGACTCCGGCGGATGTCTCATATCCGAACCTCTACTCATCGCAATGTCTACCATATGTGTGTGACTCTCTAAGCCCAATATCGAGCTGGCCATGAGTTATACTTGTCAGAACTCTTTCTGGCTCAATGAATTATTATCTCCATAATAATTCACTCGACTCATCAACTATAGACGTACTAGGCCACTACGCTGCAATCCTCAAACGATATAGGAGAATCCAATCCATTGGACATATCTATCCTTAGTTACCATGTACCTATAGTCCCTCATCCATCTAATATCCCAGAAACCATATACCGGGCATGGTGCTGTTAGACCCATACGGTTTCTACTCAAGTTTTGCTCTAATCGGATTCTCCCAAAGAACTCTTTCTCTCTCAATCCGAATGACCCTGGCCAGGGACTTGTCTGAGTATGAACACATGGGATATTCCTCTCATGACACCAAGAGTGAATGATCCTCTATCGATATTTAATAGCCCTTATAAGGTTGACTGCCACTCCCGATGACCAGTTGTACTAGATATAAGACATCCAAACCTATAAGTCTGGTATCAAAGAGTGGAGCGCTCACACAGGACATCCTTGGTGTCTCAAGTTGATACCGGGGAGGGTAAAAATGTAAAATGAATTTCGAAAGAAAACTGATGGTAAAATTTTACAGATAGAAAATGTAATAGTAGACAAGGAACAAACTCTTGAAGAAAAGTCGTAATACAGTTGTATTAGTTGGAATAAGTGTTTTGAATAGAAAAGGCACGAACTCACGATAAAACTTAAATACAATTGAAAAATAGCTCACCATCAAGTTAAAATCACAGAGGGATATAGAAAGATAATCGCCCAAAGGATTATAAATGAGGATACATAATAGAAATCAAAAGACTCACCACTCAAGGACGCATCTAAGAGATACAGAGTTTAAGGGAGTTCTCCAAGAGAGCTTTTGCTAAGATATCATTAGTTTCTAAAGTTCTTTCTAAGCCCTAAATATCATAATAAATACTAGTACATGAAACAACCCTTCATGCATAGGAAATTTTGAAATTAAGTGTTTTACAACTACTAACCAACTCCTTTAATGCATTCCTTAGTTATGAAAAAAAACACCTTGAAACAACTTTAACTTTATGTAGAGAATATGCTATTAAGTTGTCATGTTTGAGTGGGCTGAGTTGAAGACTATGAGGCAACATTGTTAGTTGAAAAAAATATCATAGCATCAGAAAAGTTCATATTAGCAGATTGTAGCAAATTAGATACTCCCGTGTCAATCTCCCTTAGTTGAAAAAGACTTGTCCTCAAATCCTTGTTTGTTTCATCAACTTGATTGTGAAAAAGACTCATATCAGCAATATTAAATGTTGGGGACACTCCATAATCTTCATGTAGCTCGATCTTATATGCATTTTTGCTAATTTTTTTAAGCACTTTGAATGGACCATTAGCCTTTGGTTTATATTTTCCAAATTTGCTTAGTGGAAACCTCTCCTTTCTTACATGAATCTAGACCAAATCACTAACGTTAAACTCCATATTTTCTTTGTGTTTGTTGGCAGCTTCCATGTACCTCTCATTTTGCTTTTTTTATGTTTGCTTTAACACCCTCATGTAGCTTCTTTATCTACTTTGTTCTCTCATCAACATCTCCACTAAATTGCTTTGTTGTCGAATGTGGGACAAAGTCCAAAGGACCAGCAGGATTAGCACTATAAATAACCTCAAAGGGAGTCTTACCAATACCATGATGCATAGAACGATTGTAAGCAAACTCAATTTGTGGAAGAATAAGATCCCACTGCTTAATATTCTTGCCAACATAGCTTTTAAGCAAATTTCCTAAGCTTCTATTCGTTACTTCAGTTTGCCCATCGGTTTGTGGATGATGCAAGCTACTGAAATTCAAAGAAGTACCTAGCTTCCTCCAAAGAGTTCCTCCAAAAATGACTAAGAAATTTTGAATCTTGATCACACACCATAGTTCTTGGAATATCATGCAATTTAATAATCTCTTTAAAATATAGATCAGCAATATAAGATGCATCATTCAATTTATTGCAGGGGACAAAGTAAGACATTTTTTAAAATCTATCAATAACAACCATGATAGAATCCTTATTCCTTTTAGTTCTTAGCAGTCTAAAAACGAAATCAAGACTCACATCCTCCCATGGAGCATTTGGCATAGGCAATGGAGTGTACAATCTAGAATTTTGACTTCTTATTTTTGCTAAATGACATACTCGACATTGCTTTATATGTCTCTCCACATCTCTAAACATCTTTGGCTAATAGAAGTTTGATTGAACAAGAGCTAAAGTCTTATCTCTAATGAAATGTCCACCCAAAATACCACCATGAGCTTCAGCTAGAATTACTTATCTCAAAGAACAAGATGGAATACATAAAGCATTAGCTCGAAAAAGAAAACTATCAAAGACAGAAAATTATTTAAAGGAAGTTGATTTGTAATTCTACCATATTGAGCCGAAATTCACATCATTCTCATAGAGATCTTTGATTGTTTCAAATCCAACCACTTTGACTTTCTTTCCAGATAATAAAGATTGCTTTTTGCTAAATGCGTCAACAACTACATTTTAAACACCAGATTTATGCTTGATTGTAAAGTTATAAGATTGTAAAAACTCCACCCAAGCTGCATGCCTCTTGTTTAGCTTATGCTGGTGATTAATGAACTTTAATGCCTCATGATCAGAATATAGGACAAATGGCTTGGCAAGAAGATATTGACTCTAATGAGACAAAGCTCGATAAATCGCATAAAACTCCTTGTCATATGTAGAATATTTCTTCCTCGTATCATTCAACTTTTCACTAAAAAATACAATGGGCTTTCCATCTTGTCTCAAAATAGCACCAATTCCCACATTAGATGCATCGCATTCAACTTCAATCACATTGTCAAAGATTGGTAGAACTAAGTAGGAGCTTCAGTCACCTTTTTTTTTAAAAGCTCAAAAGCATCATTAGCCTCACTAATCCATTTGAATTTATCACATTTCAAACATTCGGTAATTGGAGCGATAATAGAGCTGAAACCCTTAATGAATCTTTTGTAAAAGGAAGTTAAGCCATAAAAACTCCTCACATCATGTAATGAAGCAGGTGTTGGCCAATTGAGAATAACTTCTACCTTACTTTGATCCATCATGATTCCATCTTTTGAAACAACATACCCCAAAAACACAACACTCGAAGTAAAGAAATCGCACTTCTTTAGATTAGCATAAAGCTTTTGTTGTCTCAAAATAAGAAAGATATCTTTTAGATGATTCATATGCTCCTCTTTGCTCTTGCTACACATCAATATATCGTCAAAGTAAACTATAACAAATATTCCAATGCATGGCTTAATTATATGATTCATAAATCTCATGAAAGCACTAAGAGCACTAGATAGCTCAAATGGGATAACCAACCATTCATATAAGCCTTATCTAGTTTTAAATATTATTTTCCACTCATCTCCGGGCCTCATTCTTATTTGGTGATAGCCACTCCTCAAATCAATTTTAGAGAAAATCGAAGCACCACATAATTGATCAAGTAAATCATCTAACCTTGGAATAGGAAAATGATAGTCCACTATGATTTTGTTGATGGTGCGACCGTCTACACATATTCTCCAAGAACCATCATTCTTAGGCACCAATAAGGCTAGAACTACACAAGGACTCATGCTCTCTTAAATTAACCAATTTTTCACCAATTCATCAAATTGCCTTTGAAGTTCTTCATGCTCCATAGGACTCATTCTCTATGCTGCCTTATTAGGTAGAATAGCCCCCGAAATAAGATCAATATGATACTGGATATCTCTCAAAGGTGGAAGGCCATGTGGAATCTCTTCTAGTATAACATCTAGAAATTCCTCTAGGATTGGTTTCATGATTGTCGGTGTCTCCTTATGTTGTTCATTCTCCTCTATTACTACTAGAGCCATAATATGACCACCCTTTTCTAATTTTCCTTTGCATTCCTCATAGGACATAAAAGTACTAACATCCTTCTTTGGTGCGCTGATTTCGAAAGGTTGTAATGGAGCTAAGATAATATTCTTTTCATTCACCTTAAAAGAATAAGTGTGTTTGTAGCCATCATACATCACCCTTCTATCATAATGCTAAGGTCTACCCATCAGCAAATGACATGCATCCATAGGAGCAACATCACACCATACTTTATCTTTATAATACTTTCCAATAGAAAATGAAACTAAACATCTTTTAGCTACCTTGATATCATTTCCTTTTTGCAACCAACATAATTGGTACGGATGTGGATGAGGGATTGTGTCCAATTTTAGCCTCTGCACCATCTTCAAAGATACCACGTTCTCAAAGCTGCCACTATCAATGATCACCAAGCACATCTTGCCAAGAGTAGTGCATTTAGTGTGAAACACATTTTTTCTCACCCAACTTTCATCTTCGGCCACATAAGACACTTGTAAACTATGTTGCAATATAATATACAAACCATGATCTGCATAAGTAACCTCTTCCTCATCATCATCATATTTTGGTTCATCGTCAGCTTCATCTTCTCCTCCATTACTATGATCTTCAACCAAAGTTACAATCCTCCTATTTGGACAATCTGAAGAAATATGCACAAAACCATGACATTTGAAGCATTTTCGGCCACTAGGGGTAGAAGAATTTGGTATTTTTTACTGTCAGCAGATTCTTAACCCTTTTCTTGCACCTTCGATATCACCTTGGTTTCGACAATAGACTTGGAACTTCCTCCTTTTGTATATCCTTATTTTGAACTATATCAATAACTCTTTTTAAAATTTTTTTATTTTTCAACTTTGAATGCCAGCTTGCTCACATCATTTAAAGACCAATATGGCAGCAGTTGAACCACTTTAGCAATCTCATATTTTAGACCTCCTAAGTATCTTATAATATTTTACTCTTCTGGTTCCACATGCTCTCCTTTTAACATCAGATTATCGAATTCTACAGTGTACTCCTCCATACTAAGATCTTTTTGCTTAAAATTATAGATTTTGAGAAAGATCTCTTGCCTATAATTGTGAGATAAATATTTTCTCTTCGGCTCTTTTTTCATTTTTTCCCATGTCACGATTTTACTCTTTCCCTCACGTTCTCTTTGTTTCTTCAGATTTTCCTACCAAAAAGATGCATTCCATCTGAGTTTGAGTGCCACAAGTTTGACCTTCTTTTGTTCTAGTGGTTCATGAAAATCAAAAATTCTTTCTACTGTATTAAGCCAATCGATAAAGTCATCAACATTTATTTTACCTTCAAATTCTAAAATCTCCAATCTTGGGTTATATTTATTCTGCCACTCGTCTTTAACTCTATTTCTTGTCCGACATCTTCTCGACTCCTTTAGAAGATAAGGTGTATCATCATCAGAAGTAAACTCATGGATATCATTTTCATGCAAAGTGTTTCTACTTCGAAGATCTTCAATTATTTCATTTTTTTCTTGTAGACTACGTAGCAATCTTCGTAGCTGCAGCCTCAATGACTTAGTATCATCTTCACGGCAACTACCTTCACTAATAATATCTTTTCCATTCCGCCTTGTCATGATCTCTAGCCTTTAGCTCTGATACCAAACTGATACCAAGGAGGGTAAAATGCAAAATGGGTTTCAAAAGAACACCGATGGAACAATTTTTTCAGATAGAAAATTCATAGTAGACAAAGAATAAACTATTGAAGAAAATTGTAGTACAATTGTATTTGCTAGAATGAGTTTTCCAAATAGAAAAAAAGTCACGAAGCAACTTTGGTAAAAAATGAAAAATAGCTCACCATCAAGTTTAAAATCACAAAGGGATATAGAAATTCACCACCCCAAGGATTATAAACGAGGATATAGAAAAGAAATCAAAAGACTCACCATGCAAGGACGTATCCAAGAGATACAGAGTTTAAGGGAGTTCTGCAAGAGAGCTTCTACCAAGATATCATCAGTTTCTAAAGTTTTTTCTAAGCCCTAAACACCAGAATAAATACTAGTGCATGAAACAACCCTTCATGCATAGAAAATTTTAAAATTAAGTGTTTTACAACTGCTAACTAACTTCTTTAATGCATTCCTTAGCCATGAAGAAAAGCACCTTGAAATAGCTTTAACTTTGTGTAGGGAATATGTTGTTGAGCTGTCATGTTTGAGTAGGCTGAGTTGAAGACTAAGAGGCAACATTGTTGGCTGAAAAAAATACCATAGCATCAAAAAAGTTCATATTAGCAGATTGTAGTAAATTAGACACACTAGTGTCATAAGTCTAAGGACCAGATATACCATTGGGACTATGGAATCATTGTTTGATAATAATGTATCATCAACCATCCAGCATTCCATAAGCAGATCAATCAATGAATTTATTTTCTAATGAGCACCTATACTGTATCCCTAGTAGCCCCACATGAGCAGCTATGAGACCAGCTACATCTATCATATGGACGGGTATATAGCATACCAGTCTATCTGATTATCTCAATGTCCCTCTTGAGTAATCTATGACCGGGATTATTTAGGATTTATGTTTAAAGGCGAATCGGTCTCATTATTATGATATCATCACAATCTGATTCCCATTGTACAAATCCAAGGATATCATAATATATATATGCATATATACAATAGACAATATAAAGTGATAAATGCCAAAATATAATACCAAAATATTCAATATTTGGCACACACCCGAAATCACTCACGAAGGCACTAGTAGAGTAGAGTCCAAAATAAATCTTTAGTCCATTCTTTTGAATTGTTTTAGATGAAACCAAGTATGACCGTCGAAGACGTGTACACCCGGTTTACGAATATCGTCAACGATCTAAAAGCGCTTAGTAAAAATTATTCTAACTTTGAACTCGTTAATAAAATATTGAGAACCCTTCTAAAGAGTTGGGACCTTAAAGTAACGGTCATTCAAAAGGCCAAGGATTTCAATAATTTTCCTCTTGAAGAATTTATCGGGTCATTAATGGCTTATGAGATGACTTACAATACTCATGAAGAGTTTGAGAATAATCTTCCAAAGAACAGTTACGATATAGCACTAAGAACTCATAAAGACCACTTGAAAGAAAGTTCAAGTGATGAGAACTATGATAATGACTTGGCACTCTTGACAAGAAAATTTAAAAAATTTATAAAAAGAAATAAATTTAAAAATGACACTAAAAATAAAATTGATCTGAGAAAGAACAAGTTATATGCTACGAATGCAAGAAGCTAGGACATTTCAAAAGCGAATGTTCCCAAGTGAAGAAGAAACAACTAAAGAAAAAGAGTGCACTCAAAGTAACGTGGGATGATTTGAGTGATTCCGAAGATGAAGAACAAAGCACCAAAAGAATCGCCAACTACACACTAATGGCTATTGGAGATGAGGTAAGTGGTTCATTAGATGCAAATTTACCTTTCAATGAGCTTTTAAGTGCTTATCATGATTTATTCGATGAATATAGAATAATGAGCAAAAAATATAATTCTTTGAAAAAGGAGCATGCCCTTATAAATAATAAATTTAAAAAACTTAAGCATGATAATCCTTCATTGCCTCCATGCACTGTGTGAACACTTAGAGGCACTTGAGAAGGAAAACATGCTACTCCAAGAAACTCTAGAAAAGTTTAAGGTTGGTAGCAAGTCCTTGAACATAATCCTTACTAATAAGGGTCATGTTTGTAGAAGAGACAAAATCGGATTTACGAGTAACTCTCACTAAAATCCAACAATCTTTGTTAAAGGCCCTACCTTGCATGTATCACCCCGCACCAAATGTAACTTTTGTTGCAAACTCAGACATGTTGCTTATAAATGTTCATTTAAGAGATATTATCCATACAAATGATTTGGGTTCCTAATGGAACCACAAAGAACTCTATGCAAAATGACATATTGAGTAGATTGATTTTTGAGGCACCCAAGGTCAAATGGATACCTAAAAATCACCCTTTTTTATAGAAATATTTATCATGACTAGGAGCAAGAGATAATACCTTGATAGTGGATGTTTAAGGCACATGACTGAAGATCCATCTAAATTCTCTAAGCTCACTAGCCTAAACAAAGGGTATGTCACCTTTGGATACAATAATAAGGGTAAAATCATTAGCAAAGGAACCATAGGTAACAAATCTAAATTTTTGATTAAAGATGTGTTGTTAGTTGATGGCTTAAAGCATAATCTCTTGAGCATTAGTCCATTGTGTAATAAAGGATACATTATTAGATTTGAATCCAATGCTTGTATTATTGAAAAACTATACAAAAACATATCTATGATTGCCCTAAAATAAAATAATATATATACTATTAGAATTGATGATCTTTCTAATGAAATGTGTTTTTCAGTTTTGAATAATGATGCTTGGCTTTGGCATAGGAGATTAGGTCATGCTAGCATGAAACTAATCTCTCAAATCTCATCTAGAGAACTTGTAAGAGATATTCCTAATATTAAGTTTGTTAAAGATAATGTGTGTGATGTATGTCAACTAGGAAAATAAATAGAATGTAGTTTCAAATCAAAGAATCAAATAAGCACCTCTAGACCATTACAATTGATCCATATAGATTTGTTTGGATCAATTGATATAACAAGCCTAAGAGGTAGCAAATATGCCTTTATAATTGTAGATAATTATAGTAGATATACTTGGACATACTTCTTAGCACACAAAAGTGATTACTTTGTTAGGACCCTTTTATTTTATGAGCTTTTGAATAATGTTTATTGAGTCTATTTAGTTCAATTAGAGTCGGGTAGAGGTTTATTTAATATTTATATATTATTAAGAGTACAAGTCCTGGTAGACTCTAGGTGAAACTCTATAAATAGTGATGTAACCCTTTCTTTTCGACAAGCAATCAATGAAATGAAATATTATTCCAGTCTATGGACAAACTCTAGGAGGTTGATCCCCTCAAAGTGATCAAGGAGGCTGATCCTCTCAAAGTGATCAAGGAGGTCAATCTTCTCGAAGTGATCATCCCCTTTTGTCTTTTTTCTTTTACGATAAGACTTTAGAGTCTTATCATTTGGTATCAGAGCGGCGATCCTTCGTGTTCTCGCAGTATTGCCGTAGCTATCATAAAAAAAAAAGAAGTGTGAAAGAGGGTGAAGCCGGCAACCATCGAGAAGGAACCCCTGCTTCCCTTCTTCCCCATCGTCGCCCCTGCTCCTTGGCAGGCCGCACCCCTATCAGAACCCTCGTTGCCTCCTTCTCCATAGCCACCGCTACCCCCCCCCCAGCCAGCAACCTTCCCATCGTGGTGTTCATTACTGCCGTTATCTTCATCTTCAAAAAAAAAAAGGAGAGAGAAGAAGAAGAAGCCGCAGCCACCGATGCTTCCCCTGCTTTCGACCAACCCACCCGTCGCCGGTGCTCTCCAGTCTACGATCACTGCCGCTGCTCCTTCCCGACTAACGGACGACCACCACCCCCCCCCTCCTCTCATTGCTCCTAGCCTTGCAAGCCACCAGTTCCTCTCCTCCACCGGCATCAACAACAGAGCATCCTCTATTGCGGTAGCCGCCGGACCCTCTATTACCTCTCAACCTTTGTCGACACTGCCACAGCCACTGTAGCCACTCAGCCTTCAACCCGCATGCAGCCTCCCTGCCCTCAACCAACAAACTTCCCTCCTTATTCCCCCATCTCGCTCAAGAGAGAAGTGTCGTGACCGCTGTTTCCCAACCAACGGACCACCCCATCACCGCTTCTACCATTGGCGATGCTACCCTAGCCACACCTCCATCGTGCCCCCCTCCTTGGGTTACAGCCATAGTTGCCGGTTGCCTCCCTCCTCGCATTGACCGAAATAGGGAAACTCACTGATTACCCTTGTTCCCAATCGTGGCACCACCACTTCCCTTCTCCACCAGCAGTTATCGCACCATCGCCTCCCAGCTGAGCCACCACCGCTACCAGCCACCATGCGATGACTGCCACTCACTTGCCAAATGTTGGTCCCCCTTGCTCTGCATCCACAATGACAAAAATAGGGCAACTCACTGGTTGCCCTTGTCCCCAACAATGACATTGCCGATCCCTCTTCTCCATTGCAGCCTCAACCCCAGCCACTTCAACACCACCTCCCTCTTGCTCTTCCTCTGCTACCACTACCACTAGTTGCCATCCCCACAACCAACCCGGCTATTCGGTGATCGCACCGACTCCTCTTCTCAACCTCGGTCGCTTCAATGCCGCCCTCCCCTACCGCTGCTCCAGGCCAATGTCTCCCAACCGTGACCCTTACTGCCTCCTCCACTACCGCCCCTCTTGGGTTGTAGCCACAGTCGCTTGACCTCCCTATTAGGATCGGAGCGGCACTAAGAGGGGGGGGGGGGTGAATTTGTGCAGTGGATTAAAACTCGTAAGTTTGAAATCGATTTCGTAAATGTGTAGAGATTTTGATTCGACGAAAAATGACTTAGTAAAGATAGCTCGAGTAAAGAAAGTTAAGAATAGGGAGATGAAAACCAAAAGTTTGTTGCTAAGTAAATAAATATTTTAGAAAGTTAAACACTCACACATTCAAGGAACACCACAATTTAAAGTGGTTCAGTCAAATGACCTACATCCACTTGCGAAGCCTTCTTCGATGAGGCTCCTAACTTCCACTAGCAAATCACTTTGAAGGGGAAGGACCAAATACCCCTATTATAACTTTTTTACAAGTGGTTCACGCTCTTACAGATTTTTCAAAGAGAAAGAGGGAGGTGAACACTTAAGCTATTGAAAACAAGACTTTGCTAAAGCTTTTTCTCAATTTCTAACTTCTCAAAAAGGTGTCTTCTCTGCTTAGAATTGAGGGGTATTTATAGACCCCAAGAGGATTCAAATTTGGGCTCCAAATTTGAATTACTTTTGGGTTCCCGAAGCTGGCGATACCACCGCCTGTCAATGTCACATTGACCGTGTATTGGCGGTGCCACCGCCTGTCGGTGGCGATGCCACCACCCGACCTTTTGGGTTCTAGATGGTGCCACCGCCCAGTCCGGCAGTACCACCGCCCGACCTTTCGGGTCACTGGTTGGGCTCCAAATTTGGGCCAAACTAGTTCAAATTCGAGCCTAATTAGCCCCTAATCAGGTTATAGGATTAACCCTTAATCCTAACCCTAATTATATGCAAATTATGAAATTAAGACATAGTCCTAAGCAAATTTTTAACCGGTAATATCGAGTTTCCTTCCGGCAAGCTTTCCGGCGGACTTCCGATACACCCTCAGATTTCCTCCGACGGACTCCCAACAGGCTCCTAGTCTTGTGGCGAGTTCAATGAGTCTTTGGCAAGTATCCAAACCTTCTTGGTGATATCCATGAACCTCCAACGATCTTTCCGGTGGACTTCCGAAAACTTCGGCAAGTCCCTGATTCCTTCTCGGTTGGTTCCGGCAGCACTTCCGATGATTCTTTGGACTTTCGACGGACTCTCAAACACCCATCGAACTTGACTTCGGTAGACTTGCTTTATGTCTTCAAGCTATCGTAGTTAATCCTGCACACTTAACTCAATAATATGGATTAGATCAATTATCCCATCAATTGATTTCATCATCAAAATTCAAGATTAAAAAATCTCCCCCTTTTTGATGATGATAATCAATTGATGACGGAGTTAATCATAACTCCCCCTATCTATATGTCATATTATGAGAAGATAAAAACATTTGAATTCATTCTCTTTGAATTCAAGCCTAAACCCGATAAGTTCTATCCATTGAACTTATCGTTATTCTTAATAAGCATGAGCAAATACAAAACTTCGTATTTCTCATAATTTCAAAGCATGAAAATTATTTTCAAGTCGAATGATAAAAGATAATTATCATTTCGATAAGAATTAATAATAATATGAAATTTCAACATAAATCTCATGATATAAATACAAGGCATAATTTCATATGATCATGAGATGATACGACAACTAATCTAAAAACTTTTATATGCAATATTCCCAAAAAGTTTTACGATGCTTTTAAGGAATATAACGCATATAAGATATTTTTCATTGCATTATACAACATATAAGTTATTACAATACGATACATCAATATAACGCATATAAAACATTTGTCATTGCATTTATACAACATATAAGCTATTGCAATACATATAAGTCATGCTAATTTCATATTTGCACAAGTCATCAATCTTTTGCTCGTTCTTCTCCCCCTTTGTCATTAACGAAAAGGAAATGAGGTTTCAAGCATAAACCTTGGGATCATTAAAGTCATTCATAAAATCATCTCAAAAAGAATCTTAAAAAGGAGATGACAAAATTGACAAAGTTTGGCATTAAGATTGATTATTTAAGGAAGACATCAACTCATCAAAATGTTGACAAAATTTCGGAAAGAAACATCCAACATCATATACTAGGATAATGCAAACGCATGTTAAGGTAGTATAAAGGTTTACAATAATAAGAAAACACATCGATTATTCCTTAGGAGGAATTCCAGAATTCCTATACATGGCATATATCTTTTGGTTCATCTATCGTAGTTCCCTCAAAATTTTAACTTATTGTAATTAGATTTGCTCTTACTATGATTTGAGTTGCTTTTGTTGTGTTTTGATTTGATTTAATTCTGTCATAATGGGATCTTCAAAAGATGAAGCAGGAGCTGGTTCTAAGAGTGCTACACCAAAGAGACTAGGAGGAGGAGATTCATTTCCCCTAAAAATTGGTATTTTATGGTGTTCTACTGGTAGGGGAATTAGATCAGTCCTTCTAGGTTGCCTAATCCATACACCATAGCTAAAAGTGCACCTAAGTCTCTTGAATAAGTTTCTGTTGATAGTGTTAAATTGATCGACCTAGATTATTTCTTCATCGAGTGAGACACAAATATTATAAGCAAGCATTAATCGAGTAACTAACCCCCCATATGGTAATATTGAGTCTTTAGCTATTATGTCCTGCATATGTTGCCGGATTAAGTTTCCAAAACAATTATTTTGATCGGTCATAATCTAATACATAGTACTTAAATCTATTTGACTAATATCATCATGATGAAATTGTTTAGGAAGTAGGATATTTATCATGATGTGATGAAGAAGTTTAGAGTTAAAAGGCAACAAGTGCTCGTAACTTTTAGGAATTATGCCTAGGTTCGAATTTGCAAAAATAATTTCTAAGGCTTCGGAGTAGGTTGCTCCAATTGCATTGATATCCCGTTTACATCTAAAATAACAACCCCTATCCTTTTTGGTAATTCCAATTAATTCACATATAGTGCTATCAAATATTTGAATTTGTATTCCTAAGAGATAGATAGTTAAGCTATCATTATCTACACTTAAGTTTGCATAAAATAATCTAACCAACCTAGGATAAATTGGTTCATTGATTTGTAGGAGAGATAAGGCATCTAAATTTGTAAACTATCTAATGGGTTCTAGGTTTCCAAGTTCATCTAGATCAACATGTTTGCCCATATGTATTGTTCTTGTTTCGAAATTAGGAAACCTAAGAGCTACTTCATTAGATCTAAAGAGGATTTGGTCATAGGAATCTCCTTCCACCCTTTTCCCTTTGATTCTTGATGATCTTTTAGGAGTCATATCTAATCATGATGATAGATCAAGATAGAACTGTAAAGAATAGGCCAAATAATGAGAGGAAGAAAATTTTTTTTCAAATCTTACCTTATGTAAATTTCCTTGGGAGGTAGAGAGCTTAATCCAAGAAGAACCCTTCTCTTAGGCTTTTAGAGGCTTAGAATGAGGGTGAGAGAGGTTTAGAGGGTTTTGTGGGAGTGCTAGAGAGGGTTCTCATGGGTTAGGGGCGTTCCACTGCCAACCCTAACTCCCCCTATTTATGTGGTTTCTTGGGGGGTGCCACCGCCAACCGAGCGGTGCCACCACTTGGGGACCGAGCGCCCAGGCGGTGCTACCGTCGGTTTTAGCGGTGCCACCGCTGGCATGCTAAAAATAATTTTTTTTGTTTTCAGAAGTGTTTGATTCAAGATAAGATAGTGTCTTGGATCGCTCCTTAAGATGTTATTCAAAATCGAAAAGGAAGAAGTCAAATTCACGAAAATCGAAAAGAGGATGAAAATTTTTAAAAAAAAATATACAATCAAGCTCATTCACAAGGACAATTCAACATGCCTAATTCCCTTCTAATAAAGTCAAATTGATCTTCACTTAAGGCTTTTGTGAAAATATCCACTAATTGATGCTTTGTATCAATAAATTCTAGAATAATATTATTATTATTGATATGATCTCATATAAAGTTATGCCTAATGTCAATATGCTTAGTTCTAGATTGTTGAATTGGATTTTTGGTTAGACAAATGGCACTTGTATTATCACATTTTATGGGAATGTTCTTTAAGTAAATTTCATAGTCTTCCAACATATTCTTCATCCAAACAACTTGTGCATAGCATGCACCTGCAGCTATGTATTCAGCTTCCGTCATAAATAGTGCGACCGAATTTTGTTTCTTGGAAGTCCAAGAAACAAGTGCATATCCTAAAAATTGATATGTTCCGGATGTGCTTTATCTATCTATCTTGCATCCGCCAAAATCGGCATTTGCATAAGCTATTAAATCAAATTTATCGGATTTTGGATACCATAATCCTAAATTAGGAGTTCCTTTAAGATATCTAAAGATTCTTTTAACACTTTTAAGATGAGACAATTTAGGATTAGCTTGAAACCTAGTGCAAAGTCCTACACTAAACATGATATCCGGTCTAGTTGCAGTGAGGTAAAGTAAACTACCAATCATTCTCCTATATGTTTTTTGATTAAAGCTTTCACCACTTTCATCTGTCTAACTTAGTGGAAGTACTCATAGGAGTATTTATAGCTTTTGAACCATCCATGTTAAATCGTTTTAACAATTCTAATGTATATTTAGATTGATTAAAAAATATACCATTACTAAGTTGTTTAATTTACAATCCTAAAAAGAATGTTAATTCTCCCATTAGGCTCATTTCAAATTCATGACTCGTACATTTGGCAAATGATTCACATAGTGATTCATCCGAAGAGCCAAAAATAATATCATCAACATAAATTTGAATAGTAAGAAAATTATTTTCAAAATGTTTGATAAACAATATAGTATCAATCTTGCCTTTTGTAAAATTATTTAAAATAAGAAAGGAACTAAGCCTTTCATACCAAGCTCTAGGAGCTTGTTTTAAGCCATAGAGAGCCTTAGTCAATTTAAATACATGATTAGGAAGAAGAGAATTTTCAAATCTGGGAGGTTGTTCAACATACACTTCTTCGGAAATAAAACCATTCGAGAAAGTACTTTTGACATCCATTTGAAATAGTTTAAAATCATTACTACTAGCATAGGCAACGAGCATCTTAATGGCTTCTAATTTTGCCATAAGAGTGAAGGTCTCTTCGTAATTGATACCTTCTTCTTGATTGAAACCTTTGGCTACTAGTCTAGCCTTATTTCTAACTACGATACCGCATCCGTCTTGCTTATTTCTTGTTGAATCTTAGATTTTGATGATGAAACTAATTGATTATGTTTAGATGTTTAATTGCATTTTGAGTGATGCAGGTCTACTCGATCAGGATTAGACAGTTGACGCAGGAGGAATTGACGTTGCGCCGGAGGAGATCACGTCAGGATATTGGACGGCAGAACGCTTCGGACGTTAGGCATCGGGCCAAGGAGAGCGGAATTGCACCAAGGATATCGGGGTTGCAGAGGTCAACCGCCGATTGGGCAACAAGCTGCAAGAGAGGATGATGCGCTGAAGAATTGGACAAAGCGCCAACCAATGACGTGCCAGGCAATAGAATGTCAATTCGCGTTGTAATAATTGTCTAGATCGGAGTAGAGTTTTGGCTTGTGTGTGCAGGATTAACTACGATAATGATGAAGACATAAAGCGAAACAAAGTGCCGGAGTCAAGCGCAAAGGATTCGTTGGGAGTTCGAGAGTCCGACAGAAGTTTGAAGGTTCGTCGGGAATGCTGCCGGAACTAGCCGAGAATGAGTAGGGAGCTTGCCGAAGGGTTTTCGGAAGCTCGCCGGAAGGTACGTCGGAAGTTCACGGAGCTCACCGAGAAAGATCATAGCTTGCCGAAGAAGCTCGTCAGAACTCACCAAGATCAAATCGTGAAGTCTAGGAGCTTGCCGAGAGTCTGCAGAATGCTTTCCGAGAGTTTATCGGAAGACCACCAAAAGTTCGCCGGAAGAAGTCTTGACTTGCGGACTTTGTAATAGCTTAGGAAATGTCTTTAAATTCGTAGTTAGCATGTTAATTAGGGTTAGGATTAGGTGTTAATCTTATAACCCAAGTAGGGGCCAATTGGGCCCGAGTTCGGACTGGTTTGGGCCAAGTTTGGAGCCCAACAAGTGAGCTAAAATAGTGTAGGCAGTGGCACCACCTAGGACCCGAAAGGTTGGGCGATGGAACCGCCGGATTGTGCGGTGGCACCGCCCAGCACCCGAGCCACAAGCGGTGGCACCGCTGGTCTGGGCGGTGACACCGCCCAGCACCCGAAGAGCTAGGCGGTGGCACTGCCTAGTACACTATTAGTGTCAGAACTGATAGGCGGTGACACCGCCACTGACAAGCGGTGGCACCGCTAGCTTCGGGAACCAAAGAGAATTCAAATTTTGGAACCTAAATTTGAATCCTCTTTAGGCCTATAAATACCCCTCAATTCTCAGCAGAGATAACAACTTTTGAGAAGCAATAGATTAAGATAAAAGCCTTAGCAAAGTCTTTAGCAAGTCTTGTTTTCAATTGCTTGAGTGTTCACCTCCTTCTTTCTCATTGAAACTTTGTAAGAGTGTGAACCACTTGTAAAAAGTTGTAAGAGGGGTATTTGTCCTTCCCCTTCAAAGTGATTTGCTAGTAGAAGTTGGGAGCCTCATCGAAGAAGGCTTCGCAAGTGGATGTAGGTCATTTTGACCGAACCACTTTAAAATTGGCGTGTTCACTGGTTTGCATTTATTTATTGCACTTTACCTTACTGCAAATCTTTATAAGTGCTTTACTTTCTCATTACTTTTGCTGCACACATTTACGAACACGCTTTCAAGTTAAGCACTTCCGAGTTCGATTTTTATCGTACGAAAAAGTTTCCAAAACCGACGTTTTAATCCGCTGCACTAATTCGCCCCCCCCTCTTAGTGCCGCTCCGATCCTAACAATTGGTATCAAAGCCCGGTATTTCTCATTTCGGATTTACACCCGAGAAAAATGGCTCTTCATGGCTTTCAAGAGAGCTTTTCGGTTGTTCATCCACCATTGTTTAACGGATTGGACTACACTTATTGGAAAACTCGAATGAGAGTTTTCTTGATTTCTATGAATTTAGATTTATGGAATATTGTTGAAAACGGTTTTCAACTTCCCTCTAAGCCGAAGAACGAATGGTTGGATTTGGAGAAGAAGTATTTTTCTTTAAACGCAAAGGCTATGAATGCCTTATTTTGCGCTTTGGACAAAACTGAGTTTTATCGAATTTCTATGTGCGAAACGGCTTTTGATATTTGGCGAACACTTGAAATCACGCACGAGGGAACTAGTAGAGTCAAAGACTCGAAAGTTAACATTTTATTGCATGATTTTGAGCTTTTTCGAATGCAACCAAGCGAGACTATAGGTGACATGTACACCCGTTTCACGGATGTCGTCAATAATCTAAGAGTTCTTGGTAAATCTTTTTTGAATTTTGATCTCATAAGTAAGATCTTAAGATCCCTTCCAAAAAGGTGGGATTCTAAAATAACCACAATACAAGAGATGAAAATTTTAAATGATTTTCCATTAGAAGAATTAATCGGGTCATTAATGACCTATAAAATGACACTTTTGGAACATTTTGAACCCGATAAGCACTTGAACCACCTTCCAAAGAATAGGAAGGATTTGGAACTCCAGACAAATGAATACCACTTGAGCGATGACTCAAGTGATGAGGACAATGATGAACTTGAACTTCGAATACTAAATCTTAATAAGTTCCTTAAACAAAAATCTAAAATAAACAATGAACTTGAATGAAGGAAGAGGCCAAAGAAGAGGAAGGCAACCAAGGATGAATCAAAAACTTCCAAACGTAAAACGGCAAATTGGGCTTTGATAGGCTTCGACTACAAGGTAAGTAACTCAACTCTCTTGAATTATTTTGAAATTACTTGAAGTTTTTCATGAGTGCTTAATTTAGATAGTAGGAATAGGAAATAAAAAATTGTTTTTCAAAAATTATATCATGTTTTTCTTTTTAGCATCTTTGAAAAATTAAAAAATTTGATCATGAAAAGTATATTGCTAAGGTTTCATGCATGTTATGTTTTGAAATGTTGAATGATGTATGCAACATTAGGGATGATAATTATATGATATGTGATAATGCTTAGGATTAATCCATGCATGTGTATCTTGATGATTTTATGTCATGCATGAGTTTTTGAAGTAAATATTGATTTGAAACTCTCATTTTAGATTAACATGTTTTTGGTCTAATCGTTTTTATGACGAATTAAGATGACATTCTCATGACATATTAAGATGACATAGTGCATGTACATCTATGTATGAATTTCTTGATAGTCTTTTGATGATAGATGTGATATCATGATGTGTTTGGTCTTGACGTTTTCATGACGAAACTTATGTTTCGATTTTAAATGATGATACATGTTTTCACAAAAGACTTAAATACCCTCATATGAAATCAATTGTATGAAATGGAAATGAATTTTCTATCCTATTGAGATTAATGAATTTATTTTACCAATCTTGTAAATCTCATGAAAATAAACATGATGAAAATAAATGAGTGTATCATCATGCATTTGGTCTTAATGATTTCTCTTGAACATACTTTTTGAAATCATACTTGATGATGAATATCTAGATATTAAAAGAATGCTATTATGGAATCATGCTTGATGATTTGTTTTATGAAATTTACCTTTTCATCTTAAATGTAGACACTTGTTTTATTAAAGGTAAAGGCATGCTTACAAGAAGCAAATCACATGAATATAAATTTATAAAAACAAAATGCAATCCTCTATCTTATCGACTTTTCAATAAATCTATGCTTGTCATGTATGAATTTATTGAATGTGACTTTGAGGATGATTTCGGATTACACAAATGCTTGATTCATACTTATGACATGAGACACATTTTAAATATGAATCATGTTTAATGCTTCAATCATGTTATATCTCCCTTAATTAATTTTGTTCTCCTATATTTATTTACCAAAGAGGATAATCTTCTGAATGAATGAAATAATACAAACGAATCACTTATCGATATATCTTTTTGAAATATCTTTTTAATGTGATGTTGATAATTTGAGATGCCTATTGGAATTCATGACATGAGATAATTGAATCCTTGACTTACTCTTTCTATGGTTTGAAAATATATGTTTAAAATCTTGCTTGATGAGTTGTTTTATAAAATTTTGCCTTTACGTCTTGAACTTTCATGCTTATCTTGATTTGGCATATAAAGATTAAGGCATGCTTAGATGAAAAAGAATCACTTAAAAAATGCTTTTTCCATCTGATCGATATTAATGATTTCATGATATTTTGTGAATCTCGAAATTGATTTTGATGACTTGATTATGAGTTTCAAGTTAACGATTTGATTTGAATGAGTTTTATCTAAATCATAATCTTGATCTTGCAAAATTAGAATCACAAATAATATCTTTTGGTATTCATGAATTGATACTCACAATATGAAAGTATTGGTATTCAGGACTTGAATTTGATTGAAACATTGCATGCTTAAATTAATCATTCTCCTATGTTTCAAAAATTCTTTAAATGCCTTATGTGATGATTGAAAATTAATTTGCTTTATGATGAATCACGAATCATGACTTGATCTATGATATTGATATATTTTAATCATGATCCTTGGTTGTATAATTCTTTTGCTCTATTAAAAAGATTTGTCGAATGAATCATGTCCTTCTTGAATTTTCTTGATATCATAACATGATTTTGTAATATGGCTTGTATAATGATTAAATTTTTTAGTATCGCAATGTATCACATGTATTGCAAATTGAAATTTTTGAGACTATTATCATATCATGTTTAACAATTGATGTCTTTCATGACATGAGATAATTGAATCCTTGACTTACTCTTTCTATGGTTTGAAAATATATGTTTAAAATCTTGCTTGATGAGTTGTTTTATAAAATTTTGCCTTTACGTCTTGAACTTTCATGCTTATCTTGATTTGGCATATAAAGATTAAGGCATGCTTAGATGAAAAAGAATCACTTAAAAAATGCTTTTTCCATCTGATCGATATTAATGATTTCATGATATTTTGTGAATCTCGAAATTGATTTTGATGACTTGATTATGAGTTTCAAGTTAACGATTTGATTTGAATGAGTTTTATCTAAATCATAATCTTGATCTTGCAAAATTAGAATCACAAATAATATCTTTTGGTATTCATGAATTGATACTCACAATATGAAAGTATTGGTATTCAGGACTTGAATTTGATTGAAACATTGCATGCTTAAATTAATCATTCTCCTATGTTTCAAAAATTCTTTAAATGCCTTATGTGATGATTGAAAATTAATTTGCTTTATGATGAATCACGAATCATGACTTGATCTATGATATTGATATATTTTAATCATGATCCTTGGTTGTATAATTCTTTTGCTCTATTAAAAAGATTTGTCGAATGAATCATGTCCTTCTTGAATTTTCTTGATATCATAACATGATTTTGTAATATGGCTTGTATAATGATTAAATTTTTTAGCCATTGATTTCTCCCTTCTTTTCGATAATGATAAAGGGGGAGTTAGTTTACTAGCCTACATATTTCAAAGGAAGGAAAATTTGCTAGCTCGATCATTTCATTGAAAGAACTTGCTATCATGAATGGCTACCAATGAATTGCAAATCTTGCAATATAAAGAGAAGCAAAGAATTGCTATCTCAAAAGAAGCAAAAAATGCAAAACTTAGAAAACTTGCAATATAATTGCTCTTGCCATGCTTTGTATCAAAAATAGGTTGATATTCTTAAAAGCATCACATTAAATTTTTTAGTATCGCAATGTATCACATGTATTGCAAATTGAAATTTTTGAGACTATTATCATATCATGTTTAACAATTGATGTCTTTCATGACATGATTTCTTTGCATTTTTGTCTTGTATGTATCATGTGATGATTGAAATATTGATTGATGCAAATTCATAATTTATGTAAAAGTCTAAATCATTGGTTCCTCTCCCTCTTTTCGGCAATGACATAGGGGGAGAAAGATTGCTAGCTCAAGGCAAATGTTGGCTAGCTTGTACTCTTCCCTTCTTTTCGACAAAAACAAAGGGGAGAAAGCTTTTGCTAGTTAGAACATGCAAAGAAAAGCAAAGTGCAATCTTGCACAAGAAGCAAGTGTTGAATTGCCATGATTGAACTTAAGAATCTTGCTATGCTTTTGTGCTTATATGTTGTGATGAAAATCTAGCTTCATGTTACAAAAACTTGCATAGCTTTTAAATAGCTAGAGCTACTTCTTCTTTTGTTGATGACATAGGGGGAAAAGTATATTAACGACTTCATGTATTGAATTGAACTTTTTATCTCTAAACACATAAGAGTTAGGACTTCTCCTTTTTGTTGATGACAAAGGGGGAGAAGTAAGTTGATGACATGCAAGATTTGATAATGACATGTTGTTTGGATTTTTGAATCCAAGAGTTTCTATCAATATGGCATATTGATAGGGGGAGTTTGTTTAAACTCCGGGGAGTTAAGGTTAACTCCGGTAGTCATCAATTAGTTGTCATCTTAAAAAAGGGAGAGATTGTTGAATCTCATATTTTGATGATGAAACTAATTGATTATATTTAGATGTTTAACTGCATTTTGAGTGATGCAGGTCTACTCGATCAGGATTAGACAGTTGACGCAGGAGAAATTGATGTTGCGCCGGAGGAGATCACGTTAGGATATTGGATGGCAGAATGCTTCGGACGTTGGGCATTGGGCCAAGGAGAGCGGAATTGCACCAAGGATATCGAGGTTGCAGAGGTCAACCACCGATTGGGCAACAAGCTGCAAGAGAGGACGATGCGCTGAAGAATCGGACGAAGCACCAACCAATGATGTGCCAGGCAACATAATGTCAATTCGCATTGTAATAATTGTCTAGATCGGAGTAGAGTTTTGGCTTGTGTGTGCAGGATTAACTATGATAATGATGAAGACATAAAGTGAAACAAAGTGTCGGAGTCAAGCGCGAAGGATTCGTTGGGAGTTCGAGAGTCCGACGGAAGTCTGAAGGTTCGTCGGGAATGCTGCCAGAACTAGTCGAGAATGAGTAGGGAGCTTGTCGAAGGATTTCGGAAGCTCGCCGGAAGGTACGTCGGAAGTTCATGGAGCTTACCAAGAAAGATCGTAGCTTGCCGAAGAAGCTCGTCGAAACTCGCCAAGATCAAATCGTGAAGTCTAGGAGCTTGCCGGGAGTCCGTAGAATGGTTTCCGAGAGTTTATCGGAAGACCACCGGAAGTTCGCCGGTAGAAGTCTTGACTTGTGAACTTTGTAATAGCTTAGGAAATGTCTTTAAATTCATAGTTAGCATGTTAATTAGGGTTAGGATTAAGTGTTAATCTTATAACCAAAGTAGGGGCCAATTGGGCCCGAGTTCGGACTAGTTTGGGCCAAGTTTGGAGCCCAACCAGTGAGCTGAAATAGTGTAGGCGTTGGCACCGCCAGACTAGGCGGTGGCACTGCATAGGACCTGAAAGGTTGGGCGGTGGAACCATCGGACTAGGCGGTGGCACCGCCCAACACCCGAGCCAGGCAGTGGCACCACCGGTCTGGGCGGTGACATTGCCCAGCACCCGAAGAACTAAGCGATGGCACCACCAGTTTGGGTGGTGCCACCACCCAGCACTTGAAGAGCTAGGTAGTGGCACCGCTGGACTGGGCGGTGGCACCGCCCAGTACACTATTAGTGTCAGAATTGACAGGCGGTGACACCGCCACTGACAGGCGGTGGCACCGCTAGCTTCGGGAACCGAAGAGAATTCAAATTTTGGAGCCCAAATTTGAATCCTCTTGAGGCCTATAAATACCCCTCAATTCTCAATAGAGATAACAACTTTTGAGAAGCAATAGATTGAGATAAAAGCCTTAGCAAAGTCTTTAGCAAGTCTTGTTTTCAATTGCTTGAGTCTTCACCTCCTTCTTTCTCGTTGAAACTTTGTAAGAGTGTGAACTACTTGTAAAAAGTTGTAAGAGGGGTATTTGTCCTTCCCCTTCAAAGTGATTTGCTAGTGGAAGTTGAGAGCCTCATCGAAGAAGGCTTCGCAAGTGGATGTAGGTCATTTTGACCGAACCACTTTAAAATTGGCGTGTTAATTGGTTTGCATTTATTTATTGCACTTTACCTTACTTCAAACCTTCATACGTGCTTTACTTCCTCATTACTTTTGCTGCACACATTTACGAACATGCTTTCAAGTTAAGCACTTCTGAGTTCGGTTTTTATCGTACGAAAAAGTTTCCAAAACTAACGTTTTAATCCGCTACACTAATTCACACCCCCCTCTTAGTGCCGCTCCGATCCTAACATTTCTAAAGACCCATTTAGTAACAATGACTAAATGGTCACTAGGTCTAGGAACAAGCTTCCATACCTCATTCCTCTCAAATTTGTTCAATTCCTCTTGCAATTGCAATAACCCATGAATTATCTTTCAAGGCTTCGTCAATGCATTTAGGTTCAATTTGAGAAAGGAAGGCGACATTAGCACAAAAATTCTTGAAGGAAGAACGAGTTTGAACCCCTTTTGATGTATCTCCTATAATTAGTCCTTTGGATGAGCATCTACATATTTCCATTCCTTAGGTAAGGAAATTTTGGAAGAAAATGCATCCAAGTTGCTATTTTGAGGAGGGGGGTCATTTAAATTCAAATTATCAAAACTAAGATCATCATCAAAATCATTTTTCTTTAACTCAGAAATTTCATTAAAAACTACATGAATAGACTCTTCTATAACTAAGATTCTTTTGTTAAAAACACGAAAAGCCTTAGAAAGGAAGAGTAACTAAGAAAGATGCCTTCATCGGATTTAGCATCAAATTTTCCTAAGGCATCCTTTTCATTCAAAATAAAGCATTTGCATCCAAAAACTTTAAAATAAGAAACATTTGGTTTTTTGTTATTCCATAATTCATAGGGAGTTTTTGATATAGATGGTCTTATTAGAACCCTATTCATGATATAGCAAGTCGTATTAACGGCTTCGGTCCAAAAATACTTAGGTAGACTATGTTCATTTAATATGGTTCTTGCCATTTCTTATAGATTTCTATTTTTTCTTTCAACTACCCCATTTTGTTATGGATTTCACGGAGTAGAGAAGTTGTGATTTTATCCGTTTGATTCACAAAACCTTTGGAAGTCACGGTTTTGAAATTTGCCACCATGATCACTTCGAATTAATAAAATCATGAAGCCTCTTTTGTTTTGAGTAAGTTTACAAAATTTAGAGAAACATTTGAAACAATCACTTTTGTGAGCCAAGAAATAGGTCCAAGTGTATCTACTATAGTCATATACAATTATGAAGGCATATTTGCTTCCTCCTAGACTCATTGTGTCAATTAGTCCAAATAAGTCCAAATGGATCAATTGCAATGGTCTAGTGGTGCTAATTTGATTTTTTGGTTTGAAACTAGTTTTTAATTATTTTCCTAGTTGACAAGCATCACACACTTTGTCCTTAACAAACTTCATATTGGGAATCCTTCATACTAACTCTCTAGATGAAATCTTAGATATTAGTTTCATACTTGCATGTCCTAATCTCCTATGCCAAAGCCAAGCATCATCATTTAAGGCGGAAAAGCATATTTCATTATTAAGTTCGTCAAGATTGATAGTGTAGATATTATTTTGTTTTAAGGCAATTATTAATATGTTATTGTTTGGTTTTTCAATACTGCACACATTATATTCAAATCTAACGATGTAACCTTTATCGCATAATTGACTAATGCTTAAGAGATTATGTTTTAATCCATCAACTAGCAACACATCATCAATTAAAAAACTTAATTTGTTACCTATGGTTCCCTTGCCAATAATTTTACCTTTGTTGTTGTCTCCGAAGGTGATGTACCCTTCTTCTTTGCTAGTGAGCATAGAGAAATGAGATAGATCTCCGGTCATGTGCCTTGAGCATCCACTATCAAGATACCATCTCTTGCTCCTAGCTTGTGAGTTTGTCTACAAAAAATAATGGTATTTAGGTACCCATTTGATTTTGGGTGCCTCAAAAATTGATCTACTAATTTTGTCATTCATCATTGAATTATCTATAGTTCCTTTAGGAACCCATATTAACTTATGTGGAGTAATTTTCTTAAATGGACATTTGTAAACAGCATGTCCAGATTTATACCAAAAGTTACATTTCAAATGAGGTGAAACATGTAATGTGGGTCCTCTAATGAAGGTGGTAGGATTTTGATGAGATCCTCTCACAAAATCAATTCCACTTCTATTTGTGACGTGACCCTTGTTTGCAAGGATCATGTCCAAGCCTTTGCTATAGACCTTAAACTTGTTCAAGGTCTCTTTAAGTAGCAAATTTTTATTTTTTATTACTTCTAAGTGTTCACACTTAGAGCATGGAGGAGTTTAAAGACTATCAAGCCTATTTTGTAGTAAGGTATGCTCTTTCTTTAATAGATTGAACTTCTTACTAATAGTTCTACACTCAACAAATAATTCATGAAAAGTGATAGAAAGTTAATCGAAAGATAAATCTTCATTAATTAAATCACATACCTCTTTTCCTAAAGCCATTAGCGCGAAGTTTGCCTCCTCTTTGTTGCTAGCTTCTTCATTCTCGGAATCACTTAAATCGTCCCAAGTCACTTTTAAAGCTTTCTTCTTCTTCGGTTGCTTCTTCTTGGCTTAGGGGCATTCATTTTTGAAGTGCCCCGGCTTCTTGCATTCGTAGCATATTACTTGGTCCTTTTTATGTTCAATTTGTTTTTAGTGTTATTTTTAAATTTGTACTTTCTTATAAATTTTTAAAATTTTTGAGTTAAAAGTACAATGTCATCGTCATTGTCCTCATCACTTGATGTTCTTTTCAAGTGGTCTTCTTATGTTGTAAGTGTCATATCCTTTCTATTCTTTAGAAGGGGGTTCTCGAGCTCTTTATGAGCATGGCACGTTATTTCGTAGGTCATTAGAGACCCAATTAGTTCTTCGAGAGGAAATGTTTTAAGATCCTTAGCCTCTTAAATGGTCGTAACTTTTGGATCCCAACTCTTTGGAAGGGATCTTAAAATTTTAGTTACTAGTTCAAAGTTAGAAAAATCTTTACCAAGAGCTTTGAGTCCATTGATGACATCCGTGTAACGAGTGTACATGTCTTCGATGGACTCATTTGGTTTCATTCGGAAAAGTTTATAAGAATGCACAAGATTGTTGATTTTGGACTATTTCACTCGACTAGTGCCTTCATGAGTGACCTCAAGAGTTCTCCAAATATCAAAAGCTGAATCACAAATTGAAATGCGATTAAATTCATTTTTGTCAAGTGCACAAAACAAGGCATTCATAGCCTTTGCGTTTAAAACAAAAAATTTCTTCTCCGATTCATCCCATTTGCTCATCGGAAGAAAAGATTTTTGAAATCTATTTTCGATAATAGTCCAAAGCTCAAAATCTATAGAAATTAGGAAGATCCTCATACGAGTCTTCCAATATATGTAATCCGACCCATTAAACATAGGCGGACGTGTAATAGAGTGACCCTCTTGCATGCCAGAGTAAGCCATCTCTCTTGGGTATTAAACCGAATATGAGAGTGAGCCTCACTCTGATACTAATTATTAGGATTAGAGCAGCACTAAGAGGAGGGGGTGAATTAGTGCAGCGGATTAAAACTTGTAAGTTTGAAATCAATTTTGTAAATGTGTAGAGATTTTGATTTGACGAAGAATGACATAGTAAAGATAGCTCGAGTAAAGGAAGTTAAGAATAGGGAGATGAAAACTAAAAGTTTGCTGCTAAGTAAATAAATGTTTCAGAAAGTTAAACACTCACACATTCAAAGAACACCACAATTTAAAGTGGTTTGATCAAATGACCTACATCCACTTGCGAAGCCTTCTTCGATGAGGCTCCCAACTTCCACTAGCAAATCACTTTGAAGGGGAAGGACCAAATACCCCTCTTACAACTTTTTTACAAGTGGTTCACACTCTTACAGATTTTTCAAAGAGAAAGAGGGAGGTGAACACTTAAGCTATTAAAAACAAGACTTTGCTAAAGCTTTTTCTCAATTTCTAACTTCTCAAAAAGGTGTCTTCTCTATTGAGAATTGAGGAGTATTTATAGACCCCAAGAGGATTCAAATTTGGGCTCCAAATTCGAATTACTTTTGGGTTCCCGGAGCTGGCGGTAACACCGCCTGTCAATGTCACATTGACTATGTACTGGTGATGCCACCACCCGACCTTTCGGGTTACTAGTTGGGCTCCAAATTTGGCCCAAACCAGTTCAAATTCGGGCCCAATTGGCCCCTAACTGGGTTATAGGATTAACCCTTAATCCTAACTCAAATTACATGCAAACTATAAAATTAAGACATAGTCCTAAGCAAATTTTTAACCGGCAACGTCGAGTTTCCTTCCGGCGAGCTTTCCAACAAACTTTCGATGGACTTCCGATACACCCTCGGATTTCTTCTAGCGGACTCCCAGCAGGCTCCCGGTCTTGTGGTGAGTTCAACGAATCTTTGGCAAGTATCCGAACCTTCTTGGTGATCTCCGCAAACCTCCGACAATCTTTTCGACAGACTTCCAAAAACTTTGGCAAGTCCCCGATTCCTTCTCGGTTGGTTCCAGCAGCACTTCCGATGATTCTTCGGACTTTCGGCGGACTCTCGAATACCCATCAAACTTGACTCCGGTAGACTTATTTTATGTCTTCAAGCTATCATAGTTAATCCTACACACTTAACTCAATAATATGGATTAGATCAATTCACCCATCAATTGACTTCATTATCAAAATATGAGATTCAACACTCCCCTCCTCGCAATGACCAAAACAGAGCAACTTTGCATTTTCTACTACAGCCACCGATCACCGTAGTTCTTAGCCAAAAACCACCACTACCGGTGCTCCCGGCCAATGACCAATCCCTCATTCTACAGCAGCTGCCCTCCAACAGCGCACATAGCAATCACAGCAAGTACGATGCCCTGCCTCAACCGGTGCTCCCGGCCAATGACCAATCCCTCATTCTACAGCAGCTGCCCTCCAACAGCGCACATAGCAATCACAGCAAGTACGATGCCCTGCCTCAACCCCAACAGTGCACGCACCACTGATTCCTCTTCTCAACCCCGACCGCTTCAATGCTGCCTCCTCCTTGCTTAACATCTTCTATCGCAACCATAGGTTGCCATCATCACAAATTGCCATCACCGTAGCCTCAACCCTGCTGCTCGGTGATCGCCCTCTTGGGTCACAACAACTATAGCCACACCGACATAGTCGCCTTCCAGCCCTCGGCGCTCTCACCCACGTAGTGACAGAAATAAGGCAACAACTCTTCCCCTAATGTAGCGACCGCAGCACTACCCTTGGCGTCCACCTCCTCGGCAACTTTGCATTTTCTACTACAGCCACCGATCACCGTAGTTCTTAGCCAAAAACCACCACTACCGGTGCTCCCGGCCAATGACCAATCCCTCATTCTACAGCAGCTGCCCTCCAACAGCGCACATAGCAATCACAGCAAGTACGATGCCCTGCCTCAACCCCAACAGTGCACGCACCACTGATTCCTCTTCTCAACCCCGACCGCTTCAATGCTGCCTCCTCCTTGCTTAACATCTTCTATCGCAACCTCGGTGATCGCCCTCTTGGGTCACAACAACTATAGCCACACCGACATAGTCGCCTTCCAGCCCTCGGCGCTCTCACCCCACGTAGTGACAGAAATAAGGCAACAACTCTTCCCCTAATGTAGCGACCGCAGCACTACCCTTGGCGTCCACCTCCTCGGCAACTTTGCATCGACAGTGTTGATACCCTTGACGGACACCAGAAATAGGAGTTGAGATTACAGATTTACAATCTTATGCAATGACCATCGATAACTCAATGAAAGCATAAATGGAAGCATTGGAAATTAGAATTGAGAATTGGTTGTAAGAAACACTTAATAATTTCAAAAAGAGCCTATTATATAGCCTCAAGAAATTTTAACAAGATGGGGGCTCAAGTTCTATGTTGCACAGATCTAGAAATATAAGCGCCAAAATTTGTTAGACTTCTATAGTATTAGAATATCATAACATATTTGAATGATTGTCAAATCAAGCCAGAGATTGGTCTGAACGACAACTGGTGAGAACATTTATCGAATGACTTAATCTAGATATCTAGTGTGAAGTTAAGGCTTGTCAACCTCGCACTATGATAGCTGCGATCTCATTCACACATCTACATGAGAAAAAAATTAGCAAGGAAAATCATGGAAATAGAAGTGACAACAACCAGATGATTAGCAAGCCACCCACCCTATCTATTCCCAACCAAAACCCTAACACCCGAAGACTAACCCTAGAAGAACTCAAGGAAAGATCAGCAAAGGGTTTGTACTATGATGAAAAGTGAAGTATGGAGCACTGATGTAAACAAGGGCAACTTTTGATGATTGAACCAATTGGAGAGGACCCAGAAGCTAAGAATGTGGACTCCAATCATAAATGTATAGATTCTAATAATGATGTTGGACCTACCATACATACAACGCATGCATTAACCGGCTACTCTAACCTGCAAACTATGAAAGTTGGTAGAACTCTAGAACATCAGCATGTTATAGTTTTAATTGATACTGGTTGCACTAACAATTTTATGGACAGTGAGATTATTGACCGATTGGCCCACCACATTGAAGGCTGTGACAAATTCGAAGAAAGATCACTAATGGATGGATTTTAACTTATGATAGCAAATGTTCAAAGATAAAATTGATTATACAAGGCCAGGAGTTCCTGCAATGATTACTACACTGAAAGACAAACCTATTGCTTACACTATCAAAAAGTGGAGACCATACTTAATCAATGAGTTGTGATACGTTGCAGATAGCCTATGACTGAAGTGCTGAAAGAGAAGCTCTCTTAGTTTGATGCTGCTCAGCTTGGAGGACAAGGCTGATTTGAAGAGGGAGGAATTGTTAGGACTCTTTTATTTTATGAGCTTTTGAATAATATTTATTGAGTCTGTTTAGTTCAATTAGAGTCGAGTATGTTGAATCTCGGATTTTGATGATGAATTCAATTGTCATGTTTTATCTAATCCATATGTTGAGATAAGTATGCAGGATTACCTACGACAGCTTGAAGACATAAAGCAAGTCTACCGGAGTCAAGTTCGATGGGTGTTCGAGAGTCCGTTGAGAGTCCGAAGATTCGTCGGAGATGCTGCCGGAACCAATCGAGAAGAAATCGGGGACTTATCGAAGTTTTCGGAAGTCCACCGAATAGATCATCAGAGGTTCGCAGAGATCACCGAGAAGGCTCGGCTACTCGTTGACTTCGCCACAAGATCGGGAGCCAGCTGGGAGTCCGTCGAAAGAAATCCAAGGGCGTATCGGAAGTCCGTCGGAAGATCGCCGGAAAGCTCGCCGGAACAAGACTTGAAGTTCGCCGGTTAAAAACTTGCTTAGGAGTATGTCTTTAGTTACGTAGTTTGAATGTAATTAAGGTTAGGATTAAGAAATAATCCTATATCTTGATTAGGGGCCAACTGGGCCCAAAATGAAACCTGGTTTGGGCCGGACTTAAAGCCCAACCAGTGACTAGCAAGGTCGGGCGGTGGAACCGCCGGTCTGGGCGGTGGCACCGCCCAACACCCGAGAGCTAGGCGGTGGAACCGCCGGTCTAGGCGGTGGCACCGCCCAGCACCCGAGAGCTAGGCGGTGGCACCGCTGGACTGGGCGGTAGCACCGCCCAGTACACTGTCAGTGTCAAAACTGACAGGCGGTGGCACCGCCACTAACAGGCGGTGGCACCGCTAGCTTCGGGAACATAAGAGAATTCAAATTTTTGGAACCCAAATTTGAATCCTCTTGAGGCCTATAAATACCCCTCAATTCTCAGCAGAGAGCACAACTTTTTGAGCAGCAAGTGATTGAGAGAAAGGTCTTAGAAAAGTCTTAGCAATCCTTGGTTTTCAATTTGCTAGTGTTCACCTCCTTCTTTCTTGAAAATCTGTAAGAGTGTGAACTGCTTGTAAAGAGTTGTAAGAGGGGTATTTACCCTTCCATTTCAAGAGATTTGCTAGTGGAAGGTGGGAGCCTCGTCGAAGAGGGGCCTCGCAAGTGGATGTAGGTCATTTGACCGAACCACTTTAAAAACGGCGTAATCTCTGGTTTGCATTTCATTGTTGCTATTCACATTACTGCAAACTTTCTTACTTGCTTTATTTACTAATTACCTTAGCTGCTCTACTATACGAATACGCTTTCAAGTTCAATTTTTACCGTACGAAAGATTTATCAAAACCGACGTTTTAATCCGCTGCACTAATTCACGCCCCCCCACGAAAGATTTATCAATTAGTGCTCTTGATCCTAACAATTGGTATCAGAGCCAGGTTCACTCGCATATTTAGTTTAATACCCAAGAGAGATGGCTTACTCCGGCATGCATGAGGGACACTCCATTACACGTCCACCTATGTTTAATGGGTCGGATTACACGTATTGGAAGACACGTATGAGAATCTTCCTAATTTCCATGGATTTCGAGCTTTGGACTATTGTTGAAAATGGATTTCAAAAATCTTCTCTTCCGATGAGCGAATGGAATGAATCGGAGAAGAAAGTTTTTGCTTTAAACGCAAAGGCTATGAATGCCTTGTTTTGTGCACTAGACAAAAATGAATTTAATCGCGTTTCAATTTGTGATTCTGCTTTTGATATTTGGAGAACTCTTGAGGTCACTCATGAAGGCACTAGCCGAGTGAAAGAGTCCAAAATCAATATTCTTGTACACTCTTACGAACTTTTTCGAATGAAACCAAGTGAGTCCATTGGAGACATGTACACCCGTTTCACGGATGTCATCAATGTACTCAAAGCTCTTGGTAAAGATTTTTCTAACTTTGAATTAGTAACTAAAATCTTAAGATCCCTTCCTAAAAGTTGGGATCCAAAAGTTACTGCCATTCAAGAGGCCAAGGACCTTAAAACATTCCCTCTTGAAGAACTTATTGGGTCTCTAATGACCTACGAAATGACATGTCAAGCTCATGACGAGCTTGAGAACCCCCTTCCAAAGAACAGGAAGGATATGGCACTCAAATCACAAGAAGACCACTTGAAAGGAATATCAAGTGATGAGGACAGTGACAATGACATTGCACTTTTGACTCAAAAATTTAAAAAATTTATAAGAAAGAACAAATTTAAAAATAACACCAAAAACAAACTTGAACATAAAAAGGACCAAGTGATATGCTATGAATGCAAGAAGCCGGGGCATTTCAAAAATGAATGTCCCCAAGCCAAAAAGAGAACATCAAAGAAGAAGGCGCTCAAAGCAACGTGGGATGATTCAAGCGCATCCGAAGAAGAGGAGTCCAACACCGAGCAAGTTGCTCATTACGCCCTAATGGCCATCGGAGAGGAGGTAACGAATTTAATTGATGCAGATTTATCTTATCATGAATTATTAAATGCCTTCCATGAGTTATTTGATGAATGCAAAACAATTAGTAGAAAATATAAATTGTTAAAAAAGGAGCATGATAGTCTTACTTATAATTTTGATAAATTAAAAACTGAATATCATGATAGTTTAGCTCCATGCATAAAATGCCATGATCTAGAAACTCTCCAAAAGGAGAACTTGCTACTTAAGGACACCTTGAAGAAATTCGAGGTCGGTAGCAAGTCTTTGAACATGATCCTTACAAATAAGGGTCACGTTCCTAAAAGAAGTGGAATCGGATTTGTCAGAAGTTCTCACCAAAATCCAACCACCTTCATTAAAGGTCCTATCTTACATGTTCAACACCAAAGCAATTGCAACTTTTATTGCAAATATGGACATAAAACTTATCAATGTCCATTTAAGAAAATTAGTCCGAACAAATTGATTTGGGTTCCTAAAGGAACCATGATCAAGTCTATGCAACATGATAAACAAGTTAGATTAGTTTTTGAGGCACCCAAAAGTAAATGGGTACCTAAAAATAATCCCTTCTTGTAGAAACATACACCATCACAAGCTAGGAGCAAGAGACGGTACCTTGATAGTGGATGCTCAAGGCATATGACCGGAGATCCATCCCAATTCTCCAAGCTCACTAGCATAGACGAAGGCTATGTCACCTTCGGAGACAACAACAAAGGCAAAATCATTGGCAAGGGAACCATAGGTAACAAATTAAACTTTTCTATTGATAATGTATTACTAGTTGATGGATTGAAACATAATCTCTTAAGTATTAGTTAATTATGTGATAAAGGTTATATCGTTAGATTTGAATCAAATGTGTGTATTATTGAAAAACCAAACAATAACATGACTATGATTGCATTAAAACAAAATAATGTCTACACCATCAATCTTGATGAACTAGGTAATGAAATGTTCCTCTCCATTTTAAAAGATGATGCTTGGCTTTGGCATAGGAGATTAGGCCATGCAAGCATGAAACTAATATCTAAGATCTCCTCTAGAGAATTAGTACGAGGGATTCCCAATATGAAGTTTGTTAAGGACAAAGTATGCGATGCATGTCAACTAGGTAAACAAATAAAAACTAGTTTCAAACCAAAAAATCAAATTAGCACCACTAGACCATTACAATTGATCCATTTGGACTTATTTGGACCAATTGACACGACAAGTCTAGGAGGAAGCAAATACGCTTTTGTGATTGTAGATGATTATACTAGATACACTTGGACCTATTTCATGGCTCACAAAAGTGATTGTTTCAAATGTTTCTCTAAATTTTGTAAACTCACTCAAAACGAAAAAGGATTCATGATTTCATCAATTCGGAGTGATCACAGTGGCAAATTTCAAAACCGCGATTTCCAAAATTTTTGTAAAGTTAACGGATATAACCACAACTTCTCTACTCCAAGAAACCCGCAACAAAATGGAGTAATAGAAAGAAAAAATAGAAATCTATAAGAAATGGCAAAAACTATGTTGAATGAACATAGTCTACCCAAGTACTTTTGGGCCGAAGCCGTGAATACGGCTTGCTACATCATGAATAGGGTTTTAATAAGACCATCTCTATCAAAAACTCCCTATGAATTATGGAATAACAAAACACCAAATGTTTCTTATTTTAAAGTTTTCGGTTGCAAATGCTTTATTTTAAATGAAAAGGATGCCTTAGGAAAATTTGATGCTAAATCCGATGAAGGCATCTTTCTTGGTTACTCTTCCGTTTCTAAGGCTTTTCGTGTGTTTAACAAAAGAACCTTAGTTATAGAAGAGTCTATTCATGTAATTTTTAATGAAATTTTCGAGTTAAAGAAAAATGATTTTGATGATGATATTGGTTTTGAAAATTTGGATTTAAAGGAACCCCCTCCTCAAAATAGCAACTTGGATGCATCTTCTTCCAAAATCTCCTTACCCAAGGAATGGAAGTATGTAGATGCTCATCCAAAAGAGCAAATTACAGGAGATACATCACAAGGGTTCAAACTCGTTCTTCTTTCAAGAATTTTTGTGCTAATGCTGCCTTTCTCTCTCAAATCGAACCTAAATGCATTGACGAGGCCTTGAAAGATGATTCTTGGGTCATTGCAATGCAAAAGGAATTGAATCAATTTGAGAGGAATGAGGTATGGAAGCTTGTTCCTCGACCTAGTGACCACTTAGTCATTGGTACTAAATGGGTCTTTAGAAACAAGCAAGACGAATATGGTATCGTGGTTAGAAACAAGGCTAGATTAGTGGCCAAGGGTTTCAACCAAGAAGAAGGTATCGACTACGAAGAAACCTTCGCTCCTGTGGCAAGATTAGAAGCCATTAGGATGCTCCTTGCCTATGCTAGTAGTAATAATTTTAAACTATTTCAAATGGACGTCAAAAATGCCTTCTTGAATGGTTTTATTTCGGAAGAAGTATATGTCGAACAACCTCCTGGATTTGAAAATTCTCTTCTTCCTAATCATGTATTCAAATTGACTAAGGCTCTCTCTGGTTTGAAACAAGCTCCTAGAGCTTGGTACGAAAGGCTTAGTTCCTTTCTTATTTTAAATAATTTTACCAAAGGCAAGGTTGATACTACATTGTTTATCAAACATTTTGAAAATAATTTTCTTATTGTGCAAATTTATGTTGATGATATTATTTTTGGTTCTTCGGATGAATCACTATGTGAATCATTTGCCAAAAATATGAGTCATGAATTTGAAATGAGTTTAATGGGTGAATTAACATTCTTTTTAGGATTGCAAATCAAACAACTTAATGACGGTATATTTCTTAACCAATCTAAATATACATTAGAATTGTTAAAATGATTTAACATGGATAATTCAAAAGCAATAAACACCCCTATGAGTACTTCGACTAAGTTAGATATGGATGAAAACAACGAAAATTTTGATCAAAAAACGTATAGGGGAATGATAGGTAGTCTACTCTACCTCACCGCGACTAGACCGGATATTATGTTTAGTGTGGGACTTTGTGCTAGGTTTCAATCTAATCCTAAATTATCTCATCTCAAGAGTGTTAAAAGAATATTTAGATATCTTAAAGGAACTCCAAATTTAGGACTTTGGTATCCGAAATCAGAAAAATTCGATTTAATAGCTTATGCAGATGCCGATTTTGGCGGATGCAGGATAGATAGAAAAAGTACATCCGGCACATGCCAATTTTTAGGACATGCACTTGTTTCTTGGACTTCCAAGAAACAAAATTCAGTTGCACTATCTACGGCGGAAGCCGAATACATCGCTGCAAGTGCATGCTGTGCACAAATTATTTGGATGAAAAATACATTAGAAGATTATGGAATTCACTTGAAAAACATTCCCATAAAGTGTGATAATACAAGTGTCATAAGTCTTACCAAAAATCCAATTCAGCACTCTAGAACTAAGCATATCGACGTTAGGCATCATTTCATATGCGATCATGTCCTTAACAATAATGTTGTTCTAGAATTCATTGACACAAAGCATCAATTGGCAGACATCTTTACAAAAGCTTTAAATGAAGACCAATTTGAATTTATTAGAAGGGAACTAGGCATGTTAAATTGTCCCTAAGAATGTACTTTCCGAAAAGTTTTTCATCCTCTTTCCGTTCCTTGGTAGATTTGATCATTCTATTTCAATTCCAAAAGAAATGTTTATCCTAACATCTCTGAAAAATAAAAAAAATAATAATAAAAAAAAAAGGGGACGGAGAAGGAATGAAATTTTTTTTTTCGCGGCATGCCAGCGGTGGCACCGCCAGAACCAGCGGTAGCACCGCCTGAGCGTTCGGTCGCTAGGCGGTGGCACCGCTCGGTTTGGCGGTGGCACCGCTCGGTTTGGCGGTGGCACCGCCCGAGAGCCCCTATATAAATCTTAAGGGTTAGGGCCGGCGGTGACACCGCCCCCAACCCGTGAGAACCTGCCTCAACCCTCTCTCAACCTCTCTAAAGCCTCATTCCAACATTTAGAAGCCTTGGAAAGGGATTTTTGTTGGTCCAAGCTCTCCATCCTTCAAGAAATTCTCCATAAGGTAAAATCTGAAATTTTCTTCTTCCTCTTTTCATTATTTTCCCTACCCTTTACAGTTTAATATTTTTGATCCATCATCTTGTCTAGATAATGGCTCCTAAGAGATCAAAAGGAAAAAGGATTGTAGGAGATTCATATGACCAAAATCTTTTTAAATCTAAAGAAGTAGCACTTAAATTTCCAAATTTCGAAACAAGAACTATACATAAGGGTAAACACGTTGATCTAAATGAACTAAGAAACCTAGAACCCATTAGGTGGTTTGCACATTTAGATGCCTTACCTCTCCTACAAATCAATGAACCAATTTATCCTAGGTTAGTTAGGCTATTTTATGCAAACTTGTGTGTGGACAACGAAAGCCTAAGTACTTACCTTTTAGGAACACAGATTAGAATCTTTGACAGCACTATTTGTGAATTAATTGGACTCATTGAAAAAGATAGGGGCTGTTATTTTAGAGGTAAATGGGATGTAAATGTAATCGGAGCAACTTCCTTCGAAGCTGTAGAAACTATTTTTGCAAATCCGAACCTCGGCATACTACCCAAGAGCTGCGAACACTTACTACCCTTTAACTCTAAAATTCTTCATCACATCATAACAAGCATCGTATTTCCTAAACAATTTCATCTTGATGAAATAAGTCAAATAGAGATGAGCACAATGTATTGGATTATGACCGGTCAACATAACTGCTTTGGATACTCAATCCGGCAACACATGAAGGATATTATAGCTAAAGATGGTATGTTATCATATGGGGGGTTAATCACACGACTTATACTTGCCCATGACATTTGTATCCCACCCGATGAAGAGACAATTCAAAGTGATCGATATAACATCATCAACATAAATCTATTGAAAAGACTTAGGTGCACTTTTAGCAACGGTATATGGGTGAGGCAACCTAGAAGGACTGATCCAATTCCTCCACCAGTAGAACACCCTGAAACACCAATTCTTAGGGGAAATGAATCTCCTCCTCCTAGTCCTTTTGGCGCAGCACCTTCAACTCCTGCTTCATCCTCTAAAAAACTCATTTTGGGAGAATTGTATCAGATCAAATCACAACAAGACCAACTCAAAACACAGCAAGAGCATATTCAAACTCAGCAATTTGAAATGTTGCAGGAACTACGGCAAATGAATCAAAAAATAGATGTCCTGTATCAGCACTATACATTTCCTCCTAAAGATTAATCGATGTATCTTTTATCTTGACATGCGATCTTTGTCATCTTCTTTCCTTGAATGATGTTGAACCTTCTTTTGCAATGTATTTTGAATGATGTTGAACCTTCTTTTGTGATGTGTTTTGAATGAAAGATAAAGTTTTAATTCTGATTTTTTTTTTAACTAAATTCTATAGTAGTGTTGAATTCCTTTGCTTTAATAATCACAAATTATACGCTTAAAGAAACTCTCCTTTTTGTTGATGACAAAGGGGGAGAAATATGGTAAATTGATAATTGCTATGCTATAATTGCCAAATTTGCATTATGCCATGATTGCATCATGTTAAGATATCAAGAACTTGCATTGGTAAATTGATAATTGCTATGCTATAATTGCCAAATTTGCATTATGCCATGATTGCATCATGTTAAGATATCAAGAACTTGCATTGCAATCTTACATGTTGATATCTTACCATATGATGAATCGCTTCGATTACTATCTTTTACACTTGAAATGCAAAAATTGAAAATGGATGTCAAGCCTTGACATCATTTTCAGAGAGATACATCATGATAGGAATCATGATGGAGTATTGATAAGGTTAAGCATCTTAACTTATCAATATGTTTGTTAAATTCAAAGGCTTTGAATTCAAGAATGTCTTATCTCAAGTATTGCATATAGATAGGGGGAGTTAAGGTTAACTCCGTTATCAATTGATTGTCATCATCAAAAAGGGAGAGATTGTTGAATCTCGGATTTTGATGATGAATTCAATTGTCATGTTTTATCTAATCCATATGTTGAGATAAGTATGCAGGATTAACTACGACAGCTTGAAGACATAAAGCAAGTCTACCGGAGTCAAGTTCGATGGGTGTTCGAGAGTCCGTTGAGAGTCCGAAGATTCGTCGGAGATGCTGCCGGAACCAATCGAGAAGAAATCGGGGACTTATCGAAGTTTTCAGAAGTCCGCCGAATAGATCATCGGAGGTTCGCAGAGATCAACGAGAAGGCTCGGCTACTCGTTGACTTCGCCACAAGATCGGGAGCCAGCTGGGAGTCCATCGAAAGAAATCCAAGGGCGTATCGGAAGTCCGTCGGAAGATCGCCGGAAAGCTCGCCGGAACAAGACTTGAAGTTCGCCGGTTAAAAACTTGCTTAGGAGTTTGTCTTTAGTTACGTAGTTTGAATGTAATTAAGGTTAGGATTAAGAAATAATCCTATATCTTGATTAGGGGCCAACTGGGCCCAAAATGAAACCTGGTTTGGGCCGGACTTAAAGCCCAACCAGTGACTAGCAAGGTCGGGCGGTGGAACCGCCGGTCTGGGCGGTGGCACCGCCCAGCACCCGAGAGCTAGGCGGTGGCACCGCTGGACTGGGCGGTAGCACCACCCAGTACACTGTCAGTGTCAAAACTGACAGGCGGTGGCACCGCCACTGACAGGCGGTGGCACCGCTAGCTTCGGGAACATAAGAGAATTCAAATTTTTGGAGCCCAAATTTGAATCCTCTTAAGGCCTATAAATACCCCTCAATTCTCAGTAGAGAGTACAACTTTTTGAGCAGCAAGTGATTGAGAGAAAGGTCTTAGAAAAGTCTTAGCAATCCTTGGTTTTCAATTTGCTAGTATTCACCTCCTTCTTTCTTGAAAATTTGTAAGAGTGTGAACTGCTTATAAAGAGTTGTAAGAGGGGTATTTACCCTTCCATTTCAAGAGATTTGCTAGTGGAAGGTGGGAGCCTCGTCGAAGAGGGGCCTCGCAAGTGGATGTAGGTCATTTGACCGAACCACTTTAAAAACGGCGTAATCTCTGGTTTGCATTTCATTGTTGCTATTCACATTACTGCAAACTTTCTTACTTGCTTTATTTACTCATTACCTTAGCTGCTCTACTATACGAATACGCTTTCAAGTTCAATTTTTACCGTACGAAAGATTTATCAAAACCGACGTTTTAATCCGCTGCACTAATTCACCCCCCCCCCCTCTTAGTGCTCTTGATCCTAACAGAGTAGAAGTTTATTTAATATTTATCTATTATTAAGAGTCCAAGTCCTAGTGGACTCTAGGTGGAACTCTATAAATAGTGATGTAACCCTTTCTTTTTGGTAAGCAATCAATGAAATGAAATATTATTCCAGTCTATGGACAAACCCTAGGAGGTCAATCCCCTCGAAGTGATCAAGGAGGCCGATCCCCTCAAAGTGATCATCTCCTTTTATCTTCTTTCTTTTATGAAAAGACCCTAGGGTCTTATTATACTTTAAGTGTTTTTCTAAGTTTTGTAAACCTGTTCAAAATAACAAAGGCTTTATGATTTCATTATTTCAGAGTGATCATGGTAGTGAATTTCAAAACCGTGATTTCCCAAACTTTTGTGAATCAAATGGATACAACCACAATTTCTCTACTTCGAGAAATCCTTAGCAAAATAAAATAGTAGAAAGAAAAAATAGGAATTTACAAGAAATAACAAGAACCATGTTGAACGAATATAGCCTACCCAAATATTTTTAGGCTGAAGCTATTAATACGACATGCTATGTCATAAATAGGATTCTAGTAAGACTATTACTTTCCAAAACTCCTTATGAATTGTGGAATAACAAAAAACCCAACGTTTCGTATTTTAGAGTTTTTGGTTATAAATATTTTATCTTGAATGAGAAAGATGTCTTAGGAAAGTTTGATGCAAAATCTGATGAAAGCATTTTTCTTAGTCATTCTTCTATTTCTAAAGACTTTCGTGTCTTTAATAAAAGAACTTTGGTTATAGAAGAGTCTATTCATATTGTCCTTGATAAAGTTTCCAAATTTAAGAAAAATGATTTTGATGATGATCTTAATTTTGATGCTTTAAATTTGAATGAAACATCTCCTCCAACTAACAACTTGGATGCATCTTCTTCTGAAACATCCTTACCTAAGGAACAGAAGCATGTAGATGCTCATCCTAAGGAGCTAGTCATAGGCGACACATTAAAAGGTATTCAAACTCGTTCTTCTTTTGAAAATTTTTATGCCAACACAGCTTTTCTTTCTCAAATTGAACCAAAATGCATTGACGAAGCCTTGAAAGATGATTCATGGATTATTACAATGCAAGAAGAGTCAAACTAATTTAAGAGAAATGAGGTGTGGAAACTTGTTCCGAGACCTAGTGACCATTTAGTTATTGGTACTAAATGAGTCTTTAGAAATAAGCAAGATGAATTTGGTATCATGATTAGAAACAAAGCTAGATTAGTGGCCAAGGGTTTTAACCAAGAAGAATGTATTGATTATGAAGAAACCTTCACTCCTGTGGCAAGATTAAAAGCCATAAGGATGATCCTTGTCTATACTAGTAGTAAAAATTTTAAGTTATTTCAAATGGATGTCAAAAGCACTTTCTTAAATGGCTTTATTTCCGAAGAAGTGTATGTTGAACAACCATCCGGATTTGAGAACTCTCTTTTTCCTAATCATGTGTTTAAGTTAACTAAATCTCTCTATAGATTAAAACAAGCCCCGAGGGCTTGGTATGAGAGACTTAGCTCCTTTCTTATCCAAAAAAATTTCTCTAAAGGTAAGGTCGATACTACATTGTTTATTAAATATTTTTAAAATAACTTTCTTATTGTTCAAATTTATGTTGATGATATTGGTTTTGGTTTTACAAATGAATCTTTATGCGAATCGTTTGCCAAGAGTATGAGTCAAGAGTTTGAAATGAATTTAATGGGTGAACTAACTTTCTACTTAGGTTTACAAAGTTTCAAGCATCTCCTTTACGATCTTTTCAATTTCATCCTTCTAGAAGTGAGGATATCGGTACGGTTGAGTGTTCGTTAGTGGCTTGCCCGGAAGGATTGGAATCCGATGGTCATGTTGCCGAGAAGGAGGAAGACCGCGTGGTTCAACAAAAATGTCAGCAAATTCAACAAGCAATTGGGCAAGATTTTGATCTTCAATTTCTATTTTCTTCCCCTTTGGTTGTTTCTGGAGATGCATCAAAAAGCCACCATTTACCTTGTGCAAAACTTTCTCCATTCGTTGGGTTAAAACGGTGGTTATGTTGCTTCCGCGCTTCCCGTGTAGGATGATCTGTTTGCCTTTGCAGTAGAATTTCATAATTAATTTGAAAAAATTCCAAGAGACATAACCTAGTGTAGTCAGCCATTCTATGCCAAGCACGGCCTCATAGTCATCAATTGGTAGGAGGAAGAAGTTGGTCATAATTTCTTGGTCTTGCAGCAATAGTTTCACCTACGGGCATCTTTGGCCACACTTTAGGATTCTACCGTCGGCAACCTTTACATCGAACTTGCTGCAACCTTTTATATGTAGTGTCATCCGAGTAGCAACCTTACTGTTTAGGAAGTTATTAGTGCTACCCGTGTCGATGAGAATAGTGATCGGTTGTTGTTTGAGAAGGCCTCCAACTTTCATCGTTTGCGAGTTCGAGTAGTCAGCTAATGCGTGTACCGTAACGTCGGTTGGTTGTGGCTCTTCTTCCACATCTTCTTCTTTATGTACAAGGCTCTCTTCTAGATGTTCAATGACCTCTTCTTTTACTAGTTCAATCATAAGAAGTCTCCATTTTCTACAGCGATGCTCGCGACTCCATGGTTTGTCGTAATGCCAACATAACCCCTTCGCAGATCGCTCCCGAAGCTCTTCTCTTGTCAACCTTTTCAGTGCAGGTGCTTGGTTAATAGTAGGGGGGGCTGAGGGCTTTAGTATTGCAGGTCGAGGAGCGATCCTAGTCCTCCGGGTTTCATGGTTCAATCGCTCCTCTTGAAGTCGTGCGAAAGAGATGGCTACCATAAGCGTGTATGGTTGTCGCGCTTTAACTTCTCCCCGGATCTCTGGCTTCAAGCCCTCAATGAAGGTCCCCAATAGCTATTTTTCAGACCAATCATGAGTTTGATTAGATAATCTTTCATACCTGGTTTGGTACTCCTGAATGGTGGAGGTTTGTCGGATCTTTGCTAGTTGTCTATCAATATTCTCATAATTGGTTGGTCCGAAGCGGATTAGCAGTCCTTCTTTGAATTGTCGCCATGAGAGTACTCCATGAGTGTGTTCAAACTAGTCAAATCACTGTATAGCATCCCCTTTAAGATGTATAGCTGCAATTTCCACCATAGATGCATCCATGGTTTTGTGGTACCGAAAATATTGCTCCGCACGCGAGATCCAACCAATCGGGTCTCTTTCTTCCCATCTAGGGAAGTCCACCCTCATGCGTGGATAGTTGAGATCAATCATAGAACCTCCCCTCTCTTGGAAGTCATCTCTTTGGGCTTGGTACGATTGGTTAGAGCTCTCTCCTTGATATGATTTCTTCGGGCTTAGTGGTCGGCCCAAACTGAGTTCGGTAAAGAGAGTCCGAATCTTATCCTCTATTCACACCTCGAAGGCTTCAAATTTAGCATTGATTGCCTCCTTAGATGCCATACTATATGCCTCCAAACCTGTGATATTAAGATCTCTCTTTTGTTGTCGGGTTAAAGGCATGTATAGGTTGAGAGAAGTGATGGTCGTAAGGGTTGGTGGATTAGTGGATGTAGGCTACAATTTAGGCTTATTTTGTGGCTGTTTTGGGTGCAGTTTGAGGGTGTGGTTTGGTGGAGATTTAGGGCTATGGATGAAAGTTTTAGATCTGTGGTAGATGGCTGTTGCAATTCACAAGGAGATCAAAAGATGATCTACGGTGGTGGAGATAACGGCGGAATTTGGTGACAATCTTTTAAGCAATTGTGGGAATTGCTTTGGTTTGGGCAACTGTGGAGGGATGATGGATGGCTATGGAAGGGCAGCGAGATACCAAGAACGCTGCTCTAATACCAAGTGTTAGAACCCTTGCAGATTCTAAGCTTGGGGTTGATCTCTTTTGGGGATTGGCCTCCTAGAACTCTATAGGGGTTCCTTCCTCCAAGTTGCTACTCAAACGCTGCAGAAAAGATTCATCTATTCCTTATGAAAAGAGGAGGAATATATGGCTATTTATAGGATTTCTAAACCCTAACTCCTAATCTAATAGGACTCCTACTCAAGACTCCTACTTCTAACTAACTCCTAATAGGACTCCTACTCAAGACTCCTACTTCTAACCAACTCCTAGTTCTTCTCTAAGAAATAACCACCATACCTTAGCTGGCCTCTTTACCTCTTTATTAGGGGTCAGCTTAGGTAGGTTTTACATAAATGTCCCTCTCAATTAGGACACTCCTAGCTAGAGTCATAACATGATCCATTAGGGTTAAGTTGACAAGGGACCTCTATAAATAGGAGGGAGTCAATGGTTTATAGGCTAGAGCCTTTTACTTGCCGATCCTATTCTCCTCCCCCTCTCCACCTCAAAGTAGGCTTGGAGTTTTGAGGAGCATCGTATAGCCCTACTGTGTGGATCACCGCTAGAGAGGAGGGCGCTTGACCTCCTTCACCCTCTTCTAGAGATCTGTAGGGATTCAAGGATATACGATCTCCCTATGTATCACAATCTATCTTACATATGGTTTTACGTTTCGTGAATTTTTATGCACCAATCTTTGCTTGGCAATGAACATATCTTTAGGAATTAGGGATTTTATTTTCTGTTCTTCCGATGCGCATGCGATGTCGCCTCCCAAGATTTCCCAACATATAGTACAAGTGCTCATTGGAGAATGAGTTCACTGATTGATCCGCTTTTGGAATGCTAGATGGTTGATGATGCCTTATTATCAGACAATGATTCTGTAGTCCCAATGGTGTATCTGGTCCTTAGACTTGAGATACTATGGATGTCCTGTATGAGTACTCCATTCTTTGATACTAGACTTATAGGTCTAGAGGTTTCAAATCTAGCATAGCCGATTATTGGGAGTGGCAAATATTATGTTCAGTGTAAGACTTTGTGCTAGGTTTCAATCGAACCCTAAGATATCTCATCTCAAAGCGGTTAAAAGAATACTTAGATATCTTATAGGTACCACAAATCTAGGATTATGGTATCCAAAAACCGAGAAGTTTGAGTTAATTGCTTATGCTAATGCAAATTTTGCTGGGTGTAGATTAGATAGAAAAAGCACATCAGGAACATGTCAATTTTTGGGACATGCTCTTGTTTCCTGGTCATCTAAGAAACAAAACTCGGCTGCACTATCTAGTTGCAGTGAGGTAAAGTAAACTTCCTATCATACCCCTATAAGTTTTTTGATCGAAGCTTTCTTCACTTTCATCAACTTCTAACTTAGTGAAGGTGCTCATAAGAGTGTTAATAACTTTTAAGCTTTCCATATTAAATCTTTTTAGCAAATCTAAAGCATATTTAGTTTGACTAATAAAGATGCAATTTCTTAGTTGCTTAATTTGTAAGCCTAGGAAAAAGGTTAATTCTCCCATCAAACTCATTTCAAATTCAAGACTCATGGTTTTAGCAAAAGATTCACAAAGAGATTCATTTGTAGAACCAAAGATAATATCATCAACATAAATCTGAACAATGAGAAAATTATTTTCAAAATTCTTGATAAATAATGTAGCATCAACCTTGCCTTTTGTGAAATTATTTTCAATAAGAAAAGAACTAAGTCTCTCATACCAAGCCCTTGGGGCTTATTTTAAACCATAGAGAGCTTTAGTTAATTTAAACACATGATTAGTGAGGCTATTATTTTCAAATTCGGGAGGTTGTTTAACAAAAACTTCTTCGGAAACAAAGCCATTAAGAAAAGCACTTTTAACATCCATTTGAAATAACTTAAAATTATTATTACTAGCATAGGCAAGGAGCATCCTTATGGCTTCTAATCTAGCCACAGGAGCGAAGGTTTCTTCGTAATCGATACCTTCTTCTTGGTTGAAACCTTTGGCTACTAATCTAGCATTGTTTCTAACCACGATACCATTTTCATCTTGCTTGTTTCTAAAGACCCATTTAGTACCAATAACTAAATGGTCATTTGGCCTAGGAACAAGCTTCCACACCTCATTTCTCTCAAATTGATTTAACTCATCTTGCATTGCGATAATCCATGAATCATCTTTTATGGCTTCGTCAATACATTTAGGTTCAATTTGGGAGAGAAAAGCGACGTTGGCACAAAATTCTTTAAGAGAAGAACGTGTTTGAACCCCCTTAGATGTGTCTCCTAAGATTAGCTCCTTAGGATGAGCATCTACATATTTCCAATCCTTGGGTAAGAATGTTTCGGAAGTGGATGCATCCAAGTTGCTAGTTGGAGAAGGGGTTTCATTTAAATTCAAAGAATCAAAATTAACATCATCATCAAAATCATTTTTCTTGATTTCGAAAATCTCATTGAAAACAACATAAATGGATTCTTCTATAATTAAAGTTCTTTTATTGAAGATACGAAAAGCTTTAGAAATCGAAGAATAACCAAGGAAAATTCCTTTATTGGATTTAGCATCAAATTTTCCTAAGGCATCTTTTTCATTCAAGATAAAACACTTACATCCAAAAACTTTAAAATATGAAACATTGGGTTTTTTATTGTTCCACAACTCATAGGGAGTTTTGGTGAGTAAGGGTCTTTCTTAGTCAAACCAAATATGCATTAGAATTGCTAAAACGGTTTAATATGGATGGTTCAAAAGCTATCAATACTCCTATGAGTACCTCCACTAAGTTAGACATGGATGAAAGTGGAGAAAGCTTTGATCAAAATACTTATAGAGGTATGATAGATAGTTTACTATACCTCACCACAACTAGACCGGACATCATGTTTAGCATAAGACTTTGTGCTAGATTTCAATCTAATCGTAAGCTATCTCATCTTAAAACTGTTAAAAGAATTCTTAAATATCTTAAAGGAACCCCTAATCTAGGATTATGGTATCCAAAATCTAAACACTTTGAATTAATTGCTTATGCTGATACAAATTTTGCTAGATGTAGAAAAGATAGAAAAAGCACATCCAGAACATATCAATTCTTTGGTCATGCACTTGTCTCTTGGTCTTCCAAGAAACAAAACATGATTGTATTATCTACAACCAAAGTTGAGTATATAGTAGCTGGTGCATGTTATGCACAAGTTATATGGATGAAAAATATATTAGAATATTATAGAATTCACCTCAAAAATATTCTCATAAAATGTGATAACACAAGTGTAATATATTTAACAAAAAATATTATTCAACACTCTAGAACTAAACATATTGACATTAGGCATCATTATATAAGATATCATATTAATAACCATGATATATCTTTAGATTTTATTAATACAAAACATCAGTTAGTCGATATCTTTACAAAACCTTTAAATGAAGAACAATTTGATTTTATTAGAAGAGAGTTAAGGATGTTAAACTATCCAAATGCATGAGTTTGTTGTATATTTTTTTTGGACTTTTTTTATTTTTTGTAAATTCTTTGATACATTTTTTGAATTTCTCTATTTTCTTTTTAAATTGAGATCATTTTTTCTTTCTTGTGATATTTACAGAAGAAAAGATTCGACTTTTGGTATTTACAACTTGACTTGATAACTTATTTTTTTATATGATGATCATGAGTCCTTCCTCCTTCTATTTGTAAAGGAAGAGCCATGATTCATGAATTTTTGGATTAATGACTTGATCTTTTATCAATTCCTACGAATATTTCTTTCTTCTATTTACAAGAAAAGGGATTTGATTTATGAAGTTTTATTTATGGATTTTTTATCCTTCATTTGATGCTCCTTTCCCATGAATTCTTTCTCACTCTTCTCACGAAAGAAGAATTTTTTATTTATGGACTTTTAGTATTTAATGATCACTTGCAAGGATAGGGATTTGATTTTGTATAGACATCTTGATACTTTTAATGAATCATTTCTCTTTACTAAAATAGAAGCATGATTCAATGAAACTCATTTATTATGGATTTGACTTGGTTCAAATCCTTTCATGAATTTGGTTCTTGATTTTTTGTGGAGAATGAATTCCTCCCTTCCTCTTCTTCTTATCTTTTTATGATAAAGGAAGAAAGAAACTTGCACATCTTAAGAAGAATCAAAAAGCTCTTAAACAAAAATGCTAGCTTCTCATTTTTCATGCAAAGTTTTTGCTTAACTTTTCAGTTTTGCTAGCATGGATAACTTAGTGTAAAACTTACTTGACATGCTTTTAAACACTTACATTATTGAATGGTTCTCCTTTTAGTTGATGACAATGGGAGAAAAATGTGACAAATTGATGACAACTTGGCATTATGAATATTTGAAATAATGTGTAAAATGTATCATATCATAAATGCTTGAATGTATTGTGAATGATTGAAATATGATTGGTATCATCAAATACATCGTAAATACTTGAAAAATATCAAAATGTATTGCATATGCATTGTATGTATTGTAGATACTTGAAATGTATCATGAATGCTTAAAATGCATCGTAATGTGGCATAGATACTTGAAAATATTTCATTCTTAAAATTATACTTGATTTCATATCAAAATGATAAATGTCTATGATGAGGTATCAAACTTATCATGCTTAATTTTCTACTTACAATTAGTATCATGCCTCATATTGATGAATTGTCATCTTTTATAAAACTTAAATTTGAATCTTGCTAAATCTCATATTTGAAATGTGTATCATACTTGAAAATAATGATTGTCTATCATCATTTGATATTGGATTTGAATATGGATGTCATGCCTTGACATTATTTTTATTATGATAAATACATTGTATTATATTTTGAGATGGTAAATCATGATTAATATGCATATAACTTATCAGTTTGATGCTTGAATTCAAAGGCCTTGAATTCAAGAGTGTCTTTTCTCAAGTATGGCATATAGATAGGGAAAATTAAGGTTAACTCCATCATTGATTGTTATCATATAAAAGGGAGAGATTTTCGTAATAAAATCAATTGGTAAAATATTTGATCCAATCCATATATTGAGAAAAGTGTATAGGATTAACTACAATAACGATCAAGGCATAAAGCAAAACGAAGTGCCGGAGTCAAGATCGAGAATTTGAGAGTTCGGAGGTTTATCGAAAGTGCCACCAGAATTAGCCAAGAAGTCTAGGAGCTAGCCAAAGAAGCTCATCAAAACTCACCAAAAAGATCATTGTGAAGTCCAGGAGCTTATTGAGAGTCCACTGGAAGATTGCTGAGAGATCGTCGAAAGTCCGCCGGAAGCTCACCGGAAGAAACCCAGACTTACCGAACTTGTTTTGTTTAGTGTATGCCTTAAAAATCAAAGTTAGCACATAATTAGGGTTAGGATTGGGAGGTAATCTCACAAACTCAGTTAGGGGCCAACTAGACCCAAAACAAGGTTGAGTTGGACTAGATGAATAGCCCACTCAGCCACTTGGAGCCTTGTCAAGCGATGGCACTACCTAGGGTGGGCATTGGAACTGCTTGAGGCTCAGCATCCTTGGAGGTCTGGGCAGTGGTACCACCCAGACTGGGCGGTGGTACTGTGGGCAGTTAATGCTATCAAGCGATGGTACCATCGGTAGTTAATACTACTAGGCGATGGTACCGTCGGTAGTTAATGCTGCCAAGCGATGGTACCATCGGTAGTTAATGTTGCCATGCGATGGTACTACCCTATTAGGTGGTTGTACCGTTAGAGCCTAGTCTTCCAGGCTCTGTCAAGTAGTAGTACCACTAAACTAGGCGGTGTTACCGCCTAGTGTCAATCTGCATGCGGTGGTACCACCCAATAATGGTGATGGTACCGCCAGTACCCCAAAAACCGAGGATGTGACATTTTTTGGATCCAATTATGAAGCTAATTGAGGCCTATAAATATCCCTTCTCAATTGGTAAAGCACAGAGAAGTGATAAGAACTGAATTGAAACCATAGTGAAATAGCTTGCAAAAGTTGAGAGTTCACATCCATTGTTTCTAAGTGTTAAAGTTTGTAAAATGAGAGTGAGCCACTTGTGAAAGTTCTGTAAAGGGGTGATTCATATTTGCCCTTCAAGAAAGATCAATAGTGGAAACCGATGATCTCAGTGGAGGAGGTGTCAGCAATGGATATAGGTCGAACGATTGAACCACTATAAAATTGGCGTGTTCTCTTCTTGGTGCATACTTTACTTTTGTTGCATTATGTTGAATCTCGAATTTTGATGATGAAACCAATTTATATTATTTATTATTTGATCTATATTTTGAGTGACGTAGGAAGCTTCGATCAGGGAGAGATAATTAAAGCAGGAAGAATCATGTTAGGTTGGAGAAAAACATGTTAGAAGATTAGACGTCGAGCCGAAGGATCAGTCGACGTATTGGTAGAAGGCTTTAGGCCATGGGTTCAGGCATCGGGCTAAGAAGAACAAAAATTGCGCTAAGGAAATTGAAGTTGTAGAGGTCAACTGACCATTTGGGCAATAGGCCACAAGAGAGGATAATACACCGAATAATCCAACCAAGCATCGATAAACCAATGACATGTCGGACAACACTTGATTCAAGCTTTGTAATAATTATCTAGATCAAAGTGGGTTTTAAGTGTACAGGATTAACTACGATAGCAAGGCATAAAGAAAAATGAAGTCCCAGAGTCAAGAATGAGATTTTATTGGGAGTTCGAGAGTTCGTTGGAAGTTCGGACGTTCGTCGGAAGTTTTGTTAGAATTGACCAAGAAGTCTAGGAGCTTGCCAAAGAAGCTCATCGAAACTCGTCAAGAAGATCGTCGTAAAGTCTAGGAGCTTGCCGGAAGTCCATTGGAAGAAACCTAGACTTAAAGACGTATTTAGCTTAGTAAATGTCTTAAAATTCATAGTTAGCACATAATTGGGTTGGAATTGGTCCAAATCAATTACGGGTTAATTGGGCCCAAGTTTGGAATGTGTTGAGTCAAGTGCAAGGCCCAAACAATGACCCAACAAGTGGCATAGTCTCCGAGACTATGTTAGGCGATGGTACCGCCAGTCTGGGTAGTGGTACCACCCAGACATAGTCCTTCCAAGTGGTGGTACCGCCCAATATCAGTGCTATAGGTGGTGGTACCACCCAGACAAGCAGTGGTACCGCCAGGACTCAGGAAACCCGGGATGAGACTCTTTTAAGCTCTAAGTTTGAATCCACTTGAGGCCTATAAATACCCCTCTCATCCTTTGTTAAAAATCACAAGAATTAAAAGCAAAAAAATAGGAAAATGCTGTTGTAATCTTGTGAGAACTTCTCTCAAGCTCAAAATGTTAGTTTTGTTTGAGAGACAAGTGGGGGTGTAAAGGTTCTTTCTTGAGCCTGCAAAAGGAGAATAGAGTTGTAAAAAGGTAGTTGGTCTTCACCTATTAAAGAAAGACCATTAGTAGATACTAGTGGTCTCAATAGAAGAGGAATCAGTGGAGTGGATGTAGGCCACGATAATTGAACCACTATAAAAATCTGGTTTGCATATTTTTTAAGAAATTTACTTTAATTGCAAACTACCTTACTTATTTACTTTCTCGCTACACTCTTCCATATGCTTTCAAAGTTTATCATTTCCAATATCGATTTTCATCGAACGTACGAAAATTTCAGAACTGACGTAATTTTATCCACTACACTAATTCACCCCCCCTCTTAGTGCTAACTTGTTCCTAACAGTTGGTATCAGAGCCTCATTATTTCTTGTTTGGCTTAGCACCCAAGAGAAATGAGTCTTTTCGACTTTCGAAAGGGCTTTTCTATCGTTCGTCCTCCAATGTTCAATGGGACGGACTACACTTATTGGAAAACTTATATAAAAGTTTTCTTGCTTTCTTTGGATTTAAATTTATAAAGTATTATGGAAAATGGTTTTCAAAAAGTCTTCTACTCCAATGAAAGAATGGAGTAATTTGGAGAAGAAAACTTTTTCTTTAAATGTTAGAGTTATGAATGCTCTATTTTGTACCTTAAGCAAAAATGAGTTTAATCAGGTTTCTACTTGTGAAACATCTTTTGATATTTGATACATTCTTGAAACCACACATGAAGGCATTAGTAGAGTAAAAGATTCTAAGATAAATCTTTTAATGCATGATTTTGAATTGTTTCTATGAAACCAAATGAAACCATTGGAGACATATACACCCGTTTTACAGATATCGTCAATGGTTTAAAAGCACTTGACAAATGTTTTTCGAATTATGAACTTATTAATAAAATTTTACGATCACTTTCTAAAAATTAGGATTCGAAAGTAACGACAATATAAGAATCAAAGAACTTGAACCATTATCTAATTGAAGAACTTATTGGGTCTTTGATGACCTATGAAATGACGTACAATGCATATAAAGAACTCTATAACAACCTTCCAAAGAATAAGAAGGATTTGGCACTTAGAACAAATGAAGATCACTCGAGTGAAAGCTCAAGTGATGATGATCTCAAACTTCTCATTATAAAATTTAAAAGGTTTAGTAAACAAGAATTAAAGAATAAAAATAAACTTAAAAAGAAGTTGCCAAAGAAGAAGAGAGCACTCAAGGCGGCTTGGAACGAATCGAGTTCATCCGAAGATGAAGAACAAACCAACAAAGGTGAGGTGGCAAACTATGCCTTAATAACTTTCGATGATGAGGTAACTAAAATCCCTTTGCCTTATTTCGAAATTACTTGATGCTTTTTCATGAGTTATTTTTAATTAGTTAGTAAAAAATTAAAATAAAAAAATATAAGGGGATCATGCTTTTCTTTTCTAGCTAATTTTGAAAATGACAATTGTATGTTTTATGAAAATATAACAAAATATTAGATATAAATCCAATGATTAATCCTATGTATGTTTTTAAGAAAAAATAATGTGTTTCTAAATTGATGATTTTCGATTTTGATTGAAAATGCTTTATGAAATCATATTTGATAATATCATGTTTAATGAGTTTATAGTTTGAAATTGTACAAGTTATACCTTGAAAACTTGAAACCATATTTTAATGTCATGCCCAAAGTACTGATGCATAATGATCATACTTAATAAGTTTATATTTCAAAATTATGCATGATGATTTTTGTGATTCATGGCTTATTGATCTTTGTCGCAATGAAAGTTCCTTTTTTGGTTTTAAACAAGATGGATTGTTTTCATATGAAAAACTTGAGCATATTTATATGAAATCAATCACTTAAAATGAAACACATAAAAATAAAAATGTATTATCATTAGAATCAAAATGATAAATCAAATCGCTTGTTTAAAGAAGCCTTATGTTTCATGTGTTATATTTTTTGTTATGATGACTTTGATGATGAAATATGTTTTTTGGTTTTAATCAATGATGCATGGATTTGGCATAAAAGAAAAGGATATGCATGTATGAAATCAATCACATCAGTTGAAACACTAAAAAGTGTTAGGATCAAGAGCACTAAGAGGGGGGGGTGAATTAGTGCAGCGGAAAACTTTCGACGATTTAAAGCGATGTTCGTATAATAATAAGAACGATTTTGGTATGAAAGTCGATTCGGAAATTGCTTTAACTTACGATCAAGTAAAGTGCAGTTAAAGCAAAGCTATGGAAGTAGTTGCAGTTAAGATAGAGAACAAAATGTAAATGCAAACCGAGATTTAGAGTGGTTCGGTCAATCTTGACCTACATCCACTTTTGGCTTCCTCCTCCGATGAGGTTACCGACGTCCACTAAAGGCCTTCCTTCAATAGGCGAAGGCCAACCACCCTTTTACAGTTTTACTCATTTTGACGGGCTTAGGAGACAACCCTTACAAATTTTTCACTCTTCTCTTGAATGATCAAAACTTTGAAGAAAAGAGGGAGAAGAACTTCTAGCCTTTTACAACACTTTTAAGCTCTCAAAATCTCAGAATAAATGCTAAGTTTCGGTGCCCTTTCATGCATGAAAGGGTGGGGTTTATATAGGCCCCAAACTGATTTGAATTTGGAGCTCAAAAATGTCATATCCCATGTTTTTGGGGTCCTGGCGGTACTACCGCCATAAATGGGTGGTACTACCGCCTGACAGAGCTCGAAGACCGAGCTCGGGCGGTACCACCGCTTGACAGGGGCGGTGCTACCGCCCACCCAATCTCACTTGGAGACTGAGCCCAGGCGGTGCCACCACCCAGCCTCACTCCGAGACTCGGCTGCTGGGCGATGCCACCGCCGGCCAGGGAATTTGGGTCCAAATGGGCTGATCCATTCGGCCCAATTTGGGTCTGTTAAGGGCCCAATTGCCCCAAGATTAAGTTAATGGGATCACCTCCTATTTCTAACTTAATCATCATGCTAACTACAATATTTTTCAAGACATTTACTGCAACTTGCTCCGGTGCGTCAATCGCTTCTTCCGTCGAGCTTCCGGCAAACTTCCGGCGATCATCCGACGAACCCTTGGCGATGCTCCGGCAGACTTTCGGCAAACTCCTGGACTTGCGATGATCCACTTGGCGAGTTCCGATGAGCTTCTTTGGCAAGCTCCTGGACTTCTCGGATTTGTTCCCGCAGAACCTCCGATGACCGTCCGGACTTCCGTCGAACTCTCGAACCCCCAACGTGATCATAGTCTTGACTTCGGTGCAACTCCTGTTGCATGTCTTACTTTCATCGTAGTTAATCCTGCACACTTATCTCAACATATGGATTAGATAACAAATGACAATTGACTTCATCATCAAAATCCGAGATTCAACAATCTCCCCCTTTTTGATGATGACAATCAATTGATAACGGAGTTAACTTTAACTCCCCCTATCTATATGCCATACTCAAGATAAGTCATTCTTGAATTCAAAGCCTTTGAATTCAAGAGACATATTGATAAGTTAAGATTGTTTAACCTTATCAATACTTCCATCATGATTCCTATCATAATGTATCTCTCTGAAAATGATGTCAAGGCTTGACATCCATTTTCAAGTTTTACATTTCAAATGTGAATGATAGTAATGGTAGCAATTCATCATATGGTAAGATATCAACATGTAAAATTACGATGCAAATTCTTGATATCTTAACATAATGCAAATATTTCAAAGTGTTTGGCAATCATAGCATTTCTATCATCAATTTACCATATTTTTCGATGCAAGCTTTTTTTAACATAATGCAAATTCAAATATGGCACTCATAGCATCAATTCATATATTTCTCCCCCTTTGTCATCAACAAAAAGGAGAACGATATAAGCAAATTTTAAACACAAGTGAGTGATAGGTAATTTTTCAACAATGAGTGATAGGATACCAATTATACAAACAACTCAAGAAAAGATTAAATCACGCTTCATTTTTACAAGGATCAAGATATGTATGTGAATCAATATCCTTGCAAGTAAAAAATCTTCCTTTTTCAAGAAGGAAATTATAAGAAGGAATCATTTTATCAAATCCATTTCTCGAAAATATTTTTCACATTATAAGCCTATGAAAGATGTATTTGCTAATTGATTCCATATGTCAAAAATCAATGATATGAATCAAACTCGATATGACATATGCTTATGAGAGCTACATTAAGTTCGGAAGAGAATAAGGTATCAAGAAAATCCGAAAGTAAAATTTAACACTTTCATGCATTCGGACAAGGTTTTGCTATAGATTTTCCAATATAATCATGAAGATAAATCATGCTCATTATCATGGAAATTTTTATATCCAAAACACATAATTTCCAACATATTATTAAGGCATGTAATTATGTAAAATCATCATAGCAATTGAGTGATTTGATTATTGAATCAAGAAAGTCCGAAAAATAGATTTAATGAGTTCAAGCATTCGGACACATTAACATTCCTAATTCTCTTCTAATAAAATTAAATTGTTCTTCACTCAAAGGCTTTGTAAAAATATCAGCTAGTTGATGTTTAGTATTAATGAACTCTATAACTATATCATGATTAGTGACATGATCTCGTATAAAGTGATGTCTAATATCAATATGTTTTGTTCTTGAGTGTTGAATGGGATTCTTTGTTAAACATATAGCACTTGTGTTATCACATTTAATGGGAATATTTTTAAAATAAACTTTATAATCTTCTAAGGTGTTTTTCATCCACACAACTTGTGCACAGCATGCACTAGCTGCAATATACTCGGCTTCGGTTGTTGATAGTGCAACCGAGTTTTGTTTCTTAGATGATCAGGAAACAAGAGCATGTCTCAAAAATTGACATGTTCTTGATGTGCTTTTTCTATCTAATCTATATCCAGCAAAATCTGCATCAGCATAAGCAATTAACTCAAACTTCTCGGTTTTCGGATACCATAACCCTAGATTTGTGGTACCTTTAAGATATCTAAGTATTCTTTTAACCACTTTGAGATGAAATATCTTAGGGTTCGATTGAAACCTAGCACAAAGTCCTACACTGAACATGATATCTGGTCTAGTTGCAGTGAGGTAAAGTAAACTTCCTATCATACCCCTATAAGTTTTTTGATCGAAGCTTTCTCCACTTTCATCAACTTCTAACTTAGTGGATGTGCTCATAGGAGTGTTAATAGCTTTTGAGCTTTCAATATTAAATCTCTTTAGCAAATCTAAAGCATATTTAGTTTGACTAATAAAGATGTCATTTCTTAGTTGCTTAATTTGTAAGCCTAAGAAAAAGGTTAATTCTCCCATCAAACTCATTTCAAATTCTAGACTCATGGTTTTAGCAAAGGATTCACAAAGAGATTCGTTTGTAGAACCAAAGATAATATCATCAACATAAATCTGAACAATGAGAAAATTATTTTCAAAATTCTTGATAAACAATGTAGTATCAACCTTGTCTTTTGTAAAATTATTTTTAATAAGAAAAGAACTAAGTCTCTCATACCAAGCCCTTGGGGCTTGTTTTAAACCATAGAGAGCTTTAGTTAATTTAAACACATGATTAGTGAGGCTATTATTTTCAAATCCGGGAGGTTGTTCAACATAAACTTCTTCGGAAATAAAGCCATTAAGAAAAGCACTTTTAACATCCATTTGAAATAACTTAAAATTATTATTACTAGCATAGGCAAGGAGCATCCTTATGGCTTCTAATCTAGCCACAGGAGCGAAGGTTTCTTCGTAATCGATACCTTCTTCTTGGTTGAAACCTTTGGCTACTAATCTAGCCTTGTATCTAACCACGATACCATTTTCATCTTGCTTGTTTCTAAAGACCCATTTAGTACCAATAACTAAATGGTCATTTGGCCTAGGAACAAGCTTCCACACCTCATTTCTCTCAAATTGATTTAACTCATCTTGCATTGCGATAATCCATGAATCATCTTTCATGGTTTCGTCAATACATTTAGGTTCAATTTGGGAGAGAAAAGCGGCGTTGGCACAAAATTCTTTAAGAGAAGAACGTGTTTGAACCCCCTTAGATGTGTCTCCTAGAATTAGCTCCTTAGGATGAGCATCTACATATTTCCAATCCTTGGGTAAGGATGTTTCGGAAGTGGATGCATCCAAGTTGCTAGTTGGAGAAGGGGTTTCATTTAAATTCAAAGAATCAAAATTAACATCATCATCAAAATCATTTTTCTTGATTTCGGAAATCTCATTGAAAATAACATGAATGGATTCTTCTATAATTAAAGTTCTTTTATTGAAGATACGAAAAGCTTTAGAAACCGAAGAATAACCAAGGAAAATTCCTTCATCGGATTTAGCATCAAATTTTCCTAAGGCATCCTTTTCATTCAAGATAAAACACTTACACCCAAAAACTTTAAAATATGAAACATTGGGTTTTTTGTTGTTCCACAACTCATAGGGAGTTTTGGTGAGTAAGGGTCTTACTAGAACTCTATTCAAAATATAGCATGCAGTGTTTACGGCTTCGGCCCAAAAAAATTTGGGTAGGCTATGTTCATTCAACATGGTTCTTGCCATTTCTTGTAAATTTCTATTTTTTCTTTCTACTACTCCATTTTGTTGAGGATTTCTTGGAGTAGAGAAGTTATGATTGTATCCATTAAATTCATAAAATTCTTGAAAATCACGGTTTTGAAATTCACCACCATGATCACTTCTAATTGATGAAATCATAGAACCCTTTTCATTTTGGACAAGTTTGCAAAACTTGGTAAAATATCTAAAGCATTCATTTTTATGTTTTAAGAAATAAGTCCATGTGTATCTACTATAGTCATCTACAATGACGAAAGCGTATTTACTACCTCCTAGACTTGATGTAGAGATAGGTCCAAACAAGTCCATATGGATCAATTGTAAAGGCCTAGAGGTGCTTATTTGATTCTTAGATTTGAAACTACCCTTAATTTATTTTCCTAATTGACAAGCATCACACACATTATCTTTGATGAACTTGATATGAGGAATTCCTCTTACAAGTTCTTTGGATGATATTTGAGTGATTAGTTTCATGCTAGCATGACCTAATCTCCTATGCCAAAGCCAAGCATCCTCATTCAAAACCAAGAAACAGATTTCATTACAAAGATCATTGATGTCAATAGTGTATACGTTATTTTGTTTTAATGCAATCATAGATGTGTTTTTGTGTGGTTTTTCAATGATGCAAGCATTAGATTCGAATTTGACAACATATCCTTTATCACACAATTGACTAATGCTCAAGAGGTTATGTTTTAAACCATCAACTAACAAAACATCTTCAATAAAGAAGTTGGATTTGTTACCTATGGTTCCTTTACCAATGATTTTACCCTTGTTGTTGTCTCCGAAGGTGACATAGCCTTCGTCTATGCTAGTGAGTTTAGAGAATTGAGATGGATCTCCGGTCATATGCCTTGAGCATCCACTATCAAGGTACCATCTCTTGCTCGTAGCTTGTGATGATGTATGTTTCTACAAGAAAGGATGATTTTTAGGTACCCATTTACTTTTGGGTGCCTCAAACACTGATCTAAATTGTTTATCATGTTGCATAGAATTTATCATGGTTCCTTTAGGAACCCAAATCAATTTGTTTGGACTAACTTTCTTGAGTGGACAATGATAAGTTCTATGTCCATGTTTGCAACAAAAGTTGCATTTGCTTTGGTGCCGAACATATAAGATAGGGCCTTTAATGAAGGTGGTTGGATTTTGGTGAGGACTTCTCACAAATCCGATTCCACTTCTTTTAGGAACATGACCCTTATTTGTAAGGATCATATTCAAAGACTTGCTACCAACCTCGAATTTTTTCAAGTTGTCCTTAAGTAGCAAGTTCTCCTTTTGAAGAGTTTCTAGATCATGACATTTTTTACATGGAGCTAAACTATCATGATATTGAATTTCTAATTTATCGAAATTACAAGTAAGACTATCATGCTCCTTTTTTAGCAATTTGTATTTTCTACTAATAGTTTTGCATTCATCAAATAAGTCATGGAAGGCATTTAGTAATTCATCAAATGATAAATCTGCATCAATTAAATTTGTTACTTCATCTCCGATGGCCATTAGGGCGTAATGAGCAACTTGCTATGTGTTGGACTCCTCTTCTTCGGATGCGCTTGAGTCATCCCACGTTGCTTTGAGCGCCTTCTTCTTTGGTGTTCTCTTCTTGGCTTGGGGACAATCACTTTTGTAGTGTCCCGGCTTCTTGCATTCGTAGCAAATAACTTGGTCCTTTTTGGGTTCAAATTTATTTTTTGAGTCATTTTTAAACTTGTTTCTTTTAATGAATTTTTTGAATTTTCTTGTTAGAAGTGCCAAGTCATCGTCACAGTCTTCATCACTTGAGTTTTCTCTCAAGTGGTCTTCGAAAGTTCTAAGTGTCATATCCTTCCTGTTCTTTGGAAGGATGTCTTCTTGCTCTTCATGAGCTTTGCAAGTCATTTCGTAGGTCATTAATGACCCGATTAATATTTCAAGAGGGAAATTGTTTAGATCTTTAGCCTCTTGAATAGCAGTGACTTTAGGGTCCCAACTCTTAGGAAGGGATCTTAGAATCTTATTTACGAGCTCAAAATCCGAAAAACTTTTGCCGAGTCCTTTTAGACCATTGACGACATCCGTGAAACGGGTGTACATATCGCCAATAGTCTCGCTCGGTTTCATTCAGAAAAGTTCAAAAGAATGTATCAAAAGATTGATTTTTAACTCTTTCACTCTACTTGTGCCTTCGTGAGTCACTTCGAGTGTATGCCAAATATCAAATGCGGTTTCACAAACCGAAACACGATTGAACTCATTTTTATCAAGCGCACAAAATAAGGCATTCATAGCCTTTGCATTAAGAGCGAAAGTCTTCTTCTCCAATTCATTCCAATCAATCATTGGAAGAGAAGACTTCGAAAATCCATTTTCGACAAGATTCCAAAGTTCAAAATCCATTGAAATAAGGAAGATCCTCATTCGGGTCTTCCAATAGGTGTAGTCCGTCCCATTGAACATGGGTGGACGTGTAATAGAGTGGCCCTCTTGATTTCCAACGTAAGCTATCTCTCTTGGGTTAATCCAATTGAGAGTTAACCCCGCTCTGATACCAATTGTTAGGATCAAGAGCACTAAGAGGGGGGGGTGAATTAGTGCAGCGGAAAACTTTCGATGATTTAAAGCGGCGTTCGTATAATAATAAGAACAATTTCGGTATGAAAGTCGATTCGGAAATTGCTTTAACTTACGATCAAGTAAAGTGCAGTTAAAGCAAAGCTATGGAAGTAGTTGCAGTTAAGATAGAGAACAAAATGTAAATGCAAACCGAGATTTAGAGTGGTTCGGTCAATCTTGACCTACATCCACTTTTGGCTTCCTCCTCCGATGAGGTTACCGACGTCCACTAGAGGCTTTCCTTCAATAGGCGAAGGCCAACCACCCTTTTACAGTTTCACTCCTTTTGATGGGCTTAGGAGACAACCCTTACAGATTTTTCACTCCTCTCTTGAATGATCAAAACTTTGAAGAAAAGAGGGAGAAGAACTTCTAGCCTTTTACAACACTTTTAAGCTCTCAAAATCTCAGAATAAATGCTAAGTTTCGGTGCTCTTTCATGCATGAAAGGGTGGGGTTTATATAGGCCCCAAACTGATTTGAATTTGGAGCTCAAAAATGTCATATCCCATGTTTTTGGGGTCTTGGCGGTACTACCGCCATAAATGGGCGGTACTACCACCTGACAGAGCTCGGAGACCGAGCTCGGGCGGTACCACCACCTGTCAGGGGCGGTGCTACCGCCCAGTCTCACTCAGAGACTGAGTCTAGGCGGTGCCACCGCCTGACAGGGGCGGTGCAACCGCCCACCCAGTCTCACTCGGAGACTAAGCCCAGGCGGTGCCACCGCCCAGCCTCACTCCGAGACTCGGCTGCTGGGCGGTGCCACCGCCGACCCAAGCGGTGCCACCGCCGGCCAGGGAATTTGGGTCTGAATGGGCTGATCCATTCGGCCCAATTTGGGTCTGTTAAGGGCCCAATTGCCCCAAGATTAAGTTAATGGGATCACCTCCCATTTCTAACTTAATCATCATGCTAACTACAATATTTTTCAAGACATTTACTGCAACTTGCTCCGGTGCGTCAATCGCTTCTTCCGTCGAGCTTCCGGCGAACTTCCGGCGATCATCTGACGAACCCTCGGCGATGCTCCGGCGGACTTCCGACAAACTCCTGGACTTGCGATGATCCACTTGGCGAGTTCCGATGAGCTTCTTTGGCAAGCTCCTGGACTTCTTGGATTTGTTCCCGCAGAACCTCCGATGACCGTCCGGACTTCCGTCAAACTCTCGAACCCCCAACGTGATCATAGTCTTGACTTCGGCGCAACTCCTGTTGCATGTCTTACTTTCATCGTAGTTAATCCTGCACACTTATCTCAACATATGGATTAGATAACAAATGACAATTGACTTCATCATCAAAATCCAAGATTCAACAAAAAGAGGAAAACTTTCCCCTTGAAAAATTTCTTTTTCTCTACTTTATCGATTTTTTAAAAAGGAGAGATTAATGAATCTATTTATGCCATTTTGAATCTCTTGAAAGTAATTTTGATGATTTGAATTTGAATGAGTTTTATCCAAATCATGATCTTGATTTCTTGGAATTACTTGAGATTTGTTTTAAATCAAGATCTCTTCTTTGTACTCCTATGATTTTTTAAGTATTTTATTTAAAGAGGAGATTCACTGTATAAATAATGTCTTTTGGTATTCACATGATCTTATCTTTCATGATATGACATTTTTTTTTCCCTTGAATTTGTTAGAATCGGAGCGGCACTAAGAGGAGGGGTGAATTAGTGCAGCGGATTAAAACGTCGATTTTGGAAAATCTTTCGTACGATAAAAACCGAACTTGGAAGTGCTTAACTTGAAAGCATGTTCGTAAAGGTATGCAGCAAAAGTAATGAGGAAGTAAAGCACATATGAAAGTTTGCAGTAAGGTAAATAGCAATAGGTAAATGCAAACCAGAGAACACGCCAATTTTAAAGTGGTTCGGTCAAAGTGACCTACATCCACTTGCGAAGCCTTCTTCGATGAGGCACCCAACTTCCACTAGCAAATCACTTTGAAGGGGAAGGACAAATACCCCTCTTACAACCTTTTACAAGTGGTTCACACTCTTACAAATTTTCAACGAGAAAGAAGGAGGTGAACACTTAAGCAATTGAAAACAATACTTGCTAAAGACTTTGCTAAAGCTTTTATCTCAATCTATTGCTTTTAAAAAGTTGTAATCTCTGCTGATAATTGAGGGGTATTTATAGGCCTCAAGAGGATTCAAATTTGGGCTCCAAAATTTGAATTCTCTTCAGTTCCCAAAGCTAGCGGTGCCACCGCCTATCAGTTCTGACACTGACAGTGTACTGGGCGGTGCCACCGCCTAGCTCTTCGGGTGTTGGGTGGTGCCATCGCCCAGACCGGCGGTGCCACCACCGGATACTTCAAGCTCTGGGCGGTGCCACCGCCCAACCTTTCGGGTTCTAGGCGGTGCCACCGCCTACACTATTTCAACTTACTAGTTGGGCTCCAAACTTGGCCCAAACTAGTCCGAACTTGGGCCCAATTGGCCCCTACTTGGGTTACAAGATTAACACCTAATCCTAACCCTAATTAATATGCTAACTACGAATTTAAAGACATTTCCTAAGCTATTACAAAGTCCATAAGTCAAGACTTCTTTCGGCGAACTTCCAGCGGTCTTCCGATAAACTCTCGGAAACCATTCTGCGGACTCCCAACAAGCTCCTAGACTTCACGATTTGATCTTGGCGAGTTCCGACGAGCTTCTTCGGCAAGCTACGATCTTTCTCGGTGAGCTCCGCGAACTTCCAACGTACCTTCTGGTGAGCTTCCGAAAACCCTTCGGCAAGCTCCCTACTCATTCTCGGCTAGTTCCAGCAGCATTCTCAATGAACCTTCGGACTTCCGTCGGACTCTCAAACCCCCAACGAATCCTTTGCGCTTGACTCCGGCACTTTGTTTCGCTTTATGTCTTCATCATTATCATAGTTAATCCTGCACACATAAGCCAAAACTCTACTCCGATCTAGACAATTATTACAACGCGAATTGACATTCTGTTGCTCGGCACGTCATTGGCTGGCGCTTCGTCCGATTCTTCAGCGTATCGTCCTCTCTTGCGGCTTGTTGCCTAATCGGCGGTTGACCTCCACAACCCCGATATCCTTAGTGCAATTCCGCTCTCCTTGGCCCGATGCTCGACGTTTGAAGCATTCTACCGTCTAATATCCTGACGTGATCTCCTCCGGCGCAACATCAATTCCTCTTGCGTCAACTGTCTAATCTTGATTGAGTAGACCTGCATTACTCAAAATGTAGTTTAAACATCTAAACACAATCAATTAGTTTCATCATCAAAATTCGAGATTCAACAATCTCCCCCTTTTTGATGATGACAACTAATTGATGACTACCGGAGTTAACCTTAACTCCCCGGAGTTTAACCAAACTCCCCCTATCAATATGCCATTGATAGAACACTTGGATTATCCCAAATCCAACCAACATTCATCACATATGATGAAAAATATTTAAACCATCATGCAAAAATATATATAAAATATTCATTTCAATGCATGAAGTCATCAATATACTTCTCCCCTTATGTCATCAACAAAAAGGAGAAGTAGCTCTAGCTATTTTAAAAGATATTCAAGTTTTTGTAACATGAAGTTAGATTTTTCATCACAACATATAAGCACAAAAGCATAGTAAGATTCTTAAGTTCAATCATGGCAATTCAACACTTGCTTCTTATGCAAGATTGCACTTTGCTTTTTTTGCATGTTCTAACTAGCAAAAGCTTTCTCCCCTTTGTTTTTGTCGAAAAGAAGGGAAGAGTACAAGCTAGCCAGCATTTGCCTTGAGCTAGCAATCTTTCTCCCCCTATGTCATTACCAAAAAGAAGGAGAGGAACCAATGATTTAAACTTTTACATAAATTATGAATTTGCATCAATCAATATTTCAATCATCACATGATACATACAAGACAAAATGCAAAGAAATCATGTCATGAAAGACATCAATTGTTAAACATGATATAATAATAGTCTCAAAAATTTTAATTTGTGATACATGTGATATATTGCGATACTAAAAAATTTAATGTGATGCTTTTAAGGATATCAACCTATTTTTGATACAAAGCATGGCAAGAGCAATTATATTGCAAGTTTTCTAAGTTTTGCATTTTTTGCTTCTTTCAAGATAGCAATTCTTTGCTTCTCTACAAGCTAGCAACTTTTATGATATGCAAGTTTTACTACATACAAGCTAGCAAATTTAAAGATGTGCAAGTTGGCATATTTGCTTTTCTTTGCGATGTGCATGATAGCATTTCTTTGTAATGTTCAAGATAACAAATTGTACATCATTCTAGCTAGCAAATTAAAGATGTTCAAGAAAGCAAGCTCTTTCTTCTCTTTTGAGAAGTGTCATTTTTTCTTCTTTAGCAAAATGCCAAACTAACAAGGGACCATGTTTTACATGAGGCAAGCAAACAATTTGGCAAGTGTTACATTTGTATCTTTTCTTTAGATGTGCAAGAAAGTAAGCAAGTTTTTGCATTTTCTTGACTTGTGCAAGCTAGTTAATTTCTCTTTGAGATGACCCTTACATCAATTCAAGATAGCACATTAGCAACTCTTTCTCTCCCTTTGTCATTGGCAAAAAGAAAGGAAGATTCAAATCATGAATATCAAAATAATAATTTTAACATGAATATTTCATCATTGCGTGCATCATTATTGCATGCATAATACCAAATCATCATATATATTTTCAAAACATATAAACTCATCATTATATGCATGATTCCAAATCATCATTCATATCATTTCAATCATTGTTTCAATCATCACTATAATTCATTATGCACAAAATATAAAATCATCTAACATGATACAAACATTTATTATCAAAATATTTATCACTATTTTCATGTATGATAATAAAGTATTCATGATACCGAACATTAAGTCAACAATGATTCATTTTATCAAATCTCTTCTTTTTATAAATAACAAAAATTGTAGGTATACAAAGAAGAGATTGTGATTAAAAAAAAAATCTCAAGTAGTAAATCCAAGAAGTCAAGATCATAATTCGAATACAAACTCATTTAAATTCAAATCATCAAATTCATCAAAATCTCAACATTACTTTCAAGAGATTCAAAATAGTACACATAGATTTATCATAAAGCAAATTAATTTTCAATCATCACATAAGGCATTTAAAGAATTTTTGAAACATAGGAGAATGATTAATTTAAGCATGCAATGTTTCAATCAAATTCAACTCATGAATACCAATACTTTCATATTGTGAGTATCAATTCATGAATACCAAAAGATATTATTTGTGATTCCAATTTTGCAAAATCAAGATTATGATTTAGATAAAACTCATTCAAATCAAATCGTTAACTTGAAACTCATAATCAAGTCATCAAAATCAATTTCGAGATTCACAAAATATCATGAAATCATTAATCTCAATCAGATGGGAAAAGCATTTTATAAGTGATTCTTTTTCATCTAAGCATGCCTTAGTCTTTATACACCAAATCAAGATAAGCATGAAAGTTCAAGACGTAAAGGCAAAATCTTATAAGACAACTCATCAAGTAAGATTTTAAACATCTATTCTCAAGCCATATAAAGAGTAAGTCAAGGATTCAATTATCTCATGTCATGAATTCCAACAAGCATCTCAAATTATCAACATCACATTAAAAAGATATTTCAAAAAAGATATATCGATAAGTGATTCATTTGTATCATTTCATTTATTCGGAAGATTCTCCTCTTTGGTAAATAAATCTAGGAGAACAAAATGAATTAAGGGAGATATAACATGATTGAAGCATTGAACATGATTCATATTTAAAATGTGTCTCATGTCATAAGTATGAATCAAGCATTTGTGAAATCCGAAATCATCCTCAAAGTCACATTCAATAAATTCATACATGACAAGCATAGATTTATTGAAAAGTCGATAAGATAGAGGATCGCATTTCGTTTTTATAAATTTCTATTCATGTGATTTGCTTCTTATAAGCATGCCTTTACCTTTAATAAAACAAGTGTCAACATTTAAGACGGAAAGATAAATTTCATAAAACAAATCATTAAGCATGATTCCATGATAACATCCTTTTAATATCTTGATATTCATCATCAAGTATGATTTCAAAAAGTATGTTCAAGAGAAAACATTAAGACCAAATGCATGATACACTCATTTATTTTCAAAATATTCATCATGTTTATTTTCATGAAATTCACAAGATTGGTAAAATAAATTCATTAATCTCAATAGGATAGAAAATTCATTTCCATTTCATACAATTGATTTCATGTGAGGGTATTCAAGTCTTTTATGAAAACATGTATCATCATTTAAAATCGAAACATAAGTTTCGTCATGAAGCCATCAAGACCAAACACATCATGATATCACATCTATCATCAAAAGACTATCAAGAAATTCATACATAGATGTACATGCACTATGTCATCTTAATATGTCATGAGAATGTCATCTTAATTTTTCATAAAAACAATTAGACCAAAAGCATGTTAATCTAAAATGAGAGTTTCAAATCAACATTTACTTCAAAAACTCATGCATGACATAAAATCATCAAGATACACATGCATGGATTAATCCTAAGCATTATCACATATCATATAATTATCATCCCTAATATTGCATACATCATTCAACATTTCAAAACATAACATGCATGAAACCTTAGCAATATACTTTTCATGATCAAATTTTTTTAATTTTTCAAAGATGCTAAAAAGAAAAACATGACATAATTTTTGAAAAATAATTTTTTATTTCCTATTCCTATTATCTAAATTAAGCACTCAAGAAAAACTTCAAGTAATTTCAAAATAATTCAAGAGAGTTGAGTTACTTACCTTGTAGTCAAACCCCATCAAAGCCCAATTCGTCGTTTCACCTTTGGAAGTTCTTGATTCATCCTTGGTTGCCTTCCTCTTCTTTGGCATCTTCCTCCGTTCAAGTTCATTGTTTATTTTAGATTTTTGTTTAATGAACTTATTAAGATTTAGTGTTCGAAGTTCAAGTTCATCATTGTCCTCATCACTTGAGTCATCGCTCAAGTGGTATTTATTTGTCCGGAGTTCCAAATCCTTCCTATTCTTTGGAAGGTGGCGCAAGTGCTCATCAGGTTCAAAATGTTCCAAAAGTGTCATTTCATCGGTCATTAATGACCCGATTAATTCTTCTAATGGAAAATCACTTAAATTTTTTATCTCTTGTATTGCAGTTATTTTAGGATCCCACCTTTTTGGAAAGGATCTTAAGATCTTGCTTATGAGATCAAAATTCAAAAAAGATTTACCAAGAACTCTTAGATTATTGATGACATCTGTGAAACGGGTGTCAATGTCGCCTATAGTCTCGCTTGGTTGCATTCGAAAAAGCTCAAAATCATGCAATAAAATGTTAACTTTCGAGTCTTTGACTCTACTAGTTCCCTCGTGCATGATTTTAAGTGTTCGCCAAATATCAAAAGCCGTTTCGCACATAGAAATCCGATTGAACTCAATTTTGTTCAAAGCGCAAAATAAGGCATTTATAGCCTTTACGTTTAAAGAAAAATACTTCTTCTCCAAATACAACCATTCATTCATCGGTTTAGAGGGAAGTTGAAAACCGTTTTCAACAATATTCCATAAATCCAAATTCATAGAAATCAAGAAAACTCTCATTCGAGGTTTCCAATAAGTGTAGTCCAATCCATTAAATAACGGTGGACGAACAACCGAAAAGCCCTCTTGAAAGCCATGAAGAGCCATTTCTCTCGGACATAAATCCGAAATAAGAAATACCGGGCTCTGATACCAATTGTTCGAATCAGAGCGGCACTAACAGGGGGGGGTAAATTAGTGCAGCGGATTAAAACGTCGGTTTTGGAAAATCTTTCGTACGATAAAAACTGAACTCGGAAGTGCTTAACTTGAAAGCATGTTCATAAATGTGTGCAGCAAAAGTAATGAGAAAGTAAAGCACGTATGAAAGTTTGCAGTAAAGTAAATAGCAATAAGTAAATGCAAACCAAAGAACATGCTAATTTTAAAGTGGTTCGGTCAAAGTGACCTACATCCACTTGCAAAGCCTTCTTCGACGAGGCTCCCAACTTCCACTAGCAAATCACTTTGAAAGGGAAGGACAAATACCCCTCTTACAACCTTTTACAAGTGGTTCACACTCTTACAAATTTTCAACGAGAAAGAAGGAGGTGAACACTCAAACAATTGAAAATAAGACTTGCTAAAGAATTTGCTAAGGCTTTTATCTCAATCTATTGTATCTAAAAAGTTGTAATCTCTGCTGAGAATTGAGGGATATTTATAGGCCTCAAGAGGATTCAAATTTGGGCTCCAAAATTTGAATTCTCTTCGGTTCCCGAAGCTAGCGGTGCCACCACTTATCAGTGGCGGTGCCACCACCTGTCAGTTCTAACATTGACAATGTATTGGGCGGTGCCACTGCCTAGCTCTTCGGGTGTTGGGCAGTGCCACCACCCAGACCGGCGGTCTCACCGCCTGGCTCGGGTGCTGGGTGGTGCCACTGCCTAGTCCGGCAGTACCACCGCCGGATACTTCAAGCTTTGGGTGGTGCCACCACCCAACCTTTCGGGTTCTGGGCGGTGCCACCGCCTAGTCTGGCGGTGCCACTGCCTACACTATTTCAACTTACTAGTTGGGCTCCAAACTTGGCCCAAACTAGTCCAAACTTGGGCCCAATGGCCCCTACTTGGGTTATAAGATTAACACCTAATCCTAACCCTAATTAACATGCTAACTATGAATTTAAAGACATTTCCTAAGCTATTACAAAGTCCGTAAGTCAAGACTTCTTCCGACGGTCTTCCGATAAACTCTCGGAAACCATTCTGTGGACTCCCGGCAAGCTCCTAGACTTCACGATTTGATCTTGGCGAGTTCCGACGAGCTTCTTCGGCAAGCTACGATCTTTCTCGACGAGCTCTACAAACTTCCGACGTACCTTCCGGCGAGCTTCCGAAAACCCTTCGGCAAGCCTTCGGCAAGCTCCTAGACTTCACGATTTGATCTTGGCGAGTTCCGACGAGCTCTACAAACTTCCGACGTACCTTCCGGCGAGCTTCCGAAAACCCTTCGGCAAGCTCCTAGACTTCACGATTTGATCTTGGCGAGTTCCGACGAGCTCTACAAACTTCCGACGTACCTTCCGGCGAGCTTCCGAAAACCCTTCGGCAAGCTCCTAGACTTCACGATTTGATCTTGGCGAGTTCCGACGAGCTCTACAAACTTCCGACGTACCTTCCGGCGAGCTTCCGAAAACCCTTCGGCAAGCTCCTAGACTTCACGATTTGATCTTGGCGAGTTCCGACGAGCTCTACAAACTTCCGACGTACCTTCCGGCGAGCTTCCGAAAACCCTTCGGCAAGCTCCTAGACTTCACGATTTGATCTTGGCGAGTTCCGACGAGCTCTACAAACTTCCGACGTACCTTCCGGCGAGCTTCCGAAAACCCTTCGGCAAGCTCCTAGACTTCACGATTTGATCTTGGCGAGTTCCGACGAGCTCTACAAACTTCCGACGTACCTTCCGGCGAGCTTCCGAAAACCCTTCGGCAAGCTCCTAGACTTCACGATTTGATCTTGGCGAGTTCCGACGAGCTCTACAAACTTCCGACGTACCTTCCGGCGAGCTTCCGAAAACCCTTCGGCAAGCTCCTAGACTTCACGATTTGATCTTGGCGAGTTCCGACGAGCTCTACAAACTTCCGACGTACCTTCCGGCGAGCTTCCGAAAACCCTTCGGCAAGCTCCTAGACTTCACGATTTGATCTTGGCGAGTTCCGACGAGCTCTACAAACTTCCGACGTACCTTCCGGCGAGCTTCCGAAAACCCTTCGGCAAGCTCCTAGACTTCACGATTTGATCTTGGCGAGTTCCGACGAGCTCTACAAACTTCCGACGTACCTTCCGGCGAGCTTCCGAAAACCCTTCGGCAAGCTCCTAGACTTCACGATTTGATCTTGGCGAGTTCCGACGCCTACTCATTCTCGGCTAGTTCCGGTAGCATTCCCGACGAACCTTCGAACTTCCGTCGGACTCTCGAACCCCCAATGAATCTTTGTGCTTGACTCTGGCACTTTGTTTTGCTTTATGTCTTCATCGTTATCATAGTTAATCCTGCACATAGAAGCCAAAACTCTACTCCGATCTAGACAATTATTACAACGCGAATTGACATTTTGTTGCTCGGCACGTCATTGGCTAGCGTTTCGTCCGATTCTTTAATGCATCGTCCTCTCTTGCGGCTTGTTGCCCAATCGATAGTTGACCTCTGCAACCCTGATATCCTTGGTGCAATTCCGCTCTCCTTGGCCCGATGCCCGGCATCTGAAGAATTCAACCGTCTAATATCCTAACGTGATCTCCTTCGGCGCAACGTCAATTCCTCTTGCGTCAATTGTCTAATCCTGATCGAGTAGACCTACATACTCAAAATGCAGTTTAAACATCTAAACACAATCAATTAGTTTCATCTTCAAAATCTGAGATTCAACAGAATTCATGAAGTATATCTCATCACCAAAATTTTCTTGATATCTTCCATGTGATGACTTGAATATTTACTCCTTTCTACTGTTGAATCTTGGATTTTGATAATGAAACCAATTGATAGTGTTTATAATTTAATCTACGTTTTGAGTGACGTAGGACTAACATCGATCAAGGAGAGGTAAATTGATTAAAGCAGGAGGAATTGGACATTGGGCCGCAGCAAACATGTAAGTAGATTGGACGTCGGGCCGGAGGATTAGTCGACGTTTCGGCAGAAGGCTTGTTGAATCTCGGATTTTGATGATGAAACTAATTGATTGTGTTTAGATGTTTAACTGCATTTTGAGTGATGCAGGTCTACTCGATCAGGATTAGATAGTTGACGCAGGAGGAATTGACGTTGCGCCGGAGGAGATCATGTTAGGATATTGGACGGTAGAACGCTTCGGACGTCGGGCATCGAGCCAAGGAGAGCGGAATTGCACCAAGGATATCGGGGTTGCGGAGGTCAATCGCCGATTGGGCAACAACTCGCAAGAGTGGACGATGTGCTGAAGAATCGGACGAAGCGCCAACCAATGATGTGCCGGGCAACAGAATGTCAATTAGCGTTGTAATAATTGTCTAGATCGGAGTAGAGTTTTAGCTTGTGTGTGTAGGATTAACTACGATAACGATGAAGACATAAAGCGAAACAAAGTATTGGAGTCAAGCGCGAAGGATTTGTTGGGAGTTCGAGAGTCCGACGGAAGTCTGAAGTTTCATCGGGAATGCTGCCGGAACTAGCCGAGAATGAGTAGGGAGCTTGCCGAAGGGTTTTCGGAAGCTCGCCAGAATGTACGTCGAAAGTTCATGGAGCTCATCGAGAAAGATCGTATCTTGCCGAAGAAGCTCATCGGAACTCGCCAAGATCAAATCATGAAGTCTAGGAGCTTGCCGGGAGTCCGCAGAATGGTTTCCGAGAGTTTCTCGGAAGTTCGCCGGAAGAAGTCTTGACTTATGGACTTTGTAATAGCTTAGGAAATGTCTTTAAATTCGTAGTTAGCATGTAAATTAGGGTTAAGATTAGGTGTTAATCTTATAACCCAAGTAGGGGCCAATTGGGCCCGAGTTCGAACTGGTTTGGGCCAAGTTTGGAGCCCAACTAATGAGTTGAAATATCCAGGCGGTGGCACCGCCGGTCTGGGCGGTGGCACCGCCGGTCTGGGCGGTGGCACCGCCCAGCACCCGAGAGCCAGGCAGTGGCACCGTTGGACTGGACAGTGGCACCGCCCAGTACACTGTCAGTGTCACAACTGACAGGCGGTGGCACTGCCACTGACAGGCGGTGGCACCGCTAGGTTCGGGAACCGAAGAGAATTCAAATTTTGGAGCCCAAATTTGAATCCTCTTGAGGCCTATAAATACCCCTCTATTCTCAGCTGAGATTACAACTTTTTGAGAAGCAATAGATTGAGATAAAAGCCGTAGCAAAGTCTTTAGCAAGTCTAGTTTTCAATTGCTTGAGTGTTCACCTCCTTCTTTCTCGTTGAAACTTTGTAAGAGTGTGAACCACTTGTAAAAAGTTGTAAGAGGGGTATTTGTCCTTCCCCTTCAAAGTGATTTGCTAGTGGAAGTTGGGAGCCTCATCGAAGAAGGCTTCGCAAGTCGATGTAGGTCATTTTGACCGAACCACTTTAAAATTGGCGTGTTCACTGGTTTGCATTTATTTATTGCACTTTACCTTACTGCAAACCTTCATATGTGCTTTACTTCCTTATTACTTTTGCTGCACACATTTACGAACGCGCTTTCAAGTTAAGCACTTCCGAATTCGGTTTTTATCGTACGAAAAAGTTTCCAAAACCGACGTTTTAATCCGCTGCACTAATTCACCCCCCCCCCCCTCTTAGTGCCGCTCCGATCCTAACAATTGGTATCAGAGCCCGATATTTCTCATTTTGGATTTACACCTGAGAGAAATGGCTCTTCATGGCTTTCAAGAGGGCTTTTCGGTTTTTCGTCCACCGTTGTTTAACGGATTGGACTACACTTATTGGAAAACTCGAATGAGAGTTTTCTTGATTTCTATGAATTTGGATTTATGGAATATTATTGAAAACGATTTTCAACTTCCTTCTAAACCGATGAATGAATGGTCGGATTTGGAAAAGAAGTATTTTTCTTTAAACGCAAAAGCTATGAATGCCTTATTTTGCGCTTTGGACAAAAATGAGTTCAATCGGATTTCTACGTGCGAAACGGTTTTTGATATTTGGCAAACACTTGAAATCACGCACGAGGGAACTAGTAGAGTCAAAAACTCAAAAGTTAACATTTTATTGCATGATTTTGAGCTTTTTCGAATGCAACCAAGCGAGACTATAGGCGACATGTACACCCGTTTCACGGATGTCGTCAATAATCTAAGAGTTCTTGGTAAATCTTTTTCGAATTTTGATCTCGTAAGTAAGATCTTAAGATCCCTTCCAAAAAGGTGGGATCCTAAAATAACCGCAATACAAGAGACAAAAAATTTAAATAATTTTCCATTAGAAGAATTAATCGGGTCACTAATGACCTATGAAATGACACTTTTGGAACATTTTGAACCCGATGAGCACTTGAACCACCTTCCAAAGAATAGGAAGGATTTGGAACTCCGGACAAATGAATACCACTTGAGCGATGACTCAAGTGATGAGGACAATGATGAACTTGAACTTCGAACACTAAATCTTAATAAGTTCATTAAACAAAAATCTAAAATAAACAATGAACTTGAACAGAGGAAGAGGCCAAAGAAGAGGAAGGCAACCAAGGATGAATCAAGAACTTCCAAAGGTGAAACGGCGAATTGGGCTTTGACGGGCTTCGACTACAAGGTAAGTAACTCAACTCCCTTAATTTATTTTGAAATTACTTGATGTTTTCCAAAATGCGTTTTCTTTTTTTTAATAATTATTTTTCTTGAAAATTGCATGTTTTATGTTAATGGAATAAAAAGTTAGATATAAATCTAATGATTGTAAACCTAGTGAGATTAATCTTATATATGTGCTTGAGAAGCAAGAATGTGTATTTTGATGATTTTCATATTGCTTTTCAATGAAGATGCATGGCTTTTGTATGAAAGGCTTGATATTTTTTATGTACATTATCTTTGTTTTTCAAACATGATGTATGGTTTTGACACAAGAACAAAAATTTGAGCATGCTATTATAAAATCAATCATATAAATTAAAACTAAAGAATTTTTAAGTATCTATAAGAATCATTCAAAATTATGTTCAATGAAACCTTGCTTAATGTTGTAATGAAAATATTAAAGTTGTGATACCATGATATAACGATTTTATGTATAAAATTTTAAAGTTATACATGATGATTTTTGTGATTTATTGGTCTTGATGGTTTTATGACGAAATTCATTTTTCAATCCTAAACGTTGATGCATGTTTTTATTTGACATAAATGAAAAAGCATGCTAACATGAAATCAATCACTTAAAATGAAACACTTAAAAAAGGGGGAAAATATATTATCAATGAAATCATGAATCTATTTATGTTATGAATTTTGTGAACCTTAAAAATGATTTTGATGATTTAAATTTGAAATGAGTTTTATCAAAATCATGATCTTGATTTCTTGGAATAACATGAGATTTCCTTTGACGATCATTTTGATTATTTAAAAGGAGATTTGTCAAAATAATTCATAGAATTTTGGATTCATGAATTGATCCTTCATTTGTTTATGAGATGGTTGAAATCTTTGTACCTTTGAATTCTTTCCCTTCTCCCTTCGATTTTTAAATTTATACATGTTATATGTTGAAGATTTGAAACCATGTTTTGATATCATGCATACCCAAGAAATGTTGATTTGACAAATTGAATGAATTGAAAATGAATGATGAATTTTCTCTTGAATATTACTTGTGATATTTTTTATGAATCATTATCTTGATTTCTCGATATTTGATATATGAAATTTTATAATGAATCAAGATTTTTCTTTAATCAATCTCCTAAGATTTTTCTTTTGATTATTTAAAAGGAGATTTGTCAAAATAATTCATAGAATTTTGGATTCATGAATTGATCCTTCATTTGTTTATGAGATGGTTGAAATCTTTGTACCTTTGAATTCTTTCCCTTCTCCCTTCGATTTTTAAATTTATACATGTTATATGTTGAAGATTTGAAACCATGTTTTGATATTTGATTTCTTGGAATAACATGAGATTTCCTTTGACGATCATTTTGATTATTTAAAAGGAGATTTGTCAAAATAATTCATAGAATTTTGGATTCATGAATTGATCCTTCATTTGTTATGAGATGGTTGAAATCTTTGTACCTTTGAATTCTTTCCCTTCTCCCTTCGATTTTTAAATTTATACATGTTATATGTTGAAGATTTGAAACCATGTTTTGATATCATGCATACCCAAGAAATGTTGATTTGACAAATTGAATGAATTGAAAATGAATGATGAATTTTCTCTTGAATATTACTTGTGATATTTTTTATGAATCATTATCTTGATTTCTCGATATTTGATATATGAAATTTTATAATGAATCAAGATTTTTCTTAATTTATCATCTCCTAGATTTCTTTGATTATTTATGAGGAGGTTCTTCAAAAAGAAATCATGCCTTTTGGTATACACATATTCTAATCCTTCATGATATGATTTTTATGCATTGGCTTGTGTTCATGAAAATATTCATCTCATCATCCAATTAATTCTTCTTGATATTCCTAATATGATGAAATGAAATTATGCATGAAATACAAATGAGAAGTTAATTATCATGCATGATAGGATGTCATGAACTTTGACATTTAGATACCATTATTTGAAAAGCTATGATCATGTTGCCAAAATAATGTATCATGAATGCTTGAATATCATGTATAATATGCTCATAATGATGATTGATTTATTTGTATCATGCATGAAAAATGAAAGGTATAGTTTTTGTTGAATCTCGGATTTTGATGATGAAACTAATTGATTGTGTTTAGATGTTTAACAACATTTTGAGTGATGCAGGTCTACTCGATCAGGATTAGACAGTTGACGCAGGAGGAATTGACGTTGCGCTGGAGGAGATCACGTTAGGATATTGGACGGTAGAACGCTTCGGACGTCGGGCATCGAGCCAAGGAGAGCGGAATTGCACCAAGGATATCGGGGTTGCGGAGGTCAACTGCCGATTGGGCAACAACCCGCAAGAGTGGACGATGCACTGAAGAATCGGATGAAGCGCCAACCAATGACGTGCCGGGCAATAGAATGTCAATTCGTGTTGTAATAATTGTCTAGATCGGAGTAGAGTTTTGGCTTGTGTATGCAGGATTAACTACGATAACGATGAAGACATAAAGCAAAACAAAGTGCCGGAGTCAAGCGCGAAGGATTCGTTGGGAGTTCGAGAGTCCGACGGAAGTCTGAAGGTTCGTCGGGAATGCTGCCGGAACTAGCCAAGAATGAGTAGGGAGCTTGCCGAAGGGTTTTTGGAATCTCGCTAGAATGTACGTCGGAAGTTCACGGAGCTCACCGAGAAAGATCGTAGCTTGCCGAAGAAGCTCATGAGAACTCGCCAAGATCAAATCGTGAAGTCTAGGAGCTTGCCGGGAGTCCGCAAAATGGTTTCCGAGAGTTTCTCGGAAGACCGCCGGAAGTTCGCCGGAAGAAGTCTTGACTTGTAGACTTTGTAATAGCTTAGGAAATGTCTTCAAATTCATAGTTAGCATGTTAATTAGGGTTAGGATTAGGTGTTAATCTTATAACCCAAGTAGGGGCCAATTGGGCCCAAGTTCGGACTGGTTTGGGCCAAGTTTGGAGCCCAACCAGTGAGCTGAAATAGCCAGGCGATGCCACCGCCGGTCTGGGCGGTGGCACCGCCCAGCACCCGAGAGCTAGGCGATGGCACCTCTGGACTAGGCGGTGCCACCGCCCAGTACACTATCAGTGTCACAACTGACAGGCGGTGGCACCGCTAGCTTCGGGAACCGAAGAGAATTCAAATTTTGGAGCCCAAATTTGAATCCTCTTGAGGCCTATAAATACCCCTCTATTCTCAGCTGAGATAACAACTTTTGAGAAGCAATAGATTGAGATAAAAGCCTTAGCAAAGTCTTTAGCAAGTCTAGTTTTCAATTGCTCGAGTGTTCACCTCCTTCTTTCTCGTTGAAATTTTGTAAGAGTGTGAACCACTTGTAAAAAGTTGTAAGAAGGCTTTGTCCTTCCCCTTCAAAGTGATTTGCTAGTGGAAGTTGGGAGCCTCATCGAAGAAGGCTTCGCAAGTGGATGTAGGTCATTTTGACCGAACCACTTTAAAATTGGCGTGTTCACTGGTTTGCATTTATTTATTGCACTTTACCTTACTGCAAACCTTCATACCTGCTTTACTTCCTTATTACTTTTGCTGCACACATTTACGAACACGCTTTCAAGTTAAGCACTTCCGAGTTCGGTTTTTCTCGTACGAAAAAGTTTCCAAAACTGACATTTTAATCCGCTGCACTAATTCACCCCCCCCCCCCCCCCCCCTCTTAGTGCCGCTCCGATCCTAACAGTTTTGAAATTGTGCAATTTGGAAATATGATGATGAATCTTGTGATTTACGTATTATTGATTTTTATCAAAATGAAAGTGCTTATTGATCTTTATTATAATAAATCTTACACTTTCGATTTTAAATGATTATACATATTTTCACAAAAGACTTGAATACCCTCACATGAAATCAATTGTATGAAATGGAAATGAATTTTCTATCCTATTGAGATTAATGAATTTATTTTACCAATCTTGTGAGTCTCATAAAAATAAACATGATGAATATTTTGAAAATAAATGAGTGTATCATACATTTGGTCTTAATGATTTCTCTTGAACATACTTTTTGAAATCATACTTGATGATGAATATCAAGATATTAAAAGGATGTTATCATGGAATCATGCTTGATGATTTGTTTTATGAAATTTACCTTTCCGTCTTAAATGTTAACACTTATTTTATTAAAGGTAAAGGCATGCTTATAAGAAGCAAATCACATGAATAGAAATTTATAAAAACGAAATGCGATCCTCTATCTTATCGACTTTTCAATAAATCTATGCTTGTCATGTATGAATTTATTGAATGTGACTTTGAGGATGATTTCGGATTTCACAAATGCTTGATTCATACTTATGACATGAGACACATTTTAAATATGAATCATGTTCAATGCTTCAATCATGTTATATCTCCCTTAATTCATGTTGTTCTCCTAGATTTATTTACCAAAGAGGAGAATCTTCCGAATGAATGAAATAATACAAATGAATCACTTATGGTTCAATCATGTTATATCTTTTTGGAATATCTTTTTAATGTGATGTTGATAATTTGAGATGCCTATTGGAATTCATGACATGAGATAATTGAATCCTTGACTTACTCTTTATATGGCTTGAGAATAGATGGTTAAAATCTTGCTTGATGAGTTGTTTTATAAGATTTTGCCTTTATGTCTTGAACTTTCATGCTTATCTTGATTTGGCATATAAAAACTAAGGCATGCTTTGATGAAAAAGAATTACTTAAAAAATACTTTTCCCATCTGATTGAGATTAATGATTTCATGATATTTTGTGAATCTCGAGATTGATTTTGATGACTTGATTATGATTTTCAAGTTAACAATTTGATTTGAATAAGTTTTATCTAAATCATCATCTTGATCTTGCAAAATTGGAATCACAAATAATATCTTTTGATATTCATGAATTGATACTCACAATATGAAAAGTATTGGTATTCATGACTTGAATTTGATTGAAATATTGCATGCTTAAATTAATCATTCTCCTATGTTTCAAAAATTCTTTAAATGCCTTATGTGATGATTGAAAATTAATTTGCTTTATGATAAATCTATGTATACCATTTTGAATATCTTGAAAGTAATGTTGAGATTTTGATGAATTTGATGATTTGGTATTATGCATGCAATACTTTAACGTATGATAATGATGCACAAATAAGATTGATACTTACCTTTGTCATAATTGATGTAAAGGGTCTTCCCTTCTTTTTGACAATGACAAAGGGGGAGATAGCTAATTTGTACAAGACAAGAAGATGCAAAAACTTGATTGCTAGCTTGCCTATCTTAAGTAGCAAAGATTGCTAACTTGCTTATTTCAAGAAGCAAAAGTTGTTTTCTTGAACATCACTATCTTGCCTATCTCAATAAGCAAAACATGCTAACGTGCACATCTAGCAAACTTGTATATTTTAAGAAGCAAGGGTTGCTTTCTTGAACATCTCAAAACTGCTAGCTTGCATGTTCTAAAAATATTATAAAATTTGCTAGCTTGTATGTTATAGAAATTGCTATCATACTACCTTGCATATCTATGATGATAGCAAAATTGATTAATGATAAAACTATGAGATTATGTTAATTATGCAATGTGTTGAACTTGGATATTTCAAAAACTTGTAAATTGCAATAGGAAGCAAGAATCATGGGCTTACACAAGAAAGCTATCTTGCATTTGCTTTCGAAATTTTTGCTAGCTTGTTTGTAGCAAAACTTGCATATCATAAAAATTACTAGCTTGTAGTCTAAAGAGAAGCAAACAGTTGCTGTCTCAAGAAAAGCAAACATGCTAAACTTGCACATCTTTAATTGCTAAATTGCATGATGATAAAATTGGATACTATGTTTATTATGAAATGATTAGAACTCATATCTCTAAACACATAAGAGTTGGGACTTCTTCTTTTTGTTGATGACATAGGGGGAGAAGTATATTGATGACTTCATGCATTGAATTGAATATTTTATATATTTGCATGATGGTTTAAATGTTTTTCATAACATGTGATGAATGTCGCTTGGATTTGGGATAATCCAAGTGTTCTATCAATGGCATATTGATAGGGGGAGTTTGTTTAAACTCCGGGGAGTTAAGGTTAACTCCGGTAGTCATCAATTAGTTGTCATCATCAAAAAGGGGGAGATTGTTGAATCTCGGATTTTGATGATGAAACTAATTGATTGTGTTTAGATGTTTAACTGCATTTTGAGTGATGCAGGTCTACTCGATCAGGATTAGATAGTTGACGCAGGAGGAATTGATGTTGCGCCAGAGGAGATCATGTTAGGATATTGGACGGTAGAACGCTTCGGACGTCGGGCATCGAGCCAAGGAGAGCGGAATTGCACCAAGGATATCGGGGTTGCGGAGGTCAACCGCCGATTGGGCAACAACTCGCAAGAGTGGACGATGCACTGAAGAATCGAATGAAGCGCCAACCAATGATGTGCCGGGCAACAGAATGTCAATTCGCGTTGTAATAATTGTCTAGATCGGAGTAGAGTTTTGGCTTGTGTGTGCAGGATTAACTACGATAACGATGAAGACATAAAGCGAAACAAAGTGTCGGAGTCAAGCGCGAAGGATTTGTTGGGAGTTCAAGAGTCCGATAGAAGTCTGAAGTTTCATCGGGAATGCTGTCGGAACTAGCCGAGAATGAGTAGGGAGCTTGCCGAAGGGTTTTCGGAAGCTCGCCAAAATGTACGTCAGAAGTTCGCGGAGCTCATCTAGAAAGATCGTAGCTTGCCGACGAAGCTCATCGGAACTCGCCAAGATCAAATCATGAAGTCTAGGAGCTTGCCGGGAGTCCGCAGAATGGTTTCCAAGAGTTTCTCGGAAGATCGCCGGAAGTTCGTCGGAAGAAGTCTTGACTTGTGGACTTTGTAATAGCTTAGGAAATGTCTTTAAATTCGTAGTTAGCATGTTAATTAGGGTTAGGATTAGATGTTAATCTTATAACCCAAGTAGGGGCCAATTGGGCCCGAGTTCGGACTGGTTTGGGCCAAGTTTGGAGCCCAACTAGTGAGCTGAAATAGCCAAGCGGTGGCACCGCCGGTCTGGGCAGTGGCACCGCCCAGCACCCAAGAGCCAGGCAATGGCACCGCCGGTCTGGGCGGTGGCACCGCCCAGCACCCGAGAGCCAGGTGGTGGCACCGCTGGACTGGGCGGTGGCACCGCCCAGTACACTGTTAGTGTCACAACTGATAGGCGGTGGCATCGCTAGCTTCGGGAACCGAAGAGAATTCAAATTTTGGAGCCTAAATTTGAATCCTCTTGAGGCCTATAAATACCCCTCTATTCTCAGCTGAGATTACAACTTTTTGAGAAGCAATAGATTGAGATAAAAGCCTTAGCAAAGTCTTTAGCAAGTCTAGTTTTCAATTGCTTGAGTGTTCACCTCCTTCTTTCTCGTTGAAACTTTGTAAGAGTGTGAACCACTTGTAAAAAGTTGTAAGAGGGGTATTTGTCCTTCCCCTTCAAAGTGATTTGCTTGTGGAAGTTGGGAGCCTCATCGAAGAAGGCTTCGCAAGTCGATGTAGGTCATTTTGACCGAACCACTTTAAAATTGGCGTGTTCACTAGTTTGCATTTATTTATTGCACTTTACCTTACTGCAAACCTTCATACATGCTTTACTTCCTTATTACTTTTGCTGCACACATTTACGAATGCGCTTTCAAGTTAAGCACTTCCGAGTTCAGTTTTTATCGTACGAAAAAGTTTCCAAAACCGACGTTTTAATCCGCTGCACTAATTCACCCCCCCCCCCCCCCCCCCCTCTTAGTGCCGCTCCGATCCTAACAAGGCTTCGGGTCTAGAAGTCAGGCATCGAGCCTAGAAGAGTAGATATTGTGCTAAGGAGATCGGAGTTGCAGAGTCAACATGCCGATTGGGCAAAAGGCTACAAAAGAGGACGATGTGTCGAAGGATCAGACGAAGCGCCGGATGAACCAATGACGTGTCGGACAACAAGGATTCGCTTGTAATTGATTATGTCTAGATCAAGTTACGTTAGAGTCTAATTGAGTCAATTTAGAATATAATTAAGCCAACTCAATTATGGGCTAATTGAGCCCATATTTGGGCTGTGTTGGGCTAAGTGGAAGGCTCAAATAGTAACCCAATACGTAGAACCGTCATGGCACAATCTCTAAGACTATGTCAAGCGGTTGTACCACCCAAATACAATCTCCGAGAGATTGTCAAGCGGTGGTACCGCCAGTTTGGGTGGTGGTACCGCCAGTCTAGGCGGTGGTACCACCCAGTCATAGGGCCAAGCAGTGGTACCACCAGATTGGGTGGTGGTACCGCCCAACGTCAATGCTGCAGGCGATGGTATCACCCAGCACATATAGTGGTACCACCAAGACCCCGAAAACTAGGGATAAGATATTTTTAGGCTCCAAGTTTGAATCAACTTGAGGCCTATAAATACCCCTCTCATCCCTAGTTGACAAACACAAGAATTGAGAGTGAAAAAGAAAGAAACGCTACTGTAATCTTGTGTGAACTCCTCTCCTTCTTCTAAGTGTTAAAATAATTTAAGAGAGAAGTAAGTGGGGTGTAAGGGTTATCTCCTAAACCTTATAAAAGGAGAAAGAGGTGTAAAAGGTGGTTGGTCATCGCCTATTGAAGGAAGACCGATATTGGATGCTAGTGGCCTTGACGGAAGAGGAATCGGCGTTGTGGATGTAGGTCACGATGACCGAATCACTATAAACTCAGTTTGCATTTCTATTTGTGTAATTTACCTTTACTACAAACTTACTTGCTTTTTATCCACTATGCTCTTCTGTATGCTTTCAATTTTAAGTATCTTTCCGAAATCAGCTTTAATCGAAAGAGAGATTTTCAGAACCAATGCGATTTTACTATTGCACTAATTCACCCCCCAGCCCCTCTCTTAGTGCCGACTCATTCCTAATAGTTGGTATCATAACCTCATTTTTCTCATTTGGTTTAACATCTAAAGAGAAATGGCTCTTTTCGGCTTTCATGAGGGTCATTTTCTCATTCGTCCTCCGTTATTCAATGGGACGGACTACACATATGGAAAAACTCGAATGATAGTTTTCTTGCTTTCTTTAGATTTGAATTTATGGAATATTGTCGAAAGAGGTTTTGAAATGTCTTCTCTTCCAATGAACCATTGGAATGATTTAGAGAAAAAGACTTTTTCTTTAAATACTAGAGCTATGATTGCTCTATTTTACGCTTTAGATGAAACTAAATTCAATTGGGTTTCTACATGCGAAACGGCTTTTGACATTGACACACACTCAAAATCACACACGAAGGCACTAATAGAGTTAATTACTCTAAAATTAATTTTTTGATGCATAATTTTGAGTTGTTTCATATGAAACCAAACTATTGTTAATATGTACACCCGTTTTATGGATATTGTCAATAGTTTAAAAGCACTTGGTAAAAGTTTTTCAAATTTTGAACTTGTTAATAAAGTTTTGCGATCACTTTCTAAAAATTGGGGTTCGAAAATAATGGCAATACAAGAATCAAAGAACTTGAATCATTTTCCTCTCGAAGAACTTATCGAGTCATTAATGACATATGAGATGACTTACAAAGCTCATGAAGAGCTTGAGAACAACCTTACGAAAAACAAGAAGGATTTGGCACTATGAACAAATGAAGACCACTCGAGCGAAAGCTTAAGTGATAATGACTTTGAACTTTTAACAATAAAACTTAAAAAGTTCATGAAACAAAAAGTAAAAAATAAAAATAAATTTAAAAAGAAGAGGTTGCCAAAAAAGAAGAAGACACTCAAAGTGACTTGAGACAAATCATGCTCATCCGAAGAAGAGGAGCAAACCAACAAAGGCGAGGTGGTAAACTATGCCTTAATGGCTTTCGACTCTAAGATAACCAAAATCCCTTTAATTTATTTTAAAGTTACATGATGCATTTCATGAATTATTTTTAAATTAGATTAGAAAAATTATATGTAAATTATTAAAAAATATAAAAATTGGGATAATGCTTATCTTTCTAGTGATTTTGAAAATGATAATGACAATTGCATGTTTTATGAAAATACAACAAAATGTTAGAATTAAATCTAGTGATTAATTTCTTGTATGTTATAAACAATTATGTGTATTGTGATGATTTTGTATTGATTTTTGAGTTTTGTTGGATAGTTTTCATATGAAAATTTTGAGCATACTTATATGAAATCAATCACATAAAATGAAACACATCAAAGGAAAAATATATTATCATTGGAATTAAAATGATAAATCAAATCTCTTGTTTAAAGAAACAATAATATGTATCATGTTGATTTTGTATTGATTTCTGACTTTGATTGAAAACGCTCAATGAAATTATGCTTGTTGTTTTAATGTGGGGTTTGGTATAATGCTTAATGAATTTATTATATGCATGAGATTTTGAAGTTATACATAATGACTTTTGTGATTTATTGATCTGATGATTTTTGTGATAAATTTTCTTACACTTTTGTTTTAAACGATCATATATGTTTTGATTTGACAAAAAGGACAAGGGCATGCATGTATGAAATCAATCACTTAAATTGAAACAACCAAAAAGAGAAAAATATTTTTCTTGAAAATTTCTTTTTCTCTATCTTATCGATTTTCTAAAAGAGATTAATGATTCTATTCTTGAACTACTAAAGTGATTTTGTTAATTTGACAAATTTGAATGAGTTTTATTCAAATCATGATCATGATTTCTTGGAATTACTTGAGATTTTTTTTCTTAATCAAGATATCTTCTTTTTACCCCTACAATTTTTCTTAGTAATTTATTTAAAGAGGAGATTTATAATATGAATCATGTCTTTTAATATTTAAATGATCTTATCTCTCATAATATGATTTATTTATGTATAACTCCTTGTATTCATTTAGTGTATATCTCATCATCCAATTAATTTTTCTTGATATTCTTCATGAGATGAAATGAAATTATGCATGAAATACTCATGAGAAGTTATGATCATACATGATAGGATGTAATGTAATTCAACATTTAGATACCATCATGATTTGAAATACTATGATTTGTTGCTAAAATGGTGTATTATGAATGATTGAGTATCATGTATGATATGATGATTGATTTATTTTTAGTATCATGCATGAAGTAAGAATGAAATGAAAGGTTTTAAAATTATGCATGTTTTAATTTAAAATTATAACTATGCACAAACATATTGAAATAACATTGATACTTTACCTTTGTCATAATTTGAAAATTATTATAAAAGAAAAAATAATTATAAAATTATATTCTTCCCTTCTTTTTGACAATGACAAAGGGGGAGAAAAATTGATAGCTTGCACTTTTCAAAAGAGAAGAAAGAACTTGCTATCATGAACATCTCAAAAATTTGCTAGCTTATATATATTCAAAAATGATGTAAAACTTGCCAAAGTTGCTAGCTTGCATGTTGTAATATTTGTAAAATTTTGCTAGCTTATGCTTTGCGAAAAAAGCAAAAAATAGCATTTCTCAAAAGAGAAGAAAGAACTTGTTATCTTGAACATCACCAAAAATTGCTACCTTGCCTATCTTAAGAAGCAAAAATGTAAAGTTGCAAAATGTGCAATCTTGTAAATCTTTAAAATTAATGATGATTTGATGATTATACATGTTGTAAAATAATAAAAAATTTGCTAGCTTATATGTTATAAAACTTGCATATCATAAAAATTGCTAGCTAAAGAGAAGTAAAAAGTTGCTATCTCAAGAAAAGTAAACATGCTAAACTTGCACATCTCTGATTATTGCTAGCTTGCACGATGATAAAACTTGATATTATATGAAATTTGCTAAACGCACTTCTCCTTTTTGTTGATGATAAAGGGGGAGAAGTTACGATAATGATCATGCATGAAATAATGTACTGTAACTTTAATTATGCATGATTTTATGATGACATGTTACAAATATTAATGATTAAATTTGCTTTGACTTGAATTCAAGAGTTCTCTCAAATAAGCCATATTGATAGGGAGAGTTAAGGTTAACTCCTTCATCAATTGGTTGTCATCATTAAAAAGGGGGAGATTGTTGAATCTCGAATTTTGATGATGAAACCAATTGATAGTGTTTATGATTTAATCTACGTTTTGAGTGACACAGGACTAACGTCGATCAAGGAGAGACAAATTGATTAAAGTAGGAGGAATCGAACGTTAGGCCGAAGCAAACATGTTAGTAGATTAGACGTCGAGCCAGAGGATCAGTTGACGTGTCGGTAGAAGGCTTCGGGCCGAGAATTCGGGCATCGGGGCTAGAAGAGCAAATATTGCGCCAAGGAGATCGGATTTGTGGTATCAACATGTCGATTGGGCAAAAGACCACAAAAGAGGATGATGTGCCGAAGGATCGGACGAAGCACCAGATAAACCAATGACTGGTCGGACAATAAGGATTCGCTTGTAATCGATTATGTCTAAATCAAGTTAGGTTAGAGTCTAATTAAGTCGATTTAGAATGTAATTAAGCCAACTCAATTAGAAGCTAATTGAGCTCATGTTTGGGCTATGTTGGGCCAAGTGGAAGGCCCAAACAGTGACCCAATAGGTGGAACCGTCGTAGAACAGTCTCCAAGACTATGTCAGGCGATGGTACCACTGGTTTGGGCAGTAGTACCGCCCAAACATAGTATCTGAGAGATTGTCAGGCAGTGGTACCGCTAGTCTGGGTAGTGGTACCACCTAATGGCAGGGTGTCAAGTGGTGATACCGCTAGACTGGGCGGTGGTACTATCCAATGTCAGTGTTGCAGGTGGTGGTACCGTCTAGCACAGGTAGTGGTACCACTAGGACCCCAAAAACTGGGGATGAGATATTTTTAAGCTCCAAGTTTGAATCAACTTGAGGCCTATAAATGCCCCTCTCATCCCTGGTTAACAAATACAAGAATTGAGAGTGAAAAAGAAAGAAACGCTACTATAATCTTGTGTGAACTCCTCTCCTTCTAAGTGTTAGAATAGTTTGAGAGAGGAGTAAGTGGGGATGTAAGGGTTATCTCCTAAACCCGGTAAAAAGAGAAAGAGCTGTAAAAGGTGGTTGGTCTTTACCTATTGAAGGAAGACCGATAATGGATACTGGTGGCCTTGACGGAAAAAGAATCGATGAAGTCGATGTAGGTCACGACAACCAAACCACTATAAACTCGATTCACATTTCTATTTGTGCAATTTACTTTTACTGCAAACTTACTTGCTTTACATCCACTACGCTCTTCTGTACGCTTTCAATTTTAAGATCTGATCGCCTCTCTTGCTTTACTTCTATTTACATTTCTTAACAAAGTCATAAGATTTGATTGTCTCATCAAATCTTATGTTCCAACTTCGAGAAGCTTGTTTCAGTCTATAAATAGACCTAAGCAACCTACTCACCTTATCTGGGTTGTCCTTAGACATGAGTCTCTAAGGCTATATCATATGCACTTCCTCCTCAAGGTTGCCATTGAGAAACATGATTTTCATGTCCATCTATCAGATTTCATAATCATAGTGTGTTGCAATAGCCAATAAAATTAGGATGGATTTTAATATAGCTATGGGTGAGAAGGTTTTGTTATAGTCAACACCTTGTCTTTGATGATATGCCTTAGCCACTAGCTTTGCTTTATAGGTCTCTACCTTTTCATCTACTCCGATCTTCTTCTTGAAAATTCACTTGCAACCAATGGGTACAATGCCCTCAGGTGCATCAACTAGGTTCCAAACTTTATAGAGTATATGGAATACATCTCAGAATTTATGACTTCTTGCCACTTCCATAGAGTTTATACTTGTAATAGCCTCCTTATAGGTTTGAGGATCAATATCCTCAACATCATCTCCTCTAATATATCTTACATATCTCTCAGGAGGATGAGATACTCTGCCAGACCTACATAAAATTGAAATTTATGTTAGGTACTCGAACAGACTTGGTCTGTGGAGTGGTGCTTGAGCTAGGATCTCCAACCTCGCTCAACTCTATTACGCTCCCACTATCTCCACCAAGAATGTGTTCCTTCCCAAGGAACACCGCTCTCTTAGCTATAAAGACCTTTTGGTCCCTAGGGTGATAGAAATAATACCAACAAGTTTTCTTGGGGTATCCCATAAACTTATACCATTTCATCCTGGATTCCAACTTATCGAGGTTGTCTTTTAACGTGGGTAGGGCAATTCCAAATTTTAAAAATCTTAGGATCGAGCTTCTTCCCTTTCTACACCTCATATGGTGCATGTTGAATCTCGAATTTTGATGATAAAATCAATTAATGAATTAATGATTTAATCCATGTGTTGAGATAAGTGATGCAGGACTAACTGCAATCGTGAAAAAGGCAAAACAATTAAAGAAGAATTGAATGTTGGGCTGGAGTCAAATTCAGGCATTGGTTCGAAAGAATCGAGAGATTTCACTAACTCAATTAGGGGGTTCACCGAAGGCTCACCAAAAGATCACCGGGAGTGCACCGGAAGTTTCGCCGAGAGTTCGGATGAATAATTGACATGTTGGACAACTAAGATTGCTTGTATTGTAATTGTCTAGCCTTAATTGTTGTAGTTAGGGTTTCAGTTCGAGTTAGTTTTGGGAGAAATTTCACTAACTCAATTAGGGGGTTCACCGAAGGCTCACCAAAAGATCACCGGGAGTGCACCGGAAGTTTCGCCGAGAGTTCGGATGAATAATTTAATTGACATGTGGACAACTAAGATGCTGTATTGTAATTGTCTAGCCTTAATTGTTGTAGTTAGGGTTCAGTTCGAGTTAGTTTGGGAGAATTTAAAAGATCACCGGGAGTGCACCGGAAGTTTCGCCGAGAGTTCGGATGAATAATTGACATGTTGGACAACTAAGATTGCTTGTATTGTAATTGTCTAGCCTTAATTGTTGTAGTTAGGGTTTCAGTTCGAGTTAGTTTGGGAGAAATTTCACTAACTCAATTAGGGGGTTCACCGAAGGCTCACCAAAAGATCACCGGGAGTGCACCGGAAGTTTCGCCGAGAGTTCGGATGAATAATTGACATGTTGGACAACTAAGATTGCTTGTATTGTAATTGTCTAGCCTTAATTGTTGTAGTTAGGGTTTCAGTTCGAGTTAGTTTTGGGAGAAATTTCACTAACTCAATTAGGGGGTTCACCGAAGGCTCACCAAAAGATCACCGGGAGTGCACCGGAAGTTTCGCCGAGAGTTCGGATGAATAATTGACATGTTGGACAACTAAGATTGCTTGTATTGTAATTGTCTAGCCTTAATTGTTGTAGTTAGGGTTTCAGTTCGAGTAATCAATTAAGGGCTAACTGGGCCTTAATCAAGGCTAAATTGGGCTAATTGGATGACCCATTCAGTAACTTAGAGCCACGTCAAGTGATAGCACTGCCGGAGCTGGTGGTGGAACCGCTTGAGGCTCGGCCTCCCAAGTGGTCTGGGCGATGGTATCACTGATAGTTAATGCTGCTAGGTGGTGATACCTGCTAGTCATAGGTGCCTTACAAGCCAATCATGTGAGTGATGACACGTGTGACAAGATACACATTCTTTTTGCTCATTATATTATTTGGTATTTTATCAGTTTATATTGTTTGTTGCATATATGCATCTATATATTGTGATGTCTATGGATTTGTGCAATGAGAATCGGATTATAATGAGATCACAATAATAAGACCAATTCACCTTTAAACATATACCCTAAATAATCCTCGTCATTATAGATACTCGAGAGGGACATCGAGATAATCGGATAGACTGGTGTATTGTATACACGTCCATATGATGAAAGCAGTTGGTCTCATAAGTGTTCATGTGGGGACACTAGGGATACAATGCAGGTGCTCATTGGAGAATAAGTTCACTAATTGATTCGCTTACGGAATGTTGGATGGTTGATGATGCCTTATTATCAAACGACGATTCCGTAATCCTAGTAGTGTATATGGTTCTTAGACTTGAGACACCAAGGATGTCCTGTATGAGTACTTCACTCTTTGATACTAAACTTATATGTCTGGAAGTTCCAAATCTAGCACAGCCGGTCATCGAGAGTGGTAGCCAACCTTACGAGGGCTATTGAGTGTCGATTGAGGACCATCAGCTCTCGGTGTCATGAGAGAAATATCCTATATATTCTTACTCAGACAAATCCCTAGCCATGGTCATTCGGATTGAGAGAGAAAGAGTTCTCTGAGAGAATTTAATTAGAGCGAGGCTCGGGTATGTTGAATCTCGGATTTTGATGATGAAGTCAATTGTCATTTGTTATCTAATCCATATGTTAAGATAAGTGTGCAGGATTAACTACGATGAAAGTAAGACATGTAGTAGGAGTTGCGCCGAAGTCAAGACTATGATCACGTTGGGGGTTCGAGAGTTCGACGGAAGTCTGGACGATCATCGGAGGTTCTGCGGGAACAAATACGAGAAGTCCAGGAGCTTGCCAAAGAAGCTCATCGGAACTCGCCAAGTGGATCATCGCAAGTCCAGGAGTTTGCCGGAAGTCCGTCAGAGCATCGCCGAGGGTTCGTCGGATGATCGCCGGAAGCTCGACGAAGAAGCGATTGACGCACCGGAGCAAGTTGTAGTAAATGTCTTGAAAAATATTGTAGTTAGCATGATGATCAAGTTAGAAATGGGAGGTGATCCCATTAACTTAATCTTGGGGCAATTGGGCCCTTAACAAACCCAAATTAGGCCGAATGGATCAGCCCATTCGGACCCAAATTCCCTAGCCGGCGGTGGCACCGCTTGGGTCGGCGGTGGCACCGCCCAGCAACCGAGTCTCAAAGTGAGGCTGGGCGGTGGCACTGCCCCTGTCAGGCGGTGGCACCGCCTAGGCTCAGTCTCCGAGTGAGACTGGGCAGTAGCACCGCCCTGTCAGGCGGTGGCACCGCCTGGGCTCAGTCTCCGAGTGAGACTAGGTGGGCGGTAGCACCGCCCCTGTCAGGCGGTGGCACCGCCTGGCTCAGTCTCCGAGTGCACCGCCTGGGCTCAGTCTCCGAGTGAGACTGGGCAGTAGCACCGCCCCTGTCAGGCGGTGGCACCGCCTGGGCTCAGTCTCCGAGTGAGACTGGGCAGTAGCACCGCCCCTGTCAGGCGGTGGCACCGCCTGGGCTCAGTCTCCGAGTGAGACTGGGCAGTAGCACCGCCCCTGTCAGGCGGTGGCACCGCCTGGGCTCAGTCTCCGAGTGAGACTGGGCAGTAGCACCGCCCCTGTCAGGCGGTGGCACCGCCTGGGCTCAGTCTCCGAGTGAGACTGGGCAGTAGCACCGCCCCTGTCAGGCGGTGGCACCGCCTGGGCTCAGTCTCCGAGTGAGACTGGGCAGTAGCACCGCCCCTGTCAGGCGGTGGCACCGCCTGGGCTCAGTCTCCGAGTGAGACTGGGCAGTAGCACCGCCCCTGTCAGGCGGTGGCACCGCCTGGGCTCAGTCTCCGAGTGAGACTGGGCAGTAGCACCGCCCCTGTCAGGCGGTGGCACCGCCTGGGCTCAGTCTCCGAGTGAGACTGGGCAGTAGCACCGCCCCTGTCAGGCGGTGGCACCGCCTGGGCTCAGTCTCCGAGTGAGACTGGGCAGTAGCACCGCCCCTGTCAGGCGGTGGCACCGCCTGGGCTCAGTCTCCGAGTGAGACTGGGCAGTAGCACCGCCCCTGTCAGGCGGTGGCACCGCCTGGGCTCAGTCTCCGAGTGAGACTGGGCAGTAGCACCGCCCCTGTCAGGCGGTGGCACCGCCTGGGCTCAGTCTCCGAGTGAGACTGGGCAGTAGCACCGCCCCTGTCAGGCGGTGGCACCGCCTGGGCTCAGTCTCCGAGTGAGACTGGGCAGTAGCACCGCCCCTGTCAGGCGGTGGCACCGCCTGGGCTCAGTCTCCGAGTGAGACTGGGCAGTAGCACCGCCCCTGTCAGGCGGTGGCACCGCCTGGGCTCAGTCTCCGAGTGAGACTGGGCAGTAGCACCGCCCCTGTCAGGCGGTGGCACCGCCTGGGCTCAGTCTCCGAGTGAGACTGGGCAGTAGCACCGCCCCTGTCAGGCGGTGGCACCGCCTGGGCTCAGTCTCCGAGTGAGACTGGGCAGTAGCACCGCCCCTGTCAGGCGGTGGCACCGCCTGGGCTCAGTCTCCGAGTGAGACTGGGCAGTAGCACCGCCCCTGTCAGGCGGTGGCACCGCCTGGGCTCAGTCTCCGAGTGAGACTGGGCAGTAGCACCGCCCCTGTCAGGCGGTGGCACCGCCTGGGCTCAGTCTCCGAGTGAGACTGGGCAGTAGCACCGCCCCTGTCAGGCGGTGGCACCGCCTGGGCTCAGTCTCCGAGTGAGACTGGGCAGTAGCACCGCCCCTGTCAGGCGGTGGCACCGCCTGGGCTCAGTCTCCGAGTGAGACTGGGCAGTAGCACCGCCCCTGTCAGGCGGTGGCACCGCCTGGGCTCAGTCTCCGAGTGAGACTGGGCAGTAGCACCGCCCCTGTCAGGCGGTGGCACCGCCTGGGCTCGGTCTCCGAGCTCTGTCAGGCGGTAGTACCGCCCATTTATGGCGGTAGTACCGCCAGGACCCCGAAAACATGGGAATTAACATTTTTGAGCTCCAAATTCAAATCAGTTTTGGGCCTATATAAACCCACCCTTTCATGCATGAAAGTGCACCGAAACTTAGCATTTATTCTGAGATTTTGAGAGCTTAAAAGTATTGTAAAAGGCTAGAAGTTCTTCTCCCTCTTTTCTTCGAAGTTTTGATCATTCAAGAGAGGAGTGAAAAATTTGTAAGGGTTGTCTCCTAAGCCCGTCAAAAGGAGTGAAACTGTAAAAGGGTGGTTGGCCTTCGCCTATTGAAGGAAGGCCTCTAGTGGACGTCGGTGACCTCATCGGACGAGGAAGCCAAAAGTGGATGTATGTCAAGATTGACCGAACCACTCTAAATCTCGGTTTGCATTTACATTCTGTTCTCTATCTTAACTGCAACTACTTCCATAGCTTTACTTTAACTGCACTTACTTGATCTTAAGTTAAAACAATTTCCGATTCGACTTTCATACTGAAATCGTTCTTATTATACGAACGTCATTTTAAATCGTCGAAAGTTTTCCGCTGCACTAATTCACCCCCCCTCTTAGTGCTCTTGATCCTAACAAGGTAGAAACTATATGGGCCTAACAGTACCATGCTTGTTATAGAGTCTCTAAGGTATTAGATAGATGAGGGACTATAGATACATGGTAAATGATGATATACAGGTCCAATGGATTGAATTCTCTTATATATTCTAGAGACTATGGCGTAGTGGCTTAGTATGTCTATATTCGATGAGTCGAGTGAATTATTATGAAGATAATAATTCACTGAGCTAGAAGAAGTTCTGATAGGTATAACTCACAGCTAGCTTGATATTGAGCCTAGAGGGTTACACACATGTGGTAGGTATTGCGACGAGTAGAGATTCGAATATAAGATATCCGCCGGAGCCCCTATCTTATTAGATATTCAATAAGCCCATGAATTATTGGATCCTATGGATGAGATCCAATAAGAGCTAATGAGAGATTATTGGATATATATCCACTAATTGGATCCTAACAATTGGTATCAGAGTGGGGTTAACTCTCAATCGGATTAAAACCCAAGAGAGATGGCATACGTCGAAAATCAAGAGGGCCACTCTATTACACGTCCCCCCATGTTCAATGGGACGGACTACACCTATTGGAAGACTTGAATGATGATCTTTCTTATTTCAATGGATTTTGAACTTTGGAATCTTGTCGAAAATGGATTTTCGAAATCTTCTCTTCCAATGATCGATTGGAATGAATTGGAGAAGAAGACTTTCACTCTTAATGCAAAGGCTATGAATGCCTTATTTTGTGCACTTGATAAAAATGAGTTCAATCGTGTTTCGATTTGTGAAACCGCATTTGATATTTGGCATACACTCGAAGTGACTCACGAAGGCAAAAGTAGAGTGAAAGAGTCAAAAATCAATCTTTTGATACATTCTTTTGAACTTTTCCGAATGAAACCGAGCGAGACTATTGGCGATATGTACACCCGTTTCACGGATGTCGTCAATGGTCTAAAAGGACTCGGCAAAAGTTTTTCGGATTTTGAGCTCGTAAATAAGATTCTAAGATCCCTTCCTAAGAGTTGGGACCCTAAAGTCACTGCTATTCAAGAGGCTAAAGATCTAAACAATTTCCCTCTTGAAGAATTAATCGGGTCATTAATGACCTACGAAATGACTTGCAAAGCTCATGAAGAGCAAGAAGACATCCTTCCAAAGAACAGGAAGGATATGGCACTTAGAACTTTCGAAGACCACTTGAGAGAAAACTCAAGTGATGAAGACTGTGACGATGACTTGGCACTTCTAACAAGGAAATTCAAAAAATTCATTAAAAGAAACAAGTTTAAAAATGACTCAAAAAATAAATTTGAACCCAAAAAGGACCAAGTTATTTGCTACGAATGCAAGAAGCCGGGACACTACAAAAGTGATTGTCCCCAAGCCAAGAAGAGAACACCAAAGAAGAAGGCGCTCAAAGCAACGTGGGATGACTCAAGCGCATCCGAAGAAGAGGAGTCCAACACCGAGCAAGTTGCTCATTACGCCCTAATAGCCATCGGAGATGAAGTAACAAATTTAATTGATGCAGATTTATCATTTGATGAATTACTAAATGCCTTCCATGACTTATTTGATGAATGCAAAACTATTAGTAGAAAAAATAAATTGCTAAAAAAGGAGCATGATAGTCTTACTTGTAATTTAGACAAATTAGAAATTGAATATCATATTAGTTTAGCTCTATGTAAAAATTGTCATGATCTAGAAACTCTCCAAAAGGAGAACTTGCTACTTAAGGATACCTTGAAGAAATTCGAGGTTGGTAGCAAGTTTTTGAATATGATCCTTACAAATAAGGGTCATGTTCCTAAAAGAAGTGGAATCGGATTTGTGAAAAGTCCTCACCAAAATCCAACCACCTTCATTAAAGGCCCTATCTTATATGTTCGGCACCAAAGCAAATGCAACTTTTGTTGCAAACATGGACATAGAACTTATCATTGTCCATTCAAGAAAGTTAGTCCAAACAAATTGATTTGGGTTCCTAAAGGAACCACGATAAACTCTATGCAACATGATAAACAATTTAGATCAGTGTTTGAGGCACCCAAAAGTACATGGGTACCTAAAAATCATCCTTTCTTGTAGAAACATACATCATCACAAGCTAGGAGCAAGAGATGGTACCTTGATAGTGGATGCTCAAGGCATATGACCGGAGATCCATCTCAATTCTCTAAACTCACTAGCATAGACGAAGGCTATGTCACCTTCGGAGACAACAACAAGGGTAAAATCATTGGCAAAGGAACTATAGGTAACAAATCCAACTTCTTTATTGAAGATGTTTTGTTAGTTGATGGTTTAAAACATAACCTCTTGAGCATTAGTCAATTGTGTGATAAAGGATATATTGTCAAATTCGAATCTAATGCTTGCATCATTGAAAAACCACACAAAAACACATCTATGATTGCATTAAAACAAAATAACCTATACACCATTGACATCAATGATCTTTGCAATGAAAAGTGTTTCTCGGTTTTGAATGAGGATGCTTGGCTTTGGCATAGGAGATTAGGACATGCTAGCATGAAACTAATCACTCAAATATCATCCAAAGAACTTGTAAGAGGAATTCCTCATATCAAGTTCATCAAAGATAATGTGTGTGATGCTTGTCAATTAGGAAAACAAATTAAGGGTAGTTTCAAATCTAAGAATCAAATAAGCACCTCTAGGCCCTTACAATTGATCCATATGGACTTGGTTAGACCTATCTCTACATCAAGTCTAGGAGGTAGCAAATACGCCTTCGTCATTGTAGATGACTATAGTAGATACACATGGACTTATTTCTTAAAACACAAAAATGAATGCTTTAGATATTTTACCAAGTTTTGCAAACTTGTCCAAAATGAAAAGGGTTCTATGATTGCGTCAATTAGAAGTGATCATGGTGGTGAATTTCAAAACTATGATTTTTAAGAATTTTATGAATTTAATGGATACAATCATAACTTCTCTACTCCAAGAAATCCTCAACAAATGGAGTAGTAGAAAGAAAAAATAGAAATTTACAAGAAATGGCAAGAACCATGTTGAATGAACATAGCCTACTCAAATATTTTTGGGCCGAAGCCGTAAACACTGCATGCTATATTTTGAATAGAGTTCTAGTAAGACCTTTACTCACCAAAACTCCCTATGAGTTGTGGAACAACAAAAAACCCAATGTTTCATATTTAAAGTTTTTGGGTGCAAGTGTTTTATCTTGAATGAAAAAGATGCCTTAGGAAAATTTGATGCTAAATCCGATGAAGGAATTTTCCTTGGTTATTCTTCGGTTTCTAAAGCTTTTCGTATATTCAATAAAAGAACTTTAATTATAGAAGAATCCATTCATGTTGTTTTCAATGAGATTTTCGAAATCAAGAAAAATGATTTTGATGATGATGTTAATTTTGATTCTTTGAATTTAAATGAAACCCCTTCTCCAACTAGCAACTTGGATGCATCCACTTCCGAAACATCCTTAGGATTGGAAATATGTAGATACTCATCCTAAGGAGCTAATTCTAGGAGACACATCTAAGGGGGTTCAAACACGTTCTTCTCTTAAAGAATTTTGTGCCAACGCTGCTTTTCTCTCCCAAATTGAACCTAAATGTATTGACGAAGCCATGAAAGATGATTCATGGATTATCGCAATGCAAGATGAGTTAAATCAATTTGAGAGAAATGAGGTGTGGAAGCTTGTTCCTAGGCCAAATGACCATTTAGTTATTGGTACTAAATGGGTCTTTAGAAACAAGATGAATATGGTATCATGGTTAGAAACAAGGCTAGATTAGTAGCCAAAGGTTTCAACCAAGAAAAAGGTATCAATTACGAAGAAACCTTCGCTCCTGTGGCTAGATTAGAAGCCATAAGGATGCTCCTTGCCTATGCTAGTAATAATAATTTTAAGTTATTTCAAATGGATGTTAAAAGCACTTTTCTTAATGGCTTTATTTCCGAATAAGTTTATGTTGAACAACCTCTTGGATTTGAAAATAATAGCCTCACTAATCATGTGTTTAAATTAACTAAAGCTCTCTATGGTTTAAAACAAGCCCCAAGGGCTTGGTATGAGAGACTTAGTTCTTTTCTTATTAAAAATAATTTTACAAAAGGCAAGGTTGATACTACATTGTTTATCAAGAATTTTGAAAATAATTTTCTCATTGTTCAGATTTATGTTGATGATATTATCTTTGGCTCTACAAACGAATCTCTTTGTGAATCATTTGCTAAAACCATGAGTCTAGAATTTGAAATGAGTTTGATGGGAGAATTAACATTTTTCTTAGGCTTACAAATTAAGCAACTAAGAAATGGCATCTTTATTAGTCAAACTAAATATGCTTTAGACTTGCTAAAGAGATTTAATATGGAAAGCTCAAAAGTTATTAACACTCCTATGAGCACATCCACTAAGTTAGAAGTTGATGAAAGTGGAGAAAGCTTCGATCAAAAAACTTATAGGGGTATGATAGGAAGTTTACTTTACCTCACTGCAACTAGACCAGATATTATGTTCAGTGTAGGACTTTGTGCTATGTTTCAATCGAACCCTAAGATATCTCACCTCAAAGCGGTTAAAAGAATATTTAGATATCTTAAAGGTACCACAAATCTAGGATTATGGTATCCGAAAATCGAGAAATTTGAGTTAATTGCTTATGCTGATGCAGATTTTGCTGGATGTAGATTAGATAGAAAAAGCACATCAGGAACATGTCAATTTTTGGGACATGCTCTTGTTTACTGGTCATCTAAGAAACAAAACTCGGTTGCACTATCAACAACCGAAGCTGAGTATATAGCAGCTAGTGCATGCTGTGCACAAGTTGTGTGGATGAAAAACACCTTAGAAGATTATAAAGTTCATCTTAAAAATATTCCCATTAAATGTGATAACACAAGTGCTATATGTTTAACAAAGAATCTCATTCAACACTCAAGAACAAAATATATTGATATTAGACATCACTTTATACGAGATCATGTCACTAATCATGATATAGTTATAGAGTTTATTGATACTAAACATCAACTAGCTGATATTTTTACAAAGCCTTTAAGTGAAGAACAATTTAATTTCATTAGAAGAGAATTAGGAATGTTAATGTGTCCGAATGCTTGAACTCATTAAATCTATTTTTTGGACTTTCTTGATTCAATAATCAAATCACTCAATTGCTATGATGATTTTACATGATTACATGCCTTAGTAATATGTTGGAAATTATGTATTTTGGATATAAAAATTTCCATGATAATGAGCTTCTTCATGATTGTATTGGAAAATCTATAGCAAAACCTTGTCCGAATGCATGAAAGTGTTAAATTTTATTTTCGAATTTTCTTGATACCTTATTCTCTTTCGAACTTAATGTAGCTCTCATAAACATATGTTATATCGAGTTTGATTCATTGATTTTTGACATGTGGAATCAATTAGCAAATGCATCTTTCATAGGCTTATAATGTGAAAAAAATATTTTCACATACATATCTTAAAAAAAAAAGGGAAGATTTTTTACTTGCAAGGATATTGATTCATATACATATCTTGATCCTTGTAAAAATGAAGCGTGATTTAATCTTTCCTTGAGATGTTTGTATAATTGGTATCCTATCACTCATTGTTGAAAAATTACCTATCACTCACTTGTGTTTAAAATTTGCTTATATCGTTCTCCTTTTTGTTGATGACAAAGGGAGAGAAATATATGAATTGATGCTATGAGTGCCATATTTGAATTTGAATTATGTTAAAAATCTTACATCGAAATATATGGTAAATTGATGATAGAAATGCTATGATTGCTAAACACTTGAAATATTTGCATTATGTTAAGATATCAAGAACTTGCATCGTAACTTCACATGTTGATATCTTACCATATGATGAATTGCTACCATTACTATCATTCACATTTGAAATGTAAAACTTGAAAAATGATGTCAAGCCTTGACATCATTTTCAAAGAGATACATCATGATAGGAATCATGATGAAAGTATTGATAAGGTTAAACAATCTTAACTTATCAATATGTCTCTTGAATTCAAAGGCTTTGAATTCAAGAATGACTTATCTTGAGTATGGCATATAAATAGGGGGAGTTAAAGTTAACTCCGTTATCAATTGATTGTCATCATCAAAAAGGGGGAGATTGTTGAATCTCGGATTTTGATGATGAAGTCAATTGTCATTTGTTATCTAATTCATATGTTAAGATAAGTGTGCAGGATTAACTACGATGAAAGTAAGACATGCAGTAGGAGTTGCGCCGAAGTCAAGACTATGATCACGTTGGGGGTTCGAGAGTTTGACAGAAGTCCGGACGGTCATCAGAGGTTCTGCGGGAACAAAGCCGAGAAGTCCAAGAGCTTGCCAAAGAAGCTCATCGGAACTCGCCAAGTGGATCATCGCAAGTCCAGGAGTTTGCCGGAAGTCCGCCGGAGCATCGCCGAGGGTTCGTCGGATGATCGCCGAAAGTTCGCCGGAAGCTCGACGGAAGAAGCGATTGACGCACCGGAGCAAGTTGTAGTAAATGTCTTGAAAAATATTGTAGTTAGCATGATGATCAAGTTAGAAATGCGAGGTGATCCCATTAACTTAATCTTGGGGCAATTGGGCCCTTAACAGACCCAAATTGGGCCGAATGGATCAGCCCATTCGGACCCAAATTCCCTGGCCGGCGGTGGCACCGCCCAACAGCCGAGTCTCGGAGTGAGGCTGGGCGGTGGCACCGCCTAGGCTCAGTCTCCGAGTGAGACTGGGCGGTAGCACCGCCCCTGTCAGGCGGTGGCACTGCATGGGCTCAGTCTCCGAGTGAGACTGGGTGGGCGGTAGCATCGCCCCTGTCAGGCGGTGGCACCGCCTGGGCTCAGTCTCCGAGTGAGACTGGGCGGTAGCACCGCCCCTATCAGGCGGTGGTGCCGCCCGAGCTCGGTCTCCGAGCTCTGTCAGGCAGTAGTACCACCCATTTATGGCGGTAGTACCGCCAGGACCCCGAAAACATGGGAATTGATATTTTTGAGCTCCAAATTCAAATCAGTTTGGGGCCTATATAAACCTCACCCTTTCATGCATGAAAGTGCACCGAAACTTAGCATTTATTCTGAGATTTTGAGAGCTTAAAAGTGTTGTAAAAGGCTAGAAGTTCTTCTCCCTCTTTTCTTCGAAGTTTTGATCATTCAAGAGAGGAGTGAAAAATTTGTAAGGGTTGTCTCCTAAGCCCGTCAAAAGGAGTGAAACTGTAAAAGGGTGGTTGGCCTTCGCCTATTGAAGGAAGGCCTCTAGTGGACGTCGGTGACCTCATCGGACGAGGAAGCCAAAAGTGGATGTAGGTCAAGATTGACCGAACCACTCTAAATCTCGGTTTGCATTTACATTCTGTTCTCTATCTTAACTGCAACTACTTCCATAGCTTTACTTTAACTGCACTTTACTTGATCTTAAGTTAAAGCAATTTCCGATTCGACTTTCATACTGAAATCGTTCTTATCATACGAACGTCATTTTAAATCGTCGAAAGTTTTCCGCTGCACTAATTCACCCCCCCCCTCTTAGTGCTCTTGATCCTAACAGGGTAGAAACTATATGGGCCTAACAGTACCATGCTTGTTATAGGGTCTCTAAGGTATTAGATAGATGAGGGACTATAGATACATGGTAAATGATGATATACAGGTCCAATGGATTGAATTCTCTTATATATTCTAGAGACTGTGGCGTAGTGGCTTAGTATGTCTATATTCGATGAGTCGAGTGAATTATTATGAAGATAATAATTCACTGAGCCAGAAGAAGTTCTGATAGGTATAACTCACGGCTAGCTTGATATTGAGCCTAAAGGGTTACACACATGTGGTAGGTATTGCGACGAGTAGAGGTTCGAATATAAGATATCCGTCGGAGCCCCTATCTTATTAGATATCCAATAAGCCCATGAATTATTGGATCCTATGGATGAGATCCAATAAGAGCTAATGAGAGATTATTGGATACATATCCACTAATTTAAGAGGCTTGGGTAGTTGATGAAGATCCAATACCCCAATAGGGTAGGATCCATTAGGGTTAAGTTGACAAGGGATCTCTATAAATAGGAGGGAACTAAAGGTTCATAGGCTAGAGCCTCTCTTGGTTGTCACCTCCTATTCTCCTCTCCCCTTCTCCTCCTTAGATAGTAGGCAATTCATTGTCATTGTCAAAAAGAAGGGAAGAATAATACAATAGTGCAATTCATTTCCCTTGACTATAATCTTCAAATCATGACAAGGGTAAATAACAAAGATGAAAAAATCACATCGTGAATGTCAAAACAATTTTTATCATCAATATTTCATTATTGCATGCATCATTATCATAAGTTGAAGTATTGCATGCATAATACCAAATCATCATGTATATTTTCAAAATATAAAATCATCATTATATGCATGATTCCGAATCATCATTCATAATTATATCACTATTAGCAACAAATCATAGTATTTCAAATCATGATAGTATCTAAATTACATTACATCCTATCATGCATGATCATAATTTCTCATTTGTTTTTCATGCATAATTTCATTTCATCACATTCATTTTTTCTCATTAAGAAAAATTAATTGGGTGATGAATACAAAAATAAATCATATCATGAGAGAGAAGATTATGTAAATACCAAAAGACATGATTCATATATTAAATCTCCTCTTAAATAAAATACCAAAAGGAATTCTTAGGAGATCATGATATAGATAAAGTTCATTTAATTTTGTAGGAGAACAAGATCTCAATTCATGCATATAAAATCTCTTAATTCATTATGAATCATAAAAATTATAATTCCGAAAAACTATGATTCATTTAGATAGTAGATAGCAAAAAGAAACAAGAAGATAATGATCTTAATTCATAGAAAAATTTCAAGTATCAAATATCGAGAAATCAAGATCATGAATTGAATTATTTTCCTCTTTAGTAAATGGCAAAGAGAAACATAGGAGATCAAATAAGAGATCTTGATTCATAAAAGATTTCATATTATAAATCTTGAAAAATCAAGATAAAGCTCATTCAAATTTAAATCGTCAAACAAAAATCATTTTTAAGAGATTCACAAAAGTGATACAAATAGATTCATTGATCTCCTTTTTGGAAAACTCGATAAAGTAGGAAAAATAAATTTTTCAAGGAGAAACCTTTCCTCTTTTTAGTTGTTTCAATTTATGTGATTTATTTCATTCAAGCATGTCCTTTTTCATTTATGTTAAATAAAAATATGCATCAATTGTTTAAAAATCGAAAAAGAACTTTCATTACGGCAAAGATTGATAATCACAAAAATCATCATGCATAATTTTGAAATATAAATTTATTAAGCATGATCATTATGTATGACATCAAGACATGGTTTCAAAATATTTAATATTTTCATTACATAATTACATCATTATGCATCATCAAAATTAATTTCATAAAGCATTTTCCATCAAGATCATTTTGTTTATTGTAGTCATGCATTTTTCTTTTTAGGTGAATCTAACTTTTTAAGCTTAGTTTTTGATATAAAATCCATGCATCATCATTAAGCATGATATCAAACTTCTTAATATTTTTATTAAGACATCAAGCACGGTTTCAATCAAAATCAGAAATTATCAAAATACACATTATTTCTTCTTGAAAAACATTCATAGGATCATCATTAGATCGAATCTAACATTTTCTTCCATTAACATAAAACATGTAATTTTTATTATCATTTTTAAAATTACTAGCATGATCATAATTTTTGTATTTTCATTTTTAAACATATAATTTTCAAAAAAAAATAATTATTTTAAACTAAATTAAAATTAATTCATGAAAAGCATCATGTAATTTCGAAATAAATCAAAGGCATTTTGATTATCTCATCATCGAAAGCCATTAAAACGTAGTTTGCCACCTCGCCTTTGTTGATCTTCTCCTCGTCCTCAGATGAGCTCGATTCATCCCAATTTGTGTTATTCTTCTTGCGTTCATAATAAGTAGTTGCATTCTTTTTGTTCTTTAATTTTTATTTCATTAACTTTTGAATTTTATGAGTAGTTCAAGTTTACCATCACTTGAACTTATGCTCGAGTGATCTTCAAATGTTCTATGTCCCAAATCCTTCCTATTCTTTGGAAGATGGTTCTCAAGTTCGTTTCGTTCTATGCAATTTATTTCATAAGTCATTAAAGACCCAATTAGTTCTTCAATGGGAAAATAGTTCAAATTCTTAAATTCTTGTATTGCCGTTACTTTATACTCCCAATTTTTAGAAAGTGAACGTAAAACTTTGTTAACAAGTTCAAAATTTGAAAAACTTTTACCAAGTACTTTTAAACCATTGACGACATCCGTAAAACGGGTGTACATGTTGTCACGCCCCTCAAAATATCGATAATATTTAAATTTTTCATCACAAATCAATCCAGGATCCAAACTAACATTTGAGGACACTGAAAAACATTCAGTCAAATTCACATCTATAAAACCTGTATAGTTTATAATATATCACATCACTCAATAATTCACACTTATGAATACCCAAACCAACTTAATAAAATATTAACAACACATATAAATCCATAAGCTAAACAATTTATACAATCAGAACTCCAACCATTTATCATCAATTCATATCATTATAAACTAAACTTAACATTTCGAAATTCCAAATATGAGAGATCTTTTAATACTTTTACACGACATATCCATTCAGGTTCTTCGACAACATTTTTGTTACAAACAAAATATGCTTATACAATAATAACATAACGACCAACAAGACTTGTCTATGATTTTGGATAGCTCTCCACTGCCTTAGCCCAATATAAACATCTCAAAGAGTGACAGGCTGACCTAAAAGATTTTATATAACAACGGAGTGAGCTAAAAACAGCTCAGCAAGTGACAAAATATATCTAGAGTGAAAAGAGACAGTTTCAAATGAATAAGGTATTACAATGCAAGGCAGAATATAAGAACTCTCAGGGTACCATATTATTAGATACAGAATCACAAATATCATGTCATTCAAAACACATTTGGTTCATAACAAATAGAGTACAGAGTAATTGGAGCATATTAATAGCGTATGAAATGTTTCGAAGCATATCAATGGCATATGGAACATTTCGGAGCATAACAATAACAGATGAAACATTTCAAAGTATATCGTGGCATATGAAATGTTTCGGAGCATATCAAGGGCAAATAGGACATTCCAAAACATATCAATAGCATATGAAATATTTCAAAGTGTATCAATGGTGTACGAACATTTCGGAACATATCAAAGAACAAATACGAAATAGAAGCTCAAAAGTCGAATTTGACATTGCATTCATATCATTCTTATCCAAAGCACATACAGAAATACATAACCAAAGCTCTGGATATCATATAAAACATACAGAAGGTGTAGTGGGACCACAGACAGAATGTGATTTATCCATTTCTGAATGACCACCAGACAAAAGTCTCCCATGCCTGGGAGCTCCATCCACCCACGTCTAGGTGAAGTCAGAGGGGGCCGATAGAGCATCGCAGGCTCTATGCATAACTCCCTTTACCATTTCTGGCAAAGGTTCACATTATCCCATAAACACCAGAGTACAAAAGGGTAGTGTGAATAATAAATAGCACATATCGGAAGCACACGCGGAACAACAAAATGTACATATGCCTTTACGAGTCAATACGATGCAAACATAATCTTTCATAAATGAATTCAGATTTGAAAGGAAATGAAAGCAAGAACATATAAAGATTCCAAGCAATCACATACAGTCCAATTGAAATAAGAAGGTTAGATGAATTCAATATCCAAATGAATGAAACTGGGATAGGCACATATCGAAAGCAAATGCGGAACAATGGGATATACATGTGCCTATACTAGTCAATACAATAAGCATAAACTTTACACTATAGGTTTCAAGAATGCAATAATTTAAGGACAAGAGAATATAATAATTCAAAGTAGTAATATAAAACTCAATTGAACAAAAAAAGCTAAATGAAATCAATTTTCAAAGGAATGAAACTAGATATGCGAAATCGACCAAAGCTCGATTTCTGACAGAATTCGAGAGGCACATTAAATAAATAATTCAAACTATCAATTGTGCTCCAATTTACTCAAAAAATATATCACTAGAAAGATATTTCAATCAAGTTTCAGAAATAATAAGTTTCGTATGAATTGAAGTTTCCAACAAAGAGTTACAATTAATTTAGTAACTAAAGGTCATAAATAAAATTGTTATTTTGTAAAATTCATAGGGTCGGATTTAATAGATAACTGGGCAGACAAACTTACTCCGAATACATAAAATAACTATTAAAAGAAAGCTTTGTGAGTCTATATTTAGATCGAACAAGTTTTGTCTAACTCAGAGGTCAGTGCATAAAGTTATAACCATAATAATGTAGAAAGGTTAGAATCTCGGAAGTTTCACATATTCAAATCGTTACGACTATATAGGAGACATATCAAATGCAAGGCTAGAACAATTCAAAGTTTCTTATATTCAAAGCAAATGCAAAGATAAAATTACAGTAAAGAATGATCAAGATACTCGTAATAGGAAGGATTTGAAAGCTTGCACTAGAAACGATCGAAACAATTGCAATAGAAAGGGTTGAAATAATTGCAATAGAAAGGGTTGAAACACTTGCAATAGGAAGGATCGGAGTACTTCCAATAGGAAAGATTTGAAAGCTTGCACTATAAACAATCGAAACACTTGCAATAGAAAGGATTGAAACACTTGCAATAGGAAGGATCGGAATACTTGCAATAGGAAAGATTTGAAAGCTTGCACTAGAAACAATCGAAACACTTGCAATAGAAAGGATCGAAACACTTGCCTTTCGCAGATTTTGATCCGAAGATCCGAAGGTGTACGCCCGAATCCTTTTTCTACTTTTCCTTTGTCTCCTCTCCCTATTTCGTTTTCTGCACCCATCTTCTTTCTTTCTCCGCAATTACAGCTCATACAGCTCATGCCGAACATAGGGGCACAGTCATCTGCTCTCCCTTACTCTCATTCCTTTTTTTTTTTCTTTCCCAAACGCAGTTGCCGCAGCCACCACCACAGCCGCTACCATAGTCACAGCCCCTTCCACCATACTACCTTCTTCCTCCTCTTCTTTCGTAGACACAGCTATTGTATATGCAGTCGCCGTCACCGCAACTGTAATCACGGCCGCAGCTATAGCCCAGCCCCTTCTTTCCCTTCCTTCTCTTCTTTCCTTCCTCTTCTTCTTTCGTTGACGCAGCTGCTGCAATTGCCACCGCAACCGCTGCAGCTGCAACCATAGCCCAACCCCTTCTTTTCTCATCTTCCCTCTCTTTCTTTTCTGCAGCTGCAGCTGCCACTGCTGCAGCCGCAGCCTCTTCTTCCTCCCCTACACTTCTTCCTCTCCTTCTCTTCCAGCTGTCGCTGCCACCGTCGCAGCTATAGCCTCTTCTTCCTCCCTTGCTCTTCTTCCTCTCCTTCTTCTCTTCCAGCTGCAGCTGCCACAGCCGCAACCGCAGCCTCTTCTTCCTCCCCTGTACTTCTTCCTCTCCTTCTTCTCTTCCAGCTGCAGCTGCCACCGCCACAACCGCAACCTCTTCTTCCTCCCCTATGCCCAGTGCCTCCTCTCCTCTGTTTCCTCCTGCAGGAAACAGAGGTGCTGCAGCTCTATTTGCTGCAGCTACCTCTCTCTCCTCTCCCTCTTCCCTCTCTTCTCCTTCTTCTTCTTTTCTTCTCATCTCCCCCTTCTTCTTCTTCTTCTCCTCTTCTTCCTTTCTCCCCTATGCCCCACAACTCTGTTTCCTTATGAAGGAAATAGAGGTGCTGCAGCCCTAGCTGCAGTCACCTCCCTTTCCTCTCCTTCTTCCCTTTCTTTTCCCTCTTCTTCTCCTTCTCTTCTTCTCCCTTCCGCCCCACACCTCTTCGCTGCAGCCCTTGCCGTAGCCACCCTCCTCTTTTCTTCTTCTTCTCCTTTTCTTCCCTTCTCCTCCCCGACGCCACACACCTCCTCGCTGCAGCCACCCTCCTCTCTTCTTCTTCTTCTTCTTCTTCCCTTCTCCTCCCCAATGCCCCACATATCCTCTCCTCTGTTTCCACCTACGGAAACAGAGGTGCTGCAGCCCTAGCTGCTGCAGCTACCTCTCGCTCCCCTCCCTCTTCTCCCTCTTCTCTTCTTCTTCTTCTCCTCTCCTCGTCTTCTTCTTCTTCTTCCTCTTCTCCCTTCTCCTCCCCGACGAACAGCGCCTCCTCTCCTCTATTTCCCCCTGCGGGAAACAGAGGTGCCGTAGCCACCTCCTCCCTCTTCTTCTTCTTCTTCTTCTTCTTCTTCTTCTTCTTCTTCTTCTTCTTCTCCACTTCTTCCCTTCTCTTCTTCTTCTCCTCCTTTTCTCCTCTTCTTCCCTCCTCTACTTCTTCTCTTCTTCTTCCCCAACGCCCCCAGCTGCTCTCTTTGTTTCCCATGGGAAACAGAGAGCGTGGGAGGTGGTGGGATAAAATCGAAATTTTCAGTTTTCTTTTTCTTTTCTTTTCTTTTTTTTTATAACTTAATAATTTAGTCCTTGAAATTTCTATATTTACATATATGTTCTCCGATTTACAAATAAATCAATAAATTTCAAAAGTGCGGGATTTTACATATGTCTCCAATGGTTTCGTTTGGTTTCATTCGAAATAGTTCAAAATCATGCATTAAAAGATTAACTTTAGAATCTTTTACTCTACTCGTGCTTTCATGTGTGATTTTGAGAGTATGCCATATATCGAAAGTCATTTTGTAAGTGGAAACCCGATTAAGCTCGTTTTTGTCTAAGGCGCAAAATAGAGCGTTCATAGCTCTAGCATTTAAAGAAAAAGTCTTCGTCTCCAAATCATTCCAATCTTTCATTGGAAGAGAAGATCTTTTAAAACCAAATTCAACAATGTTCCATAAGTTCAAATCCAAAAAAAGCAAGAAAACTCTCATTCGAGTTTTCCAATATGTGTAATCCATCCCATTAAAGAAGGGAGGACGAATGAGAGAGTAACCCTCTTGAAAGCCGAAAAGAGTCATTTCTCTTTGGGTGTTAAATCAAATGAGAAAATGAGGCTCTGATACCAATTGTTAGGATTAAGAGCCGAAAAGAGTCATTTCTCTTTGGGTGAATTAGTGCAGCGGTAAAATTACGTTGGTTCAAACAACTTTCATGTGATGAAAACCGATTTCGACGAAAATCGTTTCGGAGAGAGGTTAACTTGAAAGCGTTTTCGTAAAAATAGCTTGAAAGCTTATGAAAAAGTATAGTGGATGTAAAGTAAGTTAGGAGGTTTGTAGTAAAGGAAATTGCTCAAATATAGAAATACAAACCAGAAAAGAACACGTCAATTTTATAATGGTTCGATCGTCGTGACCTACATCTACTCCACCGATTCCTCTTCCGTCGAGGCCACCGGCATGCACTATCGATCTTCCTTTACAAGCGAAGATTAGATTAACCTCCTTCTTACAGCTCTTTCTCCTTTTACCAGGTTTAGGAGATAACCCTTACACCCCCACTCACTCTTCTCTCAAACTATTCTAATACTTATAACTTTGAGAGGAGTTTCATACAAGATTATAACAAAGTTTCTTTTCTTTTTACTCTCAATACTAGTCTATTTTAACTAGGGATAAGAGGGGTATTTATAGGCTTCAAGTTAATTCAAACTTAAAGCCTAAAAACATCTCATCTCGGATTTCCTAGGCACGGGCGGTACCACCGCCAGTGTCAGTCTGACACTAACATTACATTAGGTGGTACCATCACCCAGGCTGGCAGTACCACTGCCTATAGCCTCTCGGAGGCTATGTCTGGGCGATACCAACGCCTAACATAGTCTCGAAGACTGTGCCACGACGGTGTTACCTCTTGGGTCACTATTTGGGCCTTTTATTGGGCCCAACATAGTCCTTATATGGGCCCAATTGGCCCCTAATTGGGTTGGCCCAAATTTAAACCCAATTACGTGCTAACTACGATTCCTAAGACATATTCTAAGTTATAAAGAGCTTTCGGCGTTCTTCCAACGAACTTCCGACGATCTCTCGGCAATATTTCGGCGGACTCCCGGCAAGCTCCTAGACTTCACGACGATCTTCTTGGCGAGTTCCAACGAGCTTCTTCCAACAAGCTCCTAGACTTCTCAACTGGTTCCTACAGAACTTCCGACAAATGTTTAGACTTTCGACGAACTCTCGAACTCCTAAAGAAATCATGTCCTTGACTCCGGGACTTTATTTTGCTTTATGTCTTGCTATCATAGTTAATCATGTATATGTAAAAACATACTTTGATCTAGATAATTAATACTAAGCATTAATCATGTTGTCCGGTATGTCATTGGTCCCTCGACGCTTCGTCCGATTCTTTGGTGCATTATCCTCTCTTGCGGCTCATTGCCAAATCGATCAGTTGACTCCGCAACTCCAATATTCTTGGCACAATATCCGCTCTTCTTGGCCCGATGCCCGAATCCATGGCCCGAAGTCTTCTGTCGATACGTCAACCGATCCTCCAGCTCGACGTCCAAACTTCTGATATGTTTTTCTCTGGCACAACATGATTTTTTCTGCTTTAATTGTCTCATCCTGATCGAAACATCTTGCGTCATTCAAAACGTAGATTAAATCATAAATAATTATCAATTGGTTTCATCATCAAAATCTAAGATTCAACATAGGGGAGAGAAGGTAGTGTAATATTCGACGATGCATGGAGGAGGCAAAGATAGCACAAGGGCAATAGCATAGGCGATGTAAGGCGGAGGTAACAATGGGTCTGGGATAGAGGTAAAATGATTTTTCACGTAAAAAGAGGACTATAGAAATTTTTGAAAATGAGGATTCTTTGATGAAATTTCAGGTTTAGGATTGTGAGTGACGATGGCATGAACTCGCATGAGAGTGGGGCTAGTGAGATATGTAGAGGTGATGATGGATCAACGATGAAAGTAGGGATAAAATGATATTTTTATATGATGATTTTTTTTAATTAAAAAAAATCAGTCAAAGTCTACCCATCAATAAACCCACCTGTTCGTTACTTCGAATGGGAGCCGCAGCGTCATCGATAGTTCATTCCTTTGGTCTATTGGATATCCGCGTCGGAAGAGAGAGGGAGATGCGGGAGCCGCGGGCAGCTCTACAGGCTCCTCGTCCTCATCCCTCTCGGGTCGGCTAACTCAAATGGTCCGCCGGCGGCCGCGTCGATCTCCGGAACCCGATCGCGTGGCTCCAACCGCGCATCGGGTTACAATGTTCGTCGATCTCAGCGAGGGGTGGTCGGCCTACCTACTGGTGGATAATGACTTGCTCGAGCGGAACCTTCCAGATTATCTATCCGTAATCATATTTGCTTCGTTGTATTATCTATCTGAATCAACCATTGTTCTACAGAGTTCAGATCTTGGAATATGGGCTTTAGATGGGCGAATAATAGCGGCGGGCGATGCTATTAGTGACATATATGAGGATGACAGACTGAAATAAAAAAGCTATTAGTTTTTGGTTTTCTTGGAGACATACGTGGCTCTCCAAGTCATCTACAATGCTATTAGTGACATACATGGCTGTCCAAAAGAGAAGTTTCGGTTTGTAGGGTAGAAAGTGGGTTTTTGTTTTTCTTTCTTAGTGAGTGCTTCCTCTTATCATGTAATGTGAGAAGGAGAAAAATAATTCAGTCTTGTTTGACTTAAATTTCTCGGCAACTTCACATAACGACTCGAAATTCTTTCGTATTATGTTCTTTCTCGAGTGGGATCAGGTAATGAACTAATAATATGTATGGGTAAGCTTGAGGCACAGAAGCCAATTCAGCATTATTGTATTTATTGTAGATGACTTGCAGGGCCAAGAAGATAGAGAAACCAGACTAATCCTATTACTACATCGGTAACATTTTTGTATTATGTTCACCTTTTTTTTTTATCAGTAAAATTCTGTGTATTGATTATTTTCAATTTTATTCATTTCTATATTGTAATTTACTTTTGTCGTCACTGCAAAAAACAATTGTCTTAACAGAAGAAAAGCTTTAATATTTTCGGATATCAGGCTCGAGGATCTTTTTAAGTCCTTTGTCTAGCATTTTATCAATTTACTCACCTGCACTGTGTTAGGTTGTCGGGCTATCACATTATTAGCAGCTGGTCTCAATGGTAACCATAACAAATCTTAAAAAACCCTGCCATTAAGTGGCGGTGTAGAGCTGCTCCACTTACGGCAACATCGTGTGTCAGGAATCTGACTAAAACAAGATTTAGAAACTAACTACACTGATCTACCTATTTCGATATCTAAGATAAGCTAGCTAGATAACGTTGAATTTCATATTTTATTAGATTTTAATAATAAAATTAATTTATAAATTATTTGATCTAATCTGTATGTTGAGAAAAATGTACAGAATTAATTACGATAACGATCAAGGCATAAAACAAAATAAGTACCGAAATCAAAATCAAGATTTCGTTGGAAGTTTGAGAGTTCATCGGGATTCCGAAGGTTTATCGAAAATGCTGTCGGAATTGACCAAGAAGATCATCATAAAATCTAGGAGTTTGTTAGGATTCCGTTAGAACATTGTTAAGAGATCGTTGAAAGTTCGTCGAAAACTCGCCAAAAGAAACCTAGACTTACCAGACTTGTTTTGTTTAGCGTATGCCTTAAAAATCATAGTTAGCACATAATTAGGATTAGGTTTGGGAGGTAATCTCATTAACCATGTTAAGAGCCAACTAGGCTCGTAATTGTATTAGTCTATGCCAGATTCAAGACCCAACCAGATTGCTAGACTCTATCTTATGGGGATACCGCTAAACTACCCAAAGAGCGATCTCCGAAGTAGTCTGAGCGATAATACCGCCCAAACTGAACAATGGTACCGTCAATATCCGAGACTCTATCAGGCGATGGTACCGACAAACTGAACGATAGTACCACCCAATATCAGAGTGTCAAGTGATAATATTATCTAGTACCTCAAAAACCGAAGATAAGATTATTTTTAACTTCAATTTTAAAGTCATTGGAACCTATAAATACCTCACCCTTTTCTAACTGAAAGGACAACAAAATGATATCTAAATGTGAAAAAATTTAAGTATTAGGATATAAATGTATTGTAAAAGTATTGTAAAGAGGTATAAAAGTCATCATAAAAGGACGTTAGTGACCTCGACGGATGAAGAATCAAAAATAGATGTAAATCACAATGCTTTTAGAACATAGCACTTAAAGCCATTATAAATTCCTATGCACTAATTCACCCTCCTTCCGGCCAACACGTCGGCCAACACGTCAGTCACGGAAGCCATAGCACTTAAAGCTGCTTTTAGAACATCTTGTGAACAACCGGGCTTCACAATGCTTCTCACCTGTATAAAACTGGATGTGTCAGTATAGGAATCAAAGTAGAGCAGGTAACAACATAAAATGGGTGGGTGTAGAGGGAAAAAATAAAATGCACAGAATGATGATCATGACTGCCGCAACTAGCAGCTAATAAGAAAGTTTGAGGGCACAACTTTGCTGAAATGCAATTCAAGACCCCAGTAGAAGAAACATTAGTGAGGGAACAATGACAGTCCTGTTCTCAAGTAAAATATTTCAAATAACATGTTCTAAAGGCAATATATTTTAGTTTTGCCAGCATAACATTTACTCAAATGGGATTCAACTAAAACAAAAATATAAGAAGAAATATCTTGCAGAAGCAAAATATGGATCACTTTTCTATGCAAAATATACAACAGATTTTGTTGCAAGAGAATCAATTTTCTGAGAAAAGCAAATATTATCCTTTGGTAATATACTGTGTCCAATTAGAAAAAATTTCAACCTATGGGTTATCATATAGAGATATGATTATGCAGAAAAAAGTACAAAAACAGAGGGGCTGGGTTGAGACAAAATTAAAAAAGCAAATGAAGCACCAACTTATTCTTGGTGTAAATGCAATAGATGCTACAGAGTCAATACTAAGCATCAAAAGAAGTCATCATGGCCTATGTTAAAGAATCAGGCTTTTGGTGCGACAAAATTTCTCAAGCATTGGAAGAAATACATTAACAATTATAAGCATGAGTGTAATTCAGAAAACTTCTTTAAAGAATAAAAAAAAAATCATTTCTTGCAATAATACTGCCACAACTTCTGTGACTAGTTCCTGTTCCACATCACTGATATGCAAAATTGAAAATATTTGTGATATAAAGTAATGAAGAAGTACAAGGACCTTATTCAGATATTCCTGAAGTAATTTGATCCGGCCCATGTAATCTTGATCTTCAACACACAATGATATAGCCTTAGCATCAGTGCCCGGTCCATCAAACTGGAAGGGTCCTGGGTTTCTATATATATCATCCATCAAAAAACTTGATGCGCTGTGCCTCAGTAACCTGGGATCCAAGAATGGATTAGATCTACAGGTAAAGACGAACATACTAATCTACATGTATCAAAAGGAAGCAGAAACAAGCACCAACAGAATCATGTTATAACTGAACTATTCCACCAAAACCTTGTTCTTGTTATACAAATGAGGTTATCTTTTATCTCAGTAAATTCTATAGCCACACCTAAAAGCTAACTAGTATAATACTCTAACGAAGCCAGGTACTGTTTGCCATTAATAAATAGATAAATATGCCCAGTAGAAAGTTAAGAAACAGAAAAACAATTGAAGAGCTATCAGACACTCAATTAACCAGCTATAAGCCCTAGCAAAGCAATGAGGTGCAAGAAAATTATCAGCTAGACGCTGTTAATGGGAACATACTCATATGCTTTTCCCTTCAAGTCCACAGTGGCAGGATGAATAGCAGGCTTTCCAATTGGAGTGGCTCCAGGACCATGTGACCAATGCTTCACGGTCATCATTGCCTAGTAGTGACCAGAGGTTGTGGTTTTATAGAGCTTATTTTGAATATAGAAATAGGCAGATCAGTGTAGTTGGTTCTAAATCTTATTTTAGTCAGATTCCTAACACATGAGCTAAACAGATCTTACAGTAATTGGAGCAGCTCCACACCGCCACTTATTCACAGGGTTTTTCAGATTTGTAATGGTTGCCATGTAACTGTTGAGGCCAGCTGCTAATATGTGATAGCAAACATGCCCAAGAACCTAAAATGGTACAGTTGAGTAAATTGATAAACGCTCAAACCTCAAATAAGGAATTTAGAGATGAGTTGCTATACAAAGGACTTACAAAAGCATAATCACAATCAAATTTTGATGGTAAAGATCCTCGAGCCTGATATCCAAAAAAGTGCAATATTGCATTAAACTTCTTTCCCTTGTATGTGCCTTCCTTCTGTTAAGATAATTCAGTTAAATGCCCATTTTTGCAGTGAGGACAAAATATAACAATATAGAAATGAATAAAACTGAAAATGATCAATATACAGAAGTTACTGATCAAAAACGAAACCAAAAAAGTGAAAGATTTCTAATTCTCAACCAAGTGTACGATCATTCTAATATTCTCTCCACAATAGACAGTCTTAAAATCTAAACAGAACTTACCAACCGCTTATTCATTTCTGATTCCACCAACTGGACCAGAAGCTTCTCTGTCTCAATCTGAGCAGAAAATTATGAAACAAAAAGTAATATTATAACAGTTTGATGATTTTCAATGTCTGCCAAAATGTTGGAGGTTTACCTGGGAAAGCTGTGCTGAGTCATCAGATTCTGGATGCAGAAGCAACTGCAGGATATTCGTAGAGTTACTAACATTTCAAAAGTAGTTTTAGAAACACCCAAAGAATAAACATCCACATTATATACTCATTCACTAAGGAAAAGTGGTCAAAAGAGAAACTGTTTCCTGATAAATGGTGGCAGAAATTCAAACAATGCAGATGCCCAAGGTGAAAGCTGAGAAGAAATATTCCCAATAGATACTCCTCGACGATGGAGAACATGGATTTCCTAAAACATTTATAACATGACGTAGGAGAAAGTTCCAACAGCTTCAATCATAAAGCTAAGAATAATAATGAATCTGCTTTTATTATGCTATATGCCAGCTACCTGAAGCAAGGCATACAATTCTGGTATACTTTCTACAAGCCCCTCTGGGATAAGGATGACACCATGATATTTGTCTGCATAAAAAGCAAAATAGAACATCAGAGAATGAAATTTTGATCACTTAAAAGAAAAATTACAACTCATTTGACCTTTTTCTGCCATGGCTTGGACTGCATCACAGATCTGTTTTGTAATGTCAAAAATTGTTAGTTTTGATGCTGCAACCTCCTCACCTAGGATGACCTGAGATCAGTTGAAGTAAACCCACATCAGCAAACAAAGAAGATTTCCAATGCAAAAATTACACTGAAAAGGGAAAATATCATAGATCTGACATAAAGACTGACCATATTTGGATGTGACTGGAGAGTACATTCCAAGGCTACATGTGATGCCTTGCGGCCCATCAGGCGAATAAAGTAATAATACTGCAGATTAATTTAGGGCTAAGGTGGTTAGAGGAGTAAGGAAACGAAAGTAAAGCAACAAAGTAAGGATGAGTTGATCACTTAGCAACAAGAATCAACATCTTGCTAGAAAAATACCATGAATAAAGCTCTGAACAGAACAATGTGTAACCTTTTGTTTTTGTAATTTTCAGTGACATGAAATAAAATTTGGATTATCCACTTTCCATTATTTTTGGACAAGGTTGACTGTGTGAGTACATATTTCACAGCTATTTCAAATATAAAGAAGCTTTACTATTTTTTCTTATAACTATATATGAGTTAAGGCGTTACCTTTTCAGCGGAGAGAGCATCTGTGCATACATTACTGATGAGTTGTGAGTTGACCTGTGAAGAAGATGCCAAAAGTTATCTTCATTAGGACATCACACAGGATAAAATTAATCATAACCAAGCTGAAGGAGAAGGTAAGTTGAATGTTGGTTCCCAAATGTGCATTTTGTGGTCAGCAAAAGGTCAATAACATGCTCAGAATATCGATCATTTTTCATATTTAGCAGAGAGAGAAAATGACAACACATGGTATAATGCACTTCAGAGAATTGAAATTGTATCCAGAGCCAAGAATAAAGATCTTAACTAATGAGTAATGCCAGGAAACAACAACTAATAATTTCATGAGAATACTAAGTCATCTTCATTAGGACATCACACAGGATAAAATTAATCATAACCAAGCTGAAGGAGAAGGTAAGTTGAATGTTGGTTCCCAAATGTGCATTTTGTGGTCAGCAAAAGGTCAATAACATGCTCAGAATATCGATCATTTTTCATATTTAGCAGAGAGAGAAAATGACAACACATGGTATAATGCACTTCAGAGAATTGAAATTGTATCCAGAGCCAAGAATAAAGATCTTAACTAATGAGTAATGCCAGGAAACAACAACTAATAATTTCATGAGAATACTAAGTCACTAATTTGATATAACTATGCAGACAGATAACTGAAAAAAATACCTTGCATATTGTGTCAAATCCTACATTTATCTCCACAAATTGATTCTTTAAATCTCCATTCAAGGTTACAGGAACTCCAACCACCTGGGCACAAACTTCTTGCATTTAGCTATTCAACCTAAACACATCATATAACAAGACCTTTCCTCACAAACATGTGCCTGATTCACAGACATTGTATCCATGATGCCAAACTATACAGTTCCAAGGAACCAAATGGATTCTAAAGGTAGTCAGTTCCTAAACGTTTGCTGAAACCAAATTGAGTACCTACGTTGGACATTTTAACTCAGCAAATGTCTCTGCAAGCTGAGCAGCATCTGTGTTGGATGTAACTCCTTCATAAATGTAAGGAGTAGTTAAACATCATAATTTATACTTGCAACCCATATAAATAAACATATGCATGATAAGAAAAGTACCTCCAATAATGACAAGACCATCCAACTTCAGTTCTTGGCAGGTAGACATTACAGCATTGACTTGCTCAGTTGTTCTTATTTGATCTTTTGTACGGCCAAGTAAGTCGTAGCCACCTGATGACACCAAAGAGTTATCATATTATAATCAGTTGTCTGTACAAATGTAGAACCAAATGTAGCCATAGATACTTCTAACAGACCTTGGTTTTTATATGTTAAGAGAATATCATCTGTGATGTCCAAAGTCTTCTTTGCAAATAATCCGTCAGTGCCACCTACAACAACATTGAGGAATCGGCATTGGATAAGCTTACAGACAATTTTAAGCAAGAATTGAAATATCGAACTGTACCGGAATTTCGACATTCGCTCGATATGGTACGATACTGTATATCAAACAGTATACCGTTCGGTATATATATATATATATAAGGCGACATCGCATCGCCTCGGCAATGTCGCCCCGCGTGGGAGAAGGGAAAGGTGATGCAACGTCGCCTTTTATAATATATATATATATATATATATATATATATACACACCACCCGGTAACGGGCTGTCCGTGTACCGGTCTGCTAATGGACCGGTACGTACCACCCATACCGGACAGTATTATTCGAAACTGAAGACCTTGATTTTAAGTACATAAGTATTTGCATTTATACATCACATTTCGTCCAACAAATATTATCATGTAAATCATGAAGGTAACTACCAAATGAACAACAATTTCAATAAGACTAAGCAATTTAAATTTATCTGTTACATTTCTTTATCGATCGAATCTAAAGAAATGATAAAATTATGCAGGACTTGAATGAAGTTCACAGAAGAAGGCATAAGAAATATTAATTGAATGAAATGAAGATTAGGAGGAACTAATTTATGAAATATCACAAACTCAAAAAAGTATTTGATTGACATGATAGTAGGCATGAATAATGAAAAGATTTAGAATAAAACTAACATCTCTAGATAACAATATGTTCAAACCAACAACAAAGAAGTTACAAATCTCAACAAACAATGCACTCACGAAAAACCATGGTTTACTTATGAATAAGTTATTTCTTTGGACATCTACTATTAACAAAATTTTGTCAGTGATGCATCATAGAGAATGGTGCAAATAATAACGGTTAGCACCACATAAGGAGAAAACAGCTAGATAAAGGGTGTTCATCATATAATAGTTTAAACCAAGGTATTCAATTTCGAATAATACTGCCCGTACCGGACGGTATATACCGGTCCGCCAACAGACCGATACACGGACCACCCGCTATCGAGTGGTATATATATATATATATATATATATATATATATATATATATATATACACCAAGCGGTATACCGAAATATACCGCTCGGTATATAGTACCATACCATATCGAGCGAATCTCAAAACTCCGATACAGTACAATATTTCAATCCTTGATTTAAACCATAAAATATAAACTCGAACACAAGACATGTCTTGTTGTTCTGCTACCTTTTATGTTCCTTATAAAATGGAAACTGAATCATAGTTGTTTAGCTGAGGAAATTTTGAACTCATTAATTAGCAAAAGAGATAAAATATAACTTCCATTACACATTATGAAAATTCAATCAAATCGCATATGATGATTATAGTAGGAAGACATCACTAATGCAACAATTGCTTAGGACTGGATGGATTCAGAAATATCTGGAATGACCTGACATACAAGTCAAAGGACTTCTCTTCTTAAGAAAAAAAATGATGCAAATTGTGCAATGCAAGTTATTGAAAATTTTGAAGCTGCCTTACATAAAATGAAGTGCCTGCTAATTTCACTTGATACTAAAGAAAATGAAAATCATGACCTTCACATCACATCAATCTCCAAAAATTTTCATGCTGAAGCACAAGCATTTTAAATTTTGGAGTGCTTGAACTATGAACTTAATCAAACTAATTAGGAAACAAAGTGTCCAGCATTCGATACACATCCTGCCTTGAATATATAAGAAAAGGCAAATTCTCATGTACAAGTGACACTGCATATAATAGTCATAGTCCACAGACAGACAAAAGCAAAACTGACCAAAGATTATAGCTGGTGAAAAAGGATAAACTTCAAGGAGCTACAGAAAATTCCAAATTTTGAAAACAAACTAGAGAAAGGTATAATGACAAGTTCTATATAAAAAAGTTTCCATTTATTCAACGGGTAATAGATAAGGAAATTAAGGTGCAGAATCAACTATAGCAGAAGTTCTAAGGTGAAATAGGATTTGTCATCACTATGAGAAAATAATGGAAAAGGCATAATTTTAGATCCATTACTGATGAGCCAGTATATAACACAAATACTTACCAACAAAACCAAGCAATGTACTCTTAGGGTTGTGAGACTTAAGGGCACTATGAAGACCCTAAATGACATTATGTCCTCCTGGAGATTGTCTCCCACAAAATACTACACCAACCCTGCAACATGAAATTGGAATGCATGAATGCTAAGTTTTATATCAGACAAGTTTTGAGCCACAAAAGAAAGTCCACATCAGTCAAGAAAAAAATTTAATGGTTACTACAGAAAAAGTTAACAATGCCTAAAAATGTTTATCAGCAGAAGAACCAACATAACTAATATCCTTACTGCCAAAAGAATTTGCCAGAACTTCACAAAAATTATGTAAGAATAGCTAATTTAACTCTAATTAGTTGTATTTACTAACAGAAAAGTTCAGTAAAAAAATAAATTGATATGTAAATTACAGAAAGAACCTGATTAAGCTTATTAGGTTGCAGAGGTTAACTTTGTAGAAAACTAATCCTCAGTCTTTAGGAACAACCAATTATAAAAAGGAACAACCATATATACCTTTTTCATAACAAGATACAATTACAGACACCATATATTGGGCCCAGATGGCTAGATTGCCTAACTACAAGCTGCAAGGCAGATGTACATACTTGTCAAAATGCAAATCAGAAAAATTTGTGGTGATTCCAAAATTATATGTCACTGGCAACTTTAAAGCAGTTAAAAGTGGGGCAAGTTGACTAGGTCAGCATGCCTACAACCCATTCAACTTTTGAGTTGCAGATCAAAGGAGTTAGGAAGTTAGGAAGTGTCAAATGTTACTATTTATATTCAAGATAGTTTATTATGCTAAATAATAAATTTATTCATCTCTTCATCAAATGATGAAAATGAAACCCAGGAGGTTATTCTTCTACAGTAACCTACAAGGTTTTTTTTTCTAAACAAGGGGTAGCAAGTGTTTCATAACATATATAAGGATGGCAAGGGACCCAACATCAAAATTATGGGGAATTGAAGTGGTACAAGGTCTACCTTTTTGTACTCTATGCACATTAATCTCCCATGACACAATATTAAATGGTTCTGTGGCTATATTTTGGAACTACTTAGTATTCAGTCAGATTGGAAACAAAGTTTAGCTTCATGTGGTCAAAGGAAGGTAGTAACAAAAGCAAGAAACTGGTTTTGAAGAATCTACGATGAAGTATTCTTGCAGCCATTCAGTCAAAGGGAGCCTTATGTAGAAGACTAATAAAAGTCTCAGTACTAGAGGCTTGATGATGGTAGGATAAAGGCCAAATAACAGCTAGTCATATTCATCTTAGAGAGATTAAGTCTTTTCTAATATTCTAGCACAAATGGGCCTTATAAACTCATAATTACAGCAGGGTTTTTCTCTCAAAAGCATGATCCATTATGTACATGATTTCTGAAGGATTTCTGAAGGGTGAGCCTTGGTACAATAAGTTGCTTCTTTGCTATTTGGGTAACTGTGAACCTCGTTAACTAGGTTCACCTGATTTTGGAGAAAAGAAATCCACAGAAATTTTCTTTTACTGTTTGCTGGAAGCAACTCAGAAACTGTCCAAAACTCTATACTTAGCCAACTATAATACAAGCTACAATAATCTATTTGCTTCTCCCTACTGCCTAGCCATCATATCTTAAGCACCACAGCACTAGATCATCCTAAACAGCCTACAAGCATCCAAAAAACCCATAAAGTAAATGCCAAACAGCAAGATCATCCATTTACCTCTAAAGCTCCTTAGATCCTAAATTTACACATTCTTCAAATACCTTACACAATACCTTATTTCTTTGTTTTCCGTACTTGAGCATATAACCAAACATCAATCCACATTACTGAAAGATAAACGCCCAAAGTTCTGATCTATAAGTTGCACCAATTGTTAAAAGTTCAGCTACCAAATTCCTGACAGAAAGTTCAACAAACTTGCTTATCATTTTCCTGCTTTGTTGTATCCCTTATGTTCCCAAAAATAAGTCTAGGCATAAGATATCACTGTCATACTTCAATACCGATAGTTTCCTGAATTTAGCATTAGATTATTCTTAGTAAAATAATTGGATAATCTAAAAAATTTTACCAACTTGTTGTCCTAACCTATTTTAAACTGTAAATTCTCTGGAGAGGTTTCTTTCCTACTATTCATAGGTTAGAGACCATGGACAAAGACCCTTGAGATAAAAAGGTAATGGCATGCATATAAAAGAGAAAAATAATTATATTGAATGTATTATATGCAATTAAAATCAGTTCAAAAGGGAAAACCAAACTAAAAGAAGAACGTAAACCTGATAGCCAGTTGCTCTACAATGATCTGTGCATCTGGAACCTTAGCAGTTGGCCTTAAAAAGTGAGCCAAAGGTTGCCCATATGTGTAGGGGAACGCTTGGCTTATGACATGTGAACCAGCTGGATCCGCAGCAGTTGTTACATCACCAAACTCAACTCTAACTGTAGTGCCCTGTTTATCGAGAAGAAGGCAAGAGTTATCTCTCAGAAAGATTACAAGGTAACGGAATATATTTAGCAAGCCCAGCATTATTGTGAAATATTAAGAATCTAAATTTATCAGACAAAATAAACTAAGATTTGTTTAGTTGCCTGAATCCAGGAAAGTCCTGTTTCTAATCAAGCACTGTATACTAACAGAAATGAGAATTTTGGATATTTGGTACATCAGATGGCATAGCTGCATGAATCCGATTGCGTGTGATCCAATCCAAACACGATATATTATGCGGACAGAAGATAAATCTTATCAGCGCATTCGTTACAGAAAATAAGAGTAGAAGGAATCACCGATCCAAAACAAACCAAAGCATAGAATAGAGTAAATTAGCGAAAAAAAACAGCGACAGAGCACCAGCATCCACATAATAATATACAAAATCTTCTCGATCCAACAGCGACTTCAAGTTCACTCCTTTTACCAATACAAACTCAAGCACGTCGCATGCAAGGACGAGAGAGCTCTACGATAACAAAGTCGAAATATCACAAAGTTCCGATCTTTCCCAGAGGCGATGTTCCCACTGCGATAAGACGCCAGAAACCACCAGAATCCGACCGGCGTAAGCACCAAACAGGGTAAACTACCAGTTCGCCGAGAAACCCTCGAGATAAAGAGAATATGCATCTGTTTTCGAACTAATAGAGAATAGAAGGCGAAGAAACAAGGGGGTGGCAATGGCGACGACGAAAGACTAGATCAGAGTCGGAGGACGGAAGGGAGACCTGAAGGCATGGAGGGAGCTCCGGCTGATAGAGAGCGCGCAGATTCTGCAGATCCGAGAGCTGTCCAGGAACGCCGTAATCCGAATCCTTTTTTTTTTTGCATCCTCGGTGTCGAGTCTCATTCGCTCCGTCGCCTCTCCTGTTACGGGGATAGGGATCCCATAATAAGAAGCGGTAAGTTCACCGTCTGCGATGATTACCAGTCTTGTGTCTCGAACGAACCACCAACCAAGAAAATGATTTCTTGCGATTGGTCTAGACGTTTCAAACAGCAACGACAAGATGTTCTATACAAAACAATGTCTTATCTCAGACAGGCGATCCGGAAATCTGTTCTCGAGTCTCGCCACCGAACCCTCGCGTCCCTACTGTCAGTAAAACCCAAGGGTTTGGAAGTCTTGACAGGAGAGCCATTGACAACGACAAGAAAACAATCGGGAGCTATCGAAAGGATTTGGTGCAGCCAGATCCAGTCCATACACGTGTCCCGCAAATGGTACCCGCATGATGATTTTAATCTCTGTTGTGCATGTTAGTGGGTCGGATCCACACGTGATGTAACTTCTAATCCAATAACATCTAAAATGAGCGTCAGTATCGGAACCCACGGAATAGGACGGCGAGTTACCCGTCTGGGTACCTTTCTTGTCATTGGAAAGTGCTTGGGGCCGACACTCCGTCTGACCACAAGAACGAGAGGGACACTAGTGCTATAACCATGGCGAGCGAGTAACCACTCGCGTGTCTAGAACCTCTGGGAACCTTCCAGAGAGCATTTCGGGTCTCTCATTATATTACGGGCCGCTGTATAACGGCACGTCTTGTTCTGCTCTGCATCGTGCCTCCTTCGTCGAGCTTCCGTCGGCCGCAAGGGTTTACCGCGGTCTGTAGGGATTTTGCCTGCTCTTCTCCCGCTGTCTAAGTCCTCCTCCGCCTCCGGTCCTCGCCCTCCGAGACCCCTCTTCTTCTTCTTCAAATGGCGATCGGCTCCATGCTCCTCTCGAGGATGGCTAGGTCCAGGTCATTGGCCTACGCCATCTCTTCCACTCTGCCCCAGGTACGTGGTGGTCGTAGCTCTCCTCTTGTTTCTATCAACTCGATTTCTTTTCCTCTGTCGTGAAGCAGAAGAATCGTCGGTGTTTTGGAGATTGATTGGAAATTTCTTTGTTTCGTTTTCTTTTTTCACACCTGTGAACGTTGTGTAATCAATCAATCCCATTGTTGTTGCGCATATCCAGGTTTCTAAGCTTCTGAAGGCTCCAAATGGTATGTCTCCTCCAACTAAAAGTTGGCCTGATGCTGGTGCAAGAGCATTTAGGTAATATATACTGACCCCTTTTATCGTATCGATCTTTCCTTTGTTGCTCTCCGTGGTTGTCTCTTTGCAAATTGCGTTGTCAGTATCTGAGCTTTCTGAACTGGCTGATTTATGTAGCTCAAAGTCGGCAAGTGCAGATGTAATCGGCGTCGATTTGGGTACAACAAACTCTTGTGTTGCTGTCATGGATGGAAAGGTGAACTCATGCTTACATGTTTTACTTGTTGTCCTCCTTAACTGAACATTTTGTGGTCTTTTTTCAATTTGTCAAGGTATGTCTGTTTGGTTGATAACGAAGATCCTCTAATATGTGTATCTTGGTTGACTTCTCCAGAGTCCCAAGGTGATTGAAAATGCAGAAGGTGCAAGGACGACACCGTCTATCGTTGCCTTCAATCCGAAGGGTGAACTTCTGGTGGGCACTTCAGCAAAACGCCAAGCAGTGACAAACCCAGCCAACACTTTATTCGGTACCAAGCGATTGATCGGAAGAAGGTTTGATGACCCCCAGACACAAAAGGAACTGACAATGGTGCCATATAAAATTGTCAAGGCACCAAACGGTGATGCTTGGGTTGAAATGAATGGACAGCAATACTCCCCGAGCCAGATTGGTGCATTCGTGCTCACCAAGATGAAGGAAACCGCAGAGGCTTATCTTGGTAAATCTGTTTCGAAGGCTGTCATCACTGTTCCCGCCTACTTTAATGATGCACAGCGCCAGGCTACAAAGGATGCAGGGAGAATTGCTGGGCTTGAAGTCCTTAGGATTATCAATGAGCCAACTGCAGCTGCACTTTCCTATGGAATGAACAATAAGGAGGGTTTGATTGCTGTCTTTGATTTGGGCGGTGGTACTTTCGATGTCTCCATCCTGGAAATCTCCAATGGGGTATTTGAGGTTTGTTGACAATACATATCTGAATCATCTTTCTCCCATAGGTTTTTTTTTTATTTCGTTTTAATAGCAGTGATTTTCCATTTGCAGGTCAAGGCTACCAATGGGGATACATTCCTTGGTGGGGAAGACTTCGATAATGCACTGCTAGACTATTTGGTTAGTGAATTTAAAAGGTCAGAGAACATTGATTTGTCCAAGGACCGATTGGCGCTACAACGGCTAAGAGAAGCAGCAGAGAAAGCAAAAGTGGAACTCTCATCGACATTGCAAACAGAGATAAACCTTCCTTTTATTACCGCTGATGCTTCAGGAGCCAAACACTTCAATATCACATTGACACGATCTAAGTTTGAATCACTTGTTAACCATCTGATTGAGAGAACCCGGATACCATGCAGCAATTGCCTGAAAGATGCAGGCATTTCAGCAAAAGAACTCGATGAAATCCTTTTGGTTGGTGGTATGACAAGGGTACCCAAGGTTCAGGAAATTGTTAGTCAGATTTTTGGCAAGAACCCTAGCAAAAGTGTGAACCCCGATGAGGCTGTTGCCATGGGAGCTGCCATACAAGGTGGCATCCTGAGGGGTGACGTTAAGGAGCTTCTCTTGCTGGATGTCACCCCACTCTCCCTCGGCATTGAGACTCTTGGAGGGATCTTTACGCGGCTTATCAACCGAAACACAACTATTCCAACCAAGAAGAGTCAGGTCTTCTCAACTGCAGCTGATAACCAAACCCAGGTCGGCATCCGGGTATTGCAGGGTGAGAGGGAAATGGCTTCAGATAATAAGCTTCTTGGGGAATTCAATCTCACTGGCATTCCTCCTTCTCCAAGAGGCATGCCCCAAATAGAGGTCACCTTTGATATCGATGCGAACGGGATCGTGAAGGTCTCAGCCAAGGATAAAGCAACAGGCAAAGAGCAGGAAATCACCATCAGATCCTCAGGTGGGCTGTCTGAAGAGTTGATCGAAAAGATGGTAAAGGAAGCAGAGATTCATTCTCAGAAGGATCAGGAGAGGAAGTCACTGATCGATATCAAGAACACTGCAGACACTACAATTTACAGTATCGAAAAGAGCCTTGGGGAGTTCAGAGATAAGATTCCCCGGGAGGTTGCCAAAGAGATCGAAGACTCCGTGGCTGATTTGAGGGCTGCAATGAGCCAAGACAATGTGGAGAAAATCAAGGAGAAGATGGAAGCTGCAAACAAGGCAGTCTCAAAGATCGGACAGCATATGCAACAAGGTGGAGGTGGAGGAGGGTCTTCAGGTTCTGCATCTGAAGCCGACTACAAGGAAGCCAAGATGTAGAATTTTGCTGCATCATTTAGATTCTTAGGTAACAGAAACACTTTAACTGGAAAAAATTTGTGCGCTTGGATAAAGATGGGAGGGGGAGGCAATCAATCCAAGAGGCTGAAATCATGATAGGTACTTTCACTGCTATAATTTTGTCTTTGTGTATGTCAATCTTTGATCAAATATTGGCTGCTTATTTTGTCACTTAAAATTAATGTTTCCCTCTCAAATCTTTCTTCCCAAATTTTCGAGTTCTCATGGGACTAGTTGGCATTGTCTTGACATGTTTCTTTTAGTCCTATTAGGATCAAAATTGGATGCTCAAACAGCAATTACTTGCACTTTTCTTTGTTGTCCAAAGATACCCGCTAGTTGGCTCCGAATGTCATCCCTGTGATATCACCTTAGTCTTTATTCAATATAAGTCATTTCTGCATGAAATTGATGTGGGACCGAAATCGTTTGTGTTTTAGTGGGTATGCTTTTGGTATTCCTGACGGTAGGTGATGACTGTAAGATTCAATTACAGGATTTGATAATAATTTGATAATATTTTTACCGATTAAACTATACATTCACAGATCGATATTAAGATTTTTAATTTTGGATATCAGATCCGTGTCGGTTCATGATTGGATTATTACTTGGTTTGTTCGGATGTAATGATAAATAAAAGGAAGAAAGATGTAATGATAACGGTAAAAGAGAGAGAGAGAGAGAGAGAGAGAGAGAGAGAAGAAGATGAGATAGCAGTGGACATGCGGGCAACAATGGCGGCGAAGAAGATCTCTCAAAGCGGACTAGTAAATAACTATTCGATCGCTAATACTGAACCACTAACCGATCCAACTACTGCGGATTACCAAATAATATCGCCAATCAGACTGCCATATATATGCCCACCAAATCGTATAGTCTCGAACTGCATCAGCTGTTTGTTTTCTTGTGTGATGCTCATCCTCATCCAGCTTGGGAGGGCCGAACAAGAATTCCCCGAGACGGAGACATGCATGTTATCGGTCCCAAAGCTGAGTTGAGCATTACGCAGTATGAGCACAAGCTTGAACAACAGGCAATACAAGTTGACAACAATCACAATACACAAAGGTAGACTGACCATATTTACTAATCAGACTAATAAAGATGGTTAATACGTCCAGCTATGCACATGGAACCATGGGTTTGAAATCATTTATATAGATGAGCTGAAGCCAACATCATCTACTTTTACAAACTGATACATAAAACTGAGTCTTTGCTATCAAAACAACAATCTACTCGGTCAACATTCTTCCCCTACATTAGTACTCCTGACTTATGGACAGTGTACTAAATCAGATCAGATGTTTTCCGAGGCATTTGTTTGAGCCGAAAAGGAACGTAGAATCCAGCAGGTTCACTGAAGCATTGCTCCGACACAAACAGCACCTCAGTTGTCTCGGCAAAATATAAGCCCTAAATATCTGGCAGGCAGAACCAATAAATACATAGAATTAGACCAAATACTATTGACATGACATACTTGTTTTTAGATGAGCATGCAAATGGTATTAACTTTACTACTTATGTAAAAAGATAGTACAACAACTCAACAGTCTCATAGCTATAGACCTGAGTGTTCAAATGGCACACGGACAAACAGTTGGCCATGCAGGGTCACAACAGCCGAAGTTTGATGAGGATCAATCCGCGAAGGCAAGGTGATTACCTGAGGATATTGTGTGACATTGTTGAGTGAAAAAATATGTCAGTAACAATTAACTCTTGTACACAATCAACCATCCACCTTTTTAAAGGGCGTGACACCCCACGGATTATCAGGCTGCTCCGGTTCACCAGATATAACCAATCGACCAGCAGGATCAGATTGCACATGCACCTGAATTGATGCATTAATAAATTTAGGACAATCAGTTGGAGAAACAAAATTGTTATCCTTCTCCTGCTCGTATAAGTATAGGCTGAGCAGCATTAAGATTAATGTGAGAGAACTTTTCTGTAACCATTCAACAAGTTACCAATGTCATTACACATCATAGAAAGAGTGGCATCTACCTCTTCACGTAGGAGCCCAGGAACTAAAGCATAGACTTCAAAACAATCCTTCTGCAGAGAGCAGAGAACATAGTCAAGGCAAAAGGTTATAATGAACAAAAATATTAAGCACTACGCCAGCATACCATATTTGGTTGCACTAGTATGAACTTCATAGGAGTTCATAACTTCTAGAAATAAGCACTTTTTTCTTCTTTTTTTTGCATCATATACACTATATACTAGTAAGGGATTTAACTAAAACTGAAATTACAATAAAACCATACTGTTTGCCGCACATTGATCTTCACCCAATCAGCAGGAGTCCCAACATCAAAAACCATCGAGTCGTCTCTGTCATAAAAGCACCCATTTTAATACCATATATTGATCCACAATTCTAGAGAACCATTTGACTTTGACAACAAAACTATAATAGCTTTTACCGAGCAAGTAGCATTGGAAAAAGGAACTAATAATTCCAAATGCATGAGACATGGAACCATGTGATTGGACAAAGATCCAAGATCCAAGATCAGCGTTTTAGGAAAAAGAATATTAAAATACAGCAAATGTGGAGAAGGCTCCATCCCCAATCTTAAGTATAAGAAATCAAAATGTCCAAATAACAATTACGTTTTTTGTTTCTTTATTTGTTTTTGCTTTTCCACATAAAATATAATAATATTTAGACAGATTCAGAAACCTATTTGAGTGGTAAATAATAGGAAATTGTTAACCTCTCTATGTTTAGAAGGTTGCAGACCGTCGAGTCTCGTGCACCAGGTATGCTTTTTTATGTTTTTTTTGTATATAGTGGTCTCTAGCCCAATAATAATGCACACCATAGCAAATTTTAGCATGTATGGAAAAGAAGCAGCTTCTGTGGCTACATGATCTGCTTGTACAGCGGCATCCACACTACATGCACATCAGGTTCAGTATATCCAACTAGAGACAGGCCTTATGCAAGATATTCACATGACCATATTCAAATATGTGGTGGTGTGAATTTTATTTTACAACATTTAAGCCTAGCTAAAGAATATACATGAGTAATTTGCATTAAGAACTGCATTTTAAACATGCATGCACCTCCACCACAACTAAATGTTCCAGTCTTAGAAATAACCTCAAAGTAGTGAATTCTGCTAGATACACAAAATTGTGAGCTTACATCTATATCCACTAAAAAAGGCTACTAAACATATCAAACCAGAGGAAGCGATAGTCGTTTACCAACTAGAATACAATTTCATGCAATTAAGAGTGAGTGATCTTAACTGTGACTTAATGACTTTAGTGCGTGCAAATTTGACAGCACGGTCGAGACCAGATGGCTTTTTCCTCTTTAATCCACCTTCATACATTTCAGAAAACATAAGAAATCAGAAAATGAATGTCACGAACAGAAAACTCCAAGGACCCAAACCTATGCTTTTAAGATGCTTATCACGCTTTGTCAACTGGAACGAGCTCTTGTCCTACAAACCAAAACAAGAAAAAAACATTTGCTGGGTCAACAGCAGACTCCAAAAAACATGTTTGCTGAAAATAATTACAGATCTCAACAATGGTAAATCACACTCACAAACCTTAATAATTGGGTCTCCAACCTCACCATTACCAAGCAAGCGCTGAGAGTGCCAACCCTGCATAGCACGTGCTGCAGCGTCTCTTCTAGCTCTACCTGAGCCAGATGACTGATTTCCACTTGCCTGCAAGAACCATGAAAGGTGTCCCATAAGAACCCATTTCACCATACTAACCAACATACACAACTTACATGAAACTTACATGCAAGTGCATGTTTCATCAAAATTGGGCAAAAGTAATCATGACTATGAAAAGTTCCAAAACTAAAAAAACATTTACCAGCTTAGCTTAATAGCATAGGATTAGTTGATAATTGTAAGCAGCCATGATTGGCAAAACAAGAAGCAGCACCCATAAATTCTCAACCATTTGGGTTCAGACACATGACTATTTTCCTCCTCTTGGCCATATTTGTCTGGACTAACAAAACAAAATTTAAAAAGCAGTTTTCTGCAGTAATATTGGTTTAAGGAATAGGCAGTTCCTTGTAACAAACCTTGGATCCGCTCCTTCAGAATCTTTCTACAATCTACAATAACCATTACTAGTTACCATATCTTCAATTAACAACAGCACAAGTAAAATAATGGAGGCCTCTTACCTGCCAACTCGCTTCTACAAGTTCCCTGTGATATCATTAATTAATAAAAAGTGTGAATCCAAAGCTTGAGGTGTCAACCAATACGGAGTTTGGAATCAATACGGGGTTTTTGGAGAAAGTCAAGGCCTGCCCTTATTTCATTAATTTGTATCATTGTTTATGTCATTTTAGCTCAAATTCATAGAGTGTTGACATTCATTAGGAGTCAAAAATTTAAAATTCCTACTTTTACACAGCTCCTTTGTCAATTTATACAGATGGAAACATATGAAATAAAATATGGCCCTCTACATCAAAGTAGAACTATGACATCTTCTGAAAGAGAAGAGTGGTATTATAAAACACAATTAGATGACAAGATAAGGCTATAACTTACCTGATGTTCAGAAATAATAGGCTCTGCAAGCGAAGAAGTTGGTACTTGGAGCTCTCCAGTACGAATCTTATGTTTTTCATACTCAAGAAGTGCCTGCATCAGTCAAAAGTGAATTACTGCCCATGTTGATTAAAACATGAGTGGGTCAAAAAATCAATCAAAATATGTAGTGGAAGGGAGATGGACGGAGAGCCAAGCAAAGGAAAAAAGAGTGATTGAGGAAGGGAGAAAAGAAAGAAAACAGGCAAGTAGAAATGGTTCTTGCGACCCAGATTTTTTGCCTCTCTATTAATTTTAAGTCTTTTCTAGTTTCTTTAATATCTTTTAAGTTAAAAGATTGAACATCAATCAAAAGGGAAAAAAAAAATTCTGTACTTAGCATGGGATCTCCAAATCAATTAAGAACAAAGATAAGTGTGAAAGTACTAGAATCAAATCAAGTGTATCAAAGTCCATTGCTACTAGCAACATGTAGAACTCAAGAACAAGAAGCAAGGATATGAATACTTGATTCTCAATGGCAACAATGGTGGTTACACTTTTAATTCACTTTAGGATATGAATATTCAAAGGAGCCACCGTTGCAGTTGAATCAGAGTTACTTTGACCTGCTCATCAGAAGAACTCGGATCTATCAAATATACACTATAGTTTCGAGTGTTTGTTCTGGACACAGCAGCTTCACAAAATGTTTTGCACCCAGATAGAAATGTACCTTACAATATCTTGAAAATGACACAAATGCAGCCCTTCTGTTTTATGCTGTTGAGAAGCTAACTCCAAATAAATAATATTGGTTAAACCTAGTTTTGAACTCTTCTCCCTTCCAACCAAAGTTGTCAAAAGACCAAGGCGAAAACAAAAGAACAAATTTTCAACAAAGTAATACCATCATATTTAGATTTGATCAGACCAATACTATGATAATACATAGTATCAGTATATAAGATGCTAAAAAAGTCTTTAATGATAGGCATAACAAATAAAAGTATAGTTGACTGACGTATGAGGTAAGCATTTATATACTTAAAAGAAGAGGTTCAAAAAGAAGTTCTTTCAAGGTCCAGCTTGCAACATTTCTAGTGGAAGCATTACCTTCTCATAGAAATCCGAAATGTCCAAGACACTGTCGTACAAGTCCTGAAAAAATATTGACAATAAATCATTTAAGAGTGAAGGATGTCAAAAATTTCCTTGGAGATGCTCATCAAAATGTTATTCAAAAGACCAAGGCGAAAACAAAAGAACAAATTTTCAACAAAGTAATACCATCATATTTAGATTTGATCAGACCAATACTATGATAATACATAGTATCAGTATATAAGATGCTAAAAAAAGTCTTTAATGATAGGCATAACAAATAAAAGTATAGTTGACTGACGTATGAGGTAAGCATTTATATACTTAAAAGAAGAGGTTCAAAAAGAAGTTCTTTCAAGGTCCAGCTTGCAACATTTCTAGTGGAAGCATTACCTTCTCATAGAAAATCCGAAATGTCCAAGACACTGTCGTACAAGTCCTGAAAAAATATTGACAATAAATCATTTAAGAGTGAAGGATGTCAAAAATTTCCTTGGAGATGCTCATCAAAATGTTATTCAAAAGACCAATAAGTTAACGATTCATTACCCTATGCTATAAAATTTTCAGAATACAGCAATATTCTTTTCTTAAAATCCATTTATGCATTCCCATAAAAAAAATTTAATAATTGTCACTTGAAATGCAATATTTTATATGGTGCAAAAAATGTCCGCTTTGAGGTTCTCCATGTGTCTTTCGAACACTCAGCATTTATAAGCTGAAACAAACAGTTAGTTACACAATGTTTTCAAGGGGATCCTCGATCGGTAAATATGTGAACTTGAAGTATGTAGGATTTGCATGATTCATTAAGTTTAGTTGGTTAAATTGTTTAAACCATTTTTGGCCAGTTGCCATTGGAGAAAGAAAACAGACTTGGTTAGGAACTCACTTTGGAGGTTTGAAAGATTCTCCCACCTGTCGCCAAAGTTTGCATGACGTCACCTAGACATATAAATAAATTTACACATCAAGATTATGGCTTCACTTGAAAAACTAAGTCATTTTTCATAATGTGCTATTCTCGTTTTGGAGGATGCAATGACATATCAATGTACAAGAAGAACCTTTACTTAAATTTCCATTTGTTATCAAACAGTTTGGGAAAAGATGCAAGAAAGAATCCTACAGCAGCAGCAAGCAAAAAATCAGATTTCTTTCTCTAGAGAACAAGACAAGTCATCTTAATGTAAAAACATTCAGTAGTCTTAGGCATGCTTACCTGTTATGTGGATTGCTCAAATGAGAGTGGATACATGGTATGCCATTAATGGTAAATGAAATGTATAGTTAGTGAACCACTCATGGTATCATTCTTTATATTGGGCAAAACATTTTGGCATTACTAAGCCATTAGTCTTGCATTTAATCGGATCTGAAACCTTTTAGTTTGCTTTAAACCCAATTCTATATATTTATACTTTTAGAAAGTTAGTGTTCTGTAACACCTTTAGTTCCACATCTGGCCATTTGTTACGACCCAACCTGATACTCAAATTGACTCATTAACCTTATCAACCCACATCCACATGGCCCAAAATGTTTAAGCTTAGAATAACAAGAGAAGATCCATCCAGCCACAGGAACCATCACAATATCCTCCCACTTCTGACGAAGGGACTAATCAAGCGTGTCAAATCTTTTCTTTACCTTTTCATGAATAGATTCTAGGTCACAAATGTCCGCCATGAATTTTGTTCTGCTTACTAGGTTTATATCTAAAAAAATCATATATGACAAGAGATCCATGATTTGACTATCCGGATTGCCTACCAACATGGGCTGGGATGTGAAGAACCCAAACTAGGATGTTGAAGCAGAATCACATTTCTAGGAGGGTTTTAGTGATCCTGATTATTATGATCATAACTGAATTAATCTGTGACGAACTGATTTTATGAATGAACCACAGAAATGTCCTCTAAAATAATGCAACTGATTTGATTTCATAACGCAATTCCAATGTCAGAAAGGAAGCTTAAAATTATTAAATGTGAAACAAAATTATCATCCAAATGGAAGAAGGAAAGGCATTGTAATATCTGAGTTGTGGATCCTGGCATGGAATTACATCTCCAACCAAAACTGGTCCCATTTCACCCAACTAAAGAGGGTGAATCCTCAAAGTTGCAAACAACAAAAACTCATCATTCAGACATGGCAATTCAATTTGAAACAAAATAAATAAATCAAATATCTAGAGTTTGTCGGGTTTTATGATGCATAACAAATTACTTTTATTTTAGATTATGAACTATGGCATATGAGTCTCATATTTCAAACAGAAACCAGACACAATGATGAATAGGAGAGAATTTCATGTAACATGAAGCACTTTTACCTTGTCATAACCACCCAACTTGGTCACTTGCCTCCATAACCTGGTCCAGAAAGTGTATAAGACTACTATTGTGACAGCAACACAAAGGTACCAAAAAAAAAAAAAGGGGGTGAAGGATTGTGCTTACTTGAGGCAGTTCAGCCCTTCACCATAGAACTTAGGTGGCTTAAATTCCATGCTTCTCTCTTTGTAGAAGTTATCAAGTTCTTTCATGAAAGCAGATTGTTGTTCCTCCGTACCAGAATCATAACCATCCAAGAAAGAGTCAAAATCAGAAGACTGGTTAGAACCCTCTATAATGCCGCCTTGGTACTCTTCGTTCCCCCTTTCTTGTTTCACTGAGGCCTCGGTAGCTTGATGTTCTTTAGAATTATCTTCCTTCTTATCTGTCACCATAAAAGAGCTCCCATTTTCAAGTTGTTCGTTTTTCACCTCAGTCTTCTCTGAGTTCTCTCCAATATTGGCATCGGAAGCAGCAACATGATCAGGGGCATCTTCCACCCGAGTCATTGTAGCAGGATCAGCATTGTTGGCTTCTGATATTTGTGGTATCTCATCATTTCCACCAGTCGGTTCAGATGAAACAAGCTCTTGAGAAAATTCAGGAAAAACTTCTGCTTGCAGCCCAGAGTCATTCTCGACCAAAGGGTTATCAATGAGAGGTGTGAGTTCCTCCTCTTCAGCTGCATTCATTTGCTCAACTTCAGAAATCTCTGTGATTTCCTTCTCCGATTCACTGCTTTCCACCATCCCACTGGTGTCCCCGACCTCACTCATCCTGCTGATTAACCCGTCAAATCGATACCAACTAGGTAGCAAAAAGAGCTAGCAGATTCCGTCAGATGAGCTTACCAGTAAGGTTCATAAAACACAGGTCAAAACATCACTAAAGGTTGCCTTTTTTTTTGTTTGTTTTGTTTTGTTGTGTACAGATGTTGATAAAATGCAAGTCGTTCTGCTCGATTCTGAGAGTTTGCAGACGTTCCAAGGGAAAGCTCAGGAAACCTTATCTTCCAACTCGTGGAAAACAAAAGCTTCCAACTTCTCTCAAATTCCTTGTCTGTAACCAGAACCTCTACAAGAAAAGACTAGTTTCTTCAACTTCCGGAACCCAAAACCCAACCCCCACTTCCCAAAAAAGTGAAATATCACTGCGTTCCTCTTGGATGCAAATGTATGCCAAAGCTACATCATATTCAACGAAGCTTCGAATGACATCAATTTTCTGCAGAGAGGAGGATGAGAGAACTTAGCTTTCTGGAGATGCCGCCGGTGCCAAGCTCCAATCACTTCGAGTTCAAAGCAAAGACGTGGGTTTAGAAAAACCGTCGGAGGAATCCGAGCTCCAGATGCACCCTACTCGCCCCGTCTCTAAACCCTAGATCTTGTTTCAATTAGATGAGGAATGAACAGGTGGAGGAATAGAAGACAAGAAAGAGTTGTAGGTTTTCGGGCAGGGGACCGGGATCCAGTCCACAACAGGTGCCTTTACCCCACCCCCTTGGCAGTTTATAAAGATGGTTCGTCTGAACCGGCAACCGACCCGACCCGACCCGTTCGCTCGGTCGGTCGGTCGGTCGTTCCGTCGGTCTACTCAACCAAGTAAAAATTGTCCCGGTTCAAATTGTTCCGTATAATTAATTAATAATAATATCTCTTTTTGGCACAATTTTTATTTTTCCTATTTGGTCTCGTTGATATTGATATATATACAATACAATGCATCTATAATACCGTGATATCAACATTATATATATATATATATATATATATATATATATATATATATTAGAAAGAAAGAATGGAATGATAATCCATTTACATTATTTTGAAAATATAATGTTTACGATGTATGAACGAAAAATATTATAAATGACATCCTAAAGTTTTTTATGACTTGCATCCAACGCCCCAATATGAATTATGTCAATATCTATTTGTCAATATTATATGCCATGAAATGAATCATAAGAAATCGTTCTTTCCTATAAAAATATTGTAATGATGGGTTTCGACTTGTAATGTCTATTTCCATTTGTTGACATTATATGCAATAAAAAGAAAGACAAGAATTCACTAATTTATTTTAGTATATTATTTTTTTTATTTTTTTATTTTTTTTATTTTATATTATATTTTTATATATTATTTTTATTTATATTATATTATATATATTTTTATTTATTTATAAAGAAAAAAAAAACTATAACGACATTCAAAAACATCCTAATTGAATTTTTATTATTTTTTAATCAAACACCCTAATATAAATTATATCTATATCTATGTACTAGAAAGAAAATAGTGTCATGATATGAGCAAAATATTTGTATTCATATCAAATGACAAGAATTTGCATCATGATTCCTTTATAATATATAAATTATATTCGTACCCAATGATAAATATTTTCTATATATGAATGAAACAGTATAACAATACTCAAAAATACTTTAATTGATTTTTTATGACTTGTATCAAACATTTCAATGCAAATTATGTCTAAATTCATTTATTCATATCGTATGCAATAGAAAGAATTACAAGAATTTATATCATCACCTCATTCTATTGAGATACCATATTTTTTTCTGTGTAGGAACGAGAAACTTTTGATGACTTGTATGTTTATTTTTTAAATATAAATTATGTTTATATTTATTTCATCTTGTTTAAATTTCATAGGATGTGAATATATATATATATATATATATATATATATATATCATTGCAAAGTATGCTACAATCATTGTTGATAAACAACAATGTTACAAAGTGTCAAACATATAGTGTTAAATGCTCACGCAATGCATTATTGCTGGGATATTTGATCTCTTTAATTTTTTGTCCGACAAATGGGAGATGAGCCACAATATTCTTTATGTAGACGTCGAAGCATATTGATGATTGTTTCGCTTCTGTTATCATCAAAACTATGAAGTTACATAGTGATGATGTGAACAAAGAATATAAAATTTGTGATTTATAGCGTACAAAAAAATTTGTTCCTTGAAGTAAAGCACCCAAAGGTGCCGCCAATGGCTACGTGTGTTCATATCAAATCTATTTGGTCATTCCGAATTTGTTTTCCTTTGCATAACTTAAATGTCCACATTCCTCCTATCTACTAATAATATTGTGATGTATTTGTAAGATACACCGATTAGTTAAACTTGACAAGGAATCATATATTTAATAGGATGTAATTCCAACGTACGTTATGACAGTCGGAAGCAATGCCACATTGGAATATGCAGCAATTTATGTCGATGACATCTCCATTTCTCAATCCAATAATACATAGAATGTAGCGTACAAAATGCCTCATGTCATCCTAAAAGGGAGAAGTGGAAACACTATTAATTTACCAATAATATCACATATTTCATGTCATAGTTTGTCAAAAAAAAAAAAATTATATTAACCGGTCTAAATTATGCTGATCAAATAAACATATATTAGGTCAAACATAAGTTTTTAAATTATAGGCCAAGCTTAATATACCTAACTTGATCTTTTCAATTATTAATCAATTATCTTATCAACATATCTTTCTCTTAATTTTCTAACAATATGAGATGATTCATTCATCCGCATTTATTCATAGCGACATGACTCATCTTCATCCAATCAAACCATAGCTTGACTTTTTTTTTAATTTTTTTTTTTAAAAAAATATTTTAATCAGGATGAACAAATATTTTTTATTTATTTATTTTTGTCCACCGATACCATATCAAAAATTTTGTATTAACTAATCCAAATCATTTTAATCAGGAAGAACTTATTACCAATCAAAAAATACCTATTCAATTCACAAGCTTAAGCTTCCAGGTTACAAGCCAAACCTAACATACATACTCTAATATTTTCAATCATCAACGAACTATCATCTCACATACATGAATATTTCTTTATTATTAAATATAAAAATTAATAGTTTTATAGCATTTTAACAAAATACTATAATGCTATTAAAAGTATTGTAAGTGAGTCATATCAAATTAAAATATACTAGAAACATTTGATATAGTAAAGTAGGATTCAAATAAGTATATATGATAGTTTAGGAGGAATATTATACCAATTACAATGTTTTTTAATCATTTTATAGTGTTTTTAGTATCACAACAAAAATACAATAAAGCTATTAAAAAAATATTATAATTGAGATATGTGGAATTAAAATATAATACAAGTCAATTGATATACCAAAGAAAGATAAATTCTATGATTGTTATAGCATTATAGTGTTTTGCCTTCTAAACAAAAACAATATGACTAATTGAAAATGCTATAACTTACTGTATAAGGGTTTTGAATTGATAAAAAAGATTATAAATTAAGTTCTAACCTCATAAATTAATTATAAAATTATTCAAACATAGTGCAAAAACTTAATTTATATTGCACCTAGGTTTCAATATCTATAGAAACATCATGTTAAGCTAGGGTAAAATTGAATTAAATGATGACTTTATAATACTAAGCAAAATTATGCAACAAAAAGCAACGATTAAGAAATAAGTTGAAATAAATAGAATAAAACTAGGAAAAAAATTAAATTAGGAGATAAGTATTATATACGAACGAATAGAGAGGAGCATAAAGAATTAACACAAGAGGAGACGATCAACGAGAGTAATGGTATTCACTCCAGAGACGAAACGATGAAAGAGAGAAAATAATCGACAATTGATGGAAGCTAAAGCACAAGAGGAGAGGGAACAACTAATAAGAGCTAAGGCATAAGAGGGAGAAAATAATCGATAAGAGTTAAGGCACAATATGAGAGGAAATAGTTGAGCTAAGGCACGAGAGAAGAGGAAATAACAATAAGAGTTTAGGGTTTATGGTATAATCAAATAACTAATGGAATAAAAGAAGCCTTAAAGATTGTTGAAAATAGTTGACAGCATAGAGGCAAAGGGATGCGATAGGAAGAGACGCATTGTGTCTACTTTAGAAGTTAAACACAAATAAGAGGACATGAAGGCTTAGGTCTAATTCAGATCAAACTGATAAAAAGTAAAGATAAATATTTAATTAGTGAGAGGCATTAGAGTATTTAAAAAAATAGACAGCACCAAATGATAAAAAGTCCAAAACTAGAAGCACCCTCCAACAAAAGCTTAAAAAGATAAATATTTTCAGTAAATTTATACTTATATATTAAATATCATATTTTCTAAATCATATAAAATAATTCATCTATATATTGAAATTAATTTCACTTCAAACTCGACTTATATACATACTTGAATTAAAACCCTATTATAGTTGTTCATAGTAATAATAAAAGATATTACTATTTATAATTTTTTTATCATTTATAACCAACCCTATTTTAAAATTTTAAATATTTTTGAATTATCTATGTATATGCCCTCAATTTATAACTTAAAAATATTTTAACCATAAGATACGTCAATATCAATCCATAGAATAAATGATATATCATGAGGATCGCTAACTCGTGCATCACGAGATATGTTACATAATACATAATTCTATCAATGTTCCCACAATAAATCAATGTACTTATACTCTACGAAATATTTAACACCCCTCACTAGATAAAGAGATTATGACACTCTATGCAAGTATTGTAACTATCGTAAACCCCTATCTAGATGGTATGATTCAGAATAGTAATCACACTTCAAGCATATGGGGGAAAAAAGTGATAAATAACATCATATGATCAAGATAAGGGTTTCAAATCACCTTAATGATAAAAAAAAAAAAAAGAGATTCGCAATAATTCATTAGTTGATCAATCTATAATATACTATTATTTATTTTAGTTAAATGCACTTAAGTTTTAGTATTCAAATAGTTGAGCATCAGTCGTATATCTTTTAAATCAGCTTATGATGCTTTCAACAATATACTCTCGAGACAATTCATCTGTATGTGTAAGGATAAGCCTCGATTGGGAAGAGGAAAAATGCTCATAAATCTGAGTCTATATAACTAACGTCATTAATTACTAATCAAATTTATGTATATATTATTAAACAATTAAAATGATATTACACACATCCATATTTGAAATAGGACCAATTACCCAGCAAACTGGTTAACACGAACCCCAGATGTGAATCCAAGCTGTCAATACAAAGTGTGCAAGACATGAAGCTCCCCCCATGCATATCTCCCAAAGTGAATATAAATATCTCATAAGTACCAAGAAATGTATAAATATTAGTGTACCACTCTTATCACAAAACAATATACATCCAAGCAGATACAATAGATATGCCCTGTGCAACATGCTGAAAATTAATATCATCATCAATGGTAGAAAATATATATGTTTTAACCATTCTAATCTAACACTAAGATCACATCTCTCTTTAGAAAATGTTCGAAAACATTATCTACTGATAACTCGAGACACTCCAACGATAATTCACTTCCCTGAGCACATGTCAATGTAGGAAAATATACTGCCACCGCTCCACAAATGATGACAATAACATATGATCGATATACTGATACAAACATGTCATTACTCCTCTCGAGTCAAGTCTGACATGTATCACATCATCTGCACTTAGTGACCACATACATACATATTTGACAAGCATGGTTTAAACATTTTAGTTATCTCTACTCCCATATACCATAAGCAATGATTCAAAACTCTTCAATATTGATGGATCTACGGGGCTACTAGGATATACTTGATGGATATCCATCAATCAATGCTTCTGTAATATATTTGACCTACTCATCCTCATATGACCTTCACCTTCTTTGAGTTGGACAACCTCAAAAATCCTTATGATTCGATCCCCCATCGTGTATCCACACCATAATCTAATAGATTTTAACAACTCTATTATCATGACAAACAAACTGATAAAAGACTTGGAAAATGTAGTGTTAAAAATACTCAGAAGATATAGTACTAAAAATACCCAAAAAGATGTAGTGTTAAAAGCACATGGAATATGTATATTTCATATAGAATTGAAAGAGCCCAAAAAGATATATTTTTTGGGTTGTTTTAATAACATTTAGAGTATAAGTGTTCTGGGTATCATAAAAGAGATTTGAAAAATATATATTTCAGATTATTATTCTTCTTAAAATCGATCCTCTCTAGAATTTGAATGACATGACTCATGGGCCTACGAAGGTCGTGTGTCCGATAGTTGAAGAGACATCGGAGGGAGTGACAATCGGTATCGGATAAGATTGGTAGTGATAGAGGGGGGAGCATCAACAATAGGGACCGTGGGTTAGGGGTGACGAGCGATGGGGAGAGTCGATAACGACAGCAATAGTGTGCACATTAGCAAGGAGCAATGATCAATAGCAATAGGCGATGAGGAGATTCGATAACGACAATGTGCATGCACAAGTGACAAGGATCAATGACAATGAGTGATGGGAATAGTTGTCAACAACAACATGCATAACGACAGGGGCCAATGATCAACAATAGCGAGCGATAGGGAGAGTCATTTATAATAGAGAGTGGTGGAGAGAGAGTCAGTGACAACCAACATGCATAGGCGATAGGGAACAGTGATGAATAAGCTAGGGTCGATGATTAGTGGGGAAGTAATGATCGATGACAACAATTGGTAAGAATAGTCGACAATAGTAATTTGCACAACAATAGAGAATAGTGATTAGTGGCAATCGGCAATAGGGAGAGTCGACAACAATAACATGTGCAGATGATAGGGGGCTATGGGAGATAGACAAAAGGCAATAATTGAAGTTAACGATCGATCGATGGGGAGAGTAAGCAGTGGTAGGCTATGAATGCGGGGCTATAGGGAAGGAAAAAAATATAAAAGAGAAGGGTAAAAATAGAATTTGAAGGATTATAAATAATAAAATATTATTTTTTTATTTTTTTATGGAACTATGAATAATAAAGGGTTATGAATAGTAATAAAGGAGCTCTAAATAGTAAGCTCCATAATAAATTTTATTATTATTATTACTTAAAAATGATATTAATATACTTGAAATAAATTTGAGACGGAGAGAGATATGCTTATTTATGTGATGTATTATTATGAATAGTTTTAGAGCAATTTCGAATCTTCTTGCCCACCTTTTCGATGAAGGGATTCCGAGTCCTCCCTCACCAATTTTTCTAGATTTTCTTCTCACCAGCATTGCTTCTTCGCAACTCCTCCCGATTTCTAACACAATCCTCACGGATTTCGTGATTGTTCGACGAAATTAGAGCGAAAGGGGAAGCTTTGTGTAGGATTGGGCCTCCGGATCTCGTAATTTCTCTGAATTTTCCTGTGGATTTTGGTAGCAAGCTGGTGCCTTTCAGAGCTTAAATCCTGGCTAAAAACTGACCCTTTATTTCTCTTTTTCGTGGTCGCGTGCTCGTTCTGTGCTCACCGGAAGAATTTTTGAGCCTCGGGGGTTTAGAGGTTTCTTAGATTTTCTCAGCCTCGTTAGGATTTGTATGTATTTAATCAAAGGTTTCTTAGTTGCAATTTTTTGTTGTTGTAGTCTTCTTCGTTTTGGAGCCAACTGTTGGTTTTCAGAAAACAATTGATAAGATTATTCATAAAACACCAAGCTGTGGATCCATGGAAACAAGGTCTGGCCACCAGGATCAAGCAAGATTCAAAAGAGAGGCTTTGGGCACGTCCTGGTTATTGATGGATCAACAATCCCACTTGATGCAATAGCAAGGTTGCTCCCCCTTTGTGATCCACATTCTTTTGATACATCATCTGCTTTGACCAAAAGATCCAACTGGGTTAATGGCTACTCCGGTTTTGATAACAATGATTAGATCAAAAAATACCAAAAAATAGGATAACACAATGATAAAAAGGAAAACAAAAAAGCATGAAGCCTTAAGCAGGAACCTGTTTTTCCATTACCAGTTTTATTACCATTGATTTATGGTAAATATGGTTGGTGTCATCAAACCAACGCAATTTTCATCAAAATACAAGCACTTCTCATCAAACCAACGCACTTTTCCATGATGATGACGACGTGAAAAGAGCTTTAGATATTTTGCATACCATGCATCATAAAAGTTTAATCCTCCACATGTTTGATGCATATGAATGTGAATCGACATAAAACAATGACAATGTTGGGGTCATTACCTCAGTTTCGCGCTCTCTTCAGCAGAAATCTCAGTGAGAAGATGCCCAGCGCCAGTGTTTGCCAAAACCATCCCTTCGAATTTGCAGGGTCGATTCTTCTTGAGAGGTACCAGGCGTAGATGCTTTCACTGACATGCAAAGCTGCTGACACATTGAAGATGAGTCTCAGGGTCCAGACTGACCGGAAGAAGAAAAGACCAATTGCCCTTGTCCAAGCAAAAGGTCCCACAGGAGGCACGTAAGCTGCACAAAACAATATAGTCATCCCCAGGACGGAGAAGAGCCAGGTAAATATCGTCGGGCCATCCAGCTCTTTTCTCTTCCTCTCCAGCCAATATGAGATTGTCGCGTTCAAGCCCTCCTGAGGGCTCACAATTGGTACATAGCCTAGCTCTTGCCTAGCTTTTACAATGGAGAAGTAGTGTGTCACACCAATCTGTTCAAAGAATTATGGAAGTTAGATATTTCAGCAGCACCATGTGCCGTCAATGACCTCTTCATTTGAGTGCACATAGTAAATCACACATGATATGGAGAAAAAGCATCATATGCCACAATGACTTCATCTCTTATGTTTGACAAAGCTCCAAAAAATGATACTAGAAACTCCGGACAAACTTATGTTCATTGTGCTTGGTACTGAAAGGATCAAAATTGTGAATGGTAGCATGTGAAGCACAGTCACGGGACGACATGGGAAGATCTCAATATGGCAAGACAACAAGACATAGACGTCACATGTAAACAAGATTAGTTGCAATTCAAGTATGATGTAACCTCCTAGAAGGAAAAAAATAATTATGATGTTAACCTTCGCTACCAGCTGATTATTTTTAGTTTTTTCATTGAGACTACCCAAATAGATTCTGCATACATGTAGCAAGTGAAAACTCAAAATTGAATGAGAATTCACATTTGAACTCTAAAGAATACAAGTAAAATCTACAAGTGTCAGTGATCGAATTCAATGAAAAGTTCAAGTATCACTGACCTTGTAAACTTCGGCTGGAAGAAGCAGAGGTTGTGGAAGCCATCTACGATTGAGCCATGGATATAAAAGTGTATAAATGACCCAAAAAATTCGTGCCATCAACAGTGCAGGATGGACACCCAATGTCAGTCTTGGCAAGCCATAATCTAAACTCTGAAACAAAGGCTTCATTATAAACTCAAAAGTGTTGATTGGTGAGCCTGAATAGAAAAGCAAGTATGTTTCAAAAATTAGTTCATGATACACGAATAAAAAGAAATATGTAATATATGCTAAATAATTATTCATGAAAACAATATGAGTACACTTTTTGATAGGCTAACAAAACCATAAAATGGATGTAACCTGTATCTTCGGTGTTACAGATGCTTACCTATATGATTTATTACAGATGCTTACCTACATTATTTTACTCCACGGCGTTGCCCAGAAAAGACCATACCATCAATATGACATTACATGACATTACCAAGGCAAAGGTAGTTCAGTTATACCTTTTTACTGCATGCTACATCATGAGAGACTCTACAGGTTAGATAGCACAGAATGCTAAAGACAAAAAGAAAAGACAAAATTCAGCAAAAGAGACGCCTTCAGGAAAATTCTTCAATACCAAGATGATGACAAAGCTAAAAGATCCCTTGGGTTTTCTAATATTTGCAATTATGAATGAGATAAAAATCTAAGATACAAATGTCATCTTATTCAAAACCAAATTATGGCATCTTCACGTGATTCTCATTTGAATTTTTAAATATCTCAAGGTATAGAACAGATGAGAATCCCATGCAAAGGTCGTCTTATTCAAACCCCAATTATGGCATGCCCTTTGCATCACAGCTCATATGCACTATTATTGTTCTTGCAGAAAGTTAAAGAGTGAAACAAGTGAAACATACTTTCATGTCTCTTTTAAAGGTGGAATGTCCCTTTCTAAAGGTATCCTCAGAAACAAATTTGTTAGCAACAAGGTGGAACCAGAGCTCAAAGTATGACAACACAGAGCTACAAGCCATAGACAAACCCCCCAGGCCTTGTCAAAAGAACTTCCTAAAATAAAAGCTTTTACTTGATAAAATGAGATCCATTATTATTGTCCAAAATTAGAGCTCAGATTATGTCAAAGAGAAAAAGAAAAAAAAAAAAGTCAGGTATCATTCACATTTTCCAAACTAAGGATACAGATGTTTAAGAAATGTAACTTTAATTCTGCCAAGTAATAATATATTTCTCTCTAGATATCAGCTGTTTTTAGCCCTTTATTCCTCTTGTATTCAATGTGTACTAATAATTTGTGCCTAGCAATCACTACATAGTCCTGATATTCCTCTTCATAATTTTAATAAAAAAAAAGCAGTCCAGTGCATGAGACTCATATCAATGCAGGGTGTGGGGCAAGGTAAGTGTTACCCTTGCAATCAGAGATTAACCATTACTCAAACCCTAGTCATCCAAGTTGCAAAAGAGCAATCTTTACCATATATCAAGGTTCGCTCTCTAACACCACGTGGTAGAGTTAGTATCAACAAATATTTGATGAATTTTATACAACTTCAGTCTTAAACAATTTCCACGTTTTAGAGAATTAGACAGTGTTTGATCGGACTGTACGTACTGGTCCGAGCACAAACCAGTGATTTAAAAAGCGCTAGGCGCCAAAAGGCGCCAAGGTTCAAAAACACCCGAGGCGCTAGGCGCTCGCCCGAGCGAAGCGAGGCGCTAAAATATAAAAATATAAAATATAATTAATAAAAATATAAAATTATATAATATAATTAATAAAAATATAAAAATATATAATATAATTAATAAAAATATATTATTAATCTATTAACAGTATTGAAAATTAATCATTTCAAAATTTAAATAAACTTAATATTAACAGTATAAGCATGCTGACGGAGAAACGAGGAAGCAGCGGCGAGCGGCAACGGCAGCGGGAAAGGGAGCGGGAGCAACGAGCAGCGGGAGGCGCGAGCAGTGGGAGGGCTCGCGGGAGGCGCGAGCAGCGACAGCGGCGAGCAGCGGGAGCAGGAGCGACGAGCAGCAGGAGGCGCGAGCGGCGACAGAGGCAGTGTTTGCGAGCAGCGACAGCGGCGAGCGGCGACAACGGCAGCGTTTGCGAGCAACGACAGCGGCGAGCAGCGAGATCGGGATCGGGAGCGGCAGCGGGTTAGGGTTGGGTAAGGGTTATATCAGTTTAGTTGGTTCGATTGAACCAACTAACAACCGAACCAGGACCGAACCAAACCTAAAATCCTGGTTCGGTCGCCTTGGTTTACCCAGGCGCTCGTCCGAAGCGCCCAGCGCCTGGGCTGGCAACGCCTGTTTGAAGCGCGCTGCCTGGGAGATTAGCGAGGCGCTTGGGCCTCGCCTCGCCTCGCCCGAGTGCCTAGGCGAGCGCCCAAGCGCCTTTTGCAATCACTGGCACAAACCAGTATGTGGATCAACCCCGTTTTGCGTGGTTTGATCCAAACCATTTAAAAAAACAATAATAAACACAAAGAAGGCTCACGTTGCTCAAATGCAAGCCCTTCCTGTGAGCCGCCGATAAGTACACTTCCTCTCCTCTTCTCCTCCTCTTTCCTCCACCACCTCCCCTTCTTCCTTCCCCTTCCTCCTTCCTTCTCTTCCTCCATTGCACCTTCTCTTCTCCTTCTTCATCTTCGAAATACCGATACATATCGGTGTGGCCAGGGACCGATACGGGTCGGGTATGCAAAAAAGTAATCCTTGGAATTAAATACTATATACTGCAATATCTAATGGAAGGAAACCACATGAAAATATATGTGCTCTGAAACAAAGATAAAATTCAATAGTTCATAACAAGGGACACACAAACAGTATATGCATTGGTCTGTCTTCTTCAGGATCTCCAAATGCAAGTGTAATACATTATAGAAGCTTGATTCCAAGAATCTGGTTGTTACCGTCAGAAATAAAATATGGTTGCCCAGCCGCCACAGGATGTCCTTCTCTACCAGGAATGTCATCTAAAAGTCCCATGCTTGCCAATATCAAAGCAAGAACAAGATTTTCCATATAGACCCAGTCTGTTTTTACACTTGGACTGCCCACTTTGAATAATGCCAAGCCCAGCTTTGCAAGGGAAATAATTCTTGGAAAGTGCCTTTCCTCACCGGGTCCATAAATAGCAGCAGGACGAACTGCACAAGTATAAAGGCAACCATCTTTTTTCCTATAACAAGAAAAAAAAAATAAAGAAAATACTATCAAGGTCTCATGGAAGCTTAGTGAGGTGGACTTATCAAGAATTTATATACCATGGTGGAAGTACAGTAAGGATGGTACTCATCGAATATTTGTCTACCAGAGTGTAAATACAGTATGTATCAATCTGACCAGGAACTTAAATGTTGGACCACAATACATCAACCCAAGCATGTTGGATGGCTTATATCCCTCCCTAGTTAGTTTTGTATTTGACCGCTTCCATAACAGCGGTCCAACTGTTTAACAAATAAAACTGGCTGACGAAAGAAGTAAGGGTCTGAAAGAGCTAGCATCCCTTAGTTTGAGTTGCAGAAGCTTGAGCCTACACTAGACATGAGGAAAGAGGAGAAAAAGAAATGGAGGAATCCTAGTCCAAAAAGAAGAAGCTTGAGGACAGATAGGTGTGCTATAATTTATATATAAGTTTTTTTTGTCTTTTTCATTAAAAGCTAAAATTCTGAAAGTTTGATGCTACATTCAGCTACCAGAAATCGTTGAATTTGCTTCATGTTTATGGAACCAACTGTCATTTCATTCTAATCAATGGCATCACAATAGCTCATCTGGGAATAAACAATATATTCACTAGTCTCCCAAGAACCTCTCAGAAAAAAAAGCTCATGAAGAAGCTCCTCTTTACTCCAAGAGAATCTCAATCCACTAGAGTTACCTGGATGCAACACTTAGCCTCCCCTTGCACTCGTTAATTCTTAAAAAAAATCATAAAGACATTAAATGAACTTGGCATTAGATGCTTGCAGATCCAACAAAAACTAAAAATTTAAACATAGAGCTAAGCTTGCTCAGTTGCCTAAAGAATAAAATTTGACCAGCAGTATCTATTAAAACAAGCCATAAACAAACACAACCATCATCCCAATAACAAATCCTAAGAACTCAACTACATGGCTCAACTATGACTCGATCAATTTACCTTTGTTCTGCAACAGGAAGTTCTTAAGCCAACCTAGGCATGTCTCTCTATGTCTCCTTATCAAGGTTATGAGAACTACCTCAATTGCTAAAGATAGACATGCTTATCTTACAAAAAAAAGATCATTAAAGGAAACACAAATGACTATATGCAAAATAACATTTAAGAACTTCAAAAACTTACTTGGATGGACGACCATTACTTTTAAGAACCAGCTGTTCTGCAATAGATTTACTCCGGCCATATGGATCAACATGTTCATCAATAGGAAAATACGGTAATGATTCATTCCCATTTACAATCTCCTTTCCTCCAAAGACAACATTATATGTACTCACATAAACTAGCCTTTTGATACCAAACTCATGGCAGACATCCAACATGTTGCAGGTTCCATTTATATTAACTTCATCAGTACGCCCAGCTTGGAGCATTTCCTTCCCTGACATTCCATATGAAGCAAGATGAAAAACACAATCTGCACCTCGTAAAGCTTTTCCAACATCTTTCTTCCGACTCACGTCCCCTGCAAAATTTAGATGAATTATGTTACTATATAAGTGGCTTAAGAATAGCTCATCATAATAGAAACACAGCACTATAAGCCAGCCATAAAAACAACTCCTAGCATCTCAAATAAGTAAGTCCACATAAACTATTTTGTTCCATAATTCCTTATTAATATTTCTGTATTTTAGTATTATGCATTACCACACCAAATGTTTCTTCAACAATATCCACCAGCTGAAACTTCTCTGATTTAAACTCAGATTTACAACCTTTATACCATCAATAATATATCAGATAAAAACAGATCCTGTAATCCAGTGAAGAACAGATCCTACGCTGAATCTATTTGTGCTAGATCCAATCTGCAGTCACAACACCCCATTTCAGAGCTTCCTTTATCTTTCTGCCCATTCACACCCAAACAAAAAAGATCATACAGACTTGGATCTTCATGTTTATATTTTATGTCTTCCAAAGTACCCTAACCCAGTATCTTCCTGTTTTCATCCATATTCAGGATCCTATGCCCTTAGATTTTGTTGTTGGCTACATTTTCATGAAAAATCCTACTTATAAAACACAACTTGACCAAATCTATCGTTTGAACATCATAAGGCCCTATTCCAACACTTGATCTTCTTTCTCTCTCACCCCAGGTAAGATTGGTGTTGGAATGTGGATAAACCACATTGGCCTATCACAATAACCAACTCAAAAACCTGTGGACACTTGCATAATTACATCATCGATAAGTGCCTCCATTGTGATTATCATTAGCCAAATGAATTCCATAACTGAACCATTGCCTTAAAGGATCATATATGTTGGTGTGGCATTCATCCCAGAATGCAAATAAGGTAAGCAGTTAAGTTTAAATGATAGGCTAGTAAATGGTTGCAAAAATGAATAAATCAACTGAACAATATGCAAGAAAGACCTAATCAATTTTGGGTTCAATTAAATGATTGCCCAATGGTAGGCATACTACTTGTTAGATAAGGTTGAATGAATTTTACGATAGTGAATGACTCATCAGAAAGAGCAGCAACTGACAATGCATTCAAGCCTATATTATAGTTTGTTACAGCAATCAGAAAAAATAAAGGTTTTAAAGATCGACCCATCTCGAATTTGACAACCAGCTATGACCCTGATAAGATAAATACAGTTTTTCACTCAGCGCACAAAACTTCACAATTTCGCCTAAAACTAAGGTTGAATGAATTTTACGATAGTGAAGACTCATCAGAAAGAGCAGCAACTGGACAATGCATTCAAGCACTATATTATAGTTTGTTACAGCAATCAGAAAAATAAAGGTTTTAAAGATCGACCCATCTCGAATTTGGAACAACCAGCTATGACCCTGATAAGATAAATTACCACAACTGACAATGCATTCAAGCACTATATTATAGTTTGTTACAGCAATCAGAAAAAATAAAGGTTTTAAAGATCGACCCATCTCGAATTTGAACACCAGCTATGACCCTGATAAGATAAATACAGTTTTTCACTCAGCGCACAAAACTTCACAATTTCGCCTAAAACATAAGGTTGAATGAATTTTACGATAGTGAATGACTCATCAGAAAGAGCAGCAACTGGACAATGCATTCAAGCACTATATTATAGTTTGTTACAGCAATCAGAAAAAATAAAGGTTTTAAAGATCGACCCATCTCGAATTTGAACAACCAGCTATGACCCTGATAAGATAAATACAGTTTTTCACTCAGCGCACAAAACTTCACAATTTCGCCTAAAACATAAGGTTGAATGAATTTTACGATAGTGAATGACTCATCAGAAAGAGCAGCAACTGGACAATGCATTCAAGCACTATATTATAGTTTGTTACAGCAATCAGAAAAAATAAGGTTTTAAAGATCGACCCATCTCGAATTTGAACAACCAGCTATGACCCTGATAAGATAAATACAGTTTTTCACTCAGCGCACAAAACTTCACAATTTCGCCTAAAACCCTACACCAACTGTTGTAGTTATCGAAGAGAACAAGAAGAGCACGCGATCACCAACCACTCGATTTCTACAGTTGATCAATCTGATAAATTAGGGATTTAGGGCCTCCGAGAAAATCTAACGGCCAAAAGAAAGAGTTTTAGGGCAACAACGTATCAAAAAAGTCAGATTGAAGCCGAAACCGCGCCGTACTTGGAAGAGACCGCAGGCGAAGAAAGAGAGAGAAGAAGAAAAGGCGGACCTTGGATGCACTCGACGCGGGCCTTGCGCAGCTGGATGGACCAGGGGGAGGCGCGGCGGGGGTCGAGGGACCGGACCTCGGCGGCGCCGCGGCGGACGAGCTCCAGGCAGAGGGCCGCACCTACGAACCCTAACCCTCCCGTCACCACGAAGGTGTTCCCCTCGATGCCCTCGTGCTCGCTAAGATGCATTCTCTCTCTCTCTCTCTCTCTCTCTTTGGAGTGCGTTGACGAGACTCCTACTTTGTGTTGGTCGCAACACGAGCGGGATGAACCTGTCCGGGATTCAGGATCCCGCGCTATTTCTCCTATCCATCCCTTCATGGAAACAGATGCCCCGATACGCAGGAAATGTATTTGTCTTTTTGTACTATTTCACTCTTCACTATGTAACATTATCGAGATTCGATCTCCCCATCAACAGATTCTACGTGTATATTATACGAAAATATTATCTCCATCACTGGCGAGTCGTCGGTACACCTCCCCATTAATTTTATAACTGAATAGATCATTATTAAATGAGTAGATCAGCGGATCAAATCATGATTTAGTATTTTATATACATATATATATATATATATATATATAAAATATAATACAAATGACAAGATGTGCACGAGATAAATGCGGTCTTACATGACTTGGGCTGGACAAGCTTTCGGCCCGGTAGGTCCGTAAAACCCACCAAGATTGTCATAAATCTTTTAGCTAAAGAAACTTGTAAGACAAAAGACTATAACCCTCGATAAAAGGTATATTTGTTATCTAACTGCCAATTTAATATTTTAAGGATAAATATATTATTTTATTTTAGAATAGCAATAATTTGGTTGGAATACTATCACCATAATTGACTCATTAATTATTGGGGGGAAGGAAAAAAATTAAAAATAAAAAAATTAAAGAACAATAAATAAATAACATATCAAAAAGACGATATAAGTCATGTTAGGATCGTGAATGACACTAAAAGGGAGGTGAATTAGTGCTATCATAAACTTTCAACGATTTTAAAAAATTACGTTCGGTAAAGCCTATAAAGGAAATTCGTTTAAACTTGAAAACATTCGGAAGGGTGTATGCAAAAGTAGTAGACAGTTAAATAAAAAGGCAATGAAGGTAAATAGCAAAAGAAAAGAGCACACCGGATTTATAGTGGTTCGATCGTCGTGACCTACATCCACTCCTAATTTCTCCTCCGTCGAGGTCATCGGCTTCTACTATCGATCTTCTTTCAATAGACGAAGATTAATTACCCTCTTATAACTCTTTCTCCTTTTCATAGATTTAGGAGACAATCTTTACAAGTCTCACACTTCTCTTAGAATGATCACAAATCTTAAGGAAGAGGAGGACACCTAGCATTTTTTCAAGACTTTAACAACTCAGAATCTCAAGGCTTTTGTTCACTTTTCGTGCTTTGTCAAGCAGAAATGTGTGGGATATTTATAGGCCCTAAATGACTTTAAAAATAGAGCCAAAACGTGTCTCATTTTGGGTTTTCAATGGTACTGATGGTACCACCACTTGCTCCCTTGACAACTAGTGGTACTACTACTAGTCTAAGTGGTATAATCGCTTGACAAAACCTCGGAGACTAGACTCTAGTAGTATTATCGCCTGATAGCATTAACTATCGATAGTACCTCTGCCCAGTCTGGGTGGTACCACCACTAGTTCTAGGTGGTCGAGCCTCAAGTGGTTCCACCGCCAGCACTAGCGGTGTCACCACTTGACGTGGCTCTAAGTTATTGAATGGGCCAAACAAGAAGCCCAATTCAACCTTAATTTGAGTCAAATTGGTCTCTAATTGAGTTAGTAGAGTTACACCCAAACCTAACTTAAACTAAGACCTAGCTACGATGGTTAAGACTTAAACAATTACAACACAAGAAGCTAAGTTATCCTGCACATCATTTGTTCATTCGAACTCCTAGCAAACTTCCAACAAACTTTCGCTGCATCGTCTGAACCTTTATCGTATCGCCTGATTTACTTGTTAAATCTTAGATTTTGATGATGAAATCAATTGGTAAATTATTTGACCTAATTTATGTGTTGAGATAAGTGTGTAGGATTAACTACGATAGCGGTGAAGCATAAAGTAGATGATGGGCTAAAGTCGAAGATTCAGACGATATACCGGAAGTGTGTCGCGAGCTTGCTGAGAGTTTGTCGGAAGATCATCGAGAGTTCATCAAAAGATCGCTAAGAGTTTATCGGGAGTTCGTTGGAAGCTCGCCGAAAGACTCGTCGAGAAGTTCGTTAGAGGTTTGCCGAGAGAAAAATCAACATATTGGACTATGATTGTTTGCCTTAATCATAGTTAGAACATTAGTTAAATTAGGATTGGGACGTAATCGCACTAACTCAGTCAGGGGCCAACTAGGCCCTTAACAGGGCTGAATTGGGCCGATTGAACAACCCATTCAGCACCTGAAGTCTCGGTCGGCGGTGGCACCACTTGGGATGCGGCCTCCTAGGTGGTCTAGGCGGTGGTACATGTTGAGAAATCTTGGGGCGACATCATATGCGCAGCGGAAGAACAAAAAAAATAAAATTCCTAATTCCCAAAGATATGTTTGTCGTCGTGTAAAGATTGGTGTGCAAAAATCCATGAAACAAAAAATCACATGTGAGATAGATTGTGTTACTTAGGGAGATCGTATATCCTTGAATCACTGCAGATCTCTAGGAGAGGGTGAAGGAGGTCAAGCGCCCTCCTCTCTAACGGTGATCTATACAGTAGGGCTGCGATGATGCTTCTCAAAACCCCAAGCCTACTTTGAGGTAGAGAGGGGGAAGAGAATAGGAGAGGCAACTAAAAAGCTCTAGCTTATGAACCACTTATTCTCTCCTATTTATAGAGGTCCCCTATCAACTTAACCCTAATGGATCTTGCCCTATTGGGTATTGGATCTCCATTCAACTGTCCAAGTATCTTAAATTAGTGGATCTCTATCCAATAATCTCTCATGGGCTCTTATAGGATCTCATCCATAGGATCCAATAATTTAGGGGCTTATTGGATATCTAATAAGATAGTGGGTTCGATGAATATTTCATATCCAAACCTCTAATAATCGCAATGCCTACCATATGTGTGTAACCCTCTAGGCCCAATATCGAGCTGGCCATAAGTCATACCTATCAGAACTCCTTTTGGCTCAGTGAATTATTATCTCCATAATAATTCACTTGACTCATCAATGACAGATATACTAGGCCACTACACTATAGTCCCCATACAATACAGGAGAATCCAATCCATTGGACCTGTTTATCCTTAGTTATCGTGTACCTATTGAATCTTAGATTTTGATGATGAAACCAATTGATAAGTGTTTATGATTTAATATGTGTTTTGAGTGACACAGGAAGCTTCGATCATGATGAGACAATTAAAGTAGGAAGAATCATGTTAGACCGGTGGAACATGTTAAAAGATTAGACGTTGAGCCGGAGGATCGATTGACGTATCGATAAAAGGTTTCAGGCCATGAGTTTAGGCATCGGGCCAAAAAGAGCAGATATTGCACCAAGAATTGGAGTTACAGAGGTCAATTGGTCGATTGGGCAATAGGCCGCAAGAGAGAATGATGCGCTGAAGAATCGGAAGAAGCGTCGATGGACCAATGACATGTCGGACAATATGATTCATGCTTAGTAATAATTGTTTAGATCGAAGTGTGTTTTACATGTGCAGGATTAACTACGATAACAAGGCATAAAGCAAAATGAAGTCCCAGAGTCAAGAATGCGATTTCGTTCTTAGTTCGAGAATTCGTCGAAAGTCCGAACGTTCATCGGAAGTTCTGCCGGAACTAATTGAGAAGTCCTAGAGCTTACCAAAGAAGCTCGTTGGAACTCGCCAAGAAGATCGTCATGAAATCCAGGAGCTTGCTGGGAGTCTGCTAGAACATTACCAAGAGATCATCGAAAGTTCGTCAGAAGAAAACTAGACTTATGAACTTGTTTAGCTTAAGTAAATGTCTTAGAATTCATAGTTAGCACATAAGTAAGATTGAAATTGGGCCAATCCAATTAGGGGTCAATTGGGCCCATGTAAGGACTGTGTTGGGTCCATTGAAAGACCCAAACAGTGATCCAACAAGTGGCACTATCATGGCACAGTCTCCGAGACTGTGTCAGGTAGTGGTACCACTAGTCTGGGCGGTAGTATCGCCAGTCTAAGCGATGGTACTGCCCAGCACAGCCTCCCAAGCGGTGGTACCGCCAAGTGACAGGGTGCTAGGCGGTGGTACCGCCAGATTGGGTGGTGGTACCGCCCAGTGCAGTGTTAGTGTCAGACTGACACTGGTAGTGGTACCACCCAGCACAGGCGGTGGTACCGCCCGTACCCAAGAAACTCGGGATGAGAAATTTTTAGGCGCCAAGTTTGAATCCACTTGAAGTATATAAATACCCCTCTCATCCCTGGTTAACATACACATAAGCACAGAGAATTTAAAAAGGGAAAAATACTATTGTAATCTCTTGTGAGAATCCTTATCTTATAGTCTAAGTGTTAGAATAGTTTAAGAGAGGAGTGAGTGCTTGTAAAGGTTGTCTCCTAAACCTGTGAAAAGGAAAAGAGGGGTGTAAGAAGGAGGTTGATCTTCACCTATTAAAGGAAGATCGATAGTGGATGTCGGTGGCCTCGACGGAAGAGGAATTAGCGGAGTGGATGTAGGTCATGACGACCGAATCACTATAAACTCATTACTAAATTGCCTTACAATCTTCCATACGCTTTCAAGCAATCTTTTCGAAATCGGTTTTCATCGAATGTATAAAAAGATTTCTTAAAACCGACGTGATTTTACCACTACACTAATTCACCCCCCACCCCCCGCCGTCTTAGTGCCGACTGCTTTCCTAACAATTAGTATCAGAGCCACATTTTTCTCATTTGGTTTAACACCCAAAGAGAAATGGCTCTTTTCGACTTTCAAAAGGGTCACTCTCTCATTCGTCCTCCCTTGTTCAATGGGACGAACTACACATATTGGAAACTCGAATGAGAGTTTTCTTACTTTTTTTAGATTTAAATTTATGGAGTATTGTGAAAAATGATTTTCGAATGTCTTCTCTTCCAATGAACCATTAGAATGATTTGGAGAAGAAGACTTTTTCTTTAAATGCAAAGGCTATAAATGCCTTATTTTGCGCTTTAGATAAAACTTAATCGAGTTTTTACTTACGAAACGACTTTCGATATATGGCACACTCTTGAAATCACACACAAAGGCACTAGTAGAGTAAAAGATTCTAAGATAAATCTTTTAATGCATGATTTTGAACTTTTTCGAATGAAGCCAAGTGAAATCGTTGTTGACATGTATACCCGTTTTACGGATGTCATCAATGGTTTAAAAGTTCTTGGCAAATGTTTTTCTAATTTTGAACTCGTTAATAAGATTTTACGATCACTTTCTAAAAATTGGGATTCAAAAGTAACGACAATACAAGAATCAAAAGATTTGAACCATTTTCCGATCGATGAACTAATTGGGTCTTTAATGACCTATAAAATGAGTTTTATGACACATGTGGCACAAAACGAACTTCAGAATAATCTTTCAAAGAACAGGAAGGATTTCAGACTTAGAATAATCGAAGACCACTCGAAAATAAGCTCAAGTGATGGTGAACTTGAACTCCTTATGAAATTTAAAAAGTTAATAAAATAACGATTAAAAAATAAAAATAAACTTAAAAAGAGCGGAACTACTTGCTACGAATGCAAGAAGAAGTTACCAAAAGACGAATCAAGCTCATCCGAAGACGAGGAGCAAACCGATGAAGACAAAGTGGCGAACCTTGCTTTGGTGACTCTCATCAATGAGGTAAATAAATCAAACAAAACTCCTTTAGTTTACTTTGAAATTACTTGATATTTTTTATGAGTTATTTTTAATTTAGTTTAAGAAAATTATATATTTTTTTCTTGAAAATTACATGTTTAATAATGTAATGAAAATGTAAAAAATTAGGAATCATACTTATCTTTCTAGTAATTTTGAAAATGATCATGAAAATTACATATTTTATGATAAATGAACAAAAATGTTAGACTTAAATCTAATACTTAAGAATAAGATACATCCTATGTATGTTTTTAAGAAGCAATAATGTATATCTTGATGATTTTCATATTGATTTTCGATTTTGTTTTGTTTGAAAATGCCTTATGCTCAATGAAACCATGATTCTTTATGTTTAATGATTTTTTTTTTGGCTTGTATGCCTTATCATGATGAATGTTTTGAAAATAAATGTTTGCATCATGCTTGATGATTTTTCTGCATGAGGACCTAAAGTAATGATTTGAAATCATATGTTTTGGAATTATGTGTTACACTTTTTGATCTTGATGATTTTTTTATCTTTCCGTTTTAAATGTTGATGCATGATTTTGACATAAGAATAAATATTTGGGCATACTAATATAAAGTCAATCACACAAATTGAAACTAAGGTAGTTTAGATATCCTTAAGAATCTTTCAACATCATGTTCAACGAAACCATGCTTGATGTCTTAATGAAAATATAATGATGATTTGAAAGCATGCTTAACGAGTTTATATTTCAAACTTATGCATGATAGTTTTTACGATCTTTTGAAAGTTCTTTTTCGGTGTTAATGAATGATGCATAGATTTGACATAAAAGAAAAGAACATGCATGTATGAAATCAATCAATAAGTTGAAACAAAAAAAGGAAAGTATTTTTCTTAAAAACCTTTCAAATCCCTATCTTATCGATTTTTCACTAAGAGATCAATAAAATTATTTATGTAATTTTGAATCTCTTGAAAGTAATGATGAGATTTTGATGATTTTAACGATTTGAATTTGAATGAATTTTATCAAAATCATGATCTTGATTTCTTGGAATTACATGAGATTTTTTTAAAAATCAAGATCTCTTCTTTGTACTCCTACAATTTTTTTTAGTATTTTATTTAAGATGAGATTTACTATATGAATCATATCTTTTGGTATTTACATGATCTTATCTCTAATGATATGATTTATTTTTGTATAACTCCATGTATTCATCACCCAATTAATTTTTCTTGATGAGATGAAATGAATGTGATGAAATAAAATTATGCATGAAATACAAATGGGAAGTTTTGACCAAGCATGATAGGATGTAATTTGACAAATTGATAACATCATAATATAAAATATTTATGATTTGGAATGATGCATGCAATACTTATGATTTTATTATGATGATGTATTACATATGATGTGAATCATGATTAAAATTGCCTTGATTTGAATTCAAGGTTTATCTCAATGGTGGCACTTTGAAATAAGAATGATTACTTATATTTCTCATGCTTTGAAAATTATTGTAAAAGGAAAAAGAGATACAAAATTGTATTTCTCCCTTCTTTTTGATAATGACAAAGGGGGAGATAGCTAGCTTGCACAAGTCAAGAAGATGCAAAAACTTGCTTGCTTGCACATCTAAAGAGAAGCAAAAATTGCAAACATACATATCGTAAAAAAAGGCAAAACTTTTTAGTTTGCACATTTTAAAAGCAAGAAATGATATCTTGTAATCTCAAGAGATGCAAAAGTGATATCTTGCCTATCTCAAGAAACAAAACTTGCAACTTGCACATCGCAAAAGAAAGCAAGAATTGTTAGTTTGCACACTTCAACAAGAATACTATCTTGCATTTGTTTTTGAAAATTTGCTAGCTTGCATGCTCTTAAATGATATGAATTTGCTAGCTTGCATGATAATTAAACTTAAGATTTATTATGTAATGATTTGAACTTGTATCTCAAACACTTAGAAAATTACACTTCTCCTTTTTGTTGATGATAAAGGGGGAGAAGTATGATCATGTTATGCATAATGACGTATTGTAAATATTCATGATGAAATTTGCAATGACTTGAATTCAGCTTGAATTCAAGGTTCTATCAATGCCATATTGATAGGAGGAGTTTGTTTAAACTCCGGGAGTTAAGATTAACTCCGTCATCAATTAGTTGTCATCATAAAAAAGGGGGAGATTGTTGAATTTTAGATTTTGATGATGAAACCAATTGATAAGTGTTTATGATTTAATATGCGTTTTGAGTGATGCAAGAAGCTTCGATCAGGATGAGACAATTAAAGCAGGAAGAATTATATTGGGCCGGTGGAACATGTCAGAAGATTGGACGTCGAGCCAGAGGATCGATCGACGTTTCGACAAAAGGCTTCGAGCTATGAGTTCGGGCATCGGGCTAAGAAGAGCAGATATTGCACCAAGGAAATCAGAGTTGCGGAGGTCAACTGGCCGATTGGGCAATAGGCTGCAAGAGAGAACGATGCGCCGAAGAATCGGACGAAGCGTCGATGGACCAATGACAATGCCAAACAACATGATTCATGCTTTATAATAATTGTCTAAATCGAAGTGTGTTTTACATGTGTAGGATTAACTATGATAGCAAGGCATAAAGCAAAATGAAGTCCTGGAGTTAAGAACGTGATTTCGTTGGGAGTTCAAGAGTTCGTTGAAAGTTCTACCGGAACCAACCGAGAAGTCTTGGAGCTTACCAAAGAAGCTCGTTAGAACTCACCAAGAAGATCGCCGTGAAGTCTAGGAGCTTGCCGGGAGTCCGCTGGAACATTGCCAAGAGATCGTCGAAAGTTCGTCGGAAGATCGTTGGAAGAAAACTAGACTTACAGACTTATTTAGCTTAAGTAAATGTCTTAAAATTCGTAGTTAGCACATAATTGGGATTGAAATTGGGCCAACCCAATTAGGGGCCAGTTGGGCCTATATATGGACCGTGTTGGGCCCAATAAAAGGCCCAAATAGTGACCCAACAAGTGACATCGTTGTGGCACAATCTCTGAGATTGTGTCAGGCAGTAGTACCGCCTAGCACAGCCTCCCAAGCGGTGGTACCGTCAGTCTGGGTGGTGGTACCGCCCAGTGGCAGGGTGACAGGCAGTGGTACTGCCCAATGTAGTGTCAATGTCAAACTGACACTGGTGGTGGTACCGCCCAGCACAAGCAATGGTATTACCTGTACCCAGGAAACCTAGGATGGAAAATTTTTAGGGTCCAAGTTTAAATTCACTTGAAGCTTATAAATACCCCTCTTATTCCTGGTTAACATATACACAAGCACAGAGAATTTAAAAAGGTAAAAACATTATTGTAATCTCTTGTGAGAATCCTCCTCTTCTAGTCTAAGTGTTAGAATAGTTTAAGAGAGGAGTGAGTGCTTGTAAAGGTTGTCTTCTAAACCTATAAAAAGGAGAAGAGGGGTGTAAGAAGAAGGTTGATCTTTGCTTATTAAAAAACAATCGATAGTGGATGCCAGTGGCCTCGACGGAAGAGGAATCGGCGGAGTGGATGTAGGTCACGACGACCGAACCACTATAAACTCGGTTTGCATTTACTTTTAAGCAATTTACATTTACTACAAATCATCTTACTTGCTCACTGCTCAATTAACTTACACTCTTACACTTTCAAGCAATCTTTTCGAAATCGGTTTTCATCGAACGTATGAAAAGATTTCTCAAAATCGACGTGATTTTACCGCTACACTAATTCACCCCCCTCTTAGTGCCAACTGCTTTCCTAACAGTACCTATAGTCCCTCATCCATCTAATATCCCAGAGATCGTATATTTGACATGGTGTTGTCAGACCCATACAGTTTCTACTCGAGTCTCGCTCTAATCGGATTCTCCCGGATAACTCTTTCTCTCTCAATTCGAATGACCCTAGCTAGGGATTTGTCTAAGTAAGAACACATGACATTCCTCTCATGACACCGAGAGTGGATGATCCTCTATCGACACTCAATAATCCTCGTAAGGTTAGCTACCACTCATAATGACCAGCTGTACTAGATCTAGAACCTCTAGACTTATAAGTCTGATATCAAAGAATGGAGTACTCATACAGGACATCCTTAATGTCTTAAGTCTAAGGACCAGATATACCATTGAGACTACGGAATCGCTGTATGACAATAAGGCATCATCAACCATTCAGCATTCCGTAAGCGGATTAATCAGTGTACTCATTTCCCAATGAGCACCTATATTGTATCCCTAGTGTCCCAACACAAGTAGCTATAAGACCAACTGCATCCATCATATGGATGGGTATATAATACACCAGTCTGTTTGGTTATCTCAATATTCCTCTCGAGTAACCTATGACCGGGATTATTTAGAATTTGTGTTTAAAGACGAATCGATCTCATTATTGTGATCTCATCACGATCCGATTCCCATTGTACAAATCCAAGGGCATCACAATATTATATATATATATATATATATATATATATATATGCAACAAATAATATAAAGTGATAAATACCAAAATATAATAAGCAAAATAACTGTTTGTCAAGTCACACGTGCCATCACTCATGTGACTAATAGTACCACCATTAATTAATGCTATCAAGCAGTGGTACTATTAGGAAAAGATTAGCACTAGGGAGGGGTGAATTAGTGCAGCGGTAAAATTATGTCAATTCTGAAAAATTCTTCATACGATAGAAACCGAACTTGGAAGATAACTTGAAATCTTGTTCATATATGTAGTGAAATGTAGTAAGCAAGTAAAGAGGTTTGTAGTAACGTAAATTGCACAAAAGAAAAGCAAACTAGATTTTTATAGTGGTTCGGTCATTGTGACCTACATCTACACTACCGATTCCTCTTCCATCGAGGCCACCGTCATCCACTATCGATCTTCTTTCAATGGGTGAAGATCAACTATCCTTTTACACCCCTCTTCTCCTTTCACGTGTTTAGGAGACAACCCTTAAAAGCACACACTCATCTTTAAAGAAAATTCTAAGTCTAAGCTAGAGGAGGGATCAATTAAGTAATTTCTACAGCATTTTCTTACTTTGTGCTTGTGTATGTTAATCAGGGATGAGAGAGGTATTTATAGGCCTCAAGTTAATTCGAACTTGGAGCCTAAAAATATCTCATCCCGGGTTTCCATGGTACGGGCGATGCCACCGCCTGTGCTGGGCGGTACCACCGCTAGTGTTAGTCTGACACTAACACTACACTGAGCGATACCACCGCCTAGCACCCTGCCACTAGGTGGTACCATCGCTTGGAAGACTGTGCTGGGTGGTACCACCGCCCAGACTAGTGGTACCACTGCCTAACACAGTTTCGGAGACTGTGCCATGACGGTGCGACCTGTTGGGTCACTGTTTGGGCCTTTCATTAGGCCCAACATAGCCCTTACATAGGCTCATATATATATATATATATATATATATATATATATATATATATATATATATATATATATATATATATATATATATATATATATATATATATATATATATATATATATATATATATATATATATATATATATATATATATATATATATATATATATATATATATATATATATATATATATATATATATATATATATATATATATATATATATATATATATATATATATATATATATATATATATATATATATATATATATATATATATATATATATATATATATATATATATATATATATATATATATATATATATATATATATATATATATATATATATATATATATATATATATATATATATATATATATATATATATATATATATATATATATATATATATATATATATATATATATATATATATATATATATATATATATATATATATATATATATATATATATATATATATATATATATATATATATATATATATATATATATATATATATATATATATATATATATATATATATATATATATATATATATATATATATATATATATATATATATATATATATATATATATATATATATATATATATATATATATATATATATATATATATATATATATATATATATATATATATATATATATATATATATATATATATATATATATATATATATATATATATATATATATATATATATATATATATATATATATATATATATATATATATATATATATATATATATATATATATATATATATATATATATATATATATATATATATATATATATATATATATATATATATATATATATATATATATATATATATATATATATATATATATATATATATATATATATATATATATATATATATATATATATATATATATATATATATATATATATATATATATATATATATATATATATATATATATATATATATATATATATATATATATATATATATATATATATATATATATATATATATATATATATATATATATATATATATATATATATATATATATATATATATATATATATATATATATATATATATATATATATATATATATATATATATATATATATATATATATATATATATATATATATATATATATATATATATATATATATATATATATATATATATATATATATATATATATATATATATATATATATATATATATATATATATATATATATATATATATATATATATATATATATATATATATATATATATATATATATATATATATATATATATATATATATATATATATATATATATATATATATATATATATATATATATATATATATATATATATATATATATATATATATATATATATATATATATATATATATATATATATATATATATATATATATATATATATATATATATATATATATATATATATATATATATATATATATATATATATATATATATATATATATATATATATATATATATATATATATATATATATATATATATATATATATATATATATATATATATATATATATATATATATATATATATATATATATATATATATATATATATATATATATATATATATATATATATATATATATATATATATATATATATATATATATATATATATATATATATATATATATATATATATATATATATATATATATATATATATATATATATATATATATATATATATATATATATATATATATATATATATATATATATATATATATATATATATATATATATATATATATATATATATATATATATATATATATATATATATATATATATATATATATATATATATATATATATATATATATATATATATATATATATATATATATATATATATATATATATATATATATATATATATATATATATATATATATATATATATATATATATATATATATATATATCAATCCCAATTATGTATTAAGTATGATTTCTAAGACATTTACTTAGATTAGTCTGTAACTCTACTTTTCTTTCAGCGAGCTTCCGGCGAGCTTTTAGCGATCTTCCGACGAACTTTCGATGATCTCTCGGCAATGTTCCAGTAGACTCCTAGCAAGCTCTTGGACTTCATGACGATCTTCTTGGCTAGTTCCGACGAGCTTCTTTGGCAAGCTCTAGGACTTCTAGTTAGTTCCGGCAGAACTTCCGATGAACGTCCGGACTTCCGACGAACTCTCAAACTCCCATGAAATCGCGTTCTTGACTCCGGGACTTCATTTTACTTTATGCCTTACTATTATAGTTAATCCTGCACATGTAAAACACACTTTGATCTAAACTATTATTACTAAGGATGAATTATGTTGTCTAGTATGTCATTGGTCCATTGATGCTTCGCTCGATTCTTCGGCGCATCCTCCTCTCTTGCGGCCTATTGCCCAATCGCCCAATTGACTTCCGCAACTTTGATTTCCTTAGCACAATATCCACTCTTCTTAGCCCGATGCTTGAACTCATGGCTTGAAGCCTTTTGTTGATACGTCGACCAATCCTCCAGCTCGATGTCCAATCTTCTGACATGTTTTACCGGCCCAACATGATTCTTCCTGCTTTAATTGTCTCATCCTGATCGAAGCTTCATATGTCACTCAAAATGCATATCAAATCATAAACACTTATCAATTGGTTTCATCATCAAAATCCGAGATTCAACAAGTACTACCAGAGCTCGGTCTCTGAGCTTTGTCAGTCAATCGTACCGCCCAGACTGAGCAGTGGTACCACCCAATGTTAGTCTGCAAGTGGTAGTACTGCCTAATAATGGCGGTGGTACCACCAATACCCTGAAATTTGGGGATATGATACTTTTTGGCTCTAATTCAAAAGCTATTGGGGCCTATAAATATCCCACCATTTTTTGCATAAAAGAGCATGAAAGTATTAACATAATCTTCAATTCTTGGAGTGTTAAAGTGTTGTAAAAGTTCAAGAGTCCTCCTCCTCCCTTTCTAAGTGTTGAGATCATTCAACAGAAGTGTGATGCTTGTAAGGGTTATCTCCTAAACCCGTGAAAAGGAGAAAACATTGTAAAGAGATGGTTGGTCTTTACCTATTGAAGGAAGACCATTAGTGGACATTGGTGACCTTGACAGAGGAGGAATCAGAAGTGGATATAGGTTACACCGACCGAACCACTATAAATTTTGATTTGCATTTCCATTATTGCTATTTACTTACTTTGCAATAGCTTCACTTCCTTCTTACTTGGCTTTCATTACCCTTATGATCAAACACGCTTTCAAGTTATTTTTTGAGATCATTTTTAACCTACAAAGAATTTTAAACCGACGTTTTAATCCGCTGCACTAATTCACCCCCCCTCCCCCCTCTTAGTGCTGACTCAATCCTAACAATTGGTATCAGAGCTCGGTTACTCTTGATTTGGTTTAAAACCCAAGAGAGATGACTTTTGTCGGCAATCAAGAGGGTCATTCAAGAGAAAGGATTCATGAAAATGATCAAGATATCCATATGAAATCAAATCGCCATTCTTGTGAGTGATCATCACACACTAAAAATTCATAAAATTCTTCTTTCATGAGAAGAGTAAGAAAGAAGCATCAAATGAAGAATTAAAAATCCTTAAATGAAACTTCATGAATCAAATCTATTTCTCATTAAAAATTCACAAGAGTGAAATACGTGATAGATGCATTTGTCAACGAATTCCATGAGTGAAGGTACTAAATGTATCAAACACTATTAAGTTTGTATGAAATAAATTTGATACCAAGTATATTGATATTCTAGATTTCATGAAAGCCTTATTTATGAAATAATTTCAAAAAAGCTTTAAAAAAAAGTCGAGAAAGCCCAGAAAAGATATACATCAAATTCATGCATTCGGATAATTAAACATCCCTAACTCCCTTCTAATAAAATCAAATAGTTCTTCATTTAAAGGTTTTGTAAAGATATCAACTAATTGATGTTTAGTATCAATAAACTCTAAAGATATGTCATGGTTATTAATATGATCTCTTATGGAATGATGCCTAATGTCAATATATTTAGTTCTAGAGTGTTGAATATGATTTTTTGTTAAACATATTGCACTTGTGTTATCATAATTTATGGGAATATTCTTAAGATATATTCTATAATCTTCCAATGTAATTTTCATCTGTACAACTTGTGCACAACATGCACTAGTCGCTATGTATTCGGCTTCGGTCATAGATAGCGAAATCGAGTTTTGTTTCTTAGAAGACCAAGAGACAAGTGCATGACCTAAGAATTGACATGTTCCGGATGTGTTTTTTTTTATCTAATCTACATTCAACAAAATCCGCATCAATATAAGCAATTAATTCAAAGTTTTTAAATTTTGGATACCATAATCCTATATTAGTGGTTCCTTTAAGATATATAAGAATTCTTTTAACAACTTTAAGATGAGATAGCTTAGGATTAGATTGAAACCTAGCACAAAGTCCTATGCTAAACATGATATCTAGTCTAGTTGAGATAAGGTATAGTAAACTATCTATCATACCCCTATAAGCTTTTTAATCAAAGCTTTATCCACTTTTGTCAATGTCTAACTTAGTGGAGATACTCATAGGAGTATTGATAGCCCTTGAACTATCTATATTAAACCATTTTAGCAAGTCTAATGCATATTTTGTTTGACCAAGAAAAATATCATCACTAAATTGTTTGATTTGTAAGCCTAAAAAGAAAGTTAGTTTACCCATCAAACTCATTTTAAACTCTTGGCTCATGCTCTTGGCAAATGATTCGCATAAGTGATTCACATAAGGATTTATTTGTAGAACCAAAAATAATATCATCAACATAAATTTGAATAACAAGAAAATTATTTTTAAAATTTTTAATAAACAATGTAGTATCGACCTTGCCTTTAGAGAAATTATTTTGGATAAAAAAGAAGCTAAGTCTCTCATACCAAGCCCTTGAGACTTGTTTTAATCTATAGAGAGTTTTAGTCAATTTAAACACATGATTCAAAAAATTATCATTTTCAAATCTAGGATGTTGTTCAACATAAACTTCTTCGGAAATAAAGCCATTAAGAAAAGCATTTTTAGCATCTATTTGAAATAACTTAAAATTATTTCTACTAGCATAGGCAAGGAGCATCCTTATGGCTTTGAAGGTTTCTTCATAATCGATACATTCTTCTTAGTTGAAACCCTTGGCCACTAATCTAACCTTGTTTCTAACCATGATACCAAATTTATCTTACTTGTTTCTAAAGAACCATTTAGTATCAATAACTAAATGGTCATTTGCCTTGAAATAAGCTTCTATATCTCATTTCTTTTAAATTGGTTTAACTCTTCTTACATTGCGATAACCTATGAATTATCTTTCAAGGTTTTGTCAATACATTTGGGTTCAATTTGAAAAAGAAAAGTGACGTTGGCACAAAAATTCTTAAGAGAAGAATAAGTTTAAAACTCTTTTGATGTGTCTCCTATGATTAACTCCTTACGATAAGTATCTATATATTTTCATTGGGTAAGGATGAACATGGGGTAATTAATCCTGAGCTTTGGCTTGAGGAGAAGCTTGGATCCATGATGGCAGGAAAAGAAGGATGAGGGAGGAGGAAGCAGCACTCAGTTGTGCATGGAGAAGAGCTAGCTTTATAATGTCAAATGGATCTCTCTCTCTCTCTCTCTCTCTCTCTCTCTCTCTCTCTCTCTGTGACAAATGCCTGGGAAGTGTCTGCTAAGTTATCCAGGTGGTGAGGAAGAAGCGAGAAACATGTATCTTACTCGTCTTGTAGTCATCTTAATCATAATGGCCGCGAATAGTTCGTGGCATCTCTTGTGGATAGCCTATATATCTGCAAATTTCTCTTGTTTAGGTTGTTGACATGTGATGTTATGTCTGTCTAGTGGTTTATGGAAGATGACAAGCAATCCTAATAAGTTTGATTTGATGCAGTCAGTTGTAGAGGATTAATGGAGCTAAAATACGTGGGTTGCAATTGCACTATTAATTTGTTGGGTGATGGCTGCATTTAATATACGAGATGTGTTGAAAGTTTAGCTGACTTACAAGCCTCCGGCGGTACATCGTATTCACCCCATGCAAACGTACTCCAAAACAAACGCCGGGCGCCGGGGTGGGGTGGGGTGGGGTTTGCACGATGACGTTTCCAAAAGTGAATAAACGTCTCACCTTGTGGTATTTATTGCACGGTTATTCTGAAAGGGAACACATTTCACCATTTCATTGGGCTTTTTCTTTTTATTTTTCTTTCTAAATCAGAAAAAAATTAAATGGGCTTTGACTCATGCATTTCTGTGTCACCATTTTGCCTCCATATATAATACTGCATTGATTGTGTATGACATGTCTTCTAGTGAAGAGACATATGTACACCTATTTTGGAAGCTTTCCTGTGCCGTTATCTCAATTACTTGTATACCAAATGGTCCTACCAACTAAGACTTAACGACGCGATATGAAACTATTTTAAGTTTTTGAAGAAAATATAATATTTTTGAGAACTTTTTCATGGCTTTCTTAAGTTATAAGGTTGTGCATGAATTAGGTATCTATAACCTTGGGATAAATATAGGTTAACAAACAAGGAAAACGTGACATCACAAGAGTCTAGAGTTATATGTATCCTGGAGGGCACCTCTGGAATCCATCCTGAACAGATAAAATCATGGGAGATCTGCTTAGAAGGTATATTTTTTCCGAATACCTACGTGCTTATGCCAATGAGAACAAATAATGACATATGCGCCAATGGTGGAGGGTTCAACAGGTCTCAGCTCTCTTATTGGGAGGTAATGATGAGCTCATTTAATCCATATATTGATTGAGAATTAGAAAAACTAAGATATGATCTTTTTTAGTTGCACGAAATGTTCGATGTGGCTAAGTTTGATGGCTTAGCTATCTTTTTAGTTGTAATGTTCCCTTAATTATGACTTGAATTGGGTTGTAAGGATGATATATATATATATATATATATATATATATATATATATATATATATATATATATATATATATATATATATATATATATATATATATATATATATATATATATATATATATATATATATATATATATATATATGACTTGAATTGACTTATGATGCATGGTTTGAGGATCATACTAGTATTAATTTGACTTCAAATATTTTGAGCTAATGAAATCATTAATGTTGGGATTGATAAGCACTTTGAGATTCCCAAATTTAGTGTCCTACGAGGATAGGAAATCATCGTACAAGAAGAATCCTCATCCTACAAAAAAGAATCCTTATCGAAAAAAGAAACCCTAAATTTTAGAGTTGGGTTCTTTTATAAATATCTTAGATAGGTTTTGATAGGCGAGAACAAGGATATGTGAGGAATACCTAGAATGTTGGTTTTTCTATAGAATTTCTAGATAGGATGGGAGAAAATATATGAGTTATTCAAATTTATATGAGAGTATACTCTTTTTATGATTTTTAGATAGGATAAAAATATATATATATATATATATATAAATTCTTCAAATTTATATGAGAGGGTGAACAAGAAGATTGTGCTCAAGTGGGGTACTTGAGCTTGATTTCATATTATAAGATTTTCTCCATGAATATAAGTGGGAGTTGTCGACTTGTTGAATTCTGAATTTTGATGACGAAATCAATTGATGAATTTACGATCTAATGTGTTGTTTGAGAAAAGTGATGTAGGACTAACTTTAATCATGAAAAGGTAAAACAATTAAAGTAAAAGAATCAGAAGTTGGGTTGGAGTCAGAGATCGGGCATCGGATCGGAAGACTCGGACATTGCGCCAAGATCGGACGTTGTGAGAGTCAACATGCCGATAGTGTTAGGATGAGTCAGCACTAAGAAGAGGTGGGGGGGGGGGGGGGGGTGTGAATAGTGCAGCGGATCAAAACATTAGTTTAAAATTCTTTATACGTTAAAACAATCTCGGAAGATAACTTGAAAGCGTGTTTGATCGTAAGGGTAGTGAAAGCCAAGTAAGAAGGAAGTGAAGCTATTGCAAAGTAAGTAAATAGCAATAATAGAAATACAAACCAGAATTTATAGTAGTTCGGTCGGTGTGACCTACATCCACTTCCGATTCCTCCTCCGTACGAGGTCAGGTTGATCCAATATTAAATTTTTCATCACAAATTAATACACGATCCAATCTAACATTTGAGGACACTAAGAAACATTCGGTCAAATTCACATCTTTAAAACATGTGCAGGTTATAATCATATATCACATCACTCGAAAATTCACCTTTATGGAAACCCAAGTCAACTTAACAGTCATGAACAACAATTATAAATCCACAAGCTAAACAGTTTATATAATCAGAACTCCAACCATTTCTTCCAGAAATTCATATCATCATAAACTAAACTTAACATCCTAAAATTCAAAATGAGAGAGGTCTTTTAACACTTTTACACAATATAACAATTCAATCCTATCGACAACATTTCATTACATACAAAATACACTTATACAACAATAATCTAACAACCAACAAGACTTGCCTATGATTTTGAATAGCTCTCCACTATCTCAGCCCAATACAAACATCTCAAAGAGTGACAAGCTGACTTGAAAGATTTATATAACAACGGAGTGAGCTAAAAACAACTCAGAAAGTGACAAAATATATCTAGAATGAAAAGGGATAGTTTCAAACAAATAAGGTATCACAATGCAAGACAGAATATAAGAACTCTTGGGGTACCATATTATTAGATACAGAATCGTAAATGTCATATCATTCAAAACACATTTGGTTCATAACAAATGGAGCACAGAGTAATTAGAGCATATCAATAGCGTATGAAATGTTCCGGAGCATATCAATAACATATGAAATATTTCAAAACATAATAATAGTAGATGTAACATTTTGGAGCATATAAATAATAAATAAAATATTTTGAAACATATCAATGGTATATGAAATATTTCAAAGTAAATCAATGGCATATGAACCATTTCGGAGCATATAGATGAACAAATATGAAACAAAGGCTCAAACGTCGAATTTGACGTTGCATTCATATCATTCTTATTTAGAACACATATAGAAACACATAACCAAAACTCTGGATATCATATCAGACACATAGAAGGTGAAGTGAGACCATAACATATTATGGTACATCCATTTTTGAATGACCACCAAACATAAGTCTTCCACGACTCGGAGCTCTTCCACGTCTGGGAGCTCCATCCACCCATGTCTCAGTGAAGTCATAGGGGGCCGGCATAGCATCATAGGCTCTATGCATAACTCCCTTTACCATTTCTGGCAAAGATTCACAATATCTCACAAACACCAGAGTATAAAAGGATAGTATGAACAATAAATAACACATATCGGAAGCACATGCAGAACAACAAAATGTACATGTGCTTTTACGAGTCAATACAATGCAAGTATAATCTTTCACAAATGTATTTAGATTTGAAAGGAAATGAAAGCAAGAGCATACAAGGATTCCAAGCAATCACATATAGCTCAATTAAAATAAGAAGGTTAGATGAATTCAATGTCCAAAGAAATGAAATTGGAATAGGCACATATCGAAAGCAATTGTGAAACAATGGGATATACATGTGTCTATACGAGTCAATATGATACAATATAAACTTTACACAATAAGTTTCAAGAATGCAAATAATTTAAGAATAAGAGTATACAAGATTTCAAAATAGTAATATAAAGCTCAATTAAATAAAGAAAGCTAAATGAAATCAAACTATCATTAGAATTCGAGAGGCACATTGAACAAATAATTCAAACTATCAATCATACTCCAATTTACTCAGAAAATATATCATTAGAAAGATATTTCAATCTAGTTTCAGATAAAATATTTTGTATGAATTGAAGTTTCCAACAAAGATTTACAATTGATTTAGTATTCAAAGGTCAGAAAATAAAATCACTATTTTGTAGAATTCATAGTGTTGAATTCAATAGATAACTAAGTAGGCATTTAGACTCTAAACCTTTCAATCTAGGTATCAAAAGAAAGATCTATGAGTCTAGTTTCCAATGAAATAAGTTTTGAATAAATTAGAGGTCAGTGCATGAAGTTATAACCATAACAAGGTATAAAGGTCATATCTCAAAAGTTTCACATATTCAAATCGTTACGTCTAAACAGGAGACATATCAAATGCAAGGCTAGAACAATTCAAAGTTTTCATATTCAAGGCAAATGCAAAGATAAAATTGCAGTAAGGAAAGATCAGGACACTTGCAATAGGAAAGATTAGAAAGCTTGCAATAGGAAGGATCAGAACACTTGCCTTTCGAAGATTTTGATCCAAAGATCCAAAGATGTACACTTGAATCCTTTTTCTACTTTTCCTCCATCTTCTCTCCTTATTTCATTTTCTATACCCATCTTCTTTCTTTCTCCGCAACTACAGCTCGTGCCGATCATAGAGGCATAGTCATCTGCTCTCCCTTACTCTCATTCCTTCTTTTTCTTTCCCAAACGCAGCTGCCGCAGCCACCACCACTGACGTTGCCACAGTCACAGCCCCTTCCACTATACTACCTTCTTCTTCCTCTTCTTTCGCAGACACAGTTGCTGCATATGCAACCGCCGCCACCGCAGCTGCAATCATGGCCGCAGCCCCTTTTTCCCCTTTCCTTTCTTGCTCTTTTTCCTTCCTCTTCCTCTTTCGCCATGTAGCTACTGCAGTTGCCATCACAGCCGCAGCCGCTATAGCCACAACCACAGCCCAGCCCCTTTTTTCCCTTCCTTCTCTTCTTTCCCAACTGCAACTGCCGCAGTCACAATCGCAACCATAGCCGCAGCCACCACAACAGCAGCCTCTTCTTCCTCCCCTGCTCTGTTTCCTCTCCTTCTTCTCTTCCAGCTACAGCTGGCACTGCCGCAGCTGCCACCCCTTCTCCTCTTCCTCTCTTCTTCTCTTTTCCTCCTCGATGCACAACACCTCCTCTCCTCTGTTTCCTCCTGTAGGAAACAGAGGTGCTGCAGCCTCTTCACCCGCTTTGACTTCTTCTCTTTCTCTTCTTTCTTCTTCTTCTTCTTCTTCTACTTCTTCTTCTCCTTCTCTTCTTCTCCTCTTCTTCCCTTCTCCTACCCGACACCCCACACCTTCTCACTACAGCCCATGCCACAGCCATTCTTCTTTTTTCTTCTTCTCTTCTTCTTCTTCCTCTTCTTCTACTTCTCCTCCCCGACGCCCCACACCTCCTCGCTGCAGCCACTCTCCTCTTTTCTTTTTCTTCTCCTCTTCTTCCCTTCTCCTCCCCGATGCCACACACCTCCTCGCTGCAGCCCTTATCGTAGCCACCCTCCTCTCTTCTTCTTCTTCTTTTCTTCTCTTCTCCCTCTTCTTCCTCCTCTCTTCTTTTCCCTCTACTTCTCTTCTTCTTCTCCCAACACCCCACAGCTCCTCTCTGTTTCATGGGAAACAGAGAGCGTGGGAGGCGATGGGATAAAACCGAAATTTTTAGTTTTTTTTTGTAACTTAATAATTTAGTCCTTGAAATATCTATATTTACATATAGATCCTTCGATTTACAAATAAGTCCTTATATAAATTTCAAAAATGAAGGATATTACACCGGTGTCCACTAATGTTCTTCCTTCAATAGGTAAAGACCAACCACCTTTTTACAATATTTTCTCCTTTTTATGGGTTTAGGAGATAACTCTTACAAGCCTCACACCTCTCTTGAATGATCTCAACACTTAGAAAGGGAGGAGGAGGACTCTTGGACTTTTACAACACTTTAACACCCCAAGAATTCAAAATTATGTTAACACTTTCGTGCCCTTTCATGCAGAAAAGGGTGCAATATTTATAGGCCCCAATGACTTCTAAATTGAAGCAAAAAAATATCGCATCCCCGAATTTCGGGGTACTAGCGGTACCACTGCCATTATTGGGTGGTACTACCACCTGCAAACTGACACTAGGTGGTACCATCGCTTAGTTCGGGTGGTACGACTGCCTGACAGAGCTTGGATGGTACCACTACCCTAACAGCATTAACTGTCAATAGTACTACCGCTCAGTCCACCTGGGAGGCTGCGTCCCAAGTGGTGCCACCACTGGTGGAGACTTCAAGTGTTGAATGAGTTGTTCAACCAGCCCAATTCAGCCATGTTAAGGGCCTAGTTGGCCCCTGACTGAGTTAGTGGGATTACCTCCCGATCCTAACTCAACTAATGTTCTAACTATGATTAAGGCAAGCAATCATAGCCCGGTATGTTGATTTTTCTCCTGGTGAACTTTCGGCGAACTTCTCGATGAGTCTTTCAGCGAACTTCTCGATGAGTCTTTCGGCGAACTCTTGGCGATCTTTCGATGAACTCTCGGTGATCTTTTGACGAGCTCTCGGCGATCTCCCGACATACTTCCAGTACATTGTTCGAATCTTTGATTCTGGCCCATCATTTGCTTTAAGGCTTATCGCTATCATAGTTAATCTTACACAATTATCTCAACACATAGATTAGGTCAAATAATTTACCAATTGATTTCATCATCAAAATCCGAGATTCAACAATCTCCCCCTTTTTTATTATGATAACCAATTGGTGACAGAGTTAACATTAACTCCCCTATTTATATGTTATACTTGAGAGAATACAAACTTTAATTCACAACCTTAAATTCAAGCTTCAATCAATTTTAATTAAAAATCACATGCATTATGCATCGTCATAGTTTTAAGTCATCAAGATATTAAATGCATAATTTCATCACTCCATTCATGATAAAATGCTTCGGGCATAGCCTTACATGAAAATGCCATCATAATATAATTTATATGATAGCATTCAAAAGTTCACAATATTAAGAATCCGATATTGCATCATTAAAAATTCTTAGCATTAAAGAGATCGTAACATCAAAGTGAACACAACATCAAAAGTTCAAAACATTGAAGGTTTTCAACATAAAGGAGATCACAACATCAAAAGTTCACAACATTAAAGGTTTTCAACATCAAAGAGATCACAATATCAAAGTGAATACAACATCAAAAGTTCATAACATTAAAGTGAGAGATTCTGTCAACTTCTCCCCCTTTGTCATCAGCAAAAAGACATACACAGTTATTCAGGTAGTGGCAAGTCAAAATAGCGAAATAAAGTATTAAGTTATCGATGAATCTGCTGCAACTCAGTTAAAATTTGATCTTGACGTTATTCAAATCAATCCATTTGAGTCCCTATGTCATTGGTAGATGAGGAGGGTGCATGCTCTGTTAGAGGTGTTACCTCAAAGGGACTAGTAGGAGTAGATTGATTTCCCTTAAATATTAGTGTTTCAGGTTTTGGATCAGGTGAGAGGGGATTAGTCCTTCTAGGTAATCTAGTTCATGTCCCATTTTTTAATATACATCTTAATCTTCTTAGTAGGTTTCTATTTATGACATTAAATCTATTTAGTTTCATGACTTCTTCGTCAGGTGGGATGATTATGTCATATGCATGGATTAGTCTTGTGATCAAGCCACTATATAGAAGCATCATATCCTTTTTTGATAGTTCGATCATGTTTTGTTGTATTAGGTAGCCAAAACAATTGTCATGTCCTTTCATAATCCAATATATCATTCATATTTCCATTTGGTTAACTTCATAATGATGATATTGTTTTGGAAGCATAATGCTTATTAAGATGTGATGAAGCAATTTGGTATTGAAAGATAGTAAATGCTCATAGCTTTTTAGAAGGATAGGCAAGTTTGGATTATCGAAGATGGTTCCTAAGGCTTCAGAATAAGTAGTCCCAACTAATTCTTCATCCCATTGTCCTCTAAAATAATAATCTATTCTTTTCTCAGCAATTCCTATGAGGTTACAAATTATGCTATCCGTAATGGGTATATGATGTCCTAAGAGATAAGTGGAGACCTTATCGTGTTCATCCACATGCAAGTTATTGTAGAATAATCTAACAAGTCTAAGATAGATATGCTCATTTATTTGAAGGATTAGGAGGATATCTAGGTTAGCAAACTATTGAATTAGTTCCAAATTACTTAATTCATCTAAATTTATGAATTTCCCTTTATGAACATTTTTAGACTCTAAGGTTGGAAGTCTAAGGGCATGTTGAGGAGAATCAAAAAGTAGGGAGTCATAGGTTTCATCTAATCTCCTCTTCCCTTTGTCCCTCGAGGATCTTCTAGAAGTCATGGAGACTACATTTATTAAGAACAAATGAGAGGCAAAAACAAGTAATACAATGAAGGAAATAATTTGGTTTAGTGAGCACTGCCTGTGGTGTGGTGCAAATTTGTGTTGTTCTATCATGAAAGATCTTTATCATTATGTGGTGCACATACTCATTTACACAAACATCATAAAAGATTTTTGAAGTTCTACTTTCCTAAGAGGAGAAATTTATATGACAAAATTTGTATGGAAAAATTCATATCGCTCATTACACATATCATAAATCCATGATTCAAGTCTTATCTCAAGTGAAAAAATAATAGCGAATGATATTCAAAAATAGAACTCAATTAAGAAAATTCGAAGAAAAATTTAAGAAAAGAACTCATATATTAGAGAAATTTAGCATACCTAATTCTCTTCTGATAAAATCAAATTGTTCATCAATCAAGGGTTTTGTAAAAATATTAGTTAATTAATGTTTTGTATCAATAAATTCTAGAGATATGTCATGTTTATTAACATGATCTCGTATAAAGTGATGCCTAATATCAATATGTTTAGTTCTAGAGTATTGAATAGGATTTTTTTATTAAGCATATTGCACTAATGTTATTACACTTTATAGGTATATTTTTCAGGTGAATTCCATAATCCTTTAAAGTATTTTTCATCCATATATCTTGAGTACAACATGCACCAGCTACTATATACTCAGTTTCGATTGTAGATAATGCAACTGAGTTTTGTTTCTTAGAAGACCAAGAGACAAGTGCGTGTCCTAAAAATTGACATATTTTGGATATACTTTTTCTATCTATTTGGCAGCCAGCAAAATCAACATCGGCATAACCAAGCAATTCAAAGTTTTTTTATTTTAGATACCATAATCCTAGTTTAGGAGTTCCTTTTAAGTATCTAAAAATCCTTTTAACATCTTTTAAATATGATTGCTTGGGGTTAGATTGAAACCAAGCACAAAGTCATATGCTAAACATGATGTCCGGTCTAGTTGGAATGAGGCATAGTAAACTATCTATCATACCCCTATAAGTTTCTTGATCAAATCTTTTTCCACCTTCATCAATGTCTAACTTAGTGGAGGTACTCATAGGAGTATTGATAGCCTTTGAACTATCCATATTAAACTATTTTAGCAAGTTTAATGCATATTTTATTTAACTAAGAAAAATACAATCACTAAGTTGTTTGATTTATAAGCCTAAAAAGAAAGTTAGTTCCCCCATTAAACTCATTTCAAACTCTAGACTCATACTCTTGGCAAACGATTCGCATAAAGATTCATTTGTAGAACCAAAAATAATATCATCAACATAAATTTGAACAACAAGAAAATTATTCTTAAAATTTTTAATAAACAATATAGTATCGACCTTGCCTTTAGAGAAATTATTTTGGATAAGAAAGGAGCTAAGTCTCTCGTACCAAGCCCTTAGGGCTTGTTTTAATCCATAGAGAGCTTTAGTCAATTTAAACACATGATTTGAAAAATTATCATTCTCAAATCCAAGAGGTTGTTTAACATAAACTTCTTTAGAAATAAAGTCATTAAAAAAAGTACTTTTAACGTCCATTTGAAATAACTTAAAATTATTACAACTAGCATAAGCAAGGAGCATCCTTATGACTTCTAATCGTGCCACAAGAGCAAATATTTCTTCATAATTGATACATTCTTCTTAGTTGAAACCCTTAGCCACTAATCTAGCCTTATTTCTAACCATGATATCAAATTCATCTTACTTGTTTCTAAAGACCCATTTAGTACCAATAAATAAATGGTCATTTGGCCTCGGAACAAGCTTTCACACCTCATTTATCTCAAATTGGTTCAACTCTTCTTACATTACGATAACCCATGAATCATTTTTCAAGGCCTCATCAATGCTTTTAGGTTCAATTTGAGAAAGAAAAGCAGTATTGGCACAAAAATTCTTAAGAGAAGAACGAGTTTGAACCCCTTTTGATGTGTCTCCTATGATTAGCTCCTTAGGATGAGCATCTACATACTTTCATTCCCTGGGTAAGGATATTTTGGAAGAAGATGCATCCAAGTTGCTAGTTGAAGGAGAAGGTTCATTTAAATTCAAAGCATCAAAATTAAGATCATCATCAAACTCATTTTTCTTAAATTCGGAAACTTCATTAAAGACAACATGAATAGACTCTTCTATAACCAAAGTTCTTTTGTTAAAGATGCGAAAGACTTAAAAATAGAAGAATAACCAAGAAAAATTCCTTCATCGGATTTTGTATCAAACTTTCCTAAGGCATCTTTTTTATTCAAGATAAAACATTTACAACCGAAAACTTTAAAATGTGAAACGTTGGGATTTTTATTGTTCCACAATTTATAAGGAGTTTTGACAAGTAATGGTCTTACTAAAACCCTATTCATGATATAGCATGCTGTATTAACAGCTTCGGCCCAAAAATATTTGGGTAGGCTATATTCGTTCAACATAGTTCTTGTCATTTCTTGTAAGTTTCTATTTTTTCTTTCTACTACTCCATTTTGTTGAGGATTTCTCGAAGTAGAGAAATTATGGTTGTATCCATTAGATTCATAAAAACTTTGGAAATCACGGTTTTGAAATTCACCACCATGATCACTCTGAATTGATGAAATCATAAAGCCTTTTTTATTTTGAATAAGTTTACAAAATTTTGAAAAATACCTAAAACAATCACTTTTATATGCCAAGATATGTCCAAGTGTATCTACTATAATTGTCCACAATTACAAAGGCATATTTGCTATCTCCTAGGCTTGATGTATCAATTAGTCCAAACAAATCCATATGGATAAATTGTAATAATCTAAAGGTACTTATTTGATTCTTTGGTTTAAAACTACATTTTATTTATTTTCCTAGTTGACATACATTACACACATTATCTTTAACGAACTTAAAGTGAGGAATAACTACTACAAGTTCTCTAGATGAGATTTATAAGATTAGTTTCATGCTGGCATGACCTAATCTCCTATGCCAAAGCCAAGCATCGTCATTTAAAACTGAAAAACACATTTCATTACAAAGATCATCAATATTGATAGTATATATATTATTTTATTTTAGGGCAATCATAGATGTATTTTTATGTGGTTTTTCAATAATACAAGCATTTAATTCAAATCTAATGATATATCCTTTTATCACACAATTGACTAGTGCTCAAAAGATTATGCTTTAAGCCATCAACCAACAATACATCTTTAATTAAAAAGTTAGATTTATTACCAATGGTTCCTTTGCCAATGATTTTACCTTTGTTGTTATCTCCGAAAGTGACACACCCTTCGTCTAGGCTAGTGAGCTTAGAGAATTGAGATGGATCTCCGGTCATGTGCTTTGAGCATCCACTATCAATGTATCATCTCTTGCTCCTAGCTTGTGATGGTAAACATTTCTCATCTCCGATAGCCATTAGTGCGTAGTGAGCAACTTGCTCTGTGTTGGTTGGCTCCTCTTCTTCGGATGCACTTGAGTTGTCCCAAGTTGCTTTAAGAGTCTTCTTCTTCTTTGGTTACTTCTTCTTTGCTTAGGGACATTCACTTTTAAAATATCCCGACTTCTTGCATTCGTAGCATATAACTTATTTTTTCTTGGGTTCACTTTAAGTTTTAGTGTCATTTTTAAATTTATTCCTTTTTATAATTTTTTTAAACTTTCTTGTCAAGAGTGCCAAGTCATCATCATAGTTCGCATCACTTGAATTTTCTTTCAAGTTGTCTTCATGAGTTCTTAGTGTCATATCCTTCCTATTCTTTAGAAGGTTGTTCTCAAACTCTTCATGAGTGTTGCAAGTCATCTTAGAGGTCATAAGTGACCCGATAAATTCTTCGAGAAGAAAGTTATTTAAATCCTTGACCTCTTGAATGACCGTTACTTTAGGGTTCTAACTCTTTAGAATGGATCTCAAGATTTTATTAACAAGTTCAAAGTTCGAAAAATATTTGCCAGGAGCTTTTAAACTATTGACGACATCCGTAAAACGGGTGTACATGTCAACAATAGTTTTGCTTAGCTTCATCTGAAATAATTCATATGTATTAACTAATAGATTTATCTTCGACTCCTTTACTCTACTAGTGCCTTCGTAAGTGATTTCAAGTGTGTATCAAATATCAAAAGTCGTTTTACAAATAGACACTCGATTGAACTCGTTTTTATCTAAAGCATAAAACAAGGCATTCATAGCCTTGACATTTAAAGCGAGTCTTCTTCTCCAACTTATTCCAATCGTGCATAGGAAGAGAAGACTTTTGAAAGTTATTTTCCACAAGGTTCCATAACTCATAAGGTTCCATGAATATAACTTATCGGTTTGATGCTTGAATTCAAAGGCCTTAAATTCAAGAGTGTCTTTTCTCAAGTATGACATATAGATAGGGGGAGTTAAGGTTAACTCTGTCATCAATTAGTTGTCATCATAAAAAAGGAAAAGATTATTGAATCTCGGATTTTGATGATAAATCAATTGGTAAATTGTTTGATCTAATCTATATGTGGAGATAAGTGTGCAGGATTAACTACGATAGTAGTAAGGCATAAAGCAGATGTTGGGCTGAAGTCAAAGATCGAACGATACATCGAAGATTTGGACAATGTGCCAGAAGTTTACCGGAAGCTTGCCAAGAGTTCGTCGGGAGCTCGCCAAGAGTTCATCGGGAGTCGTTGAGAGTTCGTCGGAAGTTCGCCGAGAGAATAATTGACATACCGGATAGAGATTTCTTGTTTAAATATCTTAATTATCAAAGTTAGACCATAAGTTGAGTTAGAATTGGGAGATAATCCCACTAACTCAGTTCGGGGCAAACTAGGCCCTTAATAAGGCTAAATTGGGCCAGTTGAACAACTCATTTAGTACCTGAAGTCACGGCCGATGGTGGCACCGCCTAGGACTCAGTCTCCCAAGTGCTCTGGGCAGTGGTACCACTGATAGTTAATGCTGTCAAGCAATGGTACCACTAGAGCTTGGTCTCAAAGCTCTATCAGGCGGTGGTACCGCCTAGTGTCAGTCTATAGCGATAGTACCGGTCTATAAGCGATAGTACCGCCTAGTGTCAGTCTATAAGCGATAGTACCGCCTAGTGTCAGTCTATAAGCGATAGTACCGCCTAGTGTCAGTCTATAGGCGATAGTACCGCCTAGTGTCAGTCTATAAGCGATAGTACCGCCTAGTGTCAGTCTATAGGCGATAGTACCGCCTAGTGTCAGTCTATAGGCGATAGTACCGCCTAGTGTCAGTCTATAAGCGATAGTACCGCCTAGTGTCAGTCTATAGGCGATAGTACCGCCTAGTGTCAGTCTATAGGCGATAGTACCGCCTAGTGTCAGTCTATAAGCGATAGTACCGCCTAGTGTCAGTCTATAAGCGATAGTACCGCCTAGTGTCAGTCTATAAGCGATAGTACCGCCTAGTGTCAGTCTATAAGCGATAGTACCGCCTAGTGTCAGTCTATAAGCGATAGTACCGCCTAGTGTCAGTCTATAAGCGATAGTACCGCCTAGTGTCAGTCTATAAGCGATAGTACCGCCGTACCGCCCAATAATGGTGGTGGTACCGTCAGTACCCTGAAATATGAGGATGTGACACTTTTTGGCTCCAATTCTAAAGCCATTGGGGCTTATAAATACCCCACCCTTTTCTGCATAAAAAAGCATGAAAGTGTGAACAAAATAGTAAAGCCTTTAGGTGTGAAAATATTGTAAAAGTGAAAAGAGTCATCCTCTTCCCTTTCTAAGTGTTGTGATCATTTAAGAAAGGTGTGAGACTTGTAAGGGTTATCTCTTAAACCCATGAAAAGGAGAAAGTATTGTAAAGAGGTGATTGGTCTTTGCCTATTGAAGGAAGACCATTAGTGGACGCCGGTGACCTCGACGGAGGAGAAATCGGAAGTGGATGTAGGTCACAACGACTAAACCACTATAAATTTCGATATGTTCATTTCCATTCTGCTTTTCATTACTATCATTACTTTTTAAGTTAATTGCTAGTTCATTTACTTTAAAATCAAACACTTTCTGAGATTAGCTTTCAATGAACGAAAAATTTACAAAACCAATGATTTTTTTCACTACACTAATTCAACCCTCCCCCCCCCCCCTCCCTCCTCCTCCTCCTCTCTTAGTGTCGTTCTTGATCTTGACAGTACCACTGGGCTTAAGCGATAATATTGCCTGAGTCAACTGATAAGCACTATTCATACTTTGTTAGTCTTTCTAATGGTGGTACCATCTATATTCGCGGTAGTACCACCTAGGCTGATGGTAATACCACATAGGTCGATGGTAGTACTATCCAGTGCCGACGATAATACCACCTATATCTCAAAATTTTAGGGATTCAAATTTTTAGCTCTATTCTTGAAGCTTATAAATATCCCACTTAAACTTGGTTAATAGAACATCTATTCCTGAGCTAAAAAATATTATAAACTTTTGAATTTGGTTATAATTCTAAATTGTAGAAGGTAAGAGGTTTTATGTAAAAAGAGAGAGTGAAGGTTATCTCCTTAGCATGAAAAAGAAAATAGTTGAGAAGATCGAACCACTCTAAATTGATTTGTCTCTCTTTACTGGTTCATTACTTATGATTTAATTTTATTTATAATTTTAACTTGGTGAATCGAGTTTTTGAAATATGTTTATTTATTGATCAAGTTTTAAAATTACTTAAAAATGTTATTGATTTAATTGACTCAAAGAATTCTTTAAAAAATTGAAGGATGATATGCTATAACAATATTTGTTATGATCTTAACGACATTAAGAGGGGGAGGGTTGGAGTTGTGATAATATGTGAGATAAGGTGGCTAGAGCAAAGTATGGTCTTGTTAGACCTTGAGATGAGTGTTGGCCGGTTAAAAATGTAGCTGCTGAATGAAGTTTGGAGATTATTTTTGAGTGCTTTCATGACCCTTGGCGGGCGAGGGTTTTGTTAAATTTGTTGGTCAGTGGATTCGGGTTTTGGAGGATCCTTGGATCTATTCTGCTCCTGTTGAAGCTGCTTCTTCGTATATTTGTTTTGTTGATTGTTTTCTTGTGTTTGCTTCCTATGTTGTATTAGATTTGTTTTGGATAAAGTTTACTGGTTAAGATGTGTAGGATGAAGTAATAACTTAGATTCTTGGGTCAGGAAAGCCTAATGTAATAAATATATTGGTGATATCTCTCTCTATTATATCTGCCTATAAATTGGTAAGCCCCTTCTTTTGCTATTCAGAGGGACCAGTGGCATCGTTTGTGAAAGTTACCAGTGTTTTCTGGGATTAGATTATATTACCGGAAGCATTTTTGTTCTGTTGCCAAATTAGATTAGATTAGATTATATTAGATTAGATTATATTAGATTATATTATATTATATTATATTGCCAGGGACCAGTGTTTTCTGCGATTAGATTATATTGCCAAAACCACCTTTGACTAGTAGTCACAACAGCATAATTTTCATCCATTTCTCCTTTGTGAAAATTAAATATAGTCAGAATCAAGAACAAATAACATTTCCTTTGGGTAATTTCTGAGAACTATTTAAATATAATACCATCTCCTTTGGGTAATTTCTGAGAACTATTTAACTTTTTTCTTCATAAATTGCCAAATGTGAATTTCCCTTGACTTTATATCAAAGCTGCAAATTCCAGCTTCCGAATTAAGGAGAATAGAACAGAGGAATAAGAGGGCTCATCGAACCCTGGACACACACCTCCTCCTGTTTAATCTCCTAATTCTTCTGGTAGGAAGCAGGTGCTTCTCCTACCACTTCCACTCGAGGAGAAGAACACCATGGAGGCAGTGGAACATCACTCAGCTCTTGGAGAAAACTATCGATCTCCCCAAACTTACTAGAGAAACAACCCGAATTCTTCTCCACCCACAATTCTCTCGTCTCTTCCACCTCCGAGCCTCTCTTTGCTCCTTTCCCACACCCATACTCCTCGTGCTTCTCCTTCTGTCCTCCCATCACCTCGACTGGTTTGCACCTCGGAGCCACCACTCCCTGGGCTGTCATGCAAAGTGTTTTCCTTTTCTTCATCATCATCATCATCATCATCTTCTTCTTCTTCTTCTTGGTTTTACCGATTCCTATGGTCGGCTTCCCGGTGAGCCTTTGTACGAGCTCACGGAAGTTTGCTGCATCTGTCTTGATGATCTCCGGTGAAGATACGTGCACTACTCTTATCTCCGGCTTCAGCTTTTTGCTCTCGCGCAAGCAGTCGTGCATGGCAGGCGTCGTCGGCTGCTGTGGCACTGTTATGCACTCCTTGGGATTCATGGCGCACCCAAGATTTGCACTTATGTGTGCAGCAAAGCATGCATAGAGGTGGGAAGTAGAATTTGCTGTATGATGCAAGGATGGAAGGGAGTTTGGTGGAGCTGCAATCAGGATGAGAGAGAGAGAGAGAGAGAGAGCGGATATGTTGGTTCGAGGGAAGGAGTCGAGGGGCTTTTATAGAGTGGGGAACCACTTGTGCTGGAACTGAGAAAGGAGCGGAAGGGGAGCAGGATACAATGTTTATTTGGATCAAAAGGATGTGAGCTATAACATAGGACAGGGAACGATAGGTTCCCTCTATCCCAACAAGCATTAACGGTAATACATGGATATATACATTAGAAGCTTGTCATATTCTTACGTACAACTTTAGGGTAGTTAGTTAGTGTGTACACTCACTAATCATTTCTGTTCCTGAATCTGGTGAATGCTTAGGAAATTGACAGACCAAACCTTGGGGTTGAATTTTGACTCGGATGGAGGGCTTCATCATTTGGAAATATGAGTAAGCAGATTTAAGATGAGAGCTTCGAGAGACTTCCTGGAACAATTTGGAAAAAGGTCAATTCATGTAGATATTTAAGAGTTGTCAAAATTTCAATTTGTAGATTTCATATCTACTTGTCACTTTTTTGGTCTGTGAATCAAGCAAATGTTCATTGGGATTGTAGAAGAGTTTTCTGCGTTGATCGATCACTGTGACTTGCTTGGTTGTATGAGAGATTAACCAACAACCCAAGGCTTAGTTTAGGAGTCACTTTTAAAGTTCTCTTCTCTTATATATAATTTTTGTATGGAGCCATAAACTCAGACTGCTTGTCCTAAATATGCTTTGTTGAAGTCTCCAACCAATACGAGTTGTCAGTATTTCCTGAGATCAACACTGACAATTAGAGATGCTAAGATGATACAAAGGACATGAGAGAACAGATGCTTAGAAAACCTAAACTTGTATCTCAGAGATGGAATCTTGTGTCCAATCTCACGGATGAAGTTTTCTTGTGTCACAGCCACCACCACCACCACCACCACAACGGGACAAGTGAAGCTGTGGAATGAGGTAGACACACTCATGCATGCAGCAAGATAAGTCGGATGTACTCTGACATGCTATGCTTCCACCGCAGGATAAGCGGGAGAAATGCTACGATGCTTCCCACGTGAGGGTGGGAAGGCGACGGACGGCAGAGCGCACGAGACTCGCGCCGGCTGACGCTGTCCCCTTGCAGAAGCAGGAGCAGGAAGGATACCGTATCCTCGCCATGTGAACCTATCCGACCTGCCCTCACCTGCCCCTCACCATGGGGAAACGACCTCCCTTCCCTCCTTACCCACCTTTGCCCCTCATTTTGTTCTTCCACATTATAATTATAATTATAATTATATTTATATATATATCATTAAACTTTTATATTTCCAAACGATTCATTTGCATACACATTAGGGACTGTAGAAACCAACTAATCAGATCACTATCTAATTATGATATTTTCTTTTTCTTTTCACCACATGGGATCTCATTGAGCTCATCTTAAGATACCTGCATTGCCTCTCGAGTAAACAAAGAATCTACAATGAATGAACTTGTATCGAGTGAGAAGTTTATGGTCAATGTCAATTATATATATATATATATATATATATATATATATATATATATATATATATATATATATATATATATACTCTTCCAATTTATACTTATGGTCCTCTTAGTTTTGACCAAATCTTCCTTTTCATATCTGACAAAATAATACCTCCAATTTATTAAAGCTACTTGACGTAAAATACTGTAAATTATGTTTCCAGAAGAAAAAACATTCAGATAATTAAGGTGTGGATTGATTGTCATATCCAACAAGGAAGACACATAAAAAGAGTAACATCAAAACACCAGATATTTGGCACCATAGTTAAGCAGGAGTTATTTAGTGTATCAATGTAGCCTGCATTCACAAATAGTAAGATCTTCACCCAGAATTGTGATGTCGGCACCATAAAAGTGAAGAGAAAATAACATGCTATCACGACTTGTCTTATGAAGATACTCTTTTAAGATAGCTTTATGCAACTAGTTAGAATGGCTGGAGTTGGTCAAAAGCTTTACTATGTACCAGTAAACAGACCACAGTAAGAAAGATTAGCATCAACTCACATCAAACACTTAAAGTCAAACTAAGTAGAAAGCTATGTAACACCACAGCTTAACTTCTCTAAGCGAATTCCATGAGCCACATCTCATCGATCATGTAGTTCCAAGTGTCAGTCTCGGTCACTGTAACGCTTGCTGCCTCATTCATAAGCTTCTCTTTCTCAGCAGCTGCTTTCTGCTTCGTAGCTCGAGTTTCTACAGAAATCTCTTCGGATGAATTCTTTGAAGTGGTAATGACCTCTGGGGTTTTCCTCCCGACCACTTCACCGTTGTTCACCTTCTTATTCTTCTTCTTTCTTCCTGAGAAGGATGCTGTTGCTGTAGGCCTCGTTGCAGTCACTGCCCTTGTAGGGGCTATTGGCACTCCCCTTCTTTCCTTGCTATGATAACTCATATGTCCTCCCAAGGCCTGTGATGTGGTGAAACTAATTTGGCATGGCTTGCAGTTGTATTTGTACCTTAGTAATGTCCAGTGGATTTAGAAACATATGCATCGAATTTGAAGGATTGAAGGGGTGGCATCCAGGAAAGGGTAGAGGAGTTGAGCCATGGAGGTCAAGTTCAGGTGCAATCCCTCCTAAGTGTGGCAGAGTCATCGAAAGGGAAGAAGAGCCGAGATGGCTTCCCGCCTTCAACACAGAAAAAGGGAACATGGCTTCGTAGAGTGGAGAGTTGAGATGGTCACAAGTGAAATGCTTTTGAAATTCAAAACATCAAAATTAATATAATTATCAAATTTATTTTTTTAATTCAAAATTTTCATTAAAGATAACATGAATAGACTCTTCTATGACCAAGGTTTTTTATTAAAAACACTAAATGCTTTTGAAATAGAAGAATAATCAAGAAAAATATCTTCATTGAATTTTATATCAAATTTTCCTAAAGCATCTTTTTCATTCAAGATAAAACATTTACAACCAAAAACTTTAAAGCACGGAACATTGGGTTTTTTATCATTCTATAATTCATAAGGAGTTTTGAAATGTAATGGTCTTATTAGAATCCTATTTATGACATTGTATGTCGTATTAACAGCTTTGGCCTAAAAATATTTGGGTAGGCTATGTTCGTTTATTATGGTTATTGTCAATTCTTGTAAATTTTTATTTTTTCCTTTCTACTACTTTATTTTGTTGATGATTTCCTAGAGTAGAGAAATTGTGGTTGTATCCATTAGATTCACAAAAATTTTGGAAATCGTGGTTTTGAAATTCATCATCGTAATCACTTCGAATTGATGAAATCATAAAGCCTTTTCATTTTAAATAAGTTTACAAAACTTAGAAAAATATTTAAAGCAATCACTTTTATGTCTCGAGAAGTATGTCCAAGTGTATCTATTATAATCGTCTACAATGACAAAGATGTATTTGCTATCTCCTAGGCTTGATGTATCAATTGGTCCAAGCAAATCCATATGGATCAATTACAATGGTCTAGAGGTACTTATTTGATTTTTTTGTTTGAAACTATATTTTATTTGTTTTCCTAGTTGACATGCATCACACACATTATCTTTAACAAACTTAATATTAGGAATACCTCTTACAAGTTCTTTAGATGAGATTTGAGAGATTAGTTTCATGCTAGTATGACATAATCTCCTATGCCAAAACCAAGTATCGTTATTCAAAACCAAAAAATATATTTCATCACAAAGATCATCAATGTCAATTTGTGTGGTTGTTCAATAATGCAAGCATTAGATTCAAATCTAATGATGTATCTTTTATCATATAATTGACTAATGCTCAAAAGATTATGCTTTAAGCCATAAACCAATTACACATCTTTAATTAAAAAGTTGGATTTGTTATCTATTGTTCCTTTGCCAATGATTTTACCTATGTTGTTGTCTCCAAAGGTGACATACCTTTCGTCTAGGTTAGTGAGCTTATATAATTTAGATGGATCTCCGGTCATGTGCCTTGAGCATCCACTATCAATGTATCATCTCTTACTCCTAACTTGTGATGATAAATATTTCTACAAAAGATGATGATTTTTAGGTTACCATTTGACCTTGGGTATCTCAAAAAATCGATCTACTCAACTTATCGTTTTGCATAGAGTCCTTTATGGTTCCTTTAAGAACGCAAATCAATTTATGTGGACTATATCTTTTAAGTGGGCATTTATAGGCAACATGTCCAAGTTTGCAACAAAAGTTACATTTCATGTGGGGTGATATATACAAGGTAGGGCCTTTAAGAAAGGTGGTTAGATTTTGGTGAGAGCTACTCACAAATCTAATTCCACCTCTTTTATGAACGTGACCCTTATTGGCAAGGATCATATTCAAGGACTTACTACCAACCTCAAACTTTTTTAAGATTTCTTTGAGTAACAAATTTTCTTTCTTAAGTACCTAAGTGTTCACACTTAGTACATGGAGGCAAAGAAGGATTATCATGCTTAAGTTTTTCAAATTCAATATTTAAAATGGTATGCTCCTTTTTCAAAGAGTTATATTTTTTACTCAAAATTCTACATTCACCAAATAATTCATGAAAAGCACTTAAAAACTCATCGAAAGATAAATTTGCATCTAATAAACTACTTGCCTCATCTCTAATAGCTATTAGTGCATAGTTACCGATCTCCTTATTGCTTTGTTCTTCACCTTCGGAATCGCTCGAGTCATCCCATGTCGCTTCGAACGCCGTCTTCTTCTTTGGTTGCTTCTTCTTTACTTGAGGACATTCTCTTTTGAAATGTCCTAGTTTCTTGTATTCGTAAGATATGATTTATTCTTTCTTGGGTTCAATTTTATTTTTAGTGTCATTTTTAAATTTATTTCTTTTTATAATTTTTTTGAACTTTCTTGTCAAGAGTGCCAAGTCATCATCATAGTCCTCATCACTTGAATTTTCTTTCAAGTGGTCTTTATGAGTTCTTAGTATCATATTCTTCTTGTTTTTTAGAAAGTTATTCTCAAGCTCTTCATGAGCATTGCAAGTCATCTCATAGGTCATTAATGACCCGATAAGTTCTTCTAGAGGAAAATCATTTAAGTCTTTGGCCTCCTAAATGATCATTACTTTAGAGTCCCAACTCTTTGGAAGAGATCTCAAGATTTTATTAACAAGTTCAAAGTTCGAAAAACATTTGCCAAGAGCTTTTAAACTATTGACGACATCCGTAAAACGGGTGTACATGTTAACAATAGTTTTGCATGGCTTCATCCAAAACAATTCAGAAATATGAACTAAAAGATTTATCTTTGACTCCTTTACTCTACTAGTGCCTTCATGAGTGATTTCGAGTGTGTGCTAAATATCAAAAGTCATTTCACAAATAAACACTCGATTGAACTTATTTTTATCTAAAGCACAAAACAAGGCATTCATAGCCTTGACATTTAAAGCGAAAGTCTTCTTCTCCAACTCATTCTAATCATTCATTAGAAAATAAGACTTTTGAAAGTCATTTTTCATAATGTTCCATAACTTAAAATCTATAGAAATTAGAAAAATCCTCATTCTAATCTTCTAATAGGTATAATCCATCCCATTGAACATGGGTGGACGTGTAATTGAGTAACCCTCTTAGTTGCTGGTAAATACTATCTCTCTTGAGTTTCAAACCAAATCGAGAGTGACCTTGCTCTGATAAATTGTTAGGATCAAGAGCGGCACAAGGGGGGGAGGGGGTATTGAATTAGTGTAGCGAAAAAAATCGTCAGCTTTGTAAATTTTTCGCTCGTTGAAAACTAATCTCAGAAAGTGCTTAACTTTAAAGTAAATGAACTAGCAATTAACTTAGAAAGTAATGATAGTAATAAAAAGCAGAATGGAAATGAGCACATCGGAATTTATAGTGGTTTGGTCGTTGTGACCTCTGATTTATGCCTTACTACTATTGTAATTAATCTTGCATACTTATCTCAACATATAGATTAGATTAAATAATTTACCAATTGATTTCATCATCAAAATTTGAGATTCAACAAGTACCATCGCCTAGGCTTAGTTTAGGCCATTGATTTGACCTTCTAAGGGGCCTAATTCGATCCGAATTTAAGCCCAATGGCTTTCTTGATAAGTTGACATGGTTTTAACCCAAATATCAATACAAATTGACCTATAATGATCTCGATCCAAACTTTAATAAATCAACCACACATATGACACATTTATGGAACTTTCATGTGGCATGAGACTACACTGCATGGCTAGCCACGTGGGAGATTAACTAAGTCAAATACTATGCAACATGCAAATACATAGATATTATATCAATTTTACAACATGAACAAGAAGATTATTAGAAGCAAAGATGTATTTCTTGAAAACCAATTGTTTGATGATGATGACAATATTAAAAATTCAAAAATCTTTATTTATATTCCTTGGAGTTGGGGTCCAGTTCCTTCACCTTTACCTATAGTTCATGATAATAATGGGAGAGATGAATAAGAATATTGTGGTGAGAATGTCAGTAATAATGCTCCTACAATTGATAATGTTAAACCAACTAAACAATTTGAGCAAACACCTTCACCACCCATTGAGATTCCATTGAGAAGATCCATAAGAGAGCGACAAATATCTACAAGATATCCTTCACATGAGTATGTTATGCTTACTGATGAGGGTGAGCCAGAAACTTACCAAAAAGCTATTCTACATAAGCAGAAGAATTAGTAGGTTAAAGTCATGCAAGAAGAGATGAGATCCTTGTATGAGAACCATACTTGTGACTTAGTAAAATTGCCTAAAGGGAAGAAAGCTCTCAAGAATAAATAGGTTTATAAATTAAAGATTGAAAATAATAGCTCATAACAAAAATATAAGACACGACCAGTTGTGAAAAGATTCAATCAAAAGAAATGTATTGACTTTGAAGAAATATTTTCTCTTATGGTGAAAATATCCTTTATGCAAGTTGTTCTTGGTTTGACTGCCCACTTGAACTTAGAAGTTAAGCAACTTGATATGAAAACTGTATTTCTTCATGATGACTTAAAAGAAGAAATTTACATGAAGTAACCATAAGGTTTCAAAGTTAAGGGAAAAGAAAATCTCATGTGCAAGCTTAGGAAAAGCTTATGTGGATTCAAACAAGCACCCAAACAGTGGTATATAAAGTTTGAGTCCTTTGTGTTAAGCTAATGGTACAATAGAACTATATTTGATCATTGTGTATTTACAAAGAAATTTTTAGATAAAGATTTCATTATTCTCCTACTATATATTGATGATATGCTAATTGTTAGCCATCTTGCTAGTAAAATTGAAAAGCTTAAAAGAGAGCTAAGTAAGTCTTTTGCCATGAAAGACTTGGGATCGACAAAACAAATACTTAGTATGAAGATTCTTTATGATAAAAAGAAAGAGAAGATTTAGCTATCTCAGGAGACCTACATTGAAAAGGTTCTTGAAAGATTCAACATGAGTAAAGCCAAAGCAGTTTGTTCTCCACTTGCAGATTATTTCAAGCTTAGTTCGAATCAATGTCCTACAAGTGAGAAAGAAAAAGAAAAAATATCTAGAATGTCTTACTCACGACAATAGGCAGTTTGATGTATGTTATGGTTTGTACTAGACTAGATATAATTCATATAGTTGGAGTTATTAGCTGATTTCTCTCTAATCCTAGTAAGGAACATTGGGTAGTAGTAAAATGAATATTAAGATATCTAAGAGATACTTCCAAGTTATGTTTGTATTTTGATAGTGGTGAATATGTGGTAGAGGGGTACACAGATACAGACATGGCAAGTGATACTGATTCTAGGAAGTCCATTTCAGGGTTCTTGATAACGTTTGCAGAGGGAGCAATCTCTTGACAATCTAAGTTACATAATTGTGTTGCTCTATCAACCACAGAAGCAGAATACATAGCAATTACTGAAGCCTATAAAGAAGTTTTATGGATGAAAAAGTTTCTATAGTAATTGGGCTTAAAATAGGAAGGATGTACTATTTACTGTGATAGTTAGAGTGTCACTCACCTCTCCAAAAATTCAACATATCATTCTACATCTAAGCATATTGATGTAAGATATCACTAGACTCGTGATGTGCTTGAGATGAAAGAATTACACTTGGAAAAGATGCATACCAATGAGAATGGATCAGACATGTTGACAAAGTCTTTGCCTAAGGAGAAGCTTGAAGTATGTAGGTGAAGAGCGGGCTTAGTATAGCCCATGATATTAGTTGGAGGGGGAGAATTGTTGGGTCTAACCCATATGTGGGCTTGGACCGATTGATTTGGGCATTAAGCCCAAATCTAATTTATTAAAAAAAAAAATAAGTGGCGTGCGTGACGTGAGTAGGGCAGCAATGTGTGCATGTAGCGAACAGTGGCGACGCTAAGAAAAGGAACAAAGAGAGAAGAGGAGAGAGAAAATTAAGATTTTGAAGTTTTTGTTAGATAATTAAGTAGCTAAACTTCATCGGTTTTGGCCCAAATTTTATGTGAAGAATCTTTGCAACAAGCTCTATAATCTTAATAGTACCGATCTATAGTTTATCCTTTCTAAGGTACTTTTCTGCTATACCCACTTTCACGAAATTTTTCTTTCACGAAATCCATTTATAGTAATGATGATATTATTGTTGAGCCAAGATCTGTATTCTTGATATTATTGTGATCTTCTAGTTATTCTGGAAAAGACTTATTATAAACCTATTATCATTATTAGTGATAGTAGAGGTTTGAAGTGGACTACGGTCCCATGGTTTTTCTCGTATTTGGTTTTTCACGTAAAAATTCGGTGTCTCACTTTGTAATTGATTCATTATTCTACTGTTTATGTTGCTCTAGTTAATATTTGATTTTGATAATAAATTAATATTTTGATGAGGAACTCATTTTGACACACAAAGAGGAAAAAAAGTTATTCTACTATAATAGTTTTTTTCTCAACAATATCAATTACAAACCTTTAGATGGCTGCATTTGCCATAAATTTGAGAAGAGTCCAATAATGATGGTTGAGAAATATGTTCTGAAAACAATGCAGTAATGGTATTAGGGTTAGGACTCTAGAATAAAATAAAATAAAAAGTAACTTCTAATTTATAATCTGTCTTCTACAACATTATCCAACTTGCTTAGCACACGATAGTTCGTTCATATATGGAGTTCTGATGGAAATCAGCGGAAGGAAACATCGTAATATAATGTCTACGGATATTAGTCTGAGACCAATAGCATCATAGCATATTCACATATGGATCCTCCTATAAGGTACAAGATCACCGTTATTGAGCTACAACCAACAGTTAATGGATGAATCAAGAAGCCAAGGACATAAGCGAAACACCAAGATTTCATGTACCATTGATTCGCTTCAGACAGGTCGCATAGCTATGACCATTCGTGGCTCCGTCCGCCCTCGCCTTCTTGCGCATGCCCATGGCATGTGATAGGGTATATTATGGATTCCGCCATGAGGACACGACCCTCGCCATGTCAACCCAAGTGCGAAGCCTTGGGAGGCAGACGCAATGCCACGTCGGATGTGCCACTAGAAATCCGAGATAATGGTTGTTCTCCTTTCGAGCCGTTTGGGGCTGCACCAACCAGCATTGCCGCAACAAGGACCGCTCCGAGAAACTCGGGATGGCACTGCATGAAGGCTACGTACGGCTGATCCCCAGGCACTATGATAAAACCCCCTTACCAACATCTGACAAGAGGTATTGAGGATAATAAAATTCTACTAACTTGATCTTTGGAGGGGCCTAAGTTGGGATCCCCCTCCCCATCCTAATCTAGGCCAGTGTGCAGGAATCCAGCGATGACAAAGATGGACGAGCTCGCTGAAGGGGCGCATCCCAACCAAATTCGAGCTCAACCCGATCAGGCGAAGACCTCGTCCCCGAGATGATTCTGGACATCACCAATCGAATCAAGCTGTACCGACCCTACAGCCATGGCATAATGTTCATTGACATTTTGGTACTAGAAGAAGGGTCAATGTTGTAGGAACGTTTCACCGTTGACATGAAGGCTCGCTTCACCAAAGAACCACCAGCGACCCACCTCGCCTATGAACCCAAAGGGTAGCCGCCTGTCGCTCGTGGGGATAGGGGGATTGCGATATAGACACTAGATCGCTACTAGTGCCTGTTCAATGACCCCAGGCTCTCCCTCTCCCCCCCCCCCCCCCCCCCCCCCCCCCCTCGAGACACCTGGGGACCCTCGATCATTTCGCTTGAGGTGTTCCTCAGCCTCATGAAGCAGGTGCAAACCTTAGCAGGGATGATGTAGACAATCGCCCTACTCATCTCGCGACTTATGCAATTAGTGGCTCCTCCACCGACCCTACCTGCTTTCATCTCGCAACCACCTAGTATCCCCCCAACCAACCCAGTATGACAAAACCCGAATCATAACGAGATTGAGGAATGGGTTGAGACTGGAGGCCTGAGAATGCCGCCTGACCGAAGGGCACCCACATCCTTCCAGGTGGCCCCACCGTTTCCCAAGTCTGATACCCTATCATCGAACTTAGCCGATGACTCATTTAGAGTCCAGTTGTCCATGATGAATCGTCGCCTAGATGAGTTCCAGCATGAATTCCTCAATTCGTGAGGTGAGACTGGAGAAAGCAACACGGGAGGATCACCTTTTGCTCAAGAAATCCAGGATAAGCCAGTGCCGCTCAACTCTTGACTTCCGACACTGGAGATCTATGATGGTAGTTCCGACCCAACAAAACACGTTGCCACATTCCAAGCTCAGATGGCCCTCTATGACACTTCCGATACCTTGATATATCGGGCATTCTCCACTACCTTAAGGGGACCAACACGGACATGGTTAAGCTAATTACAGCCAGCCTTGGTCTCGACCTTCAACTAGTTAGCAAGAGAGTTCAAACAAAACTTCTTGCTAGTATGTGGCCCAAGTCCTCCATTACCATGCTCCTCGCATTATCCCAGAACGATGATGAATCACTTTCTCAGTTCATTGCTCGCTTCACCAACGAGATTCAAAGAGTCTCAAATGCTTACCCCTCCCTGATCATGCAGGCATTTTTGATGGGTCTATGACCCTTAAGATTCTTCTGATCTCTAATTGAGAGGCCCTCCACGGCTATCCCAGAGATGCTCCAATGCGCCAACCAATACATTGCTGCTAAGACCTTGTTAGCCGGAAAACGTGAGGACAATAAAAGGCCCTGAGTGGAGCAAGCCCAAGGAACGATCTCGGGCCCACCTATGGTGCAACCTCGAAGAAGGCCCGATCAGCCCGAGATGCCATTCCGAAGGCCCCCTTCTCTAAACTTGAATACTTCTCGCACCGAAATCTTTCTCCATATTAGGGAGAAGGGACTACTACGGGAACCCAACCCACTGAAAGTGCAACCCTTAAGAAGGCCTAATCAGGCCGAGATGCCACTCCCAAGGCCCCCTCCTCTGCCCTTGAATACTTCTCGCATCGAAATTTTCTTTAGATTAGGGAGAAGGGACTATTGCGGGAACCTAACCCATTGAAATCCACTCACAAAGATTAGTCTAAATATTGCAGGTTTCACCAAGACTACAATCATGACATGGAGGACTATTGCAACCTCTAGAACTAGATCAAGGAGCTAATCCAGAGGGGACATTTTGGGTGTTACCTCAAAAAATTGAGAGAAGCATCTCTACGCCCCAACGACCCGATCGAAAAGCAAATTGACATCATTATCGGTGGGTAGGCTTCCAGAGGTAGTAGCGCCATAGCACGAAAGGCTTATGCATGCACTATGGTACAAAAACGACCGAGGTCAAAGCCCGGGCCCGAGATCACCTTTGGAGCGGAAGAAGCCGAGTTCATGAACCACGATGATGCCCTAGTAGTCTCGGTCTATATTGCTAACGTGTGTGTGAAGAGAGTGATGGTTGACACCAGAAGCTCTGCCGACGTGCTATATTTCAAAGTTTTCAAAAAGCTCGGTCTTATAGAAGGAGATTTCGCCCCGTTAGCATCATCACTTAAGGGATTCATGGGGGATTATGTTTCCCCACTCGGGACTACTTTGCTCCCCATTACTCTCAGGGAAGAACCGAGGACCAAGACGACAATGACCACCTTTATAGTGGTCTATTTGCCTTCTGCCTACAACGTCATCCTCGGTCGACCAACCCTCAATAAGCTGAAGGTAGTTGTCTCCACCTACCACCATGCCATGAAGTTCCCAACTTCCTCTAGAGTCGGGGTGGTTCGAAGCGACTCAAAAGAATTCAGACAATGCTATCTGATGGTGGTTACTGTGCTAAGAAAGCCATGATCCGTCCAACCTCCCCTGGACCCCTGGAATGACTTCAAAGCACCAGCACACCTAGAACCGATGGAGTAGTTGATCGAGGTCCCCCTAAGAACAAGTCGACCTGACAAGGTTGTTAAAGTTGGGATGGCGTTGCCAGAAACAAGCCAAATACAGCTTGTCAATTTTTTTAAGGAGAATGCCGATGTGCTCGCATGGTGCCCGGAATACATGCCCAGGGTCAACCCAGAAGTCATGCAGCACCACCTCAACTTCCACCCCGAGGCATGTCCTGTGAAGTAGAGGCTGAGAAAATTTGCTCCAAACTGACAAAAGGCGATCGGCAATGAGTTGGACTGCCTCATCGGCGCGGGGTTCATATCCGAGGTGAAATATCCTCGATGGTTGTCAAATATGGTCCTCATTAAGAAGCCAAATAGAAGTTAGAGGATGTGTGTTGACTATACTGATCTCAACTGTGCATGCCCTAAAGATTGCTATCCACTCTCAAGGATAGACTAGTTGGTGGACGCTACTACAGGACATGAACTCCTCACATTTGTGGATGCATTCTCAAGCTACAACCAAATTCAAATGGCACCATAGGATCGAGAGTACACTACTTCCGTTACTAACAAAGGGGTATATTGCTACAAAGTGATGCCCTTTGGCTTTAAGAACGTTGGAGCGACATATCAGAGAATGGTCAATAAGATATTGAAGCAGCAATTGGAAGTCTATGTCGATGACATGATTGTCAAGAGCACCTTCAGGGTCGGTTCTGACAAATTCCTTAGATTCATCATCTAATAGAGGGGAATAGATGCCAACCCAGAGAAAATTCTGGCCATAATAGAAATGTAGCCCCCATGATCGGTCAAGGAAATACAACAACTCACTGGGAGGCTAGCAACACTTAGTCGATTCATGTCATGCTTGGGAGACAAGTGCCTCCCCTTCTTCCGAGCCCTATGCCGAGCTGACAAATTTGCATGGACCCTAGAGTGCAAACAAGCCTTTGAAAATATGAAAACGCACCTCAGATGGCTACAACACCTTGCCTCACCCAACCCGAGCGAGACCCTTAGCCTTTAATTGGCAGCTTCAGAACAAGCCATCAGCTCAATGTTGGTGCGGGAAGGTCTGAAAGCATAGTAAGTTTTCTACTATGTTAGCCACATCCTTGCCGGGCCCAAGGAGCGATATTCCCCGATCAAGAAGTTAGCATTGGAACTAATAAAAACATCCCGGAAGCTACGGCCATACTTCCAAGCTCACACGATAAAGGTAATATCCAACCAACCACTCCGACAGATCCTCTCCAAGTTTGACGCATCGAGTTAGATGATCAGATGGTCAATCGAGCTCAGAGAATTCGACATCCAATACGCCCCCACAACCGCCATGAAGGCATAGGTATAGGCCAAATTCATTTCCGAACTAACTCCCAATGAGCACCTTGTTCAATAGGAACACGTCGAACGCACCTTGTCCCTATACGTAGATGGGTCCGTGGCCTCGGGAGGAGTAGGGGTAGGCCTCATACTAAAAAGCCCGCTGGGTGAGACATACGAACAGGCACTCCGACTAGAGTTTAAAGTCACCAACAATAAAGCTGAGTATGAGGCGCTACTCTCAGGGCTACGACTCGCCCGGGAAATGCATGTCCAAGACCTAAAGGCCTTCAGTGACTCACAACTGGTAGTAGGCCACATCAACAGCAGCTACGAAGCCCGAGACCTGACCATGGCATTATACTTAGCCGAAGTGAGATGGCATGCTGGCTGTTTCGGTCGTGTCTCGGTTGCAAGAATACCACGTGCCCAAAATGCGCAGGCCAACACCCTAGTCAGGCTGGCCTCTTCTCGTAGCCTGGAGGAGCTCCTCCTGAGAACTGAAGTCCTCACAACCTCAACAGTCCCAACCAAAACTGTCACTGCAATCGAAGTCACCCCAAATTGGATGGAGGAGATCCTCCGCTATAAAAGGGAAGGAACACAGCCCGACGATCTAGCCGACACCCATCAACTCAAGCGTGCCTAAGTGTGGTATTGTGAAGTCAACAGAAAGCTATACCGAAGGGCCTTCTCTCAACCCCTCTTACGTTGCTTGGCGTCACATGAGGCCGAGACAGTCCTGGCCCAGGTCCATGAAGGCATTTGCGGGGAACATGCCAGTGGCCGGACCTTAGCCTTCAAAATCCTCAGGTAGGGATAGTATTGGCCAACCATATGTCGAGATGCGTTGTCGTACGTACAATGGTGCCAGTAATGCCAAAAGCATGCCCGAATACAACACCAACCTACAGTTCCTCTCACTCCAATAGATGTTGTTTGGCCTTTCGCCCAATGGGGGCTCAACCTCCTCGGGCCTTTTCCCCCCCACATCTAGGGAAAGAAGATTCCTCATAGTCAAGGATGATTACTTCACAAAGTGGATCGAGGCCTAGCCGCTGGCATCCATCTCAGAGAAGCAAGTACAGGGATTCATCTAAAAGAACATCATTACCTAGTTTAGGATCTCGAGGGCCATCATCACTGACAATAGAGCTCAATTCAACAATATAGAATTCAAAGTCTATTGCTAGTCCTACGGGACAATTAAAGTTCAGCTCGGTCGCACACCCCCAAACCAACGGCCAAGCCAAAGCCACAAATTGGGCCATCCTAAAGGGCTTGAAGAAAAGGGTGATCGGGGCTCGTAGAGCTTGGGTCGATGAACTCCCAAGCATTCTATAGGCATCCCGGACCTCCCCCAAAACCGCCTCAGGTGAATCCCCCATTCAGTTTGGCATGCAGGACCGAGGCAATCCTTTCGCCTGAAATGGTGTTCTCCACCCTACGCACCAAGAATTTCGAAGATGGTTCCTCAAAGAAAGGCCTTCGGGCAAACCTTGACCTGCTTGAAGAAAGAAGGGTCGAGGCGCACCTCACAACTTGGCATACAAGAGGGTCATGGCCCGACTTTACAATCGCAGAGTCTACCCACACCAAATCAAAGCCAAACACCTCATTTTACGAAAGGCCGAGATAAGCAACTCGACTTGAACTGGAGGGAAACTGGCCCCGAACTGAGAAGGACCATATCGGGTTTATGTTGTAGTCCGAGAGGGAACTTACCGCCTTAGGACCACAGAGGGAAAACCCCTGCTAAGGATGTGGAATGCCATGAATCTCAAGAAGTTTTACCCTTAGACACAACAGCATGTCAAAAACATAAAGCATGTTTTCCATAATCAAAACGCATGTACATTATGCTTGGTCAAGGTGTTACAACTCAAAACCCAACTCGACCGAGCGACAAAAAAAAAAAGTGAGACAGAGAGAGAGAGAAAGTACCCCTCAACTCGGGGGAACCTCAAGGCTGTCATTAAAAGGGACCTCATCTGGCATTGGTCCTTAAGAAGATTGGTGAAGGGGTTTGATTCCACCTCCAGGTCGGGGTACTTCACCCTGAAGCAAGCAAGGATGACTCAGTACCCGAATTCATATGTTACTTGTCCTGACCTCACCAAACCAAGCTCAAACCCCAGGGACTTCTTGTATTCAACAATTGCCTCCCTCACTTTTCAAGCGCCACCCGACACTCCTCATATAAAGCCTCTTCCATCGCTTGGGAGGCAGACCGTGTAGCTTGACATTCCATAAAAGGGTGAGTAGCTCATCGTCCAAAGCCCAAACTCACCCCCGACTCTCCTTCAACTAACGTTGGGAGTCGCCCATCTCGACCTTCAGCTGTTCAACTTCAATTTCCTGATCTATGGCGTGTTACTCGGGTGCCGCCACAGTCATTGGACCGGGCCCACCTTTTGACTCCTCAATTTCTTGATGAAGGCCCGAGTTCATCTTGCCCAAGCACTCGATCACCCTACCAGCATCGTAAACATGGTCGATCAAGGCCATGGTGTAATGTTGGCTCTATATGAGAATTGATGTCAGAACTAGTTCCCGGACAGATAATGGCAGGGAGAAGAATTGAACTTATCCTAAAAAGGGACTTGGCTGCTTGATCCATCAGCACCATAGAGGGTGAACAATACAACTGCTTTGCTAGCATCAGATGGAGCTCCCCTCGCGAGAACTCTTAGGCCACAAACCCATCAAACCAAATCCTACTCTCAGCCTTGAGAGTTGGCCATCTCATACTATAAGGGGCCCCCGACTCCTCCTCCGCAAGGTCAGCCATACTGAGGGCTTGGAAAGGCTCCCCCTCGGTGCGAGCCCGGATGCGACACAAGTCCCGCATCGACTTCGGGCGTAATATCGACTTTCCTAAGGGACCTTTGTCGGGGGATCCGGCACACCCCCTCTCCTGTATGCATGTCGTGTTGAATCTCGGATTTTGATGATGAAAATAATTGATTGTGTTTAGATGTTTAACTGCATTTTGAGTGATGCAGATCTACTCGATCAAGATTAGACAGTTGACGCAGGAGGAATTGACGTTGTACCGGAGGAGATCACATTAGGATATTGGACGGTAGAACGCTTCGGACGTTGGGCATCGAGCCAAGGAGAGTGGAATTGCACCAAGGATATCGGGGTTGCGGAGGTCAACCGTCAATTGGGCAACAAGCCGCAAGAGAGGACGATGCGCTGAAAAATCGGACGAAGCACCAACCAATGACGTGCCGGGCAACAGAATATCAATTCGCGTTGTAATAATTATCTAGATCGGAGTAGAGTTTTGGCTTGTGTGTGCAGGATTAACTATGATAACGATGAAGACATAAAGCGAAACAAAGTGTTGGAGTCAAGCACGAAGGATTCGTTGGGAGTTCGAGAGTCCGATGGAAGTCCGAAGGTTCGTCGGGAATGCTGCCGGAACTAGCCGAGAATGAGTAGGGAGCTTGCCGAAGAGTTTTCTGAAGCTCGCCGGAAGGTACGTCGGAAGTTCGCAGAGCTCGCCGAGAAAGATCGTAGCTTACCGAAGAAGCTCGTCGGAACTCGCCAAGATCAAATCGTGAAGTCTAGGAGCTTGCCGAGAGTCCGCAGAATGGTTTCCGAGAGTTTATCGAAAAACTGCCGGAAGTTCGCTGGAAGAAGTCTTAACTTGTGGACTTTGTAATAGCTTAGGAAATGTCTTTAAATTCATAGTTAGCATGTTGATTAGGATTAGGATTATGTGTTAATCTTATAACCCAAGTAGGGGTCAATTGGGCCCAAGTTCAGACTGGTTTGGGCCAAGTTTGGAGCCCAACTAGTGAGCTGAAATAGTGTAGGCGGTGGCACCGCCCAACACCCGAGAGTTCGGGTGGTGGCACCGCCAAGAACCTGAGAGTTTCGGCGGTGGCACCGCCAGAACACTGTCAATGTGGAAATTGACAGGCGGTAGCACCGCCACCGACAGGCAGTGGCACCGCCAGTCACTGGTCAATATGACATTGACAGGCGGTGGCACCGCCAGCCTCGAAAACCCAAGAGAATTCAAAATTTGGAGCCTAAATTTGAATCCTCTTAGGGCCTATAAATACCCCTCAATTCTCGTTAGAGAATACAACTTTTGAGAAGCAATAGATTGAGATAAAAGCCTTGGCAAAGTCTTTAGCAAGTCTTGTTTTTAATTGCTTGAGTGTTCACCTCCTTCTTTCTCGTTGAAAATTTGTAAGAGTGTGAACCACTTGTAAAAGGTTGTAAGAGGGGTATTTGTTCTTCCCCTTCAAAGTGATTTGCTAATGGAAGTTGGGAGTCTCATCGAAGAAGGCTTCGCAAGTGGATGTAGGTCATTTGACCGAACCACTATAAAATTGGCGTGTTCTCTGGTTTGCATTTACTTATTGCTATTTACCTTCAAACCTTCATACGTGCTTTACTTCCTTATTACTTTTACTGCACATCTTTACGAACACGCTTTCAAGTTAAGCACTTCCGAGTTCGGTTTTTATTGTACGAAAGATTTTCCGTAACCGATGTTTTAATCCGCTGCACTAATTCACGCCCCCCCCCCCCTCTTAGTGCCGCTCTGATCCTAACATGTCGAACCCTCGCCTTGGGAGACATTGCTCGACTCACACATTCCCCGGGCTGCTACTTCGTGAGTCGCCATGCCCTTGGATACCTTCCGAGTGTTGACCTTAGCCTTCTTCTTCGGTCGACTCGCCTCTAGCTCCTTGGGTGATTTTGACTCACGTGTTGTTGTACTCTTCTTCGAAGGGACCCTGGGAGCCACGACCAAAGGCCGGGGGATCCCCTTCAAAGACTTGAGGTTCACCATTTCTGCGAACGAAGGTTCGGTCAGTAAGACAAGCCAAAAATGAAGCACCATGGGCACAAATCTGACCATACCCCTAAGGGATGGGCTTAGTCCTACTTTGGCTAGCCACTCCTCGATCATTCCCCTAATTATCTGAGAGGAAGATAGGATCTCTCTTAATCGCTCCACATGCTCGATCTCTTCATGGGAAAGAAACGGGGGATCAATGTTAATGGCTTGGGAAGTCCATCCAATGCAAATCCCCCACCCCCAACTACAGCTCACAAAAAGGTGATGAGTTTTCCACCCGAAATTGTTGGAGAGTGCCCCGCTAATCTTAAAGCCACCTCGCACGGTTAAGTAATACTCACCTCGCCCCTTGCATAGCTGAAAGTGGGCTAAGAAAAGTGTTCGGGTCGGCTCGATCCCCGCCCCCCAACACTCCCCGAGGAAAGTCACTAAGTAACGCCAGGAGTTCGGCGCCATCTGGGATGGTGAGATCTCCTACCAACGGAGGCATTCTTTGATAATCGGGTGCAAGGGGAACTGCAGCCCCACCTCAAGAGCATCTGTGGTCAGCCTGAACCCATTGGGAAATGGGTCGTAAGGACGTTGATCGGGACGTAGAGCATGAAGCCCATAAGTCTTTGGGATACTATAACGATCCCGAATCGGACCTAAGAGCTTCTCGGTCACCACCGAATCAATGTCATGCCACGACCTCATCACTTAAAGGGCCGCGAAGGCCTTCGAATCCATCAGGGGCAAGCCGATCGATGAGGAACTAACCACTTCTATCCTAGAACTACTGAAACCCGAGTCGCTGATCTCGGGAACCGACTGACCCAAAGAGGAGGAGGACGAGGAAGACAAAGACATCCCAACCTCGAGGTAAGGAGCAGCGATCCGAGGTGTGAGCAGAAAAATGATGACTGAACAATGCCACCGCAATACACAAGAAGGGGTTTATAAAGAGGAAACCCATCACCATATGTTGAGGTTTGGACTCCCCGAGGTGGGAAGTAATGTCAGCATCAAATCCGATCTAACTCCCCATATTCCGCAAATTCGCCAAGTTCCGACCAAAAACCCATAAACCGCCAAAAATTTTCCGCCAAAAACATATGATGCGACGAATCACGAACAACTTCCCTCTAAGCTGGCAAGGAACCACTCGGCCAATAGGATCAATCTTTGCCCGAGTCATATAACTCGGCCAGTAGTCGCACGAGCAACGTCTCGTCCAACCAGTCCATCCAATGCCCGAGTGAGTTGCTCAGCTAGTAGAATCAGTCTTTGCCAGAGTCGTACAACTTAGCCAGTAGTCGCACGAGCAACACCTCGTCCAACTAGTTCATCTAGTGCCCGAGTTGAGTTGCTCGGCCAATAGGATCAGTCTTTGCCTGAGTTGTACAACTCGGCCAATAGTTACACGAGTAACACCTTGTCCAACCAGTCTATCCAAAGCCCAAGTGGAGTTGCTCGGCCAATAGGATCAATCTTTGCCCAAGTTGTACAACTCGACCAGTAGTCGCACGAGTAACGCCTCATCCAACCAATCCATCCAGTGCCCGAAGCAGGATCAGTCTTTGCTCAAGTCGTACAACTCGGTCAATAGTCGCACGAGCGATGCCTCATCCAACCAGTCCATCTAGTGCCCAAGTTGAGTTGCTCAGCTAGCAAAATTAGTCTTTGTCTGAGTCGTACAACTCGGCAAGTAGTCGCACGAGCAACACGTCCAACCAGTCCATCTAGTGCCCAAGTTAAGTTGCTCTGTTAGCAGGATCAATCTTTGCTCGAGTCATACAACTCGGTAAGTAGTCGCACGAGCGATGCCTCGTCCAACCAATCCATCCGATGCTCGAGTTAAGTTGCTCGATCAACAGGATCAGTCTCTGCTCGAGTCGTACAACTCGGCAAGTAGTCGCACGAGCAACGCCTCGTCCAACCAGTCCATCCAGTGCTCGAGTTGAGTTGCTTGACCAGTAGGATCAATCTTTGCCTGAGTTGAATAACTCGGCCAGCAGTCACACAAACAACGACTCGTCCAACCAGTCCATCCAATGCCTGAGTCACACGACTCGGTCAGTTAATACTCAACCATCGATTTAACGACCCAGCCATGCCCTTAGCTCCTCATGTGGACCCCAGGGCACTACTTGTTGGAGGAGAGGGGGGTGTTTGGGGTGTTGCGGGGGGAAATGATGGGGCATATTATAGATTCCGCCACGAGGACACGATCCCCGCTATGTTAGCCCAAGTGCGGAGCCTCAGGAGGCAGACGTAGTGCCACATCGGATGTGCCACTAGAAATCTAGGATAATGGTTGTTCTCCTCTCGTGACGTCTGGGGCCGCACCAACCAGCATCGTTGTAACAAAGACCACTCCGGAAAACTCGAGACGACGCCATGCGTATCCCGGGCGGTGAACGTCTAAAGGTACACTAGCCGCTCGGGGAGTCGACCACCACGCAAAGGCCGCGTATGGCCAACCCCCAGGCACTATAATAAAAACCTCGTGCCAACATCTGACATGGGGTATCGGACATAATAAAATTCTACTAACTTGATCTTTGGAGGGGCCTAAGTCGGGATCCCCCACCCCATCCTAATCTAGGCCAGTATCTAGGAATCCGACGATGACAAAGATGGACGGGCTCGCTGAAGATGTGCATCCCAACCAAATTCAAGCTTGACCCGATCTTGGATATCGCTAATCAGATCAAATCGTACCAACCCCGTGGTCACGACATAAGGTTCACTAACAGCAGGAATGCGATAGAAACCCTAGCTTGGAGGTGGAAGTAAGGCGGACTTGAAATATGAGCTTGTTGTGGAGGCGGTGTTCCGCGAAGCAACATGCTTTTGTACACAGTGAAGCAAAATGGCGCCCACGTGAGGCACAAGTCGTGTTCACGAAATGTGTGCGTTTAGAATATTTTAAGATGCTGTGCAGTGACAAAACTACCCCTTTACATGTGACTCGTGATGGGTCGATCTCATGTTAATAGTTATCAGAAGGCCCTCGGAACCAATGTGTTCCTCGTGCCTAAGCATTTGCCCTACCACTTCCACCGTCTTCCTTCTCCATAAATTGACCCTATCCTCGATCCACTTCAGCTCCATAAGCCGCAGCAATGTCTTCCCTGACTCTCTCCGTTGCATTCTTCCTCCTCCTCATATCCTCCTCCACGCTTCCGGTTGCGTCCATGGACTGTAAAAAGGGCGAACGTGAAGCCCTTCTTAAGATCAAGGAGGGCCTCGGCAACCCTCCCCAGCTCTCGACGTGGATCCCCGCCACCAACTGCTGCGCGTGGGATAACCTCTACTGCGACGACACCGGCCGCGTGTACAATGTCTACATCTACAATGCCGACGTCACCGCTGCACTCCCCGTGGCCTTCGGCGACCTCTCCGCCCTCCAGAGCCTCTCCCTGCAGGACATGCCGGGGCTCACCGGCCCCATCCCTCGCTCCTTCGCCAAACTCTCACAACTCAGCCTCCTATGGATCTCCAACACCTCCATCACCGGCCCCGTCCCGGACTTCCTCACGAGTACTAACCTCAGCGCCCTCACCCTCCCCAGCAACAAGCTCTCCGGACCCATCCCACCCGCGCTGAGCCGTCTCCCTTACCTCCGCTACGTGGACCTCAGCCACAACATGCTCTCCGGTCCGATACCGCAGGGGCTGCTGCACGGAGAGTACCAGTTCCTGATACTCTCCAACAACCGGCTGACGGGGGCGATTCCCAGCTCCTACGGCCAAGGAGACGTGAACACCATCGACCTGGGGCACAACCGGCTCACCGGCTACCCGTCGTTCCTGTTCGACAGAACGAGGCCGACGGTCAAGCTGGACCTGTCGTGGAACGAGCTGGCGTTCGACATCACCAAGGCGGCGCTGCCATGGCACCTGGAGTACCTGGATCTGAGCCACAACCGGATCAGGGGCGGGGTCCCCAAGTCTCTCAAGGACCTGTACAAGCTTCTGGTGCTCAACCTCACCTACAACGAACTCTGCGGGGAGATCCCGACGGGGCGAGCGATGGCATATCACGGCGCCGAGTGCTATCTCCATAACAAGTGCCTCTGCGGGACACCACTCCCACCCTGCCGCCACTGAGCCTGCTACGGGAGGCGCTCAAAAGCCACACTGTTGTTAGCATCTTCTATTATCTATCTACTTTTGCGCCAATGACGATGTCTGCGCGTCTTGAAATGAGTAAGCAAACGCACGCTTTTTTTATCTGCTAATGAATAAAGAACGAGCAGCAATTCAAGGATGTGTAAGCTTAGAACCGTGTTGACCGATGGTCAAATAATTCATCAGTTACGCGTCCTTCAATAGTTTACCTCCGATGAGTGGCTGCCGGTCGATGAGGTACAGCTTGCTGGTCAAAAGAATCCAAAGTCAATGAGACAGACTCCTTCGTAGATTTCCTGCATATCCACGTTGTGGCCACCAATGCCGATGTGGAAAGTACACGTGAAGGTTCCTCCTCCATTTGCGGATCCAAAAGTGAGATGCATCATCACCTTCTCGGATATATTTCTTCAAATATTAAAATCAGTCCTTGTGTTGATGTCATTAGCATCTTTCCTGATGATTCAAGTTGTTGTTCACTTTTCAACTATGACGAATATTAGTCTTATTTAACCTTTTTTTAAAATATATATAATTATTTATCGGCCCCCAAATGTTTTGGATATCACAAAAAGAAGATACATCATAAATCATAATTTCAACTAATATTAACTTGCGCTGACAGAAATTAACTATAATAATAAGATTTTAGTTTTCGAAAAGATATATATATATATTGTACTTAAAATATTTGTTCGATAGGAATCTCATTTAATAATTTTTAAAATTAAAAAGCACTAATTTTATACATATATATATATATATAATTTTGCAGCAGAATATTATTTTGTGGAGCCCTCATAAAATATTTGGACTGCACGTATGCGACAAAGCTGCATGGCGAGCCACGTGGGAGGCTGACCAAGTCAAACACCAGCCGCCATTCGACATGCAAACATTACATCCATTAAACGACATAATTAATTACTTGCGTATCAAAAGTGCTTGTAATCCAATTTCCTCATCAACCAAATCCTGATTTGCTATCAACATAATTAATACTGATCTGAATAATACGCCCTAATTGATATTTATTGATTTGATAAATATAATTGTTATTAATACTGAATAGTACAGACATTGCTTGGTTTCTCGGTTCGGTGTTGTGCTGGCTTCACATGTTATGAAATTTGTAATTACATCATGATGATGTTATTACACTAACACCATGGAGTTATAATTTCGGGAATAGAAAGTAGTTGAAGGAGAGGTGGAGGATGGATTAGCTTTCCATCACACTTGATTAGCTAAGCATTATTAGCCAAAGGGATTTGGGCTAAATTATAATGGGAATATTTGTGATAAATGATAGCATGTGGTTGCACAAAATCCGGCACGTCATGAGGTCAAGTCTCGAGCTCTAAAACTAAATCAAGTGGCACTTAACTTAAAGAAGGAAAAGAAAACATTTTAAGAAAATTAATATTAAGATAAATAAAGAAACAGAAGGATTTACCCCCAACAAAGTTTTAAGGTGTGTGTGTGTGTGTGTGTGTGTGTGTGTGTGTGTGTGTTTGTGAATATATATGTAATAACATACTTACCCTTATAAATTTTAGCTTGTGCTAGTGTCAATACAAAAAATATGCTCTTTTGCCATGGTTGATATTAATTTATTTGGATAGAGAAAATTAAAAATATCTAAAATACTCCCTAGTATTTTTGATATCATGCTTTTTTCAAATTTATTAATAAAAATATACTTTTTAAGTACTTACTATTTACCAAATAATAATAATAATGACACATACACAAAGTTGTGTGTGTGTGTGTATATATATATATATATATCACCAACAAGACCCAAAGTTTCTGATATGTTGAGCAGAATCCACTTGATTTGGTCCACCCATCACAGTACAATTAAGACAGAATTCTGCTGACAGATCACTTCCCTCTATTTCCTTTGTCTCATGGACTGGTAAAGGCTTCTTTGATCCTATATTTTCATTGTTTATCTCAATTTTGATTGCTTTTTTATTTATCGTGACTGCAATCTAATGATATAAATTACTCACAATTAAGTGCTTAATAATATACTCAGGTAATATAAATAATATCCATAGATGTATATAGTTTTGGGCTAAGAAGCAAGTGAGATGTCACCACACTTCTCTTCTCTCTCTCTTCTATTCCTTCTTTTGTGCTCTGCGGCATCCTCTGCTGGTTCAGTGGTTTCTCTCTCAGTGAATCTTTTCTTCTTCTTCTTCTTCTTCTTCTTCTTCTTCTTCTTCTTCTTCTTCTTCTTCTTCTTTCTTCAAGTCTAATCCTGTTTCTTCCTTTTGTGATGCAAGGCTTGACTGATTCATCCAGTGATCGGTACCTGAACCACTAAATCTTGCTGCTTTTGCTTCTGCTGCGTTAAAATTTTGATCTTTTTTCTAGCCTTCTTCCCTTGTTTTGTTTCTCAGGTATCGGGTCGGAGCAAATGGGATTTCCTTGGTCAACGGAGATGCGGCTTTGCTTGTGTAAGGTCAGTTGTGAAGATTGAATCTTGCCTTGTCATTCTGAAACATCTTTCTTGCTCCTGTTTTGGGATTTCGTGTTGTAAAGATCGTAGCTTTTTTGCTTGTGACTGCCATCTGTAGCAAATCCTTTTGGGGTTTCTTCAAATTGTAGAGCTGTCGTTGTGTATTTCCTGAAATTGCAGATCATGCACTCTATGCAATCTTGAAAAGCTCAGGTCATTTCTCGATCGTTTTCCTTCAGGATTAAATGTTCTTCAAAAGAAGGGCAATCTTGTCAGTAATGATTTGCAATCTGTCTTTCGATCAAGAAAGCGATTGCTTTTGTCTTTCTTGTTGATCTTTTTGAGGAGATCCTACCGGTTATTTGCTTTTGATGGTTTGCTTTTCTGAACATCTAAAACCCCCACTTCATAGCCTTCACTGGATCTAATCGTTCAAGCAATCTGGTCTCGTCTTGATGCATCAGTCTTTCCAAAAATCATGTGGTATTTGGAATTAGATGCATGCTTAATATTTGAGTTCTCTTACCTTATAACCATTTCCTACATCATTTTGGTGAACAAAATACCTTCAGCTCTTTTCTCTTTATTTTATTTTGCTTTACTGAAATTTCGCTCAGATTACGAGGTTCTTAACTACTGTGGCAACTAACAATGAATCTTTCCTTTTACTGTTCTCTGTGTTGAATCATTTAGTAGCTTAGGATTTTGGATTCATTTGTTTAGTAGCTTAGGACCTTTTACAGATTTAGTCCACATGATAAAGCTTTTCAGTACATTATCTCGTGGATATGCAGTCAATCATGAAATTTGCAGTGTTTGGAACTAACTTTTCCCAATCTCATTTCCTATAATTGCCAGTACATGTGACTGTTCAAGTTGTTTTGATCGTCTATCTGTGGGTTAATGGGAAGAGGCAGAGGAAAGGGGAAGAAATTGACAGCGGTCACAAGTCATGAGGATCTGGAGAATGGTATTGAAGATCCCCTTCCTGCATATAGGAGGAGGGGAAGGCTGCAGAAGCCCTTGAAGGATGACATCGGCGAAGATGATGCCGAGAAGAATGAAGGTGGGGCAGATGATACGAAAATTACTGTGACAAGCAAAGAGCTTAAGAGTTCGACGGTGCAGAAGGGGAGGAAGAGGAAGAGGAGTTCACAAGTAAAAGACATGTCTGATTCGGTTTCAGAGGAGAATGGTGATGAATTGAAACCAAAAAATGAAGAGTCAACTGGGTCCAATGGTTTTCGGCATAATGGAAGCCGACGGAAGAGCAAACCTCACCGGGCTGCCGAGGCATGAGTCCTGTGCAAGCCAGTTTTGCAGCTTGCTATTATTGTGACTCTTGTTGCCATTACAAAACCGGACATGGTGAACACTTTGAATCCTTTGCAGTTGACTCTTTTGCTCCTAGTTTCCATCTTTTACTCCTCTGTTCTTCATAGGCAAACTAAACAGGAAGCTTGGGACTAGATATACCACTTCCTGATCTTTGTTGGCATCCAAGTGCTGTAAAAATATCTTTTCTTTTATTTTGTTTCAGAGGAAGAGCTGCGTGCATAACATTTTCTTATCTGTTGCTCGTGCCGTTTCTTTTACTAACTTTGCCATGCAACATTCAAATACCTCCTATTGTAGACATTTCTTGTCTTCCTTGATTGCTTTTAGTTGTGGTTCTCTGTGGTTCTTATTTGTTAAAATCGTCTGTTTTGACTTCTCTAATTATATGTTCTCGCTCGGTAGACTCTTGTTGATATATGTATGCTCTCGAACAATCATTGCGATTGATCCTCAAGTTTCCTATAGATTGACTCTAATTGTATCTTCTTGCATTATCTTTTGGTGTATGTATACAATTTGGGTGAACCATGAAGATAATTCATGGCCACGTGTGTTACAATATTTTTATGGTATTCATTCTTTTCCGGCTCCAAGGGTGGTAGCCCTCTTTAGTTGTCTGAATTTGGTGACCATTTGTTGCATTTTATATTCACTATTTTGTTTATTGGTTTTCAAATTAATTTTTTTTCCTCCTGTGTACGTATGTCCATGCATGCATGTTATATTTGTCTTGTCTTTAGATTCGTGACATGAACAAATTGTTGAATTGCTTGTAATCTGTAATTATAATATGTAGTAAAAGCATAGCTCTGACATCTTACTGCAGTTTTGCTTGCAATTCTGATTCTAGTATGCTTTTCTTTCAAGTTGTAAAGTTGTCAATTCTGGAAAAAGCATATTTTGATATCTTCATTGTTCCTTATTTTCTCCAGATTTCCTAATCTCCAGCCAATTATAACTAACTCCAACAAGTGTCAGACATAACACTTTTGTAGGAATTTTTCTTTCCAACTCTTAATTGGTGCACTAGACATAAAGCTATTCAAAATTTTTCGATGCATTTGTTGTCAAGATAATTCATTTGAGGACTGTTAAATTGTCTAATAGGAGTGGTAGCGAACCAAGCATGTCAAATATTTGCATCTTTCTCTAGTTGATGTCTCTCAGTTTTAATTGTAAATGGTTCTTTGTTTCCTAACCGGGCTGTGTTTCGCTTGTCTTACATTTAAATTATTTTGTCCATTCATGTGAATAATTAATTGCATGTGCAGCGGTTGTGCCGTTATGCAACGAAACTTTTCCTCATTATTAGAATCTCTGGAAAGATGAGGAGAGCTATTGATGTTTCTGTTAAGAAAGAGTTTAGGATAGTGATCTGATTGGGGCTTTATGCAATTTTTAATTTCCTGCAATTTTGTGGAATTCAAACATGTTTAAGAAAACTGGAAGATTTAGATACAGAATGAGATCTGCATTCATGTACGAACTATCGTCAAATGTGATCTTAAGGAGAAATATAAATCGTGCAAATCGGAATCTGCAGCAAACACTGCAAATGCTTGCTAATGCGTACTGAAATAAAGACTTTGCAGATAATGTGTTGTAAAAGAGATGATGCACAGACTATATTTTCGACATGGAGATCTGAAACTGTTCAGTCCTACCATCTTCGGTGTCATGAATGTAACCTTTGCTGTGATCACGGAGTAGGATTCTACACACATTTGAGCAGCAAAGGACAACTAGAGATTGAGATAAGTGGCACTAGCGTATGGACATGGTAGAAGGTGAGGCAGTCAATGTATGCATGCAGTCACAAGGAGAGGCAGAAAAAACCTAAAAAGTAACATATCAAATTACCAGATGAAGCTGCCCTAGGCAACCTTTTGGTTTTCTTCTTGTTCCTTCCTCCACTCTTCATCTCCTCTTGTGTACAGTTGCTTGGACGATTGAACTCTTGGTTGGATGGTGCTTATGATCCTGGATAATCATTCTGTGAGTTTTACTAGATGTGTAGTGATTTTGCAAATGGCAGGTTGATGGACTTGCATAGAAAGGCAGGCAAAATGATCCTTGGGAAGGAAGGATTGTGTGCAACTTTCAAGGCTTTTTCAGTGAGAAAGAGAAGTCCCCATGGTGGTGGTCGTCGTTGGAAGGACTGATCCTGCCACCAACATGGGAACAATGTCGAATCTGACCAACTCGAAAGCTGCTAGACTTTCTTGCAACATGATCACGAAAGGTTCATTACTGATGCACCAGTTTGTATCACTTGTGATGTTGATCAGCTGGTATGGTGATTTGCCCTGCATATGTTGCTTCTTTTGAAAAGTTTACCATGCATGTAATGTTGTATGGCAGCATCATATAAGTTAAATTTATGCTGTTCATAAAGAAGAAGAAAAAAAATTGAAGTAACTCCGAGAAAGTTAGTTAAAATGTTTTAATGTGTCTATTACAGAGCAGTGATTGTATACTTGGTTTTGTTTATACATTGAATAATATTAGATTGTATAAAAGAAGAAGACTTGGTATATATTACAAATAGGGTTGTATCTGATACATGATTGTGCATTTGATTCAGTGAGTTGTAAGTTAGTTAGTTATCTGTGTGTGTTCCAGCATTTCTACATGTTTCCAAATTTCCCCCTTACCCAAAGTTAGTTAGTAGTTACACATATGTTGTTCCAGCATTATTTCTACATGTTTCCAAATTTCCCCCTTACCCAAAGTTAGTTAGTAGTTACACACATGTTGTTCCAGCATTATTTCTACATGTTTCCAAATTTCCCCCTTACCCAAAGTTAGTTGTTCGGTTGCCAGTCTTGTGTATCGGTTTACTTTTTATTCTATTACAAATAGCAGCGATCCAAGGGGATAGCATGATGTTAGTTAGTGTTGGGTGGTGTGCCAACATCCTGCCATTGGATTAGAGAACATGAAGGTGCAGTCAATTAGAAAACGAAAGGATGCTAACTATCTATCTAAGTCAAAATATTGTATGTCGAGATGTTTAATCTTTATATATATCCAACGGTAGATATGGGATTGAATACTATAAATATGACATGAAACAAGATAGATGATGAGCATATGAGATACTATCCTATCGACGTCGAACGATTGAACTCTTCCATCCGAATGCGTTTGAACCTGTAGAACCATCGCATCTTGCTTCCAAGTGACAGATATCACATCGAAATCCCGAACGCGGACAAGCCTCGGAAGAAGAAACGAGGTCGGAGCGACGATCAAAATGTGCACTGACGATATATCAATCGGATGCTTGAATTCTGGGTTGGAACAGCAAATACCAGCAGCCTTATTTATTGAATTACTTATTACCATTCAACCATCGGTTGTTTGTATAACCGTCTGGAAAACTGTCAACCTTCGGAAGGACGTTACTTTAGATTCAAATCTCTCTGCTTCTTTCTCTTGGAGAAGAAACAATCCCTGGGTGTCGGAGCTTCACGTCGCCATGGCCAACTCAAATCTCCTTCGCTGTACAGAGTTGGTGGAGAGGTGGGTCCACGCCACGGGCGGGGCTGCCGCTGAGCTCTGCTCTGCTGTCCTTTTTTTTTCTCTTCTCTCGCTGCTCTGGCGCTCTTAATGGCGTCCCTGCACCCATTTCATTGCCATGTTGTCATCGTTCTACTCTTGACGTATGTATGAGTCAATTAATATCTTCATTACTATCCTATGGTTTGTTGGGCTGACAGCCCATTATTTGTTCAGCTCATAGTACAATCCATAACCCACCTCCTCATTTAATACAATCTTAATTCATACTACAGCCACATGATTCTAAAGAAAATGAGAAAGATAATAAAATAAGAGAAAAAAAAGGGAAGAAGACAAAGACAACACAGTGAGACTGTTCTCAATCATCCAGTAGTATTTTCATCTCAAGTTAGATCAGATTTATAGTATATTCTTACTGTGATTACTTAAGGAGAATTTAGATATTGTGCACAGTGACGTGAACTTTGTATCTCAGTTATTCTCTTGTGATTGTTGCTATGGTTTTGGGCAAGAGATTGAGATTTATATATTCATTATTCTTATAGTGGATTATCTCTAGTTTGCCTCGTGGTTTTTACCCTTCAAGGTGTTTTCCATATAAATCTTGGTGTTCTATTTGATTATGATTCAATTTAATTTCATTATGTGTTATGGCCTCCTAATATTTGTTCATATACAAAAGTTTATTTTTCTTTATATCTCATCAACTAGTATCAGAGCAGGGTTGTGGTGATTTAATTTTTGTATTTGAACATGATGGCCAATAATGTTTCTCGCATGATTAGTTTGAATGGAAATAACTAGATAATATGGAAACCAAGAATGGAATATCCTTGTATTGTAAATATTTATATGTACCTTTGCGGGGATAGTGCAAAACCCACAACTATGACAGATGATGAGTGGAAGAGGTTAGATCGAAAAACAGTTTGGTTTATTCGACAGTAGCTTGATGATAGTGTCTTTCACCATGTTTCTACTGAAAGTTCTACGTATTCTCTTTGGAAAAAGTTGGAAGGTCTCTATGAAAGAAAAATAGCTAACAACAAAGCCTTTTTGATCAGAAAACTTGTGAACCTAAAATATAGAGAGGGTGCTTTTGTTGCTGAGCATTTGAATGAAATACAAAGTATCACTAACCAGTTATCCTCTATGAAAATCTCTTAATGATGAGTTACAAGCATTGTTACTTCTTAGTTTATTGCTAGAAAATTGGAAGACACTAGTGGTTTCCCTCAGTAATCCTATACTAGATGGTGTTGTCATTATGAGTCAAGTAATAAGTAGTTTGTTGAATGAAAAGTTGAGAAGAAATAATTCAGCAACGTCTCAAAATGATTCACAAGCACTTATCTCAGAGAATAGAGGAAGGTTAAAGTCTAGAAGCAGTTCACGCATGGATAGAAGTAAGTCAAGATCAAGAAAAGATATTGTTTGCTATAATTGTGGTGAGAAAGAATATTACAAAAATCAATGTAAGCAATCTAAGAAGAGCAAAAAAAAAGGAAAAAAAAGTGGAGTCTACAGAGTCAAAAGATAATACTACAACTATAGTGCAGGATAGTGATTATTTGATTTTGTCTCCTTATGATGATATTTTTTCTTGTGTATGTAAGATCTTGAGTGGGTGATTGACACAGGTACTTTTTATTATGCTACACCACTGAGGGAGTTTTTTGCTACGTACAGGTCTGAAAATTTTGGTGTTATCAAGATGGGCAATTATGGCACGGCAGACATTATTGGCATGGGTGATATCCATTTAAAGATCAACCTTGGCTGCAAGTTGGTACTTAAGGATATGAGACATGTGATTGACTTGAGGCTAAATTTAATTTCAGTTGGAAGATTAGATGATGAAGACTATGATAGCAGATTTTATAGAGGGCAATGGAAGCTCAGTAAGGGTTCTCTTATTGTGGCTAGTGGAAAGAAATGTCATACTTTATACAAGTTACAAGCTAAAGCTTATGGTGAGTAGTTAAATGCTACAAAGAAAGACTTCCGCATGGAGTTGTAGTATAGACGATTAGGACACATGAGCGAGAAGAGATTGCAAGCTCTTTCCAAGAGAGAGTATTACCAAATCTTAGAGGTATACATTTGAACCCTTGTATTGATTGTTTGGCTGATAAACAATATAGAGTTTTATTTACTAGTCCTGCTATGTCTAGAAAAATACATGCCTTAGACGGTGTTTATACATATGTATGTGGTCCTTTGAGGACAAAAATTCCTGGTGGATCTATTGATATTCCTGGTATAAATGGTGCACTTTATTTTCTTACTTTTATAGATAATTTTTTCAGAAAAGTTTGAGCCTATGCATTGAAGACCAAAGATCATATTATTAATGTCTTCAAAGAGTTTCATGCTAGGGTTGAAAGGGAGATAGAAAGGCAATTGAAATGCATAAAATCAAATAATGGTGGTAAGTACATAGGATTATTTAATGATTATTGTAGGTCACATAGTATCTAACACGAGATGACAGTTCCTGGTACACCTCAGCATAATACTATTGTAGAGAGGATGAACCACACCATCATGGAAAAGATCAGATATATGCTTTCATAGGCGAAGCTACCTAAAAAGTTTTGAGATGAGGCTTTGAGGACTATAGTTGATGTGATCAACTTGTCACCATGTACAGCCCTAGATGGTGATGTTGTAGAGCATGTATGGTTAGGGAAAGATATTTCCTATAAGCATTTGAGAGTGTTTGGTTGTCGTGCATTTGCACATGTTCCAGATAATAAAAGGTCTAAGCTGGATGGTAGACTAAAGATTGTATTTTTCTTAGTTACTCACATGATCAATTTGGTTATAGGCTTTGGAATCTAGAAAAGGAAGCAGGACGTGGTCATCTTTGAGGATCAAACATTTGAGGATTTGAAGAAGAAGAAGGCACCAGCCAAGACTTCTACAGAAGGAATAGCAGATTGTAACCCAATTAGTCCTCCAGTATATCAGGATGATGGGGGAGATGTGCAGGTAGATGGTGTAGAGTCTGATGTTGATCTTCCTGCAAGACATGTTGAGCAAGAAGAAGTTGGAGAGCAACTTCTTGTAGAACCTCAATTGAGAAGATCTTCTAGATAATGTCAACCTTCCAAAAGATACTCTACAAATGAGTATGTGATGCTTATTGATGCAGGTGAACCAGATAGTTACCAGGAAACAGTTGAAAGTGAGCAGAAAAAGAAGTGATTAGTTGCTATGCAGGAAGAGATTGATGTTCTTCAAAAGAACCACACATGATTTAGTGCTACTACCAAGGGGAATGAAAGCCTTGAAGAACAAGTGAGTTCTTAGGTTAAAGACTCAAGAATATTATTCTCAACTAAAGTACAAAGCTAGATTGGTTATGAAAGGCTTTGGTCAAAAGAAAAGTATTGACTTTGAAGAGATTTTTTCTCATGTAGTTAAAATGTCTTCTATTCGTATTGCTCTTGGTATTGCTGCTAGCCAGGACTTGGGCAACTTTCCTTCATGATGATTTGGAGGAGGAAATTTATATGGAGCAACCAGAGGCTTCAAAGTCAAAGGTAAAGAGAACTTTATCTACAAGTTGAAGAAGAGCTTGTATGGGCTAAAGCAAGCTCCAAGACAATAGTACATAAAGTTCGATTGATTTATGATAGAAAATAGATACAAAAGAACGGCTTCAGATCATTGTGTGTACATCAAATGGTTTAGTGAGGATTTTATTATTCTCTTACTTTATGTTAATGACATGTTTATTCTTGGGAAAGATATATTTACAATTGATAGATTGAAGAAGGAACTGAGTGAGTCTTTTGCAATAAAGGACATGGGGCCAACAAAGCAAATATTGGGTATGCGGATTTTCCGTGACAGGAAAAATAAGAAGATTTGGTTATTACAGGAGAAATACATCGAGAATGTATCAGAAAGATTTAGTATGAGCAATGCAAAGCCAGTTGGTTCTTCTCTTGTAGGTCACTTCAAGTTGTGCTCAAAACAGAGTCCGTCAAGTGATGAGGAGAATGAGAAAATGCAAAAGGTTCCTTATGCTTCAGTAGTTGGAAGTTTAATATACGCAATGATATGTACGAGGCCTAACATTGCATATGCAGTCAGGGTTACTAGTAGATTTCTTGCAAATCCAAGCAAAAAGCATTGGGTAGCAATGAAGTAGATTGTTAGATATCTCAAAGGGAGTTCTAAAGTTTGTTTAAGCTTTGGAGGTAGACCACCTGTGTTGACAGGTTATATAGATGCAGATATGACAAGAGATATAGATACGAGGAAGTTCACATCAGGTTATGTATTCACTTTTGTAAGGGGAGCTGTGTCATGACAATCCAGATTGCAAAGGTGTATTGCTCACTCCACCACAGAGGTAGAATATATTGTTGTTATAGAGGTTTGCAAAGAAATGTTATGGATGAAAGAATTTTTATAAGAATTGGAGTTGAAACAAAAAAATTATGTGGTGCATTGTGACAGCCAGAGTGCCATCTATTTATATAAGAACTCAATATTTCATTTCAAGTTAAAGCACATAGATGTCAGATACTACTGGATTCGAAATGTATTTGAAAATAAGTGGTTGCAGCTTTAGAAAATTCACACAGATGACAACGGAACAGATATGATATGTTGACAAAGACCTTACCAAAAGAAAGACAGAAGATATACCGACAGTTGGTCGGCATGGCTTCACATTGAGGAGTCATGGGACAACCTTATCCATTGGCTGAAGGGAGAGGTTGTTGAGCTGACAGCCCATGGTTCAGCCTATAGTGGGCTTGAACAATCCATAGCCCACCTCCTCACTTAACCTAACCCTAATTCATATTAGGGGTATGTGGGGGCTACGAAAATAGGTAGAAAAACTATAGTAACGAGAACACTACAACCACGTGATTCCAAAGAAAAGGAGGAGAACAAGGCAGTAAAACAAAAGAAAGAAAGGGAAGAAGACAAGGACAATGCAGTGAGATTGTTCTCAATCATCCAATAGTATTTTCATCTTAGGTTAGATCAAATCTACAGTATATTCTTGTTGTGATTACTTTGGGAGAATTTAGATATTATGCATAGTGACATGATCCTTATATCTCAATTATTCTTTTGTGATTGTTGCTAAGGTTTTGGGCAAGAGATTAAGATTTGTATATTCATTATTTTTATAGTGGATTATCTCTAGTTTACCTTGTGGTTTTTACCCTTTATATTTGAGAAATTTTTCATATAAATTTTAATATTCTATTTGATTGTGATTTTATTTAATTTCGTTATATATTATGTATGATTTGCTAATATTTATTCATATATAAAAATTTATTTTTCTCTGTATCCCATCACTATCGTATTGTGCATCACATCAACAAAGTGCATGAAAGAAGAAGCACTGCTTTATTTATGGATCTAGCTGAGGAAAATTGAAGAAGAAGAAGAAGCAGCAGCAGCATCATCCTTTTTTTTTTTTCTTTTATCTATATTTTAATTGGCAAAGAGAAAAAAAAAAGTAATTTATACTGCTTTTACCGAAAAGAAACACCATTTATACATTCGATTCTTTGCGATATTTCTTTCGCGAAACACATGCATGATTTTATAATTGATATTAATTTTATATCAAAATTTTGCAAAGAATTACGAATGCCAAAGCAAAAAAGAAAAAAACACTTTTGTTGCGAGCTTAGCGTAGGAAATGGGGGCAATGGGGATCAATTCTTACCGGGAAACACTATTTATAGGGACTCGGTTGAGTATGCTACTGTTAACTTCATAATTTAATCTTATCATTAAATATTAATTAATTCAAAATTGAACCCCATCCAACACATGGGGTATATGAGCATCTTATTATTATTATCATTATTATTATTATTATTATTATTATTATTATTATTATTATTATTATTATTATTATTATTTATGTAGGCCTCTCGTCATATCTAAAATATTACATCAAATTTGACATCTATTTATCAAACCTCATCATTTAACTTATTGACTTTGACCAACCAAAACCAAAAACAAACAAACAAAAAAAATCCCTCTAAACCTTCGTTCAAATCTTCTCTCACTTTTCTACTTTTTGAATTACTTAGGTAAGATCTCACCCGAGGATACTTCACTTGAGAAGCTCTCGTACTCGGGAGAAGCTATTTGCAAATGTGTATATATATATATATATATATATATATATATATATATATATATATATATATATATATATATATATATATATATATATATATATATATATATATATATATGCTTTTTGCACCAAGGATGGAAGATGGAAGATGCATTTGCTAAGTAGGTTTCTCGGAGGCAGGCCATGTTCCATGAGCTTTCTTTTTATTGTTTCTCCTTTGCTGTTCATTCCTCATGTTGGATGGATTCCTTGCATCTTTTCCTGCTTTGCCACTCCCTCATCATATGATTCCAGCGACCTTGTTCATCAAATCAAATCAAAACGAAAAAAAGAAAATGTACTCATCAACGAGTGCTAGCGGTTGCAGAAGAAGCAAAAGCCTGAAAGGTACTTTCCTGCCTCACCCAAAGCAGCAGAAAAACAAGTCAGTACATGAGAGAACCTTCATTCCACAGAGCAATCACAAGGAATTAGATGCATGCATCAAGCTTTAAGCGTTTTCTTACTTCACCCAAGCTCAAAGGGAAAAACAAATCCGCATCGAATGGTTTGCAAGATATGCAGCGACTTCTACGTGAGATTATTCTCTACGATCACTCCGTTCTAGCCCATAATAATAATAATAATTTTATTTTATGATAAAAAAAGAAAAGAAAATCTAGGAAAAGGACATTTGGCCTCCAAAGGAATTTATGAGAGAGATCAATAATAATAATAATAATAATAATAATAATAATAATAATAATTCACTATTATAACAAACAAAGTCAAAAAGAAAAAAATGCGAGATGCATCATTGTTTCTTTTTAACGAGAAATTTAATCTTTTTTATTTCATATATATATATATATATATATATATATATATATATATATATAATGATTATTTTATATTTTAATATAATTTATAAAATTCTCTCGAGACGTATTTATTTATTTATTTTTATGATAATATGGTGGATGATGAAATGTACAATGAGAACTAAAGGATATGAGAGTCGCAAATGGGTTTGGTAACGATGACAAACGGGGCACAACGAAGAGAGAGATAAGATGAGTATAGAAAAAAATAAAGATGAAAAACAGAGGAAAAAAAAGAGCTTTAAAAATATGAAAAATATAAAAAAAAATGAAGGAAAGACAATAAATATACGAGAAAGTAACAATTGCAAAATGAGGATTGAGGAGCTTCTAACCAAGAAGAAAGTAGAAAAGTCGTAGATATGGTTTGTCCAATTTGCATAAGTTGATATAGGATGAACTAAATCCACTAAACTATAAAATAAATGGAAAAGAATTGGAACATATCTATATGTTAAGTTCAGTAAAAATCTTGAAATTTGGATATGATGGGAGGATCAATCAAGCTCCTCTCCTTTGAATAAGTGCAATAAATCCACTTCTTCTTGTCAAAACAAAAAAAAGGATTTATGTTCCTGTCAAATAATCTGGAAACTGCATCCAAAGATCGATCACAATCATTATGGCTGAGAGAGGATACTGTTGGACGTTCATGGTACAAGCCATTCAGTGGAATTCCTTCTCCTGGGTGTCTTCTCACTGTGAACATGCACTATGCTGTGTTCATCACAGTGCCGTAGTCATACGACGACACCCGATGTGAAAGATTGAGATAAAAGTCGAAGGAAGCGAGAGTTGTACTCGGAGATCACGGACAGTAGTAGTAGTAGTAATAGTGGTACTCGTCATTAGTTGGTAGCGGTAGTAGTTGCAGACCAAGGCACGGCGAAGTGCCTTCCTGCCTACCCAAAACCAGCAGCATATTTAAGCCACGAGAACGGCCACACAGTTGCCACATATAGCTGATCGCTGACATAATAGACTTTTGAGTCCATCCATCCATCCATGATCTTTGCATAGGCACTGAACTATGTTATCATAAAATATATAATCATATTATCTATAATATAAATAAAATAAAATTAAATTAAATCTAATAATATATTATGATGCTTATCTTTTTTATTGTTTAGAAGAATAAACCTTATCTGATCTATAAGCGCTTCATCATCGGATCATCGGATTTGAGATATCAATATGTAAAGAGAACTAAATCTTAATCTCTCAACTACATTGAGATTAAGATGCACTGAGATCATCCCTTGTTTAGCTCATCCTATTTATTTATAGGTGAGAGCAGAAGGTTTAGGATAAGTTATTAGGAGAGTTCCTCCCATCAAGGTTATCTCCTAACGAATTCTACTTTAATTGAACTTCTTTTCTATTGACCAATAATCATAATCAGAATTTAATCATATTTATAATATATCTTACCTAATTAAATAGGGTCACATAATCTAACATTCTCCCACTTGGCCCATTAATTGGTAAGATAAAAAAACTTAAAATCAAAATAAATAAACAAAATTTATTTGAAAACAATTTGACCCAATTGAATTCTGAAATTTTAGAAAAACTATATACACGCGCGTGAATTTTAAAATAGGCCAATAAGTCCAATAATTAAAATAATACTACATTAAGTCTAACTATCAATATGAGTCATAGCGGTTATATGTCATCAGTGTCACACTTCCTTCTATGTACCACAATACTGTTAGCCTTTCCTAATACAGTCCAAAATGACCCTTATAATTTATCTTGTCAAGACAATCTTATTATTATATTTAACCATAATATGTACATACATAATTGTAAACAGAATAGTAGAAACAAATAACTTTAAGTACGTAAGCAAGAATGTTAATTATAGTATCCACTCAAACATGCATCATCATATCCTTTATGAGTTGCTCACAAACCCAATCATAAGAACATGTTCTTTCAAAATACTTTAGGTTGTAAGTTCTAAGTGAATGGATCAGCAATCAATATAGTGAAACTCAAATAATTAATTGACAATGGATGTTTCTAGACTCCTCTTCTATAACCATCAAGTACTTTATACCATAATGCATAGAGATATAATAGTACTTGTCATTCTTAGAGAAGATAACTACTGCAATATCATAAAATATCTTTAATGACTTGGCAATTAAGTCTGACTATACCAAGTCTTGAGATAAAATTTTACAATAAAAAAGTTTGATCAGTGACCTCAAAGCATGCCACAAAATCAACTTCTATTATTAATAATAATAAATTAACCCTTTAATTGATATAGATATTAACCGTAATGTGGATTTTCTATTATCGAGCCAATTATATAATTAGTATCTAAAAAATACCATCATTTCAAGCTAATATAATTTCATACATGTGAGCAAATAATGCTTTGTCCCTTTTAGATATATTATTACTTTTTCTATAGTCCCTTAATGTTTTTACTTCTAGGTAACTCTAATATATACCCAGGATTTTAATTGTAAAACTGATATCTTTTCTAACACAGGCTTAAGCATAGACTTCAACTGTGTATATACAAAGAATATTTTCTTTATCTGATTCTTTTCAAGTCATTTTAAAGTATTTACTATTGACTAAAATTTTACTTTTATGATTTACTGAACAAAGCTGTATATTAAATCTTTTCAAGACTCGATTGATATATCCTTTCTAAGACAGTCTTCATAATCATTGAGGTCTATCTTTGGATTATTCAGTGTTAATAATATAAATCAATCATCTTAAAACTTTTAGTGACAAATTTCTTAATTTAGTATAATAAACCAAGATCACTATTGGTAAGGCAAAATATTATCCATATATAATACTAATATAATAAACTTGCTCTCATTGATATAAATACTGATCAATAGTATTTTCCTTAAATATGAAAATAATGATATCAAGAACATTTATATATCATTATCTTGAAGCTTGTTTAAGGTCATAAATGGATTCCTGAATTTGTATACCAAACTTTATATTTCTTTCATTTTCTTCGTAAATCGCTTAGAGTAATCCATATAAAGCTAGATCTTTAAAAATATTTTCATATCATTATGATATAACTCAAATTCATAATGAGTCACCAATGTCATGATGATTCTTAAAGAATTCATTAAATGTCTCGTTATGATCGATACATTCTTTGTGAGTAAAACTTTTAACCATCTGACTATTATATCGTTTGACATTATCCTTTAAGTCACATTTTATATAATAGATTCTTTTATAATTATTAGATAATTTGATAAATTTATCAGACACTATTCTGATTATTAATTTTAACTCTTCTTTTATTGCATCATATTATTTTTTTAAAATCATTACTTTTTATGACCTGTGAAAATAATAAGGGATCTATTCTGATTCCTATATCATAATATAATTCTTATAGATATGTAACATAATAATCATAAATAACATGATTCTTTCCCCTTTAAGATCATCTCAAAGTTGTCAATTATGATTGTTCTACAAGACCATTAACAATGATATCAATATAATGTGGGAGTTTAGTAATGTTATTTTGTTGTTCACTTTTATCAAATCATTTAATGATTTGAGCAACAACAAACTCGAATAATAAAGGAGTATCAACTTGTATCTCCTCTATATCAAATTGAATTTCAAAATTTTTACTCCCACTATTTTATAGGAATCTTACATTTCTAGATTTAATTATACTCGTACTATGATTAGAGCAATAAGATACGCACCCCTTTAAACTTTTTTGAATAGATAATAAAATATTTAGAATAGTTATTAAATCTAATTTTCTTTTATGTGAGTTGAAGATCATTATCTCCATGGGATAGTCTCAAATATGTAAATATTTTAAATTATGTTTCCTATCATTTCATAACTTAAAAGAAGTTATATAATTTACTTACTAGGAATACAATTCAAAAAAATACATAATTGTACTTGGAGTTTCTTCTCACATTGATTTGGGTAAAAAAGAATAATATATCATGCTCCTAACAATATCTATAAAGGTACAATTATATTTTTCAACAATCATATTTTGTTGTAACACATTTAGTAAATCATATACCTTATTTTTCCAAGAATCTAGCAAAAGAATCAGAATTATAATTGGGTTCATCATAAATACCATAAAATTCATCACCCTTGTTAGATATGATGATTTTGACTTTTTTATCTAATTGTCTATCGATTTTATTTGTATACACTTCAAGAGTGTAAATGGTCATAGACTTTACATAAATTAGATATATATAATCATATCTCAACATGTTACATATATGGTGATAAAATGTCTTTCTTTAATGAGACGAAAGCACAGAGTGATAAGTATAATCTAGTTTATAAAACTACATTTCATTTTAATATTTAATTGTATGATCATTGTAAACTTAAGATTCATATTAATTCTGTATAAACTATTATACATAATTCGAAGGTTAATTTTATTGAGTCACAATAAGTTTACAACCACCAAAAGGGAAATAATATTATAACAATTTTAAGTAAAGAACTCAAATTCCTAGAATTATAAGAACATAATATGAATCCTCAAGATCTATCAATTGAATCATCTTTAGATATAGGCGATAAATACAAACTAATATCGCTTTTACTTTAAAATGATTCCCTATAATGATGAATATCTTATTCTCTTTTGGTTTTATCCCCCTTTATTATTATTTTTTTTATGAATATCTATTATTGGTAACATATAATGAAGCATCAAATTAATCCATCAATAATATCTGTAATATTTGATTTGAATCATATAAAGGTTATATTTATACCTTTTCATTTCAAATCAAAACTTATAATCCTTTCTTCGCTACAGAAGTAACACTTTATTATGAATATATTCTTTTATGAGTTTATATATTAATTATAAACTTAAGTGACTTACGCTTCATCCTTATTTTAGTGTTACCTATTCCCTGAGTAATATTCAAAATATTATGAGTCTTAAACTTACAGCTTTATCATTTATATTGAGGATATAATCTTGAATTCCTCAAATACCATCATTTTAAGGTGTCAATTAATGACTTATCAGAAAATTTAAATTGATCCTTAGACATTCTTATGTACTAGTTGTAAACTATATTGAAGTCTAAGTATCATAAAATTGAGTCTTTCATACCTTTTCTAATCAGTCACCTCAATTATTTATTCCACAGAATTTTTAATAATTAAGTTGTGTTCTGTTTAATTAATCTGATCAAGGTCTCATTCACTCAATATAACTTGCATATGCTCAAGCCATTTATTTCAAAAGGTACAGGGACATTTACAAAAGTACAATGAAGGAAGTACCACTGTAATAATATAACATTAATGCTTTGAGTTTCCAAAATATGATGAACTCTTGATATCATCTATATTTTACCTTTGGTTGAAATATTGACATATCTAGTATTCACTCAAAATCATTTATGGAGAACTGATACTATCCTTATGGAATAGTATTGTTACATTTGGGTATACAACCATAAACTGTAAGGATATCTAAAATAGTATCATCCTACCTCATCACAAAAGTATTTGAAATAGATTCTCCTTTCGGATTATCTAAATCTCCTAATTATGTGTGTCATCGTGAATATTATTTCATTTAATGTCATTTAGGATCAATTTCATGATGTATTTTATAGATTATTGGTCTAGGTCACTTTGGTGGCTATAGGACCAATACAAAAAGATAAAATATAGTCTAAAATATCCCATGAATGATAAGAACTTTATTGTAATTCATATCCCATAAGCCTATCATCCTAAGTTACTTTAGTAACTATTGATCAAATAAAACTTAGGAAAATAAATTACAAATAATATTCACTAAATTTCTTTATCTTGATTTATACTATCATTGTGAATATTATTTTATTTAATATCATTTAGGACTAATTTCATAATGTATTTTATAAATTATTGGTCCAGGTCACTTTAGTGGCAATAGGACCAATACAGAAATATAAAATACAATCTAAAATGTCCTATAAATGATAAGATCTTTATTGTAATTTATATCCCATAAGACTATCATCCCAGGCTACTTTGATAACTATCGGTCAGATAAAACTTATGAAGATAAATTATAAATACTATTCATAAATTTATTTATCTCAATTCATGCTGAAACAGTTCAATAATAGAATAACAACCATAATAATTATTAAATATTAATTAGTAAAAATAAAAAAACTCATATGATAATCATGATAACATATAAATCATGCCTTCATGTGAAAGATAAACATTATTTCATAATTTTAAAAATATATACATGTAAATAATCAAATTAATATCCAAGAATAATAATTAGATTTTATTTATCATATGTAAAAATATACTCAATAATTCATATGAGAAAACTATAAAAGTAAACCGTAATTTATATTTTTTTAATCAAAAATTAAATCCAATCAAATAACCAAAATATAATCATGATTAAATTCAATCATAATTATAATAAATCATATTTATCAATTTTATAATTAAAAATATAACTAACTTAAAATTCTCAATTTCATAAGGGTAAAATTATAAATATGTTGACAGGACATAAATTAAATTGGAATTATGAAATTTATATAGGGCAAAATTGTAATTTGGCAAAACCAAGCATCAAGGGCAAAATTATAAGTATACTAAAAGAGTTAAAGGATATTAATAAAATACAAAAGGGCAAAGCTATAATTTGACCAAAGGAAAACCTAGGGCAAAATTGTAATTTTGTCTAAAAATCTGATCTATAGCGTCGTCGCCTTTGTGTGTGCGACACTACCACGCCACTGTCGGGGCGCGGTCACTACGGCCTTGGCGCTATAGCCACGAGGCTTCCTTTGCTCGCGAGTGGCCGTTGCAGCTACCTACGCACGGTTGTCGCAGTTCCTATCGCGCATGGCTGTTGCCTTGGCGCGACCTAGCGTGCGCGATTGTCGCTTATTCGCGGCTTCTGCACACGAGCGATCGTTGCTGGATGCGGCCTGTGTGCTGACACGCGGTCGTTGCCGCTGCCCTCTGCCCACGGGGGCAGCGGCTATCGGCATTTATGGCCACTACCCTTCCGCAGGCGTCCTCTATGGGCGCCACCATTACGCGTGAGGGCGGTCGCCACGTTGCCCAGTGCAACTATTGCGAGGCGCATGCTGCATGGTGCAGCCACCGCTCACAAGCGGACTGCTGCCCGCGCACGATCGTGATGCGCGGCTGCAAGGTGTTACACGACCTACCACGTTCTTTAGGGGGGATCGCCTCAATAATATTGATGGTACATAGTAAATTCATTGATCAAACATAAAATTATACGTTGCTCATAATCAACGATAGAACAAATCATATAAGAAAACAGATCAATAATATCCGACGAATCATTAATGCATCGTAAGTAAAAATAATAGATCTAATATATTTGATCTCAAGAACTTCGGCTCTGATACCAATTATTAGCATAAAATATATAATCATACTATTTATAATAAAAAAAACTTTTATGTGAAGATTGAAATTAAATAAAATTAGATTTAACAATATATTACGATGTGTACCTTTCTTGTTGTTCAGAAGAATAAACCTCATCTTATTTATAAGCACTTTATCGTCGAATCTGAGATACCAATCTGTAAGGAGAACTAGATCATTCTCCTCTCTTATTATCTTTTCGTAAGACCATCTAAATTGATGGATTAGGGGAGAGGGAGATTGAGAGAAAAACCTTAATCTCTCAACTACATTGAAATCACCTCCTTGTTTAGCCCCTAGAGGTCCTGTCTAGACGAGAGCAGAGGATCGATGATCTAAGATAAGTTATTAGGAGAGTTCCTCTCATTAAAATTATCCATAAGAAATCTTATTTTTAACTTAACTTTTTTTTTATTAAATAATAATTATAATTTTATTGAATAATAACTATAATTAAATTTTAATTAAATTATATTTATAATATATCTTATTTTAGGACCACGTAATCTTAACAGTTGCTTCTCAAACAACTCGGGTATCAACCTTCGAGTCCATCACCGAATGGTCTTTGCATTGTTCTGAGAGGAGTAAAAGAAGAGAGAGAGAGAGGTCATCAGCAACTTCAAGGAACGGTAGGTGTAATAATGGCACGTCCATTTGCGCCTCGAATCTATCGACCGGTTCTCTGGATTTTTCCCTCGCAGCAGTGGTCGGCAGTCACCGAGCGATTTGAAAGCGGACAGTGATCTCAGAATGAGATGAGAGCCTCCCTCCCTCCCTCCCTCCCTCCCTCCCTAATCGATCCAAAGCTCATTTCCAAGAGATTCTCTTCCGTCGCAACTCTGCTCGCCGCACGAGAGTAACACCATCAAAACAAATCACGACGACAGAAAGAACTCAAAACAGGTGAGGAATTAAAGCAATAAAGAACACGAGACTAATAATTTCTTTCTTTATTAATTTTATAATTATTATTTTTTTATAGTTTACATTAACTTTTGGAAGAATCAAAATAATAATAATAATAATAATAATAATAATAATAATAATAATAATAATAATAATAAAACGATAAGGTTTAAGATTTACATGGAAATTAAACATCGATTCGATTTAGAATTTGAAACATATCAAACTACGAACCCATATCTAATTTATGTTATATGTCTGTTTTTAACTCTTAGCAATAATAATAGTCCATATTTTCCTAACATCTTTCTTTCCATATGATTTTATTTATTTTTTCCTTTTAATTTTATATTTTTTTATGACTCGTTCATTTATCTTTCTTGTCTGGCTCTGAAAACCATATCAAAACTTATGTACATCGATATAATTTATAAGTTTAAGATGGAAAACATTATATATATATATATATATATATAATCTGACATATATATTTTTTAATTTTCTTTTTTGAAATTATCGAGTTATTTTTTGAAGTCCAAAAAAATTTGCACTAAATTAAGGAACTAAAAGGTACCATCAAAATCTATCACTGATATGTTTACTTGACAGTGTATCAGATGCACAGTGGCCTAAATGGCAGGTGTCAGCTTTATGCCATGCGGAAAGACGCAAACACCCTTACCCTTGCTCTGTTTTACTCCACCCCCCCCCCCCCCCCCCCCCCCCCCCAACTCTCACTACTCTCTCCTTTTAAAGATGCCAACTCCGTCTCCTCTTCCTCCTTCCCTGCTGCCGGTGGAGTACATGGTTGGGCTGTGAGGCTGTGCATCGAGCTGCAGCAAGCAAATGGAGATGAGTTCGAGCTCCCTTGGGGCCTCGGCATCCCGTAGCTCCAATGACACCCTCCACGGGCTTATGTTCGGCAAGAAGGTCTATTTCGAGGATGCGGTTGGTGGCGGCGGCGGCAACAGCACCTCCAAGGCACCTGCGCCTAAGAAGGGGAAAGCGGTGGTGCACGGAGTTCAACAACAGCCACCCAGGTGTCAAGTGGAGGGGTGCGAGGCGGATCTGAGTGGGGTCAAGGCTTACTACTGTCGGCACAAGGTCTGTGGGATGCACTCCAAGGCACCCAAGGTGGTGGTCGGGGGCATGGAGCAGAGGTTCTGCCAGCAGTGCAGCAGGTTCGATCTGTTGCTATGTGCTATGTTCTCCGTGTTTCGGTGCTCATCTTTCATGGAATCTGTTCTTGAGATTATGCTATGGTGAAATCGATGCTTCCATGTAGTTCTGTAGGTGGCACACACATGTTATATTTGGTTTCTCGTCGATGGGTGTCTCGATGATGTGTAATAATCTCCTGCCTCACGAAATGAAGGTTGTCTTTGGTTGCCGTTCACGATAGCATTTCGGATTTCTCCTCTCTCGAATGAGCCTTTTGGTTGGTTGATGACCCTTCTTTTTTCCTTTTTCCTGTTTGAAATATGAATCTGCTTGCTGTGAATGGGTTGGCTTGCTTTTTCCTGTCTCGAATGTGTAATCTGCTTGCTTTTCTACTGCAGAAGATTTCTTTCTTTCTTTCTTTCTTTCTTTCTTTCTTTCTTTCTAATGCTGGTAACCCAGCAGCATTGTTCTTGCCACTGACTTGGTGTTAATGGGTTGGCTTCCTTTTTGTCTCTTCTTCGACTGATTTCTTGGTCGTGATTTGGGTTCATTGAGTGTATTTTGGGAGTTTATGCCTGGACTGGTAGACTTGGCAAGCTTTGGGCACTCCCAGTCCCTGAGAGAGAGAGAGAGAGAGAGAGAAAGTAGCTGAAGGATTTCAATTGATAGTATAGTTTCCGAACTTGTCAAACATCGGTAGATGATTTCAACTTTGGTTGATTTCGCATTCGCATCTTCTACGAGTGTTTCTTGTGTGTTGGTTCTCAAGCTTTGCTATCATTGACGAGGAATAATTTCTATTTGGAATAAGAAACTTGGTAATCTGGTGGGTCGGGTATGATGCTAGCTAATATTTGTGTAGATATAAATCAGGAACAATAACATCCATTTATTATTGTTATGGTTGGTTGGTTGATTGATTGTTTAGTAGTGCTTGGCATTTACTTGGGTACGATACAATCTATTTAGAAAGATTTTTGTTTGGGTGTATTTATGTATTGGGTGTTGTATGTATTAGGATATTAAGATTCAGGTCCTCCTCATTCAATGTGTTTCCTATTGACCTGACCTGACCTGACCTGACCTGACCTGACCTGACCTGACCTACCCGTGGATAGATAAACACTTACATTTGGGTCTTTCTACTTAGTTTAATATCATTCATTTGAGTCTTTTAGCTCTTTTCTGCTCCTGTCACAGGTTTCACCAGCTGAGTGAATTTGACCAAGGGAAACGCAGTTGTCGCAGACGTCTGGCGGGGCACAACGAGCGTCGAAGAAAGCCGCCCGCTGTCCCCTTCGCTCCGCGCTATGGCCAGTTGCCGCCATCCTTCCATGGTCAGAAGAAGCATCATCTAACCCCCCCTTTTAAATTTCTTCGCACTGCATTTATGCTACTACTGGGATTTTAGCTCTCTGAATTCTTCTTTTGCATTTAAGAACAGAACCTGCCAGATTCAGAAGCTTTCTAATGGATTTCTTCGCTTACCCGAATATTTCGACTTCCAGTAGCGCAAGAGACATTTGGCCTACTGTCAGGGCCGGTGATCAGGTGGCGAGTAACCACTGGCATGATGTCGTAGATGTTCCATCCGATGCAGCTGCAGCTGTTGCTGTTGCTGCGGTGCACGTAGCCGGAGCCGGATCCGGATCCGGATCCCATCCATACTCGCAAGGTTCGACAGGCCAAATTCTCTACTCTTCCCCGGAGTTTCCCACGCCCGGTGAGTGTCTCGGAGGAGCCTCGGATGCCAGCTGTGCTCTCTCTCTTCTGTCAACTCGGCCATGGGGCGATCACACATCCAGAAGCCGCCGACTCCCAACTATTTCCGCAAGCGGTGGCCTGAACGCCTCCTCCTCCTCCTCCTCCTCCTCCTCCATCTTGTCTCATTCCTTGGTCTCCAACAATCACATGGCTAACTCCGCGGGTTTTGGACACCAAGGAAGCAGGAATAGTTCTCATGAGATGGGGATGGATGTGGCAGGTGGTGCTCATTTTTCAGGTGAACTGGAGTTAGCCCTGCAGGGAAACGGGCAGTGCCTCGGCCATGGCTTGTTGGGCAGGGAATACGATCACTCAGGTCATATCATGCACTGGTCTCTCTAGACCTTGCCGCCATCATTTTGCTCCGAGAATTCTGAACGCTATGGGTTGGGATATTAGTGTCAGCATCATGAATGAACGCACAATACAATTTTGTGTCCCAGTCTTATTTATTCATCAAGAGGCCAAGACTTGTGTGTGTGTGCCTCGTAATTCTGTAGCTTTGGGGTTTGACTTTTTCTTTTCTTCTTCTTCTTCTTCTTCTTCTTTTTCTTTTTCCATTTCCATGAAATTGATTGTAAAAGATGATGATGCTAATGGTAGTCTCATCTCCTTTAGACTGACTATCAATCAAGCATGTCTTCTTTTGCAGCCATGTCTTCAGCGTTGCTTCCTTGAACAAGAGTGGAGTTGGTTGGCAACCGAATCTTTTGAGATCCTTCTACGCTCACCATTGCACATTATATGCACCGTCGAAGAACATGACATTAATAAAAGAATACTAGTTATCAAGGGGAGAACATTACCATACCATGCCATGCCATGCCATGCCATACCATGCCATGCCATGCCATACCATGTGTGAGAATAAATAAATTCCTCAAAAGAGTTCGTTGGGGTCGATCCAGGAATGCTGAATAATTCATCCGCCCCCATCACGTGATGCATCATCATCAACTCTCACCACACCGCCATCCATTCATTTGGAAAGCTTACTCTCATCAGCAGCAAGATTCTCCGTTTGATGATGTTGTCAGCAAAACTGATGTGCCAGTTACAATTTGGCTTGTGCAATGATGAGCCACAAAAGATCAAGCAACAAAAGCTGATGTCGGGACTTCTCCCGGTTGTCAGTTTATTTTATCAGCTGCACTGATAGCTTTGGCATCTGAAGAAGGCTGGCAGATCGCATTTGTTTATGTTCCAGAACCTAGATTCTTGCTGACAAGTAAAATAATTTACAACAATTTCGATAGGACTGCCAGCACTGGCTTATGATAAAATACACAGCATCGGTTATCAATTTCCTCCTTTGAGGACTGAGACCGACAACTACTTTGGCCTCCTCATAAATGTGTTCTTTAGAATCACTATTTGATGAATTAGATTATACCGTTCACTATATCTAGGGCCATTGACAATTTGTGCAATCTGCTCCGAGAGCTCAGAGTTGGTCGATAACTTGGACCACCACCGTATAACCAGTCTGGTAACAAGGTTCATCCCCCCCACTTGAAGATGAATCATCTTTTCAGTTGTCTGAATAAGAGTGTGCTGATGCCGTTCTGATCAATGACTCCTCTCTTATAGGCACAACCACTATCAAGACGATAATCTCGTTAGTGGAACAATCGGTGAGACATGCTGCTTACATATTGAACATCACTCTCTATTTGTTCCACAGATTGACATCAGATCGACTTGGGGGCGCTTAGCATTTGGAACTTGAAACAACGATAAAAGAGGCTCTGCAAGTTGTTTGTGATCTTCATCGCTTGTGATCAGTGATCTTCTTCGCTTGGTCCGGGACAATTAGTTGCCAATTCCTCTGCTGACTCATACTGAAAAAAGGCAAAATATGACTGTTTTAGCATTTGGTCAAGTGGTATATATGAGATACAGAGTCCTAAATTCTAAAATTCCTGCAATGAAAGCAGAAAAAAGAAAATGCATATCTCATCAGTACATGCTAATGCATAAACTTTCTGAAATATCCTCTGAGCTTGCCATCTTATTCATAGATATCTGATTGCAGCTCCATTAGTCTCAGGTGCAGAAATGCAATCTCTCTTTTCTCAACAGTGAGCAGTGCATATTAGATTTGTCAAGAAAATAGCATATTGAAGACTTACGCTAACCTGATATCCACAGTAGAGGCAGTATCGGTGTTCATCTCTCAGCTTTGTCAGTATATCATGCAAATTCTGCAAAAGCAAAAAAAAAAAAAGACAAGCTAGTCAGTTTGTCAGATTCAAAACCATGGATGAAGAATGTTCCAAAAAATATTTTAAAACATTAAAACAGGACAAACCCCCAATTGATACACACAAAAATTACAGAGATATGGTTTATCCTCAATTCATGAAATTAAATGATGGCCTTTAAATCTTGACCTATACTATCTCTAGATATTGTTCTGATTGCAGCAGATCTTACCATGTTTCTGCTTTACTTAACAAATACGTCTGTAACAGACATATAACAGCTTATACGGCTGCCGTATGAACACACTTTAATTTGTCCAGATTTACTCCAGTTCATGGCATTTTGGACTTCTCTTTGTGTTGTGGTTGAGGATAATGATCGAAGATCTACTTACGGAAGATAAAGGTCCTGGAAATCAAGGAAATAGAAGGCTATGAAGGACAACAATCTTATCAAAACATCAGTTGATATCAAAACATGTGACTTTGAACTGCACCGTTATCAGCCAAGAAAATCCCTCGATAGCCAATTTCACGGCATCGTCATTGGAAGGCTTAAAATCGGTTGCAACTGGTTAGACTAGGAATTTTTGGCCAATTCCAGAAAAAAAAACCTCAACATCAAAAGAAAAAGAGGATGTAGAAAGGGAAGCTGACAGCGTCCATAGCTGTAGAAAAGGAAAGAGTACAGGTAGGAGCAGGATATAAGAAACAAATGCAAAAGGATAAGAGCCACAGTTGTTCCATTTGTGGTCACATCATCATCCACCACCACCTTAGTGTTGATTTATGCTTTGCCGCAGCTGTCACATTCAGTTGTTTGCGACCATCGCTGCAACATTAAATGTCAACCGGAGCAGGTAAAGTGGTGAGACCGTGAGAATACGAAATGGAGTGGTTGGGTCACAAATCTTGTTGCTGGATGTATTTAGAGAATAAGATAGTAGGTTTGATGCAATCCAAGCTCGATTAACCTTATGCAGGAATCTGTATTAAGACAAATGTAATTTTCCAAATTTGTATGTACAAGGAGTCCTGTCATAGTCTCCACATGAAATTTTCACAAATAGAAGTGTTATTAGGTTTTCTTTTAGTCTGGATGGGGTTCATTTGATTGCACAACTCCCACATAAACTAGGAGCCATAGATTACATGAAGCTAAGAGCAGAGTGGGTTTATCTATAAAACAGGTATGATAGCTCTGTAAAATCAGAAAGGCTGAACAGTTGCCAAAGCTAATTATGTGGCTGCAGGCCCTTTATGCATTTTTTTTTTTGCCTCTGTTTTCTGTAAATTTTTCTAGAAGATCAACTGCTTCTGCTTTATAATAGTGATCCAGTTGCCATTTTTCGGTTGAACCAGATTGAATTAACGTCTTCTTGTTCAGGTTTGATAATGTGAATATTCTTGCAAACCTGCATCAATTCGATATATGACGGGAGACTAACAAGATATGTATCTTTCGATGATAATGCTAGGCCAATCATGTACATTCAGTTTCTATGAGCTATTCATCGCTTAATAAAGGTTGCCTTAAAATTCACCGCAGAAAACCATATGCAACCTTAAGGTGACAGATCTAGTGTTGAGCTTTAACAACCTACAACAACAACAACAACAATAACAAGCTATATAATCTCAAAATTTCAGCTACATGGATATTTTCTCATAATTGTAAGCTCATAACAGCCTCTCTACCTAATATACACAAAACGGCAAAACCCCAATAATACCCTACAATGAGCACTGGATTGTATAGCCATAAGCTTAAATTTGCAATTAACCTCCCTTTTCAATGAATAAATAGTTCGAGAAGGAGTCATAGAAGTTCAGTGGCAAAAGAAATATTATATCAAATCCTTCTATTTATGCTTTCCCATTTGCTTCTTGATTGTTAACATAAAAGGGGAGAGTAAACAAACGGAATTAGATCAAAATAAGTATGTGGTGCATATTCTAATATGAATAAATAGCAAGATGGAAAATAAAGATTAATCATGTTGTGAACTTTTTACCTCTTCAGTGATTACTTCCTCTTCTTCTTCCTCATCCAGCTTCTCCTCCTCCGCGTCGTCCTTTGGGGTCTCAACCACCTCCCTCTTCTCCAACTGCGCCAAAGCAGCCTCTGCCTTACGGTAATCTCCAACGATTCTCCGGCTCCTCCAATGCGTCTTCTGCCGTGACCCGAACTCTGCCACCATCTCCTCCTCTCTCTTCCGCTTCGTCTCTTCCGCAGCCCTCTCCTTCCTCACCGCGTCCTCCTCGACACCAATCCCTGCCCTGGACCGCCGAATCTGGAGCCCCACCGGCTCCGCCCGCCCGCTGCCGTCCTTCCCCAACGCCGACCCGGGCGTGTACCCCATCATCTTCAGCATCCTGAACCCCACGTTGGAGGCCGGGATTTCCGACTCGAGGCTCGCCCTCGTGCGCTCGTCCTCCTCGCGCTGCTTCCGCTCCCTCTCGAGCCTCCGCTGCTCCTGCCAGCTGAGGCCCTTGGGCCACTTGGGCTTCGGCTTCGGCTCCGGCTGGTTCTGCTTCCCCTTCGAGCCAAACTCGTGCCGGTCAGCAGAGGCGATTAGGGTTAAAGCTGGAATCTTTTTACGAAGAACGACGCGAAGATGGAGGGGGGGTCAGGGTTAAAATAACCTTCTTCGTATCAGTATCGAGTTCGGCAGGGAGGAACAGAGAGAGATCGCCCATGTAGTCGTCGCCGTCACCGCCATCCCCGTCTCGTCCAGCCATCGACGAGCGTCAAGAGGAGAGGAGATGTGAGGAGAGGGAGCCTATGGGGCTACGGAGAACCACCGCTACGAGGGCTGTAACCACGATGTGGGCTTCGGTTCATATGGGCTTTTGGGCATCGTGAAGCGGTATCTGCTTCGTAACCTAACAGATAATTCATGTTTATTTCGGTAATTGTGTAATGAAATTACTACAAAACCCTTCATACTGTAGTCACTCATTGCCACGCATAGGATTATTTTCGTCAAAATGGCGAACGGTTGGAAACATATCTAGTATTTGGAATTTTAAGAAACGTACTTTACCCGTCGGTGGACATGCATCGTGATTGGGGAATAATTCTATGGGCCCCACGTCTACGCCAATATGGTCAACGATTGATTTTGCACGTAGCTGAAAAAAAAAAAAGTAACTTGATCAATATTTCTACCTACAAAGGAATGGACAAAGGGCGTCAATGATATAAAATGTAAAATCTGATAAAGAAAATAGCATGATCAAAGTGACAACCAATCCTCAGTCACTTTTAAGTAAATAATTTATGTATCGAGTATCGGTTAATTAAAAATAATGTTCGTTTATTATGTTTTTTTAGGTAAGAGTTTATTTATCATCAAGCACAACATCTGTTTTTCGAAGCTTTTATTATTAAATTAATAATAATAATAATAATAATAATAATAACAACAACAACAACAACAATAATAAATCGAACGCCTTTGATGATATAAAATATAAAGTATGATGATAAAAACAAAAAAATATGATCAAAACCTAGCCTCGTTCGCTCATCAAATTCAAAAGGAGGAATTTGTTGGACTCTTTTTTCCTCGCAGAATACTTGGGTCTTCTTCCTCCACCCACCCCCATGCAGTCCTAGTCCTATTATATACACCAAACCCAGAATATGATCTGATTGAATATGGTCACTTTGTAGTAAAATGACATAAATGTTAAAGATGGATCGCACGATCAAATGTCTTTGTTTCCAAAAGAATTAAAAGTGAATTAGACAATGGAGAACCAACTCCTAGTGAAGTCACCAATCAATTTATGTCCTCGTAGATGGTCTACGAGTATCCCTTCCTCCCTTTCAGATTAATTACCCCAAGCTCCCGTTCAACAAAATCTCCAGCACAGGTAGGAGGGTATTTGCTCGCAACCGGTGTCTCAGCGAAATGGCCTAACGGCTTCAAGATAGCATCCGAAGCAATATGTGCAAAGAGCTGGTTAACAAAGATGGCAAGAAAATAAAAATATTAGCGGATGACAAACCCATATATAACCAAAAGAAACTATAATGCTCACAGTTGATGAAACCCTCCAAATGCTGCCGTTTTGCTGCTTTGCCAACTCAATAGCTTCTAGTGTCCTATTAGTCACAGTAACTTCATGCATTCCAGCCAAACACTTGCCTCCAGTTAACCACTCTATCTGCATACGAGCATCACATACATATTAGCTGCATACATACAATGGGTTAAGAGAATAACACACATTATTATCTGCTATTTGAAACACCTGGTATTTGCTTAGAATTTGCTATACATATTGGTGTTGTACTCACAATTTTTCAATGGCTCAATTACCATGCATTGGCTGAAACAAGCATAAATACCTGCATTCCTGTTTGGACAAGAAGACAACCCACAGGAACCTTGACCTCCATTTTTTGCCCATTTCTCAGCCAGATGCTTAAGCCTGGGAATCTACTTCTACCGTGGATTGTTAAGAAATTTAGGTCATAATGATATCCTGCAAAAACTGTGCCCAAACTGCCATGTCGTTGGAGGTCACTTCCTGTTGGAGCGAGGAGGTGAGGTCCCTAAAGTTTACAGGGGATAAAGAAGAACCATAAGAACAAGAACACCGTATGATGAGTAGTCTGTAATAAAACTATTACTAGTTATTGAATTTTCATCCTAGTCATGTATGGAAAAGGTGTCAATAATCTAAAGTGGATCTGTTAACATTCCTGCAAGTCACGCTAACGATACTGTAACTAGTTTAGAATTTTCCACAATTACTGAAAGAAATCCTAGAATTGAAGACAACGTCTCCAAATAAATACAGAGTACATGCAGTTAACCACTCTATCTGCATACGAGCATCACATACATATTAGCTGCATACATACAATGGGTTAAGAGAATAACACACATTATTATCTGCTATTTGAAACACCTGGTATTTGCTTAGAATTTGCTATACATATTGGTGTTGTACTCACAATTTTTCAATGGCTCAATTACCATGCATTGGCTGAAACAAGCATAAATACCTGCATTCCTGTTTGGACAAGAAGACAACCCACAGGAACCTTGACCTCCATTTTTTGCCCATTTCTCAGCCAGATGCTTAAGCCTGGGAATCTACTTCTACCGTGGATTGTTAAGAAATTTAGGTCATAATGATATCCTGCAAAAACTGTGCCCAAACTGCCATGTCGTTGGAGGTCACTTCCTGTTGGAGCGAGGAGGTGAGGTCCCTAAAGTTTACAGGGGATAAAGAAGAACCATAAGAACAAGAAACACCGTATGATGAGTAGTTCTGTCTGTAAATAAAACTATTACTAGTTATTGAATTTTCATCCTAGTCATGTATGGAAAAGGTGTCAATAATCTAAAGTGGATCTGTTAACATTCCTGCAAGTCACGCTAACGATACTGTAACTAGTTTAGAATTTTCCACAATTACTGAAAGAAATCCTAGAATTGAAGACAACGTCTCCAAATAAATACAGAGTACATGCAGTTAACTAATGAAGACATACAAGCTCTGAGTCCTGATTAATAAAACCTTCCAACAATAGTCAAGCCAGACAAATATATTAACCTGGAATCTGATACCCTGAAACAAGAAATAAAGCTGCCAGTATGTGTGTCTTAGAATGTTGAGACCAACTAAATAGCAATCAGAAAACCAAATACTCATCCTGCACCAGGGTTTACAGGTAATTCTGCATAGTCCTCGTTCGTTGTATCCAAAAAAATATATTTATTTCAATGTACAAGAGAAAGCTAAAAGCCGATAAGTGAATTAACCAAATTACATATCACACCTGCTGGACCTGTTCTTAACCATCATCACTCAGGCCTTTCCCTGTCAACACAAGGTCAGCTACAGAAAACTTCTCAAATTCTAGAAGGCCCTATATAAGATTTGACAGAATTTTACAAATTTTGTGATGGGTTATCAAATTGATATCAATTTTGGGGACAACACCAGTATGACCAACCTGACCGACAAGTACAGTATGGTGATTGCTACATGCTAACAGGACATACAAAGACTTGTCCACATAATCAAAGTGGAGATAATGCTCTCCTACATGATAAAAGTAGAGAGGAGGCACTGGGAAAAGGGCACGTCTTGAGAATTTTTCTAAGACAGTTAAAAATTGCCATAAGGTCATCATTTCAGACATTAGACATGAGAATTATGAATCTTTATAGAAAAAAGGAAACATACTCTCCAGATAGAGATAACCAACCATTGATGCTAGAAAGAAGTTGCAGAAAACAATTTTCCAGTTGATAATTCAATCAATAGGATTAGTCACACAACAGTTTAAGTTGTATGAATGTTAAATGTACTAAATACCAGAGCCATTTGATAATATCATGAATATAAAAATAAAATCCACTAACAGTTTAAAGTGGGGGAAAAGCGATGTAGAAAAAGAAAAATGTTCACATTTAAAGAACTTCAAGTTTCATACTGCAATTCCCTTGAAGGAGATGCATGTTAAAACCAAAGGTTCACATGCTCAAATTTCAAGATCAGGTCTGTGCTGAATGGCAACGAGCTTAAAAGGACAGTCATCTTATAAGATAACTGTAAGATACAAGAGTGTAATATTGAGATGCACAAGGCCACCTGTATCACATTCCTGAAGTCATTAAAGATGGAAGGTGTACGCAATAAACAAAAAATGTTAAGGGTATCCTATAAAGATGAATAGAAGAACATACTGCATGTGAACGAGACAGAAGACACTCAAAACTGTGTCCTGGGTTTGTATTTTTACATTGGTCATTTATACTGTTCATCAGCATGAAACTTGTCGATTTCAAATACATCATATAGATCTTTTCTTGACTATTATTTTGTCCTCTACTCTCCTGAACTTTGATTAAACAGATTAATAAAGCAACAAAAACATTATGAAACTTGATGTGGACACATTTAGTGTCGGTATGCTCAGAATCATATCATAAAGAATCTGCAGATATAAGATTAGGTACTTCTGGTCAACATATGCACATCAATATCAAGCAAGAGAATACCTATCATGCAAATGGCTTCTTATCTACAGAGGGTCAGGCGGGATGTCATAAGGTAACCAAGAGACCATGATAAAGAACAAACCCATTTCATGAAAAAAGTGCGACCATTAACCAACAGAGTTTTTTGTTATGAATAATAGCCTGCTGTCACATTGAAACATATGAGTGCAAACTAATACGGTTAAAATAAAGTTGGTAAACTAAGGTTGGTTGAATCCATGATGCAGTTGTCAAAACAATATGTCGACAAGAATAAAAAATACTAGTGAGATGTCTTAAAATTAATAAAGGAAAATTAATTTGAGAAGAAATAGATTAAGAATTGGGCATTTCATGGAATGGGGGAATACATAGAAGGCAATCCAAAATACTGCTTAATATAAATGATATGAATTGGCAAAATGGTTCGAAAAGATTCTTAGACAGGAGCAAACTAAAGCATTACAAGCTCCGTGTTGGTCATTTAGAAGAAAAAATTTCATTATCAACATACTCCTGTAAACATGGTATAACCTGTTTCATTAAAGAAGTGAATGCATCCTTGTCTAAGCCAAATCCGATTGCAGCCATCTCAGCAACAACCTGGCACAAACAAAGTCTTACATACGCATACACAATTACAGGCAATCACAAGAAAATGATGCAAACAAAATAGAATTAACAGACACCTAACTGTAAGAGTGATATACCTCAATTGCGGCTATCATTTTTGAACCCCACGAATCCATAGTTTCTTTCCATTCAGGAAACCCTTCGGGTATGACAGGTTCTGAGTTCAGTTCCTGAATCAGAAAAAAGGAAAAAGATTTCACAGTTTCGACATTAGATTCACATATTCCTGCAGAAAAGAGTTTTATGAAAAAAACATGAGACCTGAAAACGGGTGTTTGCTGGTCGAGGGCCCACTCTCCACATGTACCGCCATTTAGGATCTGGGCCTCTAGGAATAGCAGGTTGGAACTCTTCTGGCATCATTTTGATCTTTGCTTGCATATCGTCGTCAACCAGACTACGCGGTACTTCCACTCCCTCAGGCGTTGCTCCGACCTAGTTTTTTCATTCAATTAAACATCATGGTATAAATTTTCTTTGATATTAATATTTTTCCAACTAAAGATAATCAGGTGCTATAAATGAAAAATTTTATGATCACACTATTGAGTTATTGATGGAATGTTGTCTTTTTGCAATACTAATTTTCTTGTATCCAACAACATTCTGATCTGCTTGTTTTGAATGGACTTTTTCCTCTGGAATCTTTCTTCCTAGACTAGATCCTCAAGCACACAACTTGTGCTGGGTCTTTGGCCACTGGGGAGGTTTCCAGAAAAACCGTACTGAAAGAAAGCAACCCAACTAACACAACTACTGGAAAAGGTTTTACTAGGGAAAACACGCAGAGTTACCACATGCAACAAGGTGAACCAAGCTATAAAATTATCTTACCTTCAGTGTGCAATGAACATCATGGGATGAAAATTGTCAGTAACATGGTGATGCTTGATATACAGCTTCAGCTATCAGATAGTCTCCTTTTCCCTTTCCCTTCTCCCATCTGCTTTCATTTATTCCTATCCAAAATAATATTGTTGATGGATTTAAGGCACTCAAACATTTGTTTTGTCGGTAACGTATTGGATTCTTGCAATGGCAATTTCCATCTCTGCCCTAAATTCAATCCGGAAGAACACCCAATAAACATCCCCCATCGTTCCATATTTTTCATGCCAGCTAGAAAAGTTGATAAAGACATGATTTGTTTTTGCTATGGTATCCTCTCCGTTTGCGATCTGTTCCATTGCTCACGAAAACAACTCGGATCACAGGATCGAATGTTGGGATCAAAACCCAGATTATCACCTAGCTTTTTTTTCAGATGGCAGACAAGCCGATCCACCGTTTATAAAAATACTCGATCTAAAATTGCAGGGATATTCAATAGAAAAAAAAAATCCAATCAAGGAAACGAAGAAGAAGAAGAAGAAGGAAACCTGGTAATGGAGGGCGGGGCGCGCTTGGAGGCGCTTGAACTCCTCCGGTCGCCCAAAATATCGCTCCATCATGTCGAGGAACCGATCGTTGTCCTCGACGGAGCACCGTGGGTCCTTCACGAGCAGCGCCCCGCTGTCCCTGAGGCACCCGCTCACCGTCGTGCAGAGCGCCCTCAGCTCCACCTCCGCCGCCGGGGGAAGAGCTCCGGCGCCGCGCCGGGCGGAGATCTCGAGGTAACGGGAAAGGTCAACCACCGGGAGGTCCATCGCCGATGCCGGGATCGCGGTGATGGGGGCGTGGAGCGGGCGGGAGTATATATATATTTGCAACACGACGGGGGAGTCATGAGATGTCCAACCGGACAAGGTAACTCCACTAGGGAAAGAAAGCGGAATGCGAGTTGGCTTGCGAAACGGTGGGAGGACAAGCGCAACTCATCCTGGGAATGAAAGAATGCCTCAGCTTCCTGTTGAAACAAGTCATTCGAACTCCTACCCTCCAAGTAATTGGACAGTTCTGGTGGACCCCACCGTGGGTCCGACCAGTCACAGATAACGAGGGTGCTTGTGCGTGGTGTCTCGCGGGGCAGGAAAACTACGGCCCAAAATCCGGGATCGGTGACCGGGCAGAGTATGCTCCCCGGGCGGTGCGTGAAACCTGCAAAGTGAACCGGGAACGGTTTGATGAAATGGGCGGTTTCGGAAAGGTTTCTTTTAAGAACACATTAATGGACGTTTGGTCGCCCGCAAGTGTTCGATGTATTTCAATCTGTTTTTATAATAAAAAGGTCGAGTTTGGGTTAATTTTCTCAAAACATACTTTATTTTTACTCTATTTTCTTTAACATTTTTATTTTTATTTATCCATTCTTTTTCTAAAAGATGAAATTACATTTGTTTTTTTATCATCGTCTTCATCCTCCATCCCTCATCCCTTTTGAATTTTCTTCTTCTTTAAGGACAAGAAGATTCGATATGAGATCGAAAAAGCTACGAACTATAACAATCAAAGAGTGGAGAGCAAGCAAGGGACACCTTATTGTTGTGTGATACAGACACCACCTTATTGTTGTGTAGGACATACAAATGATACATAACGACAACAAAAACGCCATATGTGATAGGCGATGACACACATCGAAAAGGCCAAGAACAAAAATAATAATGAGGGCAAAGAAAGAAGGAGAGACAAAAATGAAAAAATAAATATGACAATAAAAGATAATAACGATCATGAGGACAAAACAAATAAGAGAGACGAATGTGACAATAAGAGATAATAACGATCATGAGGACAAAAGAAAAAGATTAGAGATATAAAAAAAAGGAGAGGTCATCCTCATGGTGAGCAACATACGAATGTAATGGGAATTTTATTTTTAAAAAAAATCCTATGAGAATAAACAAAAAAGAAGATGCTAATAAAAAAAAGATTTTTTTAGAAAACTTGCTAGTCAAAATTTCTAATATCGATCATTTATCAATCACACTTACAAATCCAACGACACGAAGATTTTACTCCCACATTTCATATTATTTGTTTCCGTTGCTTTTTTTAATACTATATAAAGAAAATAACATTGGTATATGTATATAATTTCACATTTTGCACTTAAAAGGTTGTGCAAACTACAAATCAGATGTGCCGTAACACACAAGTAGATGTACCTCATAGATGAACCAGTTAAATGGTAACTGTGCAATATTTGTTAGACAAGTCCATGTATCGGAGCCTGTACCTTTATGCAATATGACGAAAGTTTCCTCTCAAGCCTGTTGCAGGTTTAAGAAAGCTACCTGTTTGTGTGGTTCCCCCTCATTCTGCGAGGAAGCTGAGTTCAATTCTGAGTCGAGCTGACCACTTTGTTGCCTGTCTAAGACAGCTAGCAACCAGTTTTTATGCTTCCTCCAAGTTCATTCTGGGTGGAACTGACCACTTGTTGCATGTTTAAGGCAGCTACCTGTTTTTGTGGTTCCTAAAAAGCCCATTCTGAAAGGAAGCTGAGTTCAATTCAACTCTACCAAGGTATTATTAAATAATACAATAATCAGATATGGTTATGTTGTTCACCTTTGTACAAACCCTTCATAAGCATTAGTAGATCATGTACACAAGATTTGATATTATAGGTTTACTACTTTCTGACTGGATTCTGCAATTCAAATTGAACCAAAAATATGAAAAACAAAATGTGGCTTATCAAACAAAAAAAATTAAAAGAAGTTCCAGAAACACAGGACCACAAAATGCTTTAGTAACACCCCTATTGTAAATGCTACAGGATTTCTGCCCTGACTGGAATTTAGAAAAAGAAAATTCTGAAATCTGGATCCAAAGGGGGCATTGTCAGATGATGCATCGATACAGTGAAACACATCATGTGGTAGAAAGAAGCTGTTAAAACAATGGCTTAGCAATACCTAAAGAAAGAAAAACCTACATCAAGGGTACAGAGATGTAGTATATATGAGAACTCCTCAATCAGCAATACCTGCCCTTCAACATAAATATAAGAAGCACACAGAATTGTAAATCTGAAATCCTATCCAGTAAAGACCTAGAGCTTTTAATCTCAAGTTACACACACAGCTGCTAGAATGGAAGAGACTTATTGAACTCAGTATTGCTCCAAGACTCATGGAGGGAAACAGGGAATATGCAAACAAAGAGTCATGAAAATACAAAAAATTTGGAAGGGTCCAGAAATTGATAGAACAAGTAATGGAGAGAATGAAGAACGTGGCAGAACTACCAATTAACATCATATACAAAAGCATGATTCTGACACAAAAAATGGATAACCCTTTGTTGATCTCTACTTATAGAATATAACATAAGACCCGTAAAAAATATTCCATTCTGGCATCTAAAGACAGAAACAAGCAGAGGTAGTGTATCACAATAAAAAAGGAAACCAAAGTAACTCACAAGTTGAAAGAAATAAGTATCTACTACAAGTATGACAAACTGTAGAGTAAGAACTATAGTATCTACATGATTAACATGATCTCAAAGCAACCACAGATCTGGTGGCTGCTAACTCCTATTACTTTCTTGAGATATAAGGGTTTAAATTAAATAAGATAAAGGGTATAGGATTATCTGACATGAGAAAAACAAAAAACCAACAATAATTTCATAATGGTTGAGCTCCCCAAACCCCGCATTGGCAGGAGCATGCACTGGATACACCTTTTTTTTTTTTATTTGTTGACATAAATGCTCATTTCATGATGTCTGCAACCAAGTGATAAAAATTAAACCATCAATAAAGTACAGAATGAGCACTACCACTTCATTTCTAATGCTTACTTGGTGGAATCACATAATTAATATTTGCTGATGTGAATTCTACCAATTTCAGAAGAATAAAAGATTAAACAAAAAAATGTTAATTTTCCGCATCCTCTGTGATTTCTCAACATCCTAAAGATATGATTCATGATTCATGATGCTCGGTAAGAGATGGCCAAATCAAATGATTGATTTTAAAGTTCAATTTGTATTAGACCACAACATGAGTGTCGCACCATTTTACATTAAAAAGCTTTGTTGACACGTTCAGATTTTCAGGAAAATAATGATAAACAATAATTTTTTTAAAACGAAGGAGAAAAGAAGCTTACTTCTGTTCTTTTTTATTACTTATTAATTGCCAAGTACAAGAAACCTAAGCCATAAGGCACTACCAAGGACAGCATCAACTGATCAAATCTTCCAATCCCGGTCACAGCTCAAGCATATATTTTTGTTCCCAGAAAGTATTCAAGCAAGCTTTACAATATCTATCAAGTGAGCTAGTAAAGAAAGTCAACAATTACCTGTCCGTATGATTTCCTTGAGAGTGTACCTAGAATTTAATCTAAATTCTCATCCAGAGAACGATAAAAGCAATGAAGCCTTATTGGTTTTCTTAGCTGTAGAGAATAAGTTATGGACCCCGTAAGTATAATATGTCTTCAAAATGAACCCGTCTCATCGCTGTTGGATCTTAAACAATCCGAGCTTATCAAATCGTAAACTTCATAGTAAGTCCAGACAAACTGGGAAGAATTACAAATCAAGATCGAATTATTCTGTTGGAAAGAAATGGGACATTATTCTACAAAGGACCCATAAGTATCAACGCACAAATTCTAAAGACCGAATCGAACAAAACAAGATCATGGTACCTGATGATAACATTATCGCCCAAGTAGAGCTGCTAGAGATCCTGCCGAGATGCCCACGATGCAGCAGAAGGAAACCACTCGACCTCTTATGAACAAGAGATTCAAGTTCTTTGTGGCCTGGAGAGCCAGCGTCAGAATCTGGAGACGCCCCTGCTCCTCCATCTTCCTGAAGAAGACAATCGGCTTCAGGGCCCGGCGCATGAGGAACGCCATCGAGAAGGGAAAGCCAAAAGCCGCGAGGCCCTGGACCAGGACCTCGTCGGGCGGCCGTACGGCGAACACGATCCACGCGCCGAGGCCGAGGTGGGCGACGCCCAGCAAGGCGAAGGCCGAGCTGAGGCTGTAGATGCTCCTAGCGAGGCCGTCGAGCACCTGGCGGGTCTCGTTGGCGAGGGCGGAGTCGTCGCGCTCCACCGTGGGGCCGACGATCTCCTGGTGCCGTAACTCCGGGACCTGGGGCTCGCCCTCTGGCTCGGAGCCTCCCGACGGGCCGGCGGAGAGGTTTCTGGGATCGGGGTTTAGCGTTTTAGGCAAAGACGGGATTCGGGGAAGGGAGCTGAAGGGAGTAGGGATAAGACTTGGGATTGTGGGGGTTCGCTTGGAGAGGGGTCGGGATCGGAGATTGGCGGCGGCGGTGGTGGAGAAGGATCGGAGGAGAAAGAAGGGATTGGGGATTTGGGGATTAGTAGACGTGGAACCGGGTGTAGGAAGGCGGTGGTGGGATCGGAAGAGGGGCGTGGAGGAGGATGAAGCATTAGGGCTTTTAGCTGGGCTTAAGAGGAAGTGGAGAAGTTTAGGGTTTGATCTGCGAGAGCGAGAGAGGAAGGAGAAGGAAGTCATTGCTCTTTGCCCGTAGGAGAGCTTCGGAAATATCAGTAATTTATAGGCGCCGACTTCTGACGGAATCCGAAACTGGCTGCCAACGGGTCCAAATGTGGCTCGATTTGGAACCAACGGTTAAACCTAATAGTTCTTAATATGAGCCAGTTTTATGAAGGAAATTATAGATGGTGATTGCGCGCCGTGAATTTTATGAAAGAATTGTGACACTGAATGTACAATCAGACATATACGTAAACGCTAATGTTTGTTGCCGCAATACGTCATTGATCAACGGTCGACTTAATTCAAGTAGATTTGTGTTGAAAAAAGATCACAAGCACAGAGATCAGTCGAGTCATTCGTTCCCAACATCGGGTTTCTTTGTTCCCCTCTCTCTCTCTCTCTCTCTCTCTCGTTACGAGGCAGCCTACTGCAAGTAGAAGGCAAAGAAGGAGAGGACGGCGGCCCCAACGGCGGCTCCAACAGCAGGGGTGACCGCGAAGGACGCGCTGGCGGGTCCGGCAGCCGGAGCCTCGGCTGCAAGGGCGGTGGTGGCCGACGCGGTGGCGACGAGGACGGCACAGGCGATCTTTCCCATCTCCATTTCTGGCGGCGGTGTGGCTTTAGAGCTGCGGAAGAGATGATAGAGAGGGAGAAAGAGAAACTTATTTAGGATGGCTTGTTCCTCCTCCTCCTCTGCAGGCCTGAGGAGGAATGTGGGATGGGAAGGAGGGTTTTCTAGGGTGTTTCAGTGGTCGGGATGGATAGTCGGAGTCGGAGATGCCACTTCAAAGGCTGTGCGTTGTAATTAGAGGAGCGTTTTGCGTGCGTGGGAATCGGTCATTTGGTCAACCTTGTTGACCTGGCTCAGTTGTGAAGCTTAATGTAAAAAAGCTTATAAATTATATCGACTTTTTCTAACAACTCAAGCATTTGAGATTAGTATTAATCCAATAAAAAAAATATTATCTTATTATCCCAGCAGATCATGAGTTGGAATTCTTTTTAGATTGATCCATTTATTCGGTTTCAATTTTACGTGTAAAGCGTATATAATTTATATGTGAGAATACTTCTCTGACTACTAAAGTTTTTGGAATTATTAATAATTATATATATATATATATATATATATATATATATATATATATATATATATATATATATATATATATATATATATCTCTCTCTCTCTCTCTCTCTCTCTCTCTCTATTCTAGCCGAACCGAACTAATCCCATCCCTTCTGACTCATTTCCGGTTCTATTCTGCTTCTGCTGCTGTCATCGTTCCTTCCCCCGTCCATGGCGGAAGCAAAAGCTGAGACACCCACCTGGGAGCAAAGAATGCACACTCTCACCCACATCTTAACCCACCCCACCACTGCGCCCTCCCTCCACTCCCAGCTCTTCGTCGCCTCCCACGTCCCCTGCTTCCTCTCCTGGGATTACCCCCCTTTCCTATGCCGCCCGGCCCCTTTAGCCGCCGGATTCCCCCCGCCGCTTCTCCGCTGGTCCCTCGCCATCTTCCTCCGCCGCTCCTCGCGCCTGGGCCTACCCGCCTCTTCCTGGCGCGCCAAGTGCCCCTTCCAGCAGCCGCCGCCCCTCGTCCTCTCCTCCGCCGTGGACCCGCCGCCTCCTCGCTGGGGACCAGAGGAGCGCCGAGAGTCCGTTCGCAAGCGTCTGAGGCGGGGGCGGATCGGTGTCAGGGTCTCGCCCGTCCTGGCCTTCGCGGTTCCCAATCTCGCGCTCCTCTCGGTTCTCTTCTGGGAACCGCTCTGGCGTCTTCCGGAGACCTAAAGTTGACGCCCGGTACGCTTTTGTTCAGAATCCAATCATCGTATAAGTTTTCTGTGGCTTTCTGTAATAGCAGAGACTACATAGAGGATAAATTCACTGCTTTAATTAGAAAATGGCTACCGCATATGGATAATTGTTTTTTTTAGTTGGAAAACTGTATAATTTAATCCAGAAAAAAATGATTTATGATTTAGAATCATTCATGCATTAGCCTAATATAGATCAACGTGAACTCTCTTTGATAAACTAAAATATTAAAATGCTGCTCAAAACGATTAATCTTATCTGATATATTTTGAAGGTAACACAACAAAAGGATTCACAAATAAAAACGCTAACGTCCATAAATTGTTGAAGCTTCCACAAAAGCCAGACAGACTAAGCAATAAATTTACCCTTTTATTTTTGGTTGTCTCGTAATACCTTCTACAACTTGGCCTGCAGCAGTACTTGGCCAACTTCAGACTAAATAGAAGTAATCTAGTCTAGTTAGTAAAGATTTTGCAGCAGTACTTGGCCAACTCCAGACTGAATAGAAGTAATCTAGTCTAGTAAGTAAAGATTTTGCAGCATTACTTGGCCAACTCCAGACTGAATAGAAGTAATCTAGTATAGTTAGTAAAGATTTTGCAGCAAAGTAATCTAGTCTAGTTAGTAAAGATTTTGACAGTAGGTTCTTGAGCTCAAATCTCACCTTAGTTATTTACCCTTTGCAAAAAAAGAAAAAAAAAACTTAAAATACTGATTGATGCCACCAGAAGTTCCAATTTCTCTGACTAATAGACTTTTATTTGATGTATTTATTCATGGTTGTCCTCAAGTCACAGGATTTGATCAATTCTGTAAACTATGGCTATAAGCAGTGGCAGGATAATCTGGCACTGACTTTGTTATCGCATCATCATAGAGCTAGTTGATTACAATTAGTTTTCTTGTATGCCTTTTTTTCTTCCTGTATGTCATCCTGCATAAAATCGTAAAACTTGTAAGTTATTAGAAAAATAAATAAATGCTTTTGATGGTGGGAGTTGTTGATTAGGTTAACAAACTGCAAGTTCATGTTGAAGATTTGTCATTCACATAATATTGTTTAAGATCAAACAAGGGGTTCATTCCTTGTCTCATATAAAAAGATAAGATTAATGTGACCTGTCTGGGGATAGATTATCTCTAGAATAAAAGTCTGCAGCATTTTGTTTGATGCAGCAGCAAAGTTAACTGTAAGATACGTGATTGTTTTGTGACTGTTACAAATTTTTTTATGTGTGGCAGAATTACGGTGCCCAAAAGGCATTAAGAAATTAAGTTTATCATGATTTTAGATGGATGTGGTAAGTGTGGTTTCAGATGAGATGTTTTAGCCTTCATCATGAGCACAATGTATTCATTTCTTGTGACCTTCATTTGGGAATTGCGGAATCTAATGCCAAGGTATTAATAATGGATAAAGAACTTAGATCTGGTCAGATAAAAGTAGTAAATAATAATATCTTATTATAATGATTGTATTTGATGAATTACCTTTTCTATTTGAGCAAAGCAAACTGGAAATTGCATCTGCCAGAATAGTTTCATAGAGACATTATTTCTGGAATGTTTAATAGCTTTTGATGAATTAACAAGTGAGCGCTCGGTTCAAACGAAGCAACCGAATCAGATTTTTTAAGTTTGGTTCGGTTGAACAGTAACTAGTTGGTTCGATTGAACCAACTAAGCTCGGACAAATGCTTGGTTCAAACGAAGCAACCATACGAGACTTTTTAAGTTTGATTCTATTGAACAGTAGCTAGATCGTTTGATTGAACCAACTAAGCTATGTACTATTACTGTACATCGTCGGCCCTCCCCGCGTGACCTTGAGCCATAAACCCTAGTGCAGCTACTACCTCCTCTGCCAATGCACAGGATCGACACTTCCTCGATCGTAGATGGACAGGTCCGATGGCCTAACTTTTATGTGCAATTCCTTTTATTATTGCTGCTTTCGTGTGCAACTCCTTCCACTCTCGAGGGAGAGGACCACAGCTTCCTCTGCCATCGACGGACACCTTTGAAGCTTCCTTCACCCACAACGTCGTTGTCCACAACTTTTGTCGTCGTCGCTACTGCCATTTGCAGCTTTCTTCACCGTTGCTATTGTTGTTCGAAGCTTCCACCACCGTTGTTGTCGTCCAAAGCTTCCTCCGCCGTCACTGCTGTCGTCTGTAGCTTTCTCCATCGCCGTCGTCGTTTGTCCGAAAGTTCCTTCGTCAGATATATGTTTTTCAAGTCTTATCCCACTTTTAATTGCTCTTTCCCAAAGTTTCACACACTGAGTCATAATTTTAATTTCTATGTCATCATGATAGTTTTGTATGTCATTTATTCTTCCATGTCACTAAGCATCTCTTTCTTTATTCATTATACATCTATTTGAATCTCATAATCTTGTTAAATAGGCTAGTTAACCAAGCTACTATTCTTTGGTCTCCAAAATTTTTTTAAACCTCAATGAGGAGGCCATTAGGTCCCTCACTCTTAGTTACATCATTATTATTAAAATGATTATTAAATCTATCATTATTATTAAAATGTTACATCATTTGTGTTGAATATTTATTAAATAATTTATAAAAATAATTTCTTCATCATTTTTAATTTTATTATCATTAATAAATATTTTTTGATCTTCATCTTTAATGCATATGACATTACCTAATTCATTATCCTTTCTTTGTCTAGCTTTAGCAATTCTAATATATATTTTTCTCTATCTTTAGTACATAATTTGTGATAAAAATTATCATTAGCTTTATATCTTGTAGTTCTTTTAGCATCTTTTTTAGATTCTTTATATCTTTCAAAATTCTCCTTATTTTTATAATTTTATCAATCCTTAAAACATGATATTTTAATAATAATTGTTTTATGAACTTTCTCTCGCCAACATCAACTCTCTCTTAAAAGTTATACTTGTACCTTTAGTTTTATCAAAGATATTCTTTTTTAAGGTCCTAATCTTATTAACAATTGTAGTCTAAATAATATCAATACTATCTTTGTCTAAGTTTCAAATCTTCTCCTTTTTTTATCCTATTCTTAAAAACTTTTACATCGTCGAATCTTAGTAATTTTTTCTACTATCTTTTACTTTTTCTATATTCTACAACAAATATGTATAAGGTTATAATTCTTACATATAATTTTGCCTATCTATCTTTCCAATGAGAAAAATGTATATAACTATTCTTATAAGTAATCAAATATTTATATTTGTTCTTGTAGTGAGTGTTGACAATTAATTATAAGATCGATGATAAAATCTAGAATCGTATTATCACCTTCTTTGTTCACTCCCTTTTATCTTTGGCTCAGTCTTTGATTTGCAATGTTCCATTGATGTCTTTCCAGTGTTTTGAAGTTCTTGCACTGTGTTTATGTGCAGGTTATCCGAATTGATGAAGCAGCTCTTGGAGAAGGTTTGCCTCTTGGCAAGTGGGAGCAGGCTTTCTATCTGGATTGGCCCGTGCACGCTTTTCCATTGAACTCTGTTCATCAAATGTGAACTATTATAATATTTTTTAATAATATATAATAATATTTTTGTTGAGGTATTGAAAAATATGGTAAAATTATTGAAAAACAGTGAGTGATATATGTGCCTCTTTAGGTGTCATTCATTGCTTCTAGATCGTTATGATACTATAATTTGAGGCTTAGTAAATGAGTTTGATTGAGGTTAAAGGTTCATTTATGTTTTTCAAGAAGGTCTTATAGTATTTTTTTATTTATTTATTATGGTAACTAAAACATTATAATAAAGTATATTTTTTATTCTTATTTGGGTGGTGTTATTATTAAATCATTATAAATATCTATTTGAATGCTAGTGTGATATATTTTGAGTGTGTTTTGATTTCATATGGCATATTGTAATAGCGGTATAGTATTTATTTTGTTGAGATGGTATTGAAAACACAGTAAAATTATTGAAAAAGAATAAATACTACAGGAGACATATTATGGCTTCTTTGGTTGTATTAAAACAATAACTTAATATTTTTCAATAGAGAGAACGATATATGATCGATGTCCAAAAGGAAATGGGGATTGAGCCAATCCGAATGCTTAAACAGAAGAATGAAACCACTCAACCCCATCATAGAACGGATGGGCGGTCCCAAGTCTAGTATTCTTACGACATATATTAGTAAGCTCTTTGGTATTGCATCGATCTATTAATATCGATCCATAAGTCAGCTCATATTTCTAAGAGAAGGCATGTTTAAATCTCAAACTTAAAAAAGTGTTCGTGAAGCAAATCATCAACTTGGATTTCCGATGCGGCGGAGAGGTCAAGTGATTTATCGGAAAGCTCGAATCTGGCGAATTCATAATGTGACAGGACATAGGTCATCGGTTGGGATGCCAATGTTTGTTCGGTTGGGATGAACAACACGATTGCTCTGCCAAGGAGCCATCCGATCCGATGGCGGATAATAGAAGCATCATGAAACGTCCGAACCAAACAAAATGAGAGAAAGATCAACGATTGGATATGAGCAAGAATATCTATCACCATCCGTCGATGAAAACCAAACAAAAACATATACTACTACGCTTTTATTGACCTCTCAATTCAATAATCAAGCATTCTATCAAGAAGCAAGGGTGCAACTCCACCACCACCTCCAGGCTACTTCACTTCGGTTCGTTCGATCCTCCACAAATATATTATTTTAAGGGAATTTTTTTTCTTCTTTTTTTCCCGATGATATCGAGTCTGATTTTTTTTTTGTTTTTTAATGTTTTTAAAACTCGATATCTCTTTATGTTATTGGTGATCTCTAAAAAAATTAATAACATATGATTATACCGTTTTTAACCCCTCGATTACCAAATTTATCTTTTTGTTTCTCACGATCAAACCTTTGGTCGCTGGATGGATCGATGACCAAACTGAATCCTCAAAGAACACAAAAGATGGGAATGCAGCGCAAAGTATGATGCACTCTTGCATCATTAATTGTTTCCTTGTTTGAACAAAAACAATGACCCAACAAGTTTTTGAAAATTTACCTAAGCATAATCAAAGAAACAAAAACAATTTTGGTGAGAGAGTAAACAATTAATCTAAAGTGGATAAAATGATGCGATTAATTAGCAATGTTATTGGCATTTTTAGAGATGATTTAATGCGATGATAGAACCAAGTGTTCTCCATCCAATATAAGAAGAATAAAAGAAAAAAAAAAGTGAATCTATTTATTTATAGAGAGATATTTTTTTAAAAAAAATATTAACAAAATTTAAAATTCAAAAAAAAATAGCAAAAAGGGTTATTGATAGAAATAATTCCAATTATTAAACTAACCCAAATAAGACTAATTGATAAACCCACAAAATGAGTTTTCCCAAAAAATAAAAAATACAAATCTAAAAAGGAAAAATAGAAAAAACGATTTTGCATCATCTTTTTACATGATTTCTTCATGTGCATCTCTAATTTCTTCATCGATTTCATCTCTATTTTTGTTCTTTGTTGTCGGTGAATTCTCTCTTCAAAACAAAACTCACGAGATGCGTCCAACTCCTTTGAAACTTTTTTTTTCGGTTAATTTCTCTTTACAAATTGGGATTATTATCTAATATCCCAAACTAATCAACTAAGCTTAGTGTCTGAATCCGATCCAAAAAATGGAAGGTATAATGTGTGAATCCGATCCGAAAATATAAGGTACTAATGTGTTTGAATCCGATCCGAAAAATGGAAGGTACTAACGTATCCATTTGGGTCCATAAAATTATCGGTTTTTGGATACTGCACTTAGAGGGATCCGTTCCGGATCCAACTCGACAACACCCTGGTCCACGGCGCTATGAAGGGGGAGAAACTCGGACGCTGAAGAGAGGCAAAGGGCAAAAAAAATCCACCGCGGGGGATAGCGAGATGCGACCGAACATCGTCACCGAGGTGAGAGGTCTTCCCGTCCCTCCCCTTCCTTCTTCTTCCTTCTTCTTCTTTTTCTTCTTCTTCTTCTTCTTTTTCTGATTTGTGCTAGATATAGCCTATGTTGGATGGATCCACTGGTCTTCCTCGGAATGCTTCGCCGTCCGGGATTCTGACTAGCTCCACTTCACTTTTCTTTGCGATCATTGGGGTTTTGTAGCTACTTCTGTGGGATGAGTGAAATGTCCGCTAAAGAATCGCATATTTCTAGTTTCATTTCTTTGCTGTTGTTTGCTTGTTTGGTTCCTGCGGAAATGAAGTAAAATCGACGTTGTGGGATGATTGTTACAGATCTTGACCTAGTTATACTTGGGGTATATCATGCAAAATACATATTTTAGTTGTGGACTTGTTCGGGGGAGAATAACTTCGTAACAACTTGCTTTGAACTGGTCCGGAGGTTGCTTGTTATTGGAGGATCTTTATAGTTATTCAGCAAAATAATCTCGATATTTATTAGTAGCATCTTGTGGACTTTGAGATTGATCTATACATATATTTTCAATCCTGTCTATGACTAATAGAAAAGTGGATATTACTGAAGTTCTTTACCTCTTACTAGAATTAATGCAGATTTCTGGAATGCCAAGGATAAGGATTATAGAAATGTTGCATAGGCAACTGAGAACTTACCATTGTTTCCTATATGATCACCAGCCAGTATATAATTGGGACAAGAATTTTGGTTAAGTTAAGCACATACAAACTTTAAAGACTATTTTGCTATAATGATTGCAGTTCTTGTGCTGCTACAGCACTTGGTCATGAATTTAAATATGCGGACCTGTGAAATTCCTTGTTATGCCAATATAATAAATAATCACAATTGACGGAAGGATAGTGGTGGAAGAAACCTTTTCCATGGAATGGAATTTTTAATATGGATGATGTGCTTCCACATAAACCGTAGACACAGTCATATGATTAGCATCTGTATGTTCATTTGGAACTAGTAGTTCGATTACAAGGACAAAGAATTTGGACTCAGGATGATTATGAGATCTTGGCATGATTTGGCTATGAAGACTTGCCATAACAGAAATTATGTATTTATTAAATCTTTTTTTTTTTTTGTAAAATGTTGATGGTGTTTGAGGCCTATGGAAAAAATAATGCTTCAAAACAGCAGGGAAGCAATGTTGGTAGGGTGCAAGATGTTCACCTTTAAGTCATCTTTCATATTTAGAGTCTTATGTTTTTAAACTAGTGACTCCAACTTCAGAATTTTGTTAACCTTCCTCAAATAGACTGTTTTTGTGTTATTGAACATTTTAATATGTCAAAGTAAATAGCTATGTCCAACAATAAATATATAACTAAAAAATGATATAAAGATTGATGTAATAAAACAAGATTGGGATGATGCATATATATCATAAGAGGGCAGAAGTGGGACTACGTTACTGGTTTCTTACTTGTGGTGATGTTGAATGTTGGCACCTAGGCCTCAATTCTATATGCTGGAAGTTTGCATGACTAATTGCTTGAGGAATATTGACAAAGTGATGTGTTATATTAGTGTTAGGACTCTAGCTAGGAGAGTCCTAATTGATAGGGGCATTCATGTAAAACCTACCTAAGCCGACCCTTATTAAAGAGGTGAAGAGGCCGGCTAGGGTTTGGAGGTTATTTCTTAGAGAAGAATTAGGAGTTGTAAAGGAATAAGAGTCTTGAGTAGGAGTCTTGAATAGTAGTCTTATTAGGAGTTGGTTAGAAGTAGGAGTCTTGAGTCGGAGTCCTATTAGGAGTTAGGGTTTAGAAGCCCTATAAATAGCTATGTATTCCTCCTCTTTTCATAGGCAATAGATGAATATTTTCTGCAGCCTTTGAGCAGCAACTTGGAGGAAGGAACTCCTATAGAGTTCCAGGAGGCTGATCCCCTAAAGAGATCAACCCCAAGCTTAGAATCTGCAAGGGTTCTAACAATTAGTTGCTTATTTTTTATAAGAAAATGATAGTCTTAGAGAGTCTGAAAGCATCATATCTGAGTTAAAGAGACATAACCAACTAGAAGTGCTATTTTCATCTCTAGTGATTATGTGACTTTAATCATATCAACAAAAGTTGAAAAACCTCGAAAAACCTTGAAGAGATGGCCAATGACCAAGAAGATTCTATTCTAGGGAAAATGGAGATTTGACTTTGTTCATATGCAAGGTCTTTTCTTATTTACAAAATGTTTTTGTAGAGTTTGTACATTTGATTGGTAAAATGAAGTCAACTTTTCATTGCTTTAATATGTAAATTTCTCCTCAAACCATCATTCAAGTAAATTTATTTTGGTTATAGACTTATAGTGCAGTCACTTATAGATGGTAGTTCCTTTTTTAATGTACGATTACTAGATAATCATGGGCTACATATTTTTGCCTATTTTGATGCAGGGATATTTTATTTTATTTATTGTTTGAATAAATATGATTAGATTATGGAAATTCAAATGTTATCAATTGCCATATAGAACTCTGCACTATTTCTAGTTTACTTTCTTAGATACTCAAGCTAAAGAAAAAAAATGAAATAAATGCAAAAAAAAAGAGAAGAAAGCATAATTTGTTTTGATTGAAGACTCCAAATCTGGATCGAGGATTTCATCTCTATGAGGAAGATTCATTATTCTACAAAGATGGAATATTATCAATTAAGAATATCATCAAAAAAGAATATTATTCAATGAATCATATATAGAAATTAATCTTCTTGAAAGAAGGAAAGAGTAGATTTATTTGTTTTTAAATAATTGTAATATTTCCTTATTTCTATATTCTTCTTATACTTAAGGTCTATAAGAAGAATAAAGAAATATTATAATTGAATGAGAAAATGAACTAATGAATTAAAGTTCTATATTCACATTATATATGAGTGGTGTGAGGCCATATTCATTTTTCATTGGCATGATTCCATTGTTCACATGTGAAACGAAGGCACGAGAGTGATATCAGGAGGCCTCGGGCGCTCGCCTAAGTGTTCAGGTGAGGTGAGGTGAGGCGAGGCGAGGGGAAGCTGGTGCGCGTAAAATAGGGTTCGGGCTGTTGCCTTCAATTGTGCGTCGTTTAAATGTGTGCTTGGGCCAGGGGTTGGGTGGCCTAGGTGCTCGCGTAGCCAATTTGAATCTTGATTGAAAGTGACTTAGCTTGCGTTGAAATAAAATGTTACAATTGGTTCAACCAAGCCAAGTCCTAACTCCAATACCGTGTCATGGGCTCGCTAGTGAGAGAAACCCTATTCTCATTCTCTTGATTGCCCTCTTATCCTCGTTGCCATCTGTCATGGCCTTATTTGGAATTGCCTAAGGCGTGAGGCACCCTTGCGACAAAGACGCGAACTTAGCTTGCGTTGCCTAAGTCGCGCTTTGCCCTTGCGATTTGCGTCCGCAAAGATCAGCCCACTTGCAATCTCTCGTAGGTCTCGAAGGACCTGTAAAAGAGAAAGTTGATTAGTTTGAAGAACGAGCGATGGACAAGTCTCGACGTCTCGCGAAAAGGGGAAGCTTTACAAGCAATTCAGCGAGTACCTTGCATGCACAAGAGAAAAGAGGGAAAGGGGGAAAACAAGGACTTTAGAAGGTTGAACGAACAACTGCAAGCCCACAAATAGCTGCTCACCGAGTGCCTAGCGCGACAACAATTTTCTGTCAAGTTAATGTGCGAACTTGCAAAAGAGTGTTCAACGCCCGGTACTATACCGAAACCCCATCCAACCTTGTGCCACCCGGGTGGTTCCAAGGGGCTGAGATGGTTGATGTTTTGTGAGCGGAAGCGGACTGTAGAAAACAGCCCGTGGCACAAGAAAACAGAGCTGTTTTGGGCTGTTTTGCTCGGTTCGGTAAGCGGTTGCTTTGTAGCGCTGTAACTTGTTCGAACTTATATTTTTACAAGCAAAATGACTTAAAACTAAGACAAAACATGCTGCCAAGCAGTTGTACATGTAGATGAGAGCGACGAACGGTTCGTTGATCATAGTTGTTGCGGGTGCGCGACGACCGTTCGTGATATTCTCCCCCACTTAAACTGTCGACGCCCTTGTCGACGCTTGTTGGTAGTTGTTGATAATTGTTTCTTCATGTCGCAGGGCGTCTTCGGGCTCCCAACTAGCTTCATCAGTTCGGGGAAGCTTTCGCCACTTCACCATGTACTTGGTCAGCTCAGCTCCATTGGGTAGCTTTACCTTGCGATCCGCTAAAATGGTTTCAACTCGCTTCTCGTAGGAGACTCTGGTGGCGGGTAGCTGAGTTGGAACACTTCGGGAAGCATCTTGCGGATCCGAGTGGTAGGCTTTTAGATTGCTGTCGTGAAGAACGTTGTGAATTTTGAACCACGTCGGCAGCTTCATGTCGCAGGGCGTCTTCGGGCTCCCAACTAGCTTCAGTTCGGGGAAGCTTTCGCCACTTCACCATGTACTTGGTCAGCTCAGCTCCATTGGGTAGCTTTACCTTGCGATCCGCTAAAATGGTTTCAACTCGCTTCTCGTAGGAGACTCTGGTGGCGGGTAGCTGAGTTGGAACACTTCGGGAAGCATCTTGCGGATCCGAGTGGTAGGCTTTTAGATTGCTGTCGTGAAGAACGTTGTGAATTTTGAACCACGTCGGTGCAACTTGTAGGAGATGTTGCCTACCCAACACTAAATCGCCGACCTTGAACTCTTACGGTCGCCTTCTCAAGTCTGCCCACTTCTTCATCCTTTTTGATGCCTTCTCCAAGTAAGCCCACACAATATCTGCATTTCGGTACTACTCCTTTGCGAAGTGATAGGCTGACGGACTGCTCCCAGTATACCTGATTGCCATGGTGTGAGGAGTTGACGGTTGTTGTCCTATAATGATTTCGAAGGGGCTCTTGTTGGATGTAGAGCTCCGCTGTAAGTTGTAGGAGAATTGGGCAATGTCTAACAACTTCACCCAATCTCGTTGGTTGGCACTCACGTAGTGCCAAAGATATTGCTCCAGGAGCGAGTTTATCCTCTCGGTTTGGCCATCCGTCTTGGGGTGGAGGCTTGTGGAGAAGTATAACTTGGATTCCAACAATTTGAATAGCTTGGTTCAGAATCACCCCAGGAACCGAGCATCTCGATCACTGATGATATTGTGCGGGAATCCCCGATACTTCACCACATCCTTCATCATCAGCTTGGCCGCCTCCTTTGCCGAACAGTGTAGGGGAGCAGCAATAAAAGTTGCATACTTTGAAAATCGATCGACTACCACGAGTATCGATCCGAGTCTCTCTACTAGTGGCAAGCTTGATATGAAGTCCAAGGAAATATTCTCCCACGGCCTTTCTGGTATGGGCAACGGCTCCAAAAGTCCCACCGGCTTCCGCTGCTCCGCCTTGTCTTGTTGGCAAGTGAGACACATTCGAACATATTCCTCCACATCAGTCCCCATCTTCGGCCAGTAGAAGGCCCTCTCCACGAGAGCCAACATTCGATGAATACCTGGGTGTCCAACCCAAAGGGAATCGTGACACTCTCTTAAGAGTTCACGCCTCAAATTATCCATTCGAGGGACATAAATCCTATTCCCTTTTGTGTAAACGAGTCCCTCCTGGACCCAAAATCGTCGTGCCTTGCCTTCTTTGATGAGCTGCATTAGGGTAATTGTTTGGGGATCACTATACAGTCCATCCCTGATTTTGGAAAGGAAGTTGGAGTGTAATTGACTTGCTTGGCCTCTGCCCTCCAATTGTACGACATTCATGCGCTCCACTTTTCGACTCAATGCATCGGCCACGACATTTGCCTTTCCAGGCTTGTACTCCATTGCCATATCAAATTCAGCCAGGAAGTCCTGCCATCGTGCTTGCTTTGGGGAAAGTTTCTTCTGAGTTTGGAAATAGCTCAGAGCGATGTTGTCTGTCCTCAGCACAAATCGTGATCCGAGAAGGTAGTGTCGCCAAACTCGTAGACAATGGATCACCGCTATCATCTCCTTCTCGTGCACTAGATACTGTCGCTCGATCTCGTTGAGCTTGCGGCTCTCGTAGGCCACCGGATGATCTTCCTGCATGAGTACTCCCCCAATAGCGAAGTCTGACGCATCTGTATGAACTTCAAAGGGCTCCCCATAGTCCGATAATTTGAGCACCGGTTCTTCCAAAACAACAGCCTTCAGATCTTGGAATGCAATTTCATATTTATTAGACCACCTTCAAGACTGCTCCTTCTTCAACAACTCCGTTAGTGGAGTTGCACACTTCAAATATCCCGCTATGAAGCGTTGATAGTAGTTGACGAAACCAAGGAAGGATCTCAACTCTGGCACCTTCTTCGGAGTTTGCCATTCCGCAACCGCTTGCACCTTCGATTTGTCCATCCGAATGGAGCTATCCCTGATTCGATGCCCCAAAAATAAGATCTCCGTTTGGGCAAAGTAGCATTTCTCCCTTTTCACGAACAAAGTGTTCTCCTTGAGAACCTTGAAAATTGTTCGAAGGTGCTTGACATGTTCCTCGAGCGTTTGACTGAGACGACGATATCGTCCAAGTAGACGTCCACGAACTTATCTAAATACTTCTTGAATAGCTGATTCATGAGAGTGCATAACGTGGCCGGAGCGTTGGTTAAACCAAAAGGCATCACCAAGAACTCAAACGCTCCATACCTGGTCACACAGGTAGTCTTTGCTTCATCGCCTTCAGCAATGCGCACTTGCCAATACCTTGACCTAAGGTCGAGTTTTGAGAAATACTTGGCCTTGCCCAACTAGTCGAACAAGTCCGCGATGAGCGGGATGGGATACTTGTTCTTCACTGTCACTTTGTTGAGGGCTCGGTAATCGACGCATAGTCGGAGGCCCCCATCTTGTTTCTTCTGGAAGAGAACTGGAGCTCCGAATGGTGCTTTAGAGCTGTGGATGAGACCACCGCTTAGCAGTTCATCTAACTGCTTCCTGAGTTCTGCCAACTCTGGCGGGGGCATACGGTAGGGTGGTCTCGCTGGAGGCTTCACTCCTGGCTCTAGCTCGACGTTGTGATCCACGCCTCTGCGTGGTGGAAGAGTCTTCGGCAACTCAGGTGGCAGAACGTCATTGAACTCTTTCAGGACGTTCGCCACCACAGCAAGAGGTTCTTGAATGACCTTCTCGTCGAGTGGCTCTAGCTTCATAGCAGCCACGAATGTTAATTCACCTTTCCGCACCCCTTTCTTCAATTGTAGCGCCGATATTTGTTGGGGGTCCTTGGTTCCTCTCCGAGAGACGCGAACCACACAGGGGTCGTTACCTCCCATCACACATAGGGAGTTTAGGAACAGTATTGGCACCAACTTCGTCGCGTGCATAAATTCCATTTTAAGGATTACTTGGAAGTCATCCAATGGCACCGCCATTATGTTCGTGCTCCCGCTCCATGTTCCGATCCTGATGGGAACTCCCTTTGCCAACCCGGAGATTTGCTTGGCCTCCGAGTTCACCGCCTTCATTCGACTTGGACTCTTCTCCAAGATCAGCCCAAGTCGCTTTGCTTCTCGATCGGCAATAAAGTTGTGGGTAGCGCCCGTGTCCACCATTGCACGGGTTGTTTGGCTATTGAGCTTAATGTCTACGTACATCAGCTCGCCACTTCCTGCTTTTTGAGGCCTTGTCTTCGTGTTCTCTCCCACCTGATCCCGCATGGCGTTCAACAAACGCATAACACCCATTCGGGGTCCTTGTGACTACTCGTCGTCGTTGCTGGATTCAGAACTGCTCGAACTAAGAGCGACAGTCTGGCCCTTGTCCAATCTGGGGAGGTGGATGGAAGCTGTTAAAGCATTGAGTGCCTGTTTTTGTGGGCACTCCCTCACCATGTGCGGTCCATTGCACAAGAAACATCCGCCAGGTTTCGGGGCCTTGCCTTTCGGGCTTGGCCCTTTTTGGGAACTCTTATTCTTTCGTTCGCCCCCGAGCTCCTTCCCTCGAGAATATTTTGGACGACGATTGCTTGAAGATTGTTTCCTTCTTCCCAGGTCTTCAGAGGAAACAAAGTCGGTGAGCCTTTCTGCGGCAGCAATTGCCCGACCACATCGGCGACATTCCTTCGATGTAGTTCTTGTTGAGCCTATGGCTTCAAATCATCAAGAAGTTGAACAGCTTGTCATTCTCGGACATGTCCTGTATGTCCAGCATTAGCACAGAAAATTGCTTCACATAGTCTCGGATGGAAGCATTTTGGCAGAGTTATCTCAACTTCCTTCTTGCGACGAACTCAGTGTTCTCCGGTAGGAATTGAGTTCTCAACTCCCGTTTCAAGTCCTCCCATATGTCAACTCAACACCGACCTTGTTGGATCTCCTCCCAACGGGTTCGCCACTAAAGTTTTGCATCTCCGTTCAGATACACGGTCGCTATAGAAACTTTGGTTTCTTCAGAATTAGGCCTCGTAGCTCGAAAGTATTGTTCCATATTGAATAGAAAATTCTCGAGCTCTTTGGCATCTTTGGCCCCTCCATAACCATGAGGCTCAGGTGCCCTCAAGTTTTGTGGCGGCGCAACGCGGGTGTTGCTTCCTCCCGCATTTAGTGCCCTTGTGAGCATAGTCACCCTCGAAGTGAGTTCCGCCACAACATCCTGCAGGTGTTGCACGGAGTCTTTGGTCTCATTTGACAATCGGTCGACTAGGGCCTCAACCTTGTCAATCCTGGACTCCACTTCTTCTTGCGAGCTCTCTACCTCAACAAGCCTTCGTTGGCCATGGTAGAGTTTCTCCAAGCTCGCTTCGAGAACATCTAAACGAGTTTCCGCCGCTGTGAGTCTCTCCTTATGACTCTTTTTACCGGTTGGCGCTCCAGATAGTGCCTCCTCCGCTCGCGGAGAGTAGCCAACTTCTCTCATCATGTTTGCTGTCGCGCTCCTCTTGAGCGGCACCAATAGCATGAGAGCGAGTGTGCACTTACAGCCCACCTGCGGCTGCTTGGGGCAAGGGTCCGGCTTGCCCTGTTTTGCTGGATTCGCCACGATGCTTTGTCGTGGACTTCGCAACTCGCTCGAAGTGCTTGCCCGCTCTGATACCACAATGTCACGGCCTTAGCTGGAATTGCCTAAGGCGTGAGGCACCCTTGTGGCAAAGATGCGAACTTAGCTTGTGTTGCCTAAGTTGTGAGGCACCCTTGTGGCAAAGACGCGGACTTAGCTTGCGTTGCCTAAGTCGCGCTTCGCCCTTACGATTTGCATCCACAAAGATCAGCCCACTTGCAACCTCTTATAGGTCTCGAAGGACCTGTAAAAGAGAAAGTTGATTAGTTCGAAGAATGAGCGACGGAGAAGTCCTGACGTCTCGCGAAAAAGGAAAGCTTTACAAGCAATTCAGCGAGCACCTTGTGTGCACAAGAGAAAAGAGGGAGAGGGGGAAAACAAGTACTTTAGAAGGTTGAACGAACAGCTGCAAGCTCACAAACAGCTGCTCATCAAGTGCCGGGCACGACAACAAGTTCCCGTCAAGGTAACGTGTGAACTTGCGAAGTTCAACGCCCAGTAGTCCAAGGTCTGCCGTACCGAAGCGTACCACCCAGTATGGGCGGTACGTATCGGTCTGACAGGTTACCGGTACACGGACCGCCCCGTACCGCTATAGTGCTACAGTATGAAAAAAAATTATAAAATTGTTCGATACACCAGGGTGTACCGCTTGGTACGCCCTGATGTACCGCTCGGTACACCGGTACCGTACCGTACCGAGCCCTGGTCGAAACACCAGTACGGTACGATACGACGAACCTTGCCCGGTACTATACCGAAGCCCCATCCAGCCTTGTGCCACCTGGGTGGTTCCAAGGGGCTGAGATGGCTGACGTTTTGTGAGCGGAAGCGGACTGTAGAAAACAGCTCGTGGCACACGAAAACGGAGCTGTTTTGGGGTTGTTTTGCTCGGTTCGGTGAGCGGTCGTTTTGTAGCGCTGCAACTTGTTCGAACTTACATTTTTACAAGCAAAATGACTCAAAACCAAGACAAAACATGCCGCCAAGCAGCTGTACATGTAGATGAGAGCGACGAACGGTTCGTTGAACGGAGTTGTTGCGGGTGCGCGACGACCGTTCGTGACACATCGTCACCTTCTCGCCTCCTCTTCACCTTAGACCATAGCTCCTTACTATCGCCTCTTGTTTAACGATTATTCCTGTCGCTCCTCACATCCGTGCATATGGCAGCGCTTCATTGGTGGAGGTACCTCCTCTTCAATCTCTCCCACCCGGTGTTGTACCTCTTGCCTCTCTTTCCTACTCGTTGTCGCTCTTCCTCTCATCCTTCGTTGTAGGTCTCGTCAAGCCTCCTCAACACCCCCTCCCTCCTTAGTGCTTCTCCCCCCTTTGCTTTGCCTCTCTTTCCTACTTTCTTCCTCCTTTATAGCCGACAAGCCTCCTTTTTCTCTAAATCTTCCTTCTCAGCTTCTTTTGCTCGTTGACAACCCCATATGATCTGTCTTGAATTTAGTAATAATTGTTAATTATTAATAAAAATTAGTTTTTATTAATTATAGCATATGAATTGTTTAAAGGATAGAATTTGTCATTGCTAGTATTTTGGAGTGTCACTGGAGTTTTGACATCTTGAATCATAGCTAATGTAGTTTTAGGATTATTATTATTTTTTATTTTAGGATTTTTTTATGTTCGTATATTAGATGGTTAAATAAATTTCCTTTGATGTTTTAGTGGTGATATTTTGAATACGAAATAATATGAAACTTATTTATTGTCTAATTTTTATTTTAATGATTGTTTTTCTCATTGAATGTATTGTTTATAATTTTTATATTGATGGTTGCCTTGCTTTGCTCGGGCAACCATCCGAACCTTTAGCGCCTAGCATCTTTGACAACATAGAGATCTTTATTTTAGAAGCTTTAATTTTAAGGGATGTTTATTGTTGGTCTTTTGCTTTTTATTCTATAATTTTCATATAAAAAAGACACTTCCTTTATCTTTGCAAACTTGTCCTACATTAAATTGATATAAGAGCTTCTACCTAAACTAAATGTTCGATCATGAAGCTTATCCAAGTTTTGACTATTTGAACTCCAGACGAGTTCTTACATAGCAAAAACATATAGTGTTATTTATCACTTGAATTAATTTGATTAGATTGTGAGTGTTTTACAAATGTAGTAATTTGTCACATGACAACATCTTTAATATTTCTATTTCAGTTCTATAAATTACTTAAGATGAGAAAAATGAAAGCAAATATTAAAAAGTCAAAGAAATCACTATTTGATTTTATTACAATAACAACAACAATAAGGGTGTTAGTTATAGCTATTTGGGGTCGACTACATGGATTTTTTGTCACCACTGCGATATTATAAAGCTCATATGTTTAGTTAAGTTAAAAATATTTTAATTTTTATTTACAGTTTCCGTTGAAATCTTTTTAGTCTTCATTTACGTCTCCTCACACTATTAACGGTAATCATTTCACCTCTTTTAACTAACGCATCTATAGGTTTCTTAAGCACATGTCGATACTATCTTAGATGATTCTTTCTCATTTTATCCTATATTGAATTGATACCTAACTATTCACAGATAAAATTATTTTTTTTCCTTTTTTTGTAACTCGACAAATTTATTTCAACATTTTTGTATTAACAAAATAAATTTTTTGTATATATTGTTTCTTAACTGTCCAATACTTAGATCCATAAAGCATTGCTCGTCTAACAACTATCATAAATTTTTATTTTAATGTCAAAGTTACATATGATCGCACAAGACTCCTAACACCCTCCACTATGTTAACCATCATGTTTTTATTATATGAATAATATCTTCATCAATCTCTCCATCTTGTTGAATAATTCTGATATTAATAACTTTATTGTCATACATATCCTTAATAACATTAATATAATTAGTGGATATATCATTTTTTTTATGACCCACCAAAATAAATTTCTATGAACTCTATTATAGGATTTCTTTAAATCAATAAAAATCATATGCAAATCTTTTTCTCTTTTATATTATTCTATTAATTATCTTAATAAATAAATAGCTTCTATTGTTGATCTTCTAAGTATAAAATCAAATTGATTTCAGAGATATTTGTTTTAAGTCTTATCCTATATTTGATAGCTCTTTCCTAAAGTTTCATAGTATAAGTCATAATTTTAATTTCTATATCATTATGATAGTTTTGTATGTCATTTATTCTTCTATGTCACTAAGAAGCTCTTTCTTCATTCATTATGTATCTATTTGAATCTCATAATTTTGTTAAATAGACTAGTGAACCAAGCTACTCTCTAGTCTTCTAAATTTTTTCAAACCTCAATAAGAATACCATTAGGTCCCTCACTCTTAGCTATTTTTATCTTTTTTAAGGCATCCTCTAATTTTACGAACAAATTTATGATTATTAAATATATCGTTATTATTTAAAGTTACATCATTTGTGAAATATTTATTAAATAATTTATAAAAATAATTTCTTCATCATTCCTTAATATTATTATCATTAACAAATATTGTTTGATCGTCATCTTTAATGCATCTGACATTACCTAATTCGTTATCCTTTCTTTTTCTAGCTTTAGCAATTCTAATATATTTTTTTCTCTATCTTTAGTACTTAATTTGTGATAAACATTATCATAAGCTTTATATCTTGCCATACTAATTGTTTTTTTAGCATCTTTTTTAGATTCTTTATATCTTTTAAATTTCTCCTTATTTTTATAATTTTATCAATCCTTAAAACATGATATTTTAGTAATAATTGTTTTATGAACTTTCTCTGACCATCATCAACTCTCTCTTAAGCTACACTTCTACCTTTAGTTTTATCACAGTCCTTTTTTATAGTCCTAATCTTGTTGGCAATTGTCGTCTAAATAATATCAATATTATCTCCGTTTAAGTTCCAAATCTCCTTCTTTTTTATCCTATTCTTAAAGGCCCTTACATTATCATCTTTAAAACTTCATCATCTAATCCTAGTAATTTTTTTTACTATCTTTTTCTTTTTCTATTTTCTACAACAAATATGTATAGCTTTATAATTCTTACATATAATTTTGTGTACTTTCTGATGAGAAAAAAGTCTATATAGTTATGACTATTCTTATAAGTAATCAAATGTTTTATGTCTGTTCTTAAAGTGAGTATTGACAATTATAAGATCATACATGGTGGTAAAATCTAAAATAATGTCACCTTCTTCGTTTTTTCCAAGTAACCAAGGCCTTGTGCACTCCTTTAAATTCGCCATATATTTTTCCTACATGACCATTCAAATCTCCAAAATCATACGAGAATGATATTATCTAAGTTTTCTAAAATTCTCTTTTGGTTTGATCAACTAATCCAACTTGAGGGACATAAGCACTTATGACCTATAAAACATCGTCTCCTAAGACAAATTTTGGAAGTATAATTCTATCTCCAAATCTTTTCATATCTACAATATTATTCTTAAGATTCTTACGAACAATTTCTGCACCATTTCTATGTATAACTTTTCCTATATATCAAATCTTAAATCTAGTACTATCAATACAACAACAACAACAACAACAACAACAACAACAAAATCGTAACTATTTGGGGTTGGCTACATGGCTCTTTTGCTACCATTGAGGTATATAAAAAGTCATATGTTTAGATAAATTTAGAGTACCATCTTTAAAGAGTCATTTGTACAATCTAATACTATCAATATCTCTAGATTTTTCTCCTGTCCACTTAGTCTTTTTTAAGCAAATAAATTTATTCTTCTTTTGATCATAATATTTATTAATTTTAGTACCTTTCTTGAAAGTGTTTCTGTATTTCAAGTTGCTAATGTAATCCTTTGATCTTGGGCTAACTTCTTTACTCACATTGGTTTAAAGAAATGAGAGAACCCTTATCTACTTTGCACCACATTCGGACGCCTTTGTGATGGGCCATTTTCGAGTGACCTCCTAGCCATCATTTGCAATTCGGAACACTTAGGTGGTGAGGGTGCCTTGCGTCATTTTTGTGTAATGACCTAGCCTTGTACCGAGATTGGTTAAGATCCATGTTCATGGGATCTAGTTTACGCTGGTTGTCAATGACCTAACGCAACCCTCCACCTTTTTCATTGGGACTTAGGACCAGCATTGGCATGTTATAATTTGATTTTTTTGAAGATCAGAAGTTTTGAGCTTTTCATGGCTTTTGGCGTAGTAGGCTCCCAAAATATTTTTGTCATATACTGGTGATATGTTCATGCTTAAACTTCTACTCTTGTGCTCTTTTATGTTTCATAGGCAGGGCTGCCAACAAGGCTGCATCAGTGGTGGGCAACTGTTCCATTTATTACTTCTGGTGTCATTATCACTTGTGGTGTAATTTATCTGGTGTGCTTGCTGGTTGGGTATGACTCCTTTTATGAGATATGCTTCTTGCCCTCTGCAGTAGTTTCACAGTTTCAAGGTACAGTTTACCTCCTTTTGGATTCAACTATACGAAATCTGTGGTTGTTTGAGTTGCAATCAACATTTATTTTTCTGTGATGATTAAATATCTTATCTCCAGCCAACATATATTTATTGTGATTTGATAGTACTTTGTTATGTTCTATGCAGTCATGGTCATTTAATTTGCAAAGCAGTTGTTTATTCTTATAATTTCCATAACACATGCTGAAGGAATGACGAGGCATTGTATTCCCAGCTGACAAATATTTATGCACTTTATCTAGTACTTTGTTATTTCATATGGCTGACATTTACAGTATATATTAGCTAAAATTTTAATACCATGTTAACTAAGAGTGGTGAGGGTGGGCCTTGGTACAACAGGAAGGTTGCTTCTTTGAGAGATCAGGCTCGAAGTACAAAAATAGTTTCTCTATATTTAATGGTAAGGCTGCGTACATTGACCCTCTTCAGATCCTGCATTGCTGGGTTCCTCGTGTGCTAGTTACACCTTTTTCTTTTTTGTTAACTAAGAATGGTGAAGGCATAAGATAAGGTATTCATATTCTTAATTATGAAGGCATGTCATTCAACTCATAGTATTTTACAATGCAATGTGATGTATCGGTGAAAATTAATGTCATCCAATCAAAGGAATTTGGTAAGCCTTGATTTACTTAGACATAGCCAGGAAATGCATGAATTCTAGTTTCATCAATTTACTCTAAAGTTACTGTAAAGAACACAAAGTTATCAGGAAGCCAGGAGATCCTTAAAGTTGCTACTGGAGGAAATCAACAAATAGGATTACTACAGAATGTGCATGTAGCAGACTCAAAATATCGTCGTCACAATTTGTTGCTTGGTTATGTGTCTTTCTATGAATGTCTGAGTTACATCAATAGTTAAATGTTCTATAATGTAATCCAATTAGTCATTTTTATCTCTAAGTTTCTAACATCTTTTTTAACTTCTTGCAGTATATAGGATCTACACGTCTGCTCTTTTTCATGGATCTTTGCTGCATGTTCTCTTCAATATGTTAGCTTTAGTACCTTTGGGCATGGAATTGGAGCGAATAATGGGTTCTGTTCGGCTTTTATATTTGATGCTCTTTCTTGCAACTACCAATTCTATATTTCATCTCATTATTGCTGTAGTGGTGGCTGGAAATCCATTACATCCTTTGCCATTTCTCATGAACCAATGCTCCATTGGCTTCTCTGGAATCATATTCTCAATGATCGTCATAGAAACAAGCTTAAGTGGTGTTCAATCTAGAAGGTTGGTAGTGTTTTATTGCACTTTGGCATGTTCACTCACATCCACATATGGAATTACTTGTTTTGCTTCTGTAAGCTTTTTGATGTAGTTAACACTTAACACCACAATCAATATCTGATAACTTGTGATGTTCTTGATAAATGGACCTTTCACATTGCGTTGACCTATACTGCTGTTTTGCAGTGTTTTTGGACTCTTCAATGTTCCTGCTAAATGGTATGTGCCTGCCTTGTTGTCATAGGAACTAAGAAGTCTTGTCAATTCGTTTTTGTCTAACTCTGTTAACTATTATTTTCATGATAAGATGGAAACCTTCACCATGGAATTGTTTTTATTTAGGTATGCATGGATCTTATTGGTACTTTTTCAACTTCTGGCATCTAATGTATCATTGTTGGGGCACTTGTGTGGCATCCTGTCTGGGTTTGCATGTTAGTTCTTCCATTTCCTTTTGACTCTCATGTTTGTTCTTTATGCTCATTTTGTTCATTAGTTATTTGTTGTTTCATCCAGACACATATGGATTCTTTAACTACTTACTTCCTGGGCCATCTGTCTATTCTGCCATTGAAAGCTCCTCTATCCTGGTAATTTTTTTATTTGAACCAGCATATTTGGCCATTTCATGCAAGTCCTCTGAAGATTAACCATCCAAGGACCACACTACTAGATGTTTGCGCTTAAGCATTGCAACGGCATGCATGAGATCTTACACTCATGTTCACAAGTAGAAAAAAAGTATATATTACAGATAATTATTTTATACTGTTTAAGTGATTTGATCCATTTATCTAGCTTTACAACTTTCCTAGTTATTGCCATGCTGAAATTTAATATTTGGTTTTGCAGTCATTATGTGTAAGGCGTCCTGGATTTATATTGTGCACTGGAGGGACTACATATGGTCAGCTTCCCACACATTCAAGTACAGCTACAATGTCCAAGTATGTCAGATCTACATGTTTTTCTGATTAACTTGTACTTTGAGGAGTTAATTTCATATGTCCTTTATGTAGTGGTCTGAGTTCAGGAAATTTATGGAGGAACATCTCTTCATGGATGCCACAAAGGGCGGCATCAACTGCTCAGGTAAATGATCTATCAAAACAAAACCAAATGTCTTGTAGTTTGGAAGTTGTTTGTATATGGGTACAAGAATGCTACATGCTATGCCTGTGATGATCACAATCTGGCATAATACTTGCTAGCTGTACCATGCTCATGCTGGATGTGGCAGTTCTCAACCCAAGGGCATCATGCAGCTGGTGGTGTCGTTGCATGCAGTCACCAGCATTTTGGAAAAAAGCACCGGTACACATGGCACATACACGAGCAAATTATGCATTCTGTATCATGCAATACTTCACTGCACATACACATGAGCACATTATGCACTCTATATAATACAATACTTCACTGGCATAGTTCATCGACCACAAGCCGAATGATCAAATTCCATGACTTAGAGATTTGAGGGCAATATCACTAGTTAAACTAAGGGCCATTTTTGTTGTATCTAACAACTGAGATTTGAGGGCCATATCACTAGCTAATCTCTTTAGGTTTTCCTCTACTTCTTGGACAGTCATTTTAGTCAACTTATCTAGTCTATCATACCACCTTAAAGGGGTTTACCATTGTTTTCCTTAATTGGAACTATCCCTAATTGTTTAAGAATGGAAATATCTTGTATTTTATTTTATTTAATAAGGTAGTTACCCCACATCCATCTCAGCACAATGATCAAAGCTAGATCTTTAATTTGGTAAAGTCATTAAAAAGAAGATTAATTTTTTGGATTTATCTGGTCTAGGCAGTGGTTCTATCTTAAAGTTTCTCCATCTTTGGCTTTTCTCAATAAGGAAGAAAAAGACTAGAGTGGGAAGTTAGATATCACAGTGAAGAAAACTTGTCGATTTGTTATGGCACATATTTCAGTAGTCTTAAATTCTCTTGGACTGAGATCAGTGTTCTTGTGACACAACTCAGTAGATAAGCTACTCTAATAGCAGATGAGAGATCATTTTTGTCAAAATTCATTATCGACTTGATTTTATGATTATCATAATATCTTGACATAGTAATGTTCATTAACCAAATCATAGGTTGTCCAAGACAGCTTCATCAAATACTAATCTTTTAATGCAGACATAAAGGTCTTGCATTAATAGCAAAAAGATGAATTGGTGAAAGAATTGGAAAGTTGAATGATATTTGTCAAATTCTGCTCTTTCTTGATGGATTATTGAATTAATGGATACAACAACAAATTGGAGGTTTCCAGGGGTTTGGTTACATCAATCTTTTGTTGCCACTGAAAACTCTATTGAGGACAACACTAGTCAAATTAAGAGCAATAATTACTGTTACACTAATGTATTTATTAAATTTTCTTAGGCTTAAATTTGACTTTTAGATTGACAAACCAATACTTTAGAACCTTGGTAAATGTACATGGCAATCTTCAAAAAGTGTGACCATAATATTTGGAATAAGTAAGGTGAGTATGCATTTTTAACATCATGCCATATATTTGGATGATAGGCTTTTGATAGTGGGAGACTGAAATGAAAGATGTTACACTCATGTATTTATTAATTGTTTTAAGGCTTAGATTTAACTTATAGATTAACAAACCGATGCTTTAGAACCTTGGTAATGTGTTTACATGGGCAATCTTCAAAAAAGGTGACCATAATATTTGGAATAAGGTGAGTATGCATTTTTAACATCATGTCATATATTTTGGTGGAAGGCTTTTGATAGTGGGAGACTGAATTGAAAGGTCTGTTAATGGTTGTACTTTATATTTGAATGAAAAGGATGTTGGAGTAATCCATGCTTAGTCACTGAGGTCCTTAGAGCCTAGGCACAATGCACAAGAGTAGCCTAGTCAAAGGTGCTAGGTGCTAAACGGTGACAAGATGCACCAAAATGCTTGTGGCGCTAGGTGCTCACCTGAGCGAAGCGAGGTTCTCCCAAATATTAAAATATAAAAATATATCATGATTGATAAACTTGATCACTAAAATAAAAATGACACATCAAATTGTATTCATTTGAAATAACAAATTACATTATCCAATTCCAATAATAAAAATGCCAAAACAAAACAATCATCAATGATCAACAAAACAGCCTATCAGTGATTGTTGATGGGGAGGAAGACATTGTCGCTCGTTGATAGGGAGGAAGACACCGAATGTGTGCCCTTAGGTTTCCTAAAGAGACATAGGGTTGTGCGTATGACGGGGGGTGGGAGTGTTTGGTGAAGTGTGTTGACCTGGTTTGATCAAACCAAAATCAATGAACCCAAGTCATTTAGGCACGACCCAAGCACTCGGGCCATGCCTAGGCCCAAACGTGTGCTTGGGCCGCCCCCAATTGAAGGCACCCACTTGGATCACTTACCAGGCACTCAGGACTCGCATTACCTCGCTTGAGTGCCTGGTGACTTCACTGTACCAAAGGTGGTGTACATTTCAGTGAAGCAATGCATACAATATATTTATTGACAGAAAACTTGTAGGTGAAATGAAACTAGGGTTTGACATGACATTCATTATACGTGAATACTTCAAATTTCACTTTGTCCATTCAGAAGGTAGACCCAGTTATGTTAATTGCGAAATGCACCTTGGTAGAAAGTGATGATGAGTAGGATGCTAAGAGAAGCAGCCTTTGGGTACTTTATCATGAGTTTACTGGAATTACCTACATGTAGCAAGTACCAAAAAAGACTATAGTGGGCCAATCAACTGAGCTGTCATGGTAACTCTATAATTCATAATTGTGGAAGCAATTTATTTGGTCTAAAGACACAATAGTTTAGGTTTTTCTACAAGCTATCCAGATCATCAAAGGTTTGCTGTATAAAACAAAAAGAGATAGCCTATATTACTCAATTTCTTCGATGGAGACACTTGGTTTGATGTAATCACCTTAAAAAGAAGGTTGTACATTATATATTGAGCAATGTGTAGTCAAAACCATAGTTATAAGAATCGGATCAAATGGTCAAACTGGACACTTCATTGGCCCGACTCAATCATAAGATGTCTCCGTTTGTAAACCATGATGAACTGATTGACGTTACTAGTTTTTGGACGACCCCCATGATGAACTCAATTATGAGATGTGTTTAGTAGGACCTTCATTGTTTGGAAATTTGTTCAAGATGATTTAAATGCCCTTTATTTATATTTTTTTTCCTTTTTGCTCTTGAGGATATTAAAGTCAATTTTGTGATAGGATTATGGGAAAAGGGGAAACACTCTGTGGAAAGGTTCGATCTTCCTTCTCTCAATGTTTGGCTCCTCCATTATTAATAATAATAAGATATTCTTCAGTTGTCCCTCTCCCTTTGGCCATCTTGCCATAAATTTAGCTGGTTTTGCTTGAGCATTGCATTAACCTTATTATATCCATCCATTAAGTGTTTGCCTCCACGTAACCTTGTAGTCCCGTAGGGGCCTGCAAGGAAAAAATTGATTAGTGGAAGTGAAGCACGGGATCACACAAGTAGATACTAACGAAAACACTTTATAGACATTGCAAAATATAGAGATAGACTTAGCAAATATTTGAATGATTGTGTGACAAGCGTTCCAAGGTAGTTCATCGCACACAAAGTAGTTATGCACAAGTGCCTATGCGACACCAAGACCGAGCAACGACCCATCCTTAGACATATAATTGAAACCCCATCCGACCCAATGCCACCATCTAAGGGTTCCAGGTGATGAGACAACTGATGTTTTATACCAAAAGACTGTTAGCCAGAATTCAATTGTATTATGTGATTTCACGTGGCTAGCTGCTCTACCTATAATGCTTGCATGTTTTGCAAAACAAAGAATACATAACAAAAACACTACCAATAGCAGAATGAGGCTGCCAAGACTACTAAATAGCTGTTACAAGATGCCTGGGTGAAACACCCAAAAACACCCAAAAGTGGTACAGAAAGTGGTCAGGGACATATATCGAACATAGTCTCTCTCCCTTTGATCAACCTTTCCTCTTAACTGTTCTTTCGTTTGCCCCTCTTTCATAATAAAATTTATGTATCTAAGAATAGTGACTTTGGTCGTTCCTCTCGTCCTATCCACTCGTTCAATAATCCCTCTTCTTCCCTTCACAACCCTTCTCCCTCCCGCCAGTCATCATAGTGCATAAGATTGTTCCCCTTTTTTTATTAATTATATTAATTTTATTGTTAAAAACATTTTTCTAATGTATGTGTAATTCATTCTATTATTATATTTTTAGATATATTTTCTGATTAAACATGTGGTCCAACTAGTTGAACCATCTATATGCTTGGTTTCTTTCTGATAAATATGGTTTCAACCCTGCCCTTTATTTCTTATTTTTCTTTCATTTCTTTATTGCTGCTCGTAAACTTAAATTTTGTTTCTGGTACTCAATATTTTTTATTTTAGTTGACATAATCTGGTATTATTGGTATTTCTTGAGTCCATATATAGCTTGTTGTCAGCATGAGGCCCTTAGATTCCTTCTCAGGGAAATGAGCTATTTAACTTTATTTGAAGGTATCAGTATCAGTGCAGAATCTGACTTTAATATGCAACGAAATTTGATGCCAGACAATTTTCATGTCTATCCATTCTTTTTTATTTCATATTTAGACTCCTCTTTGTCTCATGCATTCTGACTTCATTGCTTTTTTATTTGTCATGATTCGTGAATGGAAAACATTTATAATGTTCCATAATTACAGAGTTTATAATGATATAAACAATTGTAGCCAGCACAGGATCCAAGATTTCCTGGAAGGGGAAGGACTCTTGGTTCTACAGGAAATCAGTCGTTAACTCCAGCTGATTCTGACTTGAGCTTGCATGCGAGGCTCTTAGATAACTCCACAAATCGTCCATTGGAGACAACAACATTAAGTACAGAAACATGGTTACCAGACGCAAGGTATGGCCAATCTTGTTTGTAGAATTATTTCTTTTTCTTGGAACATATGGTTTTTCATGTCTTTTATATTTACCAAGTTTTCTGTGTGCTTTCTATCTTCTGATTTAACAAACTGAAAGAGTCTTCCAGCAACATACTGAAATAGGTCTAGTTTGTTAATTCTTCCTATCAATTACAACAAGTTTTACCAGTTGAGATAGCAACTTCATCAGTTATTATCTTGTATCCCAAGAAGATTTCAAGTTCACAGACATAAGATGTTTAGTTATATTTTGTTCCACACTTCCACCTTTTTTATTATCATACATCTTATATCTTGCTAAACTGAGACAAAGCAGAGTGCATTAAATTTCAGTTTGTAGATGATTTCCAATATGCCCCTGAGTTTAGGCTTTACATGGTGACCACTGAAATTCCTGCATGCTTAAATTGCATGTTTAGTGTGTACAATTGAATGATCATCTAAGATGTGATGCATGGACATATGATAAAGGTGGATCAAATATGTTTGGAAACAGAATGAACTATATATATATATATATATATATATATATATATATATATATATATCCTAACGAGGCAGGAAGAATGTCGCTTGTGAATAAGCTATTCTTCCTAATCTTGATCACCTTGTTTTCCAAATCTATTACCGTTTTGGTGTTCCTATGATGCTCATGTATGCTCGTAGACTGTTAAGAAATGGATTAAAGGTGTTCTTGAATCTTTATGACATTAAAGGTTTGTCTCAATTGGATTGTGCTTGAGGTCTAAACTGGGATTTTATTGGCAGTGGAGCATGGTTTACTAAAACTCAAGCTATCTAAAATTTGAAATTAGGGTTGCCAACATCAAGGTTTAGAATCTCCATCTAATATTGAGATCAGTTGGTGGTCAGACCATGGGTGCGAGGAGGTGGTGGTGACTGAAGTTTGTGGCAGTGGGGGAGGTGGAGTCTTCGACCAAGGTGGAGGGAGGGAAAAGGTGGGTGTTAGCGATGGAACCTTTGAGGCTGACGTTGTTGGTGCAGGATCGTCTTAATTTATCTTTCTTTAAAATAATTTTGTTAGTTATGTTGTCTTTTGCAAATGTCGTAAATTGTTATGTGATTTCTTCTATGATCTTACATGAGTTATCAATATTTTCTAAAGAGAAAAAATGGAAAACCCAAAAAAGGAGACAATTTTGTGTTTGATTTGACTTTCTGAGGAACAAGGAGTCAAATCTTGAGCTTGATTGGAAATTCCATATCTTAATAGGAGATTTCATTCGTTGATATGGAAGTTAACATAAAATGAAGCCTAACAGTTAAATATTTTATCATTAAGTAAAACTATTTCCTAAAACAAATTTGAAAATGTATATATATATATATATGTATATGTATATATACATATATATATATATACACACAAATACATATATATATATATATATATATATATATATATTATATATATATATATATATATATATATATATATACATACACACATATATACATACATACATATACACACATATACACATACACACATATACACACACACACACACACACACACACACACACACACACACACACACACACACACACACACACACACACACACATATATATGGTTGCGTAGTATATTGTTGTTTCTAGGTGTCTACAAAAAGGGGAAAGGGTTGTTACTCGGAACATTAGAGAATGGATGATGAAAGCTTTTCCCGATAGTATGAGTGGTGTGACATCTCTAGAAGGTGACTCTTAGAGCCAAGCATATCTAATACTTACTCACCCATGGTGTGGTGCATGAGGCATGTCTAGTGGCAGGCAAAGATCACATGAAAGCCAATAATTACTGGTTCATATTATTTGCTTATTGCATAGGGTGATACCTGACTGCACAAGCATTTATGTTTGCTAGTAATCCTATGGCCAATGCCTTGACTCTTCCCACTTTTCATCTAGCAGCCCCCTTCTCTCTTCTCTTATTTTTCTTTAATTGAAAATGTTGGTAAATTATCAAATCAACCTCGCATTTGAAGATAATATTGCATTATTTACCAAATCAAGATTAAATTGAAGTTAAATCTTTATATTATCTTGTTTTTGAATGGTTTGTTTCTTGCTTAAGTTTCATTTGTTCTTGTGTATATTGGTACTTAGAATGCTTGCTTCAAATGCATCTTTTCCTCGTGCATTTGAGTTTGGTTCTACACTGATAGTTGAATGTTTGCATCAGATGTTGGCCTCAGATTTGGTTTGAATATTGGATTTTGATGATGAAATCAATTGATGAGTTTGTGATCTAATTTGCGTTTCGAGTGATGCAGGACTAGCTTCGATCAAAGAGAGACAAATTAATTAAAGTAGGAGGAATCAGACATTGGGCCGGAGTGAACATGTCAAAAGATTGGACGTCGGGCCGGAGGATCGGTCGACGTGTCGGCAGAAGGCTTTGTGCCGTGAATTTGGGCATCGGGCCGAATGATTGGACATTGCGCTAAGGAGATCGAAAGTTGCGGAAGTTAACATGCCGATTGGGCAAAACGCTGAAGGAGAGGACGATGCGTCGAAAGATCGGACGATGCGCCGAAGGATCGGACGAGTGCCGGATGAACCAATGACATGTCAGACAAATGATTCATGCTTTATAATCATTTGTCTAAGATCGAAATAGTTTAAAGGGCTAATTGAGTTAGCTTTTAGTGTACTTATGTTAACTCAATTATGGGCCAATTAGAACTGATTTGGGCTTATTGGGAGGCCCATTTAGTGATCCAAAAGTTGGGTCAAGTGGTGGCACCGCCAGAACAGGCGGTGGAACCGCCTGTGAGTTGGAAAACTCGAAAAAGTCGGTCTCCGAGGCTGTCAGGCAGTGGTACCGCCAGACTGGGCGTAGGTATTGCCCAATGTCAGGCTGCAGGCGGTGGTACTGCCTATACCCGAAAGACCCAGAAATTTAAATTTTTGGCTTCATTTTTGAACCCATTTGGGGCCTATAAATACCCCACTTGGGCAGCAAGAAAGGAGTAAGAATTCTTGAGGAAAAAACTGAGTAAACTCTGCCAAAACTTTGAGTTCCCTGCTCCTAGTGCTTAGAGTTAGTCCTAAGGGAGGTGTGTGAGGGAATACTTGTAAAAGAGTGACTTGTAAAGGTTATCTTTTAAACCCATGAAAAGGAGAAAGTGCTGTAAAGAGGTGGTTGGTCTTCGCCTATTAAAGGAAGACATTTAGTGGACGCCGGTGACCTCAACGGAGGAGGAATTAGAAGTGGATGTAGGTCACTACGATCGAACCACTGTAAATTCCGGTGTGCTTTTTCCTTACTGCTTATTCTCTTTATTGCATTCTACTGTATTTCATTGCAAACTATCCAATCCCCTCTTCTCTATTCACTTGCAAACTTATACGAGTCAAACAAACGGTTTTCGTTGAAATCAGTTTTTATTGTACGAAGATTTTCAAACTGACGTAATTTTATCGCTGCATTAATTCACCCCCCCTTCTTAGTGCTAACTCGATCCTAACAGTAAGATTACAAGATACAACAAACCAACTTATTAAATTGTCGAAGTCAGGCTGGTTTTTGAAATGAAAATCGAACAGGCTCAGGCCAACTTGCAAGTTGACTTGGTAAAATTGGTTGAATCATTCGAGTTGACTCTAATTTATCGAGTGGACTCAATGGACTCACAATAAAAAAAACATGAACCTACATGGTGCAATGAGAAGACATGGTAGAGCCTTAGCAATTAGCGTCACATCTACTGACATAGCCAGTTGAGGCACCTCCTCTGCTGCTGCCACAGGCCACCCTCTTCTCTCTTTCATTATTACAGGCTAAGCTGCCTTCTTTTAGCCAGTACACTTTTCTCCTCTCATCTCCTGTTCTCTCATCTCTTCTCTCTCATTCTCTACCCTCTTCTGTCGTGCCTCCTGTTGTCTCTGCTGTCTTCTTGTGTTCTCTTTTTTCTCCTATTTCCTCCCTCGCCAGTTCCCTCCCATCTATTATCTTTTCTTCCCTCTCTTGTTCTCTCCTCTCCAATCTCCTCCCCTTTCTACAATCACTCAATAAAACATGAATTAATTTCAGCCATTGCCTACTGTTCATGATTACAAAGGATATGTAATTGCTGTTAAATTTTTAATCCTAAGTTGATGCCAAAATGTTTTTTATTTTAACTCCATCTAAAGGTTTTTTTTGGAAGAATTGGCAACCTGAGCTCTGAGGTTGAAGATTTTATTATGAGACTATATATCTGTGATCTCTCTTTTCATGAGCTCAGTTTATTCTCTTATAAAAGCTGGAATCAAAGGCATAAACTTATGACTACAACAATGTAGCAGGGTTTTTCTTCCATGTTTCAATAAAAAATCCAATGCTGGAGTTAACAAAATCCAAGAAGTAAAAAAGAAAAGTAAGAAGTACTTAACCGTCATCCTTGTTTTCTTTTTCTAGAATTCATAAAGGCAACTTAGGTGCATATCAAGATCATAAAAATAGCTCACTAATTGGGCAAATTTAAGGGACACCAGCAAGACTAACTTTTGAGACATTGCCCAACTACCTCCTTTGATTCAATTGCTTGGCTTCTTTAGGCTTCTTGTGCCACTCAACCCCACTCCTCCCTCTATTTTATTGTCCTTACCTTCAATGAGATTTCGAAATGTTACGAAGAAGGAAAGAAAATGAAAAGAAAAAAGGAACACATACTTCAATGAGACCAAAATATTAAGCTAATAACTCTAAATTTCTGCTTCAATTATCATTAGTAATATACGAACCAAGGTTCGCCATACCGCAATGTATTATTCGGTACGGGTGATATGTACCTTTTCGATAATGGATTGGTATAGGTGGTACATCGGTATGCCTTCATGTACCATGTGTTGGTACACTTAGTATGGCTCGATACATCTCAGTATGTACCATGTCGGTACACCGATATGGACTGGTAAGGCGAACCATGATGTGAACATTTTTGTTTATTACAATAGAAATTGCGTAGCTCATAAAATCACTCTTTTGTTAATGAGTATCATTCTTTAGTTGTGATTCTTGAGTAATGGAGAGATCAATCAAACCATTGTAAACCTTCAAAAATATTATTCATTGAGATAAGAGATATAATAATTCAAATATACATTCACTTTAATACAGGTACAAATAATAACTTAAGGACATATAATAGTTAATCTTATTAAAAGAAATTATTTATAAGCATATGTAATCTTAAATTTAACTCTATATAAATTGTAAGATTTTATGATCCATTCCTATGATTTGAGTTTATGACCTTTATGATCATAGGTAGGTAAGCAAATTTGGAAATCTTGATATACACAGTCTCTCAAAGAGTTCAAATGGGAGAAATTTGATAGGCGAGCATCTAAGCAATTAGTTTATGATGGGTACAATGGTCAAGGGAATAGTATTGTTGATATCCCCAATTTTGTTGTTGGTATTTGTGTATTGATAGAGTATTACCAGTATGAGCATCAGATACTGATCGAGGACTGTCATATTGCTCAATACAGTATGAGATGAGTGATACATACCAGCCTGACCACCCCTATTTCGGATGGTCTGGTCCAATTCAGTAAAAATAAAAATAAAACAGTGATTAGGGCCTGCAAAAGTGAGCCCTCTTCTTGCAACATCGCCACCATTGTCACTGCTATTTGAAACACTAGTACTGAATGGTAAATGGCAGTCCTTGATACTGACTATTGATTGGTATTTGAATCAGTAATTGGGTGTATGCTTTGGTGAAGCAATTCGCCAGAGGGTTAGTCTTTTGATTGGATGAGATGACTAATCTGCCACTAATTTCGTTTCCTCGAAGTCCATCCAACAGAAAATGACTGCAGTAGAGGCTATATTTTGGGTGACTGATCTAGTTCCCGTTTACTCTTAAGTGAGTGGAGTTTTGAGGAGACATAATATGAGTAATTATTTGAGTTGTTTATTGGTATTTATTGTTTAGAGCTTTGATCAGCTATGTTGAGGAATTCTCATGTGAGGATTAGAGATACTAGTATCATCCTTTGATAAACAATTTGATTTGTCTTCAACAAATTAATTAGGTATTTCTTGTTAAGTTGATCTTCAGATATATTATTTTTAGTTCAAATTGACTGTCCAGTATATTATTTCAGTTTCTTCTTTTGCATTTAGGCAGCTTCGATGAACTTGTACATGCTTGACACCTGAGATATTTTATTAAAATAAAAAATACAAAATGAAAGAAAATGGAAAAGTGAATCTAGAAATCATCATGCTATTAGTTCTCAAGATCCTCCTTTTAGATTCAAAACTTTTCCTCCCACTCTCATTAGTCATCAATGAATTTTTCTTTATCTTTTAATCTGTTTTCTTCATTTAGACTGGATCATTCATGTATGATTTATGGAACTTTTTCATCATGATTTAGGCATTCTACTCTAGACACTGAAGCAGTTGCTGGATTAGCGACAACCAATCAGGTTGATGTTTTCAGTTCTTTTACTGAAATAATTTTTTTGTTTATTAATAGTTTCACTTCTTTATTAGTAGAAACCTTTATTTAGTAAATCTTTTACAGGGTGTAGATATCTTCGAAGAGGAACTCAAGAAACTTGTAGCAATGGGTTTTGAGAAGGTATTTTTATTGCATATGGACATATTCGCAAGACCTTTCTTTTGTTTTTGAAAAACTTGGCTATGAAACTATGATATTGTGATTGTTTCCTTCTATAGTGGAAGCAGCCATGGGGATTTGCTTATAAATTTTGGGTTCCTTCTCTATTGTTTGAAGCATGCCTCGAATTGCCTCAAACAACATGGAACATGGAAATGAATAAATGCTATACAGAATCTTCTAGTCACTGTGGTGATGGAAGTGTCATTGTGAAAAAAATTCTCATATGATCTTCTAGTCATTGGTCCAGGAATATCAAAATTGATTATTTTGGAAGAGAAAGGTAGAAATCATTGAACGTCAGTTTAAAAGTGCAGTGGTCGCTCACAATTCATTTAAGCTAAATTGAAAAACCTGATCAAATTCAGTTGTGATTGTTAAAGGTTAAAACTTTCGCTGCTAAAATCAACTCATAAATTTGAAGATTCAATTTTATTGCATCTTAATCCTACTTGCATTTGTCCCCCATGGGTATCCCTTTTGTGATTTCTGCTAATAAGTTGTTCTCACATCTATGTAATTGATTTGGGATGAGCGTTTCCTGAGCGACCTATTTTAGGCTGCCAAGTTGTGACTTTATGCAATTGCTTTACTGCAGATTGAAGCTGAAGTTGCCTTGGCTGCTGCCGATGGAGATCCTAGTGTTGCCATTGAAATTCTAATGAGCCATCAGCAGCAGGCATGTCACATTCCTCCCTTTTAGTTGGCTAAAATTTCGCTTTCACCTGGCTGTTAGACTCTATTTTTCTTGACAACACAGGGATAAGGATCTGGGATATACGCTTGGTGTGAGCAAATTCATGGAAGGACAAACAAAGCAGTGTCGATCTACTACTACTACCTCTGCACCTTTGTCCTTGCTACGTGAGTCTTCAATTTTCAAGTTGTGGAATACGATAGGTGTATGTAACACTAAAATGGAAATGCACAAATTTACTCGCAAATGATATGATATATAAATTTACTCGCAAATGATATGATATATAGTTTGTGATTAGAAGACCCAAATACATATTCAGAGGAGTCAGGAAGGAGAACGTGGAATTAAAGTTTTCACTAAATAATAAAACCTTGGTGGTAATCAAAGTTGCACAACTATTTTGCTCGAAATAAGTTATTCTATTTAATAACATCTTGTCAATGAGAAATAAGCCTATCCTCTTGATTTAGTGGTGTAAAACTCATAAGATTTGTTTAGTTTTGTTTTGCGTGTTTATTACAGAATAGTTTCATATCATTTGCTGTATCCTCGTCAGAGTTTTATGTCGTAACAGACAAAATGGTAGGGGAAAAAAACGATATATGGAGATTCGATGAGAGGAAAAATGGGCTCTTTAACAGTTCTCGGTGAAAATTGTGTGTAGAAATCGTAGGAAACCATGTCTCTCCAACAAACAGGCTAACTTAATTCTCGTGTATAAATTCATCATCTTACACTTGCGTTATCTTCCAACACTACAAAAAAATATGTCGTACATGCATTGTTAAGATCCATTTGTCATTGCATCTATTTTGGAAATAGAAATTAAAGATTTTATTTTGATAATTCTCGCTGGGTTATTTATCGAAGAAAGAAAAAATCTTTCTTTTAACTTGTTTTAACCATGCATAAGAAATTATCATGAGCTGTCTCTTTTTTTGTTTTTTTTTCTTATTCTCTTTTTTATTGAATAGACAAATATGCCTGTGTCTTTTTTGCTTTATTATATGGTAATGAATCTATCATATCAAACCAAAGGAGTACACCAAATCAAATGGGACCAGTTCGATCCGATTGTTGTTGTCTTCTCCCTCTTAAAACTGTTTCTTCTTTCCATCCATTCTCTCTTGTGTCTTGGTAGCCAAATGGATTTCTATGTTGAAGCCTTGCAGATTCTGTTTTGGCAATCAAACTCACCACCTTTTCTACCTTCCAATCTCCTCCCTTCTCCTCTGCTGGCCCACCAAGTTGGATCGCACGAACTATTATTTCATGTGCCACTGCTTTAAACAGGCTTGAAGCATGGCTATTATTTTTGAAATGACTCCTAAAATCGTCATAAATTAAAAAAACCAATGGACATGCAAGTTTGAAGTGATTTAAATATATATTGTCTTGTTATACTGAAATACACATAATCAACCTAAAAATTTGCTAGATTCTAATTCCAACCTTTTGTGTACTTCTCCACCAACCTTTTGTGTCAGTAACTTCTTTTTTTTTTCCCCCTAATTTTGAAGTTTCTAATATAATTAATATGGGCTAGTGTGATTTTTTTTTGTGAAATTAGTTTTAGTTTTTTTTTGTTTGGGGCACATGTCAATACAAAGTATGTCCAATATAAAGGATGACCAAAGAGCTACTAGTGTGATGTCCGATGCTTACAAAATACTAACAATTAACGTAGATGAATAGATACATAGTTAAAACGATTAAATCTTTCAAAGGTTTGTAGGAAATTAACTATTTTAACATTAAAGAACAGAACTTTCAAAGGCAACCAACGAGTTGAGTAGATCATTTTGTTCTTTTGTGGGAAAACAAAATTCAACACATTTGCATCCCAAATATTTTTGGTAAAAAAAAAAAAAGAAAGAAAGAAAGATAATCGATTGATGACAAAAATCACTCCTATTCCTCTTAGATGAAAGTAACTATAAATACTATACACCCGTAGACTCAAAAACTAAGAAGCCAATCGAAACAAGGACGAGAAAGGAACACATGATGCAACACCACAAGAGGAATAGGAGAAAGAGAAAGGCCAACTTGTAGTAGTACCATAAAGCTCCGATGGACCCAAGGCTTGAAGGAGAAAGAGGGAGACAGTAGTTTTGACGCAGGCCTAAGAGAGAGAAACGACTGCGAAGGTCCAAAGATGTGATGCACCGCATGTAACCACCATGCATAACAACAACAACAACAACAACAACAACAACAACAACAAACCACCCCAACAATAAAGGGTGCAAAGTGGATGGCCTACTTACTACTTGACCTGTTCGGCTGATGCAGAGGGGTCCAAATTCGGCATCCATACACACACATCAAAGTTTGAGGCCATCTTGTTCTGCTGTCTAAACAAAGGGGGGGGGGGGGGGCTTAAAAAATAGTGAGAGCTCAAAAACCCACACTAGAAACAATCCCCGTATTTGTAAACTACATAATGTTTCAAGTAAACTACAGAACGGACGATTGAGTAAATTTGGTGAACACCCTAATTCAAAGCATAACCACTGTCACGTTAACACTTTGAACAGCACCAAGAATAACCTAACGACTGCAATTAGCTATATGGATTAACAATACACAACTTATTTACAAAAAAAATTTTGAGACCACACACACAACTTAACTGTCTACTAAAAACAAATCATGCAACCTCATTCTGAAGATCAAAACAAAAACACCCTAAAAGCTGCTCCCCTTTTAAAAAAAAACAGGGAAGGAGAGAATAAACTAGTAAGAACACATTTCGTTTCTGTTGAAGCTGAATATATACCTTCACAACACAGTGTTGATATGTAGTGCTTTCAGTAATGCCGTCGCCATTTGCTTTACCAAGACTTGACCTCCAGACCGCTGACCATCTCTCCTTTCTTCAATAAGACTCTGGAGCTTTTGGGGCAAATCATTCTCCACTATGAGTTGCTTTGGTTTAGGGTGGTGTTCGTACACAGCCTGAAATAATAAAAGGCAGCCCAATGTGTTTACTGTGGTAATAACTAACAAACTAGGGTGAACATATATTTGGAGCCAAATGTGTTTACTGTGGTAATAACAAACTAAGGTGATCATCCATCTATCTATTTGGAGCCCCATGACTTGGATACGCGTGAGCCACAAAAATAATAAAGGAACACCAATGTGGTTACTGTGGTGATAACAACAAACCAATGCGAATACCTATTTGGAGCCTCATGACTTGTTGTTTCACCCAATGACATTATTTGTAGTAAACCACTGTTTCCTCATTAAAGCTGACAAAGATTACCTTTATTAGTTTCAGCAGGTTAAGACGGGCAATAGCATCTTGATGATCAAGTCTTGCCACTAGCAATGTTGTTAGACCATTGATGGCCATGGCCGTGTTAATTCTGGATGATTTCCTGCATTTTTCATTTGTCGAGTCAGAAATCAGGAAACTAACATAACAACTCAGGAATATCAGATCAAAGAGCAGGAATAGAATGTGTTCCATTTCTTACGTAATTATCTTCAAGAAAGGCTCCAAAATGTGTTGTTCAGGACAGTTCTGAAAGAACTTCACTAATTTCTGTATTGCTTCCTTCTTCAGTAATGCTTGTTCTACTTTTCTTTGGTCGTTATCATGTGCCAGGCAGACTGCAATTGAATCCAATGCTATCCCAGCCCAAGCTTCATCCTCCAATAGGTTCAAGTACACATCCAATCCTCCATGAGCCCTCAGCTGCTCCCTTGAGTTTCGAGATGCATGGGCCATATCACACAGTAGAGGCAATGCATATTGTTTGAGTGGTGAATCTGACATGATAAAATTCATCAAGTGCGGGATGATTCCATTTTCAGCAGCCTGTTCCTGTCTCCTCTTGTTTATCTTGCAAAGATTGAAGAGCGCATTAAGGACCTTCAAATCATCAGAAAATTTAATTAGTCACATGTCACTTGCCAATGTAGCAACAGAGAACATCAAATGAATGCAAAATTCACTGAAACCTAAAAAAATGACCACTGGATTGTGCATTTCTACATAAAAGACTGAGAAAATTTACATAATATATGGTTCAAAAACTTGAATTCCCTATTTTGACTCCAAAGAACTATGAAAATCTATTTTTCTCGGGTTATGCACATCGCATGACAATACATCACACTAATCTATATTTTCATAGTTGGCAATAAGAAGTGTTTGGGATCTGTTTGGTAAAAAGGTATTAATTAAAATATTCTTTTTCTTGAAAAATATATTAACATGAATATAAATAAACGGTGTTTCATGTTTGCATTATACAATCATCCTTTTTTTATAATCCAGACCATCTAATTCTCCCTTGTGAGAGATTCAGAAAATGTAACCCAAGAAATTAGGTTCAAACTTCAAATCATGTAATTAAAAATACAAATTAAGTACTCAAGTATATGAAGATCTGAGGCTACACTTGACTACAGTGTCGTATAAGTTGCCTATACTTGCATAAGTCCCAAAACAAAATGAGACCAAACTAACATTGTTTATAACATGACTAAATATACAACCAAGAAGTCAACCTGGTTTGCATCAGTTCTAAATGTAAAATAATTCACCATTGTAACAAATATGCTACATATTAATCAGGAAAATCAGTTGTACATGTATGCAACTTCTCATAACTTCAGGGCAATATACACAATTAGTTTACTCACTTCATTATGTATTTGAGAGATAAGAGGCCCTTCATGGAGTTGGAGGTTTGGAATCAGATACTTGATTGCATCAGCACGTTGAAAACTTTCTAAACAATTTGGGTCCATGGATAAATGGTTGATACACTTTAAAATCTGCAGTTCAAAGTATAGAAACATTTTCAGAAATTTAGACTAGTAACTTAAATAAGATAAGATGCTATTTGCCATCAGGGGAAGTCAGACTGACCTTTAGAAGAATAGGAGGCTCCATCTTATTGAACATCTGGAAAAGGCGAGCGAGCAAGCTTTGGCTACACATGTAAGACTTCACCAAAGTGTTGGCTTGGGAAAATTCTAACAGAAGATCTGCAACTTTCTCAAGATATTCCCTTGCCACATCAGCATTCAATGAAGACGCCATTTGTGACAGCAATCCGGATGATGTAGTGCTACCAGGCCTAGCATTTAATACACCAGATCCAGATAAAACACCAGCTGTTGCCTGTGATGCTAATCCAGATGTTGAAGCTCCTTCATTAGAGCTTGATGACCCCAGTGTGGGTAAAGCCTTCTTGCTTGGTTTGTTTGAAAGTTTCATATTAATATCCATGTTCCCATCGTCTCGTCCATGCCTAGAGACCTCTGCAAAGAAAGAAAGAAAACAAAATGAAACAATTTCTTCAAAAAAAGAAGACCAGAAGATATATAAATCAAGGAATAGTGGGGCCATGTAGGAAGCACCTACTTGAGTTTCAAATTTTAAGTACCTATGAACTGAGCAAATTACTCTGCAACCAAACATTATTTATAGAAATAGTTCCATTAATAGAAACACAATTTGTGAAAGAAGTTCCATGGATAGCAAAAGAGAGCATTAATTCCCAAATGGAGCCCCTAAATCCCAGGCGACCAACCTTATCCGACAGAACCCAGTAATAGAGAACACATAAATATTCTGTAACCAGAAATATGCGACCACAGGGATAATTAGCCTAAGATGAAGAGGTTATGAAGTAACTTTCAAGCAGTTCACCTAATTCATAAAATTTACAGGATCTTGGAACTACAATTTTTTAAACACAAAACTCGGATTAAACATTTCACAAATCATGACAGAAAGTTCAAGACGCTTCTCACTGGTCCCCATCTTTGTTAAATGGTATCATCAAGGAGCTGCCTTTATAAGAACATACCACATGAATTGGAAGGCAGACTAAGCCACATTTCAGTTCTACCTTGAATTTGAGAGAAAATAGCAGAGATTATCAAGATGTTATAGTGAGCCATCAATTGTAACTAACTCTGACTCAGAAGCATTATGCCTAAATAGGACACATGCCATGGAGTGTCATATCGCTCAAATGTGGTACAAAACAAGCGGTACCTTTATAGGCATTAGGCATTAAAGGCACCTTGGTGCCAAAATGCCGAGGCGATAGGCTTTGCTTGGGCGCTCCCGAATATTAAAATTTAAAAAAAATATATCATGATCAATATGAACACTAAAATAAAAATGACTCATCAAAATGCATTCAAGATCATCAAATGACAGTTAGTAATTATCTTATGATTATGAATGAAAAGAATATTGGCCAAATAATTCCTACTAAAATACATGCATACACAAAAAAGAGATACAAGGACGAGAATGGTGAGGGGCTATAGGGATATGGGTGGGCGATAGCTGCTTGAAGCAAGGAGCTATCCAATGAGGAGATGTGGTTGTAGAGTATGGGAGGTGGGTTTCTGTCCATTGGGAGGGAGAAAGGAGGAGACTATCAAGGTTCGAGGGACTATGGTAGGGGGAGAGAGGGGCAGGCAAGGGAAGATGCCAATGACATGGGCGAGGACGAGGCAGTCGGGGTTTGGACAACCATGTGGAGTAGAAACTGAATACGGCAGAGGAAGAGGATAAAAGGGTGTTGTTAGGGTTCAAGGAGGGGGTGATGGCAAAGGAGGGAGGTTAGGAAAAGAGAGTTACCTAGGAAGAGCCCGTTGAAGATTGAATGAAAGTCATAGGAAGATGTCGCTGTTTGCCAATGGAGAGAAAGATGTTGATTGCACATCATTAGGTTTTCCAGGGGCTCATGCTTGTGGGGATGGGAAAGTTATTGATCTGGTTCGATCAAACTAGAATCAACCAACCAAGCTCAAGCCACAAACATTTAGTTCAAGCGAGGGCCACTCGACGCTTGGCCACACCCAACTAGAGGCACCTACCTAGACCATTAACCAGGGCTGGGGCCTTGCATAGCCTCGCCTGGATGCCTAGGCTAGCTCCCAAGTGCCCGATGATTTCAATGGGTGGTACGTACCAATCAGCCAACTGATCAGTACACAAACTAGCCCATCTCAAACAATATACAGTAAGGGTTGGGAGTACCGATTGACATGCTTCTTGTATTTGGCTAATACGATCCAAACTCAACCATTACCGATGGGTCAGATTTCGACCATATTAATCAACTCTCCCGTCAAGGGCCTTTAAATCTTCCTCCCTCCCTCTTTTTGTAACTCTTTACTTATACAATATGTCATGGGAGCAGTTCCGAGATTGGGTCTGACAAATCTACTATATCAATATACAACTTCATACGATTGAGGATATAGACGAATGGACGATTTAGATTGTTCATTTTGGTGGTAAAAGCATGTATACATCAATGTTATCTAGATAGTTTATTTTGCTTAAATCTTAAAATCTTACGCCTATCCAACATCTTAGCTCTTTTCTTTGTAGACGATTCAAAATCAACAGAATAAAACCAACTTCCTTCAATGGAGGACCGTCAAACAAAGTTGTTCTTCGACGGATCTAAAAAGAAAATTTCATTTTTTTTATCCTTATAACTTAGAATTTATATTAAGTTATTGCTTAGATAAACTTTATTTCTATTTAGATATAATTTTATACCAATAATTAGGATAAAAACCCTAAAATAGGATTTTTTGAATTTTTGATCATTTTTATCAAGCATATCCGCATCATACCTGGAAGTTTTTTTTTTTTATAAAAACCCCTATATTATCAAAGTTGGAAGGAAGTTAAACAATAATCCATAAAAAATAAAGTTAGTTGATCAAGCATATCAACACTTTTAAATTATATATAAGCTGCAAGAGTAAACAAGCAACTCTTACTCTAGATAGGAAAGATCACTGTATCCGTAATTCATAATTTATTAACTAAAAACTGATCATTAATAATGTTCATGAAGGAACCCAACAAATACCTGCAAATTCTGCCATCAGAATGTCAAGTTCACCATTTGTCCTCTTCTCAGTTGAAGAATGCAACAGCGGCAATATGCTTTCATGTCTTTCCAATCCAGAAAGATGACGTACATAATCCAGCTGTCCCAAGACATGTCGTGAAGGTGGTTCCTTTTCCAGCAAGCTCAGGAGCGGCCGAATTTGTTCATGTTGAGATACTAATTGATTTGCACCACTGGAGTGACCATTTAATGCAAATTCCATATGTTTTGGAGGCTTATCAGTGGAACTTCTAGCAACAGAATTTGTACCTCGCTGATGCCTAGATAAGTCAACATCCATATGTGAAGGTTCATGATCCCACAAATTATAATGTTCATTCTCCTTTGATGCTTCCAATTGAGCATATCTTGGGAGAGTCCTTTCTCCATCACCAAAAAATTGCTTGTCCAACTGGGTTGCATCTGTCCGTTGAGAAAAAGAAGCTGCATTTTGCATTTGCTCTTGCACTCCAGATGAAAAAGGATGGTCAAGCCTAACCTTAGAAGCATCAATTTGACACAAGTGGGAAATTGGTGATTCAAACTGCAAACAAGCAGGACGATTAAGATGGTCTAATGGACCAGATCTTGGTCTTGAAGCAGAACCATTCTGTGGAATGGATACACCTCCTCCATCTATAGATGCTAGCCGAGTTGCCTCATTCAAACTGTAAAGCGTGTTGACAAGCCTAATAAGTATGCCATTCTTTGCAGCAATGCAACAGAAGTCATTCCTTGGGGTTGTGTGTTTAAGCTTAAAAACCTGCCACATGCCATCTATGGCAAGATGAACCATTTCCCTGGCAATGGAGGAACACTTATACAAAAAATAATAGAAAATCATTCACGAAATGGATCAACTAACAAGATGGTAAACCAACCTGTACTTTGCATAGTCAGCTTCAAGAAAGCCCACCAGAACAGGTATTCCACGGCAAGCGATGAACATTTGCAATGTCATAGTGCTAAATGATAATGCAACATGAGTTGAAAATAACAAAAGCTAATCTATAAATGTAAAAAATTAGAGATGGAAGTAAGCCTGAACCTGGACTGGCAAAGCTGTTGAAGAAAAAAAGCTGCCTGCATGCGAACTTCCCTAGGATGATCAGGCACTGCAAAGTTCATTACAACTGGAATCTGCATCCCCAGTTTGAAATCGACTTCATAACTGCGACTCTAACTTATCCATTATAAAAATCTTATAAGAGAAGTTATCTTACTAGGCCAACAAGACAAGCATTCTCTTGAAAACCAACGTTGTCTTTGATTATATGATTGATAACTTGAAGTACAGAGCATATAACCTGTAGAAACCTCACAAAATCAGTTATTAAAATGTAAAAGAATATTAGGTTATCCTTATGAAGCTTCACACAATTGTATCATTTAGTAACCAAAAGTTAATGCAGTACAAAATTCTAATTGTGTAAATGAGTGAGCAAATTTACACAGTTTTTAGGAACTTCAAGAAGATCCATGAGTGGTAGAAAACCATGCTGAGACAAATAAACATGTTTCTGCTCAGGACGCTGAGTGAAAAACACCATAAGCTTCTGGCATGCTGACAACAATACATCTTCAGATGCTTCGGGCTTTAGCAAACCAACTATCTTGCTAAATTCAACAGACTACATAGGAAAAAAGAAACAAAATAATCACCAAGTACAAAGAAGGCATGTGTCCTAAAATCCAGTTTAGAAAATATGTATGTAATTTGCAACAGGCTAAAGTGGGAAATTTACTCCTATCATACATGTCTTTGCCCATAGTAAATCAAGCAAGCAAGAACACATTTTTGCTACATTCTGGAAGCAATATCAAATAGACATATTCTTGTTAACAGATAGTGAGGCATGGTAAAGCTTCAAAGTGCATAAAACTATGAAAAACTGAATTGTTGTTCCAATAACCACAGATTGACTAGCAAAATAAACCAGAGATTGTTGTTCAAAACCAAGGACAGAAAAACCAGGCAGCATAGTACGGCATGGCCAGTATTTACCCATCCACCCAGCTGTCTGTTTGCTAAACAGGCCCAAGCAGGGTGATTCAAACCCGGTATAAGAGGTACTGCCTCGTACATTTATACCAGCTGAAAAGGCAGAATTTTGACTGATACCGACCTGGGGGTTCACACTAATGGGGTACCACTCGGTACACCTCTAGTACCAATGAAATTGTTGAATCTTAGCTGTTACCAAGTTATACCAGTCAGTAACCAGTAACATCCAGATTTTGACACAGATATTGTAGCCAATGGTCAGATTAGCTCCAATTTGACCATTGGCAGTTGTTTGGAGTTTATTTAAGCCCCATTTGGTGCCTTTTCTTCTCCTCTCTCTCTCTCTCTCACACTCTAGCTCACTCATTCTCACTCTATCTCTTGATTTTTTTATTTAAAAGTGCTTAAGCTCCTCAATCAGTGATTAGGGAGAGCTGATTTGGATAAAAGAGGGATTCAATGTCAAGATTCTATCAAACTTCTCTTCAAGTTATGGTTTTTAACTAATTTCCATGTTATTTTCATCATTTCATGTAATTAGCTTAAGGATTATATATATTTTTGACTGATTAGGAGTTTGATGATTAATTAAGTCCTAATTAGTAATTAAGAATAAAGATCACATTCTTTCATATGTAGATTTCTTGCATCATTTAGGAGCTCATTCTACTTGTTTAACAGTTGCATGATTGGAAAGAACAATCATAATAAGTACTTGATTATCATTTCATTGGCACTTAACTATCATAACTAGGATTTTTTGTCCTCTAAAGATAAGAAGGGTGTTCTGACTTCTGAGAACAACTTGATGCCTGAAAAGCACTTAAACTACAGAAGGCCAGCCGAAAGGAATCTAATATGCATGCTCTAGAGGAACCAATATACATAGAGTACGAGGGTCATAGCTGATGTTGACATGGACATTTCAGCCGGAATATGGGCTTCCTTGGGGCATCAGTATATGTACAAGAAGGTGATGAGATATTGACCGGGTCACTCACATTCAGTGATTTAAAAAGCGCTAGGCGCCAAAAGGCACCAAGGTCCAAAAACGCCCGAGGCGCTAGGCGCTCGCCCAGGCGCTTGCCCGAGCGAAGCGAGGCGCTAAAATATAAAAATATATAATATAATTAATAAAAATATAAAATATATAATATAATTAATAAAAATATAAAATATATAATAATTAATAAAATATAAAATATATATATATAATAATTAATAAAAATATAAAAAATATAATTTAATTCTAAAAATATAAAAATATATAATATAATTAATAAAAAATATAAAAATATATAATATAATTAATAAAAATATAAAAATATATTATTATCTATTAACCGTATTGAAAATTAATCATTTCAAAATTCAAATAAACTTAATATTAACAGTATAAGCCTGCTGACGGAGAAACGAGGAAGCAGCGGCGAGCGACAGCGGCGAGCGGCAGCGGCAGCGGGAGCGGGAGCGGCGAGCAGCGACAGGCGCGAGCAGCGGGAGGGCTCGCGGGAGGCGCGAGCAGCGGGAGGCGCAAGCAGCGGGAGGAGCGAGCAGCGACGAGCAGCGACGAGCAACGGGAGGCGCGAGTGGCGACAGAGGCAGCGTTTGCGAGCAGCGACAGCGGCGAGCAGCGAGATCGGGATCGGAAGCGGCGGCAGCAGCGGGTTAGGTTTGGGTAAGGGTTATATCGGTTTAGTTGGTTCGATTGAACCAACTAACAACCGAACCAGGACCGAACCAGACCTAAAATCCTGGTTCGGTCGCCTTGCTTTACCCAGGCGCTCGCCCGAAGCGCCCAGGCGGCGCCTGTTTGAAGCGCGCCGCCTGGGAGATTAGCGAGGCGCTCGGGCCTCGCCTCGCCTCACCCGAGCGCCTAGGCGAGCGCCCGAGCGCCTTTTGCAATCACTGCTCACATTATGAGCATGACAATACAAACGATAGCAAAAATGAACCGAGTCAGTTTACTTGATCTTCCAAGTCACAGCAATAACCATTACCAGGCCATAGAGAATGGGTAGGATTGCCCCTCAGTTTGACAATGTAGGTAGTATGAGGCAACAGTGATTTCAATAGGCACTCGCCTAGGCGCTCGAGCGAGGCGAGGCAAGGCCTGAGCGCTTCACTTCAAAGAGGCGCCGTTTGGGCACTTGCCCGAGACTAGGCGTCGGGCGCTTCTGGCGAGCGCCTGTGTTAAACCAAGCGACCGAACCAAACTTTTAGGTCCGGTTGGTCTCCAGTGCTTTAGTTGGTTCAATCGAACCAACTAAATCATCGATATCAGGCTCCCTCTCGCGATTTCCCCGACTTCCCCAACCCTAACACTCGCGATTTTGCCACCGAGATTTCTTCTCCGCTGTCGCTGCTCTCTACTGCCGCTGCCATTGTCGTTGCTCGCCGCTACTGTCGCTACTTGTCGCTGTCGCAATCGCTACTCGTCGACTGCTCGCCGACTGCTCGCCGCTCCCGTTGTCGCTCGCAGCTCCCGCTCCCACTCCTGCTGTCACTGCCACTTGCCACTCCCGCTCCAGCTACAGTTGTCACCTGCTACCACTGTCGTTGCCTCAGCAGCCTCAGTCTTCTCACACTCTTTTCACTATACTGTTAACAGTATACTGCTAACTGTATACTAATAATAGTATTTTTATTTATTAGATTAATAATATATTATTTTGATTTTAATACTATTAATTTTTATTTATTTAATAGTATATTTTTTATTTAAAAAATAAAAAATATACTATTATGATTTATTTATTTATTTATTATGATTTTGTACTTGATTTTCTTAATTTAATAGCATATTTTTTATTTAAATAATTATATTTATTAATTATATTATATATTTTTATATTTTAGCGTTTCGCTTTGCTCGGGCGAGTGCCTAGTGTCTCAGGCATTTTTGGACCTTGGCGCCTAACGCTTTTTAAATCACTGTGAGACAATCTGGATTATGAGGTTTCAACAGAAGAATTAGCACCACCAAACGTGCTCAAGTTCAATCTTGCTGCTTACCTATAGTCATCAACAAAACAAATACGGATCAACAATGTATATAAAGGAAAAGTTGGACACTAGGAAAGTCATTATCAAGTGGTTCAACGTGCACAGGATCACAGTCCATACAAACCAAGGTCCGTGCTACCAAAGAATGATATCATCAATTCAGAAGATGAATGCCAACATACAATATCCTAAACCAAATGAGGTACATGGCACCCATCTACATGGTAAAGCAAAGATCCAAAAAAAGACTCACAAGCAGTTCAATAGCACCAAGATGTTTGTCCTACATAGAAATTTGATATAAAGGAGCAATTATTATCTACAACATGGTAAAGAACTGACCAATAAGATGCCAGGAACACTATAAGGATTGAAATGGTACCAAACAATAAATAAAAAGAGCACCAGAATACAAGAGGTGTAAAGCTATATCATGAAAGTTGATTAGGAGTTACGACAAATAAATTGATAATCTAAGTACTTGTAGACATTCAAACCCAACTAATCATGCCTCTTATTGGTAAAGGCATATCAAATTAACACATCAGCTGCAAGATGAACTTGTACAATCACTAGGTTACTATCAAAAAAGAACAACAATGCTTTTTTTTTGGAGTATTTGTATCAAATGAGCTCTAGAAAAAAAAAAAAAAAAGGATTGCACCTTGTTATCTTTATAACACAACAGAATACCAATAAATTTTCTCTTGACATGAATACACAAACTATACTATCAACTATTGCACATGTGCCATCTAAATTTGGTGAAATAAGCAGCATCCATAAATTCCATGTACTTGCAAATCATTTTCAGCTTGATGAGGATTTAATTAATGAATTTGCTCAAAGAAGAACCAATGCAAAAGATTGTATAGTAACATTAAGAGATTTACATGATCAAATCATAAGGTGATAGTATCTGTAATAGTTTCTGTAAAGCATCGAAAGTACATCTGTTCCATCTACAATCTTTAAATTTTAATTCTAGAAAAAAAATAACCACCTGAATCGGGAAAAGGTTATCGCTCGGCAGGTTTTCATCAAAGACCTGGTAAATTATAATGCAACAACAATTAGCAAGCAAATACTTCCTTCTCAAAATTCGAGCACTATGTATAGAATATAAAGATTAGTAAGACTTGAAGACAATAGTTCACATACACTCTCCAAACTTACCGAACCATCAATATCAATTACATCGTTGTGCAAACCCATGACCATTTCCAAGAGCTTTCCACCATTGTTCTGCATTGCTCCCATTTGTTTCTGAGCCATCCTAGCTTTGAGTTCTTTTGCCAAGTCAGTTTGCTGACCAGCAGCAGATGATGAAGCTTCAAGACCTTGATCTCTCTGTTTATCTAGTGGCTGAAATAAATCATCCAAGGAAGCATCTTTTGCTGTGTCACTAAACCTACTGAGCTCATTAACTCCATAAGAAATTGACTGCTTCGAAACCTTTAGAATAGATTGTCAGATGAGAGACAAAATAAACAAGAAAAATAGTAAGTTCATAAATTAGTTAACCAATATTGTAAAAGATCAGTGCCTAAAAATAGTTTATGTGGCAAGCATAGGAAAGACATGGGAAAGAACAATAGAAGTAAAACCAGAAAAGCCAATGAGTAACAAAAATATATTGTATTGTATCTGCAACTTGAGCTTTATAATATAACCTTCTAGCCTGATGAGCGAAAAATTCTAGATCAAAACTGAGAACATAGAGGATGCCAACACAGAAATTACATGAACAAAGTCTCAAAAGAATGGGAAAATGACTTCAAATCTGTGTGCAATTGTTGACTAGAAGCCATCTTATGCTCAGAAAAAGTTAATGGTGACAAAAAAGAAAACTTCGTCACCAGAGAAACTAGTATCTCACCTTTTGAAAATTGTTTCTGTCAACTCTCGATCCAAAGGAGAAAATACCACTTTCATCAGGACTTACACCTCCATCACCTTCTGGCACTACTGGACTACTTAAAACTTCAATAACAGGAGACTTCAAAGATAGTTTTTCATAGATAACTAAGGTAGGATCTTTAGCAGAAAGCAGATCTTCTGCTTTACTTTCTACACCATTTAAGTAGGTATTCTGAAGAGGACTGGGTTTTTTATCCTCATCGGAACATTTTATTTGAATATAATCAGTTGCCAACTGCTCTTTGTTAGATTCTTCCTGAAGAATGAATAAACACGACATCATTTTCAATACAGTTATGAATTACTTCTTAAACGCATATCTGCAAACTGAGAAAACCTCAAGTTTTGGCTTATCACTGGGCAACAAAGAGCATAGTTGTTGAAGATCAGATACACCACTCTTTATCTTCTCTGCATATGGGCTATCACTGCCATTATGATTATCCATATTTAAATTGGTAATACCCACTGTAACATCCTCCTCAATGTTCCTGAAATTTATACAAGTCATTGGACCAAATCTGCAGTAATAATACGAAATAATAGCACAGCTCCATTACACATTGTAGTACTAAAGAGTACATCCAATAAGCAGAAATCCAGCAAAAAAGAACTCAAATATGTACTAAAAATTTTGCAAACGATGAATCAAATGATGTATTTATTTGGTAATACCCACTGTAACATCCTACACACTGTATCAATCAATAATGTATTGGTATACACATATACTAATGGTGTTAAGCAAAACCAACAAACTAATAAACTTTTACATTTATTTTCATTGGTTTACCATGTGGAACATTATTTTGCCCATAAAATGAGCAGTATGTACTAGTTCATGCATGAACTGGTACACGGATTACCCCTAGTGGTCAGGTCCGACTTATTAATAAAACTATTTATTAAATGGTTTAGCGCTCGACTTTGTGAGCCTTTTTTGCCCATGAGCCACCCGCCAGCTGTTGCTCGCCATGCACCACCAATTCTGGATATGCTTCCTCTTCTTCCTCTACCGCATCTTTTTCTTCCTTCCTCCTCCTTTCTCCTCTTCCTCCACTGTCTCCTTTCTCTTTCTCTCTCTTCCTCCATCGCCTCCTCTTCTTCCTTCTGTTCCCTCCTTTTCTTTCTCATCTTCCTTTATTGCTTCCTCTTCTTCCTCTACATACCAATGTATCCAGGGACTGATTCAGGTGGTCTGTACAAGACATCAGTCCTTGGTTTACCATACCGTGGAATACTATACACCAATGTGACAAGGTTCACAAAGACACCAATAATGATATTTAGACCTTGTACACTCTTTAGTACATACACAATAAAAAAATTTTAAAGCCAGAAAAATAATGAAATCTCAGTTTCAGTTTCAGCAAAATTCTTGGAGTTTCTGATTCAGCAATTCAGTAGTTCCAGCAGATTCAAAATAACCACTTGTAGTATCAACAAAATAAGAAAAACGAATCATAAAAAAATATAATTTAGAACTTTTTATTAGAAACATAAATAGATTTGCAGTAAGTAAAATATAGAAAAAAACGAACAGTTTTGAGAAAAATATAGGAAAAAATAAATACATTTACTATAATATATAAGCCATTTAATGATTTTAGCAAAAAATAATAAAAACATAAATACCACAGAAAGTAAATAGCTTTGCAGTATTCAATCAGTTATTTTTCCTATAAGTACTGTACAAATTAATAATAAACAAGCACAAACTTGTCTTCCAGCTGACATTACATAGATGAGGTTTGCTAGTATTGTTTTATATGAAAAATTGATACTGCCCATGATTGATTACTTTGTACAAAACTATTTATGAACCAAAAGTTTGCCCTCGCATCATTTTTTTTTTTATTAAGCTTTTACCCCTTATTTGCCCTTATATTTTGCCCTCCCTTCGTTGTAGTCTCATGAGTGGGTTCTGCAGGCCTATAATTTTGATTTCAAATGTTCGACATTGGGGACCACAACCTGCAATATGCTCCAATATAATGAGATTTTTTTTACTACAAGTCACTAGTAATGACATTTATTTTTCTATTACTTAATATTTAATTCTTAATCCTTGCTTCAATACTTGTAAAAGTTCTCTTCATATACAGCTTAAGAACATATTTCAATTCATTATTGAGCAAAAAAATAAAAGAAATTTTTTTAATTGTCTTAAACAAAATCTAATATGATCAGAATCAGTCGCCCATACAGTTCAATACATGCCCAAACCAACAAACGGAACTGATGTGTACCAATGCCAATTTGTTTGAGGGTCGGTACTGGTACTGCATCAAGATTTTACTACTTTTAATTGGACAAAAAAGAAAGTCAAAAGATGTTGTAAAGAATAAGCAACTAATGATGTATTGCAAATAAAATTCTTCATTCACATTTAGAGTAATATGCCACAGAACTAAATAGGTTACCTTATTGATCCACTTGCTTGACGCAGAGAGGAATGTAAAGCACGCCTTGAGTTTTGGATCCATGGGTGCAATAACAATGTTTTTGCATCTGGTCTGTGCATTGCATCCTGAAAATGATTCTTCAAGTAAGCAATGTTACTGAAAAGATTACAAGTGGAGCAATGATGGTACCATCTTTCTACCAGAATTACTCCAAGTAATAAGTTAATCTACCTTTTTGAAACATTGATGAAGAAAATCAGTAATGTCAGGTGAGAGGCCCTCAGGAATGGGAGGATGCTCATCCTGAAAATTATATTAAATAAGACATATATGGATCATAAAAAAAATCAAGCACAATATAAAAAGTAAGCAATGATTTGTATCAGAAAAAAAAAATCAAATGCCTAAGTGTTCCTTATGTCATCCATGCAAAATATTGTGCCTACATGGATCTTTCTACTAAGCTCTGTCAAGTGCAATATTGCTAGTTTAAAGAAAGATATGTCAGATCTTTCTTTTGTTAACTTTAGCAAAGCTATCTTAGGTACTTCCTGACCTACACTTTAGAATATATTGCAGGGTTTGATGTCCAATAAGTTTTTGTCATTAACAAACACAATGTTCACACTAGGACAATATGGTCCAACTAAGCATAAATGATAATCCAGAAAAAAGATATTTCCTCATGCAGAAAGATAAATAAGACAATTTCAATTCTATAATAATCCAAATGCCCATTTTTATGATCAATTAAAAGATATAACAATATAAAATGGACATTCAATAGCAAGATCAACAAAGAAGAGTTTGAATCAACTGCAGTTATAAACACATAATTGCTTATACATTTAGAAACAAACTTACGTAAAAAAGATATATTCTAAAATGTAGTTTACCTCCACAGTTTTTGTAAAACATGGTATTTAATAATTAACAAATCTAAATCATAAATATTTAAATACTAAACCTATTACGATTGCTTTAACTGATCATCTAATATCCAGATTGCTTTGTATTTGAACATCCAATTCTGTCATCTCTTAATTTACTTGCATCTTTCCTTTTCGATTTTCGTGTGTTTTCTAGAGAGTAATGCCAAATTTCCTTTTCTCTTCAAACATATGTAATCACAAAGATATGCAAAAAAGCAGATAAAGAAGTTTGCAAAAAATGAGAATGGGAGAACAGCAAAAATAAGAATTGAAATTTCCATCTAAAAATAAAACTAGTGAATCTCACTGTTCAAATTTGTCGATTCTCATATGTTGCACATTAAAGTTTGCCAGCTTGAAAAAACTTCTGATTTGGATATCTATAGTTTCAAACACTTTCATCAAATTATTGCAAGGTGTTTCCATCTGAATCTTCATGAATATGACAGCATCATGTCAGACAGAAAATCTAATAGTATGATGCTACTCCTTATACAACCAGCAAGAACCGATGTAAATAACCTCCTAACAAAGATTCATCCATATAGTGTAGGAGCCTGCTCGAGTTTAGGTAATTAATTTCACATAAAAAAATTAATTGCTTTCTGAAAATGATACTTTCAGAAAATGACTTTCAACTTTTATTAGTTTGTTTATCATGACACGATGGAAGGATATTTTTAGTCACTTGAGTACTTTGTTTGCTTCTGATTATTTGGTTTTGACTGATGTACTAGTTAGGTGAAACCAATTAATTCAGTGATTAGATGATCACTAAATTCCAACCGATCAGAGGGCAGTTGTTGATGGCCGACAGGTCAACCATCAAGCAAATTACTAGTTGTTAGACGATCATCAACGGTTGACCATCAGCATACTGATGTTTGCCTGATTGGTTAAGTCAACGATCATTTGAAGTGACCAAGAGGTTAACAGTGATAGGTAGCAAATGTTTGTTAGCTGTTGCTAGGTCTGACTATAAACAACTTATAGTCACCAGGGTGAAATTTACTAATAAAATTTCATCCATGAACTCTGATAAAAATGGCTTATCCAGATTGGCAGCTTACATCAGTGTATAAGCAGTGGCAGTTAGTGCCACATGGGAGTGTACCAAATAGCAATACCCACAAGGAAACCAGGGATGGTTATCAGTGAGTCAATTGACTCATAAATTTGAATAACTAAATTCATACTACTGGCCAGCTTCATTAACTAACCAGTTTCAGTTATTAACCTACTTGCCTACTAAATGGACAGTACTTAATATTTTGTGGTGATATTTATTTCCTTGTTTGCCCTGCCAAGGCATGGCACTTGGACGCTGCAACTTCAACTTTTATTAGTTTGTTTATCATGACACGATGGCAAGGATATTGTTTAGTCACTTGAGTCCTTTGTTGCTTGCTGATTATTTGTGTTTGGACTGATGTACTAGTTAGGTGAAACCAATTATTCAGTGATTAGAGATCACTAAATTCCAACCGATAGAGGGCAGTTGTTGATGGCCGACAGGTCAACCTCAAAGCAAATTACTAGTTGTTAGACGATCATCAACGGTTGACATCAGCATACTGATTGTTTGCTGATTGGTTAAGTCAACGATCATTTGAAGTGACCAAGAGGTTAACAGTGATAGGTAGCAAATGTTTGTTAGCTGTGCTAGGTCTGACTATAAACAACTTATAGTCACCAGGGTGAAATTTACTAATAAAATTTCATCCATGAACTCTGATAAAAATGGCTTATCCAGATTGGCAGCTTACATCAGTGTATAAGCAGTGGCAGTTAGTGCCACATGGGGAGTGTACCAAATAGCAATACCCACAAGGAAACCAGGGATGGTTATCAGTGAGTCAATTGACTCATAAATTGAATAAACTAAATCATACTAGACTGGCCAGCTTCATTAACTAACCAGTTCAGTTATTAACCTACTTGCCTACTAAATGGACAGTACTTAATATTTTGTGGTGATATTTATTTCCTTGTTTGCCTGCCAAGGCATGGCACTTGGACGCTCTGCCAAATTGGTTCTCAACAATAGTGAAGAGGCCAAGGAGAAAAATACAATGGGAAGGAGTCCATGGTCCAGGTAAGCCATTCACTTTTTCCATCATGTCTTCTATTTTTTCCGTCGCCTACAACACATTCAAGACATGGAAATTTCTCGTTTCATGCCAGCACATGGCCAAAAACCTCTATACCAGATAAAGCTTTATTCCTTGCAGCAGTCTCTTTGCAGCATACTATTCCACCATGTCACCAACCACATAATTTTGAATTTTAACTCTTCTATTAGTAAATTGAATGGAAATGTAGGCTGAAAAGCCACATACTGAAAGATATCTATCTATACCTGAACAATCCGAAAAAGTGCAGGCATTGGTTGCAGATCATAGTATGGTGGAACACATGTCAATAACTCAATGACAGTGCAGCCAACACTCCAGATGTCTGATGCAGCACATACACCAGACATTTCAATAACCTGAAAGAGATCAAACTATTTCATCCTCAAGAAGCATGACCATTTAAAGCTAAATGAGACATGAACTCAATAAGGTATCTGGCAAGACAATTACATCTAATGAACATATTTATATACACCACAAACATATAAAATAAAATTGACACTGTAATAAAATCTAGTGATGAACCCCTTGAAATATTAGGCATCAAAATACTGCAAGAAACAAAGATGAGCATCAGATTTTAGTGTAGTAATACTAGATATCAAGGATCAAGTACAACAAAGCCTTTTATGTAACCAGAAGAACTTCCAGGAAAAGCTGGTTTTATACAAAGGCATAGACTTAACAAATTATAAGGAATAGATACAGGATCTAATAGACAAAATATCCAAATTAAGACCCAACATTTTTTATTTTGGGTACTGAACCCATACAAACCCTGAGACGAACCAATACGGATCTGAGACATACCAGCCTACTGAGTTTCAGAAATTTTCTAAAAACAGGATAAAAAATAAAAAAAATTACTGCCTGGTATAGGCCCTGTACCAGGCATACCAACCACTTTAACATGGTACAGGTGATATTTACCAATCCAACAGGTAACTGATACATAGACATAAACCAGTCAGTATGTTCATTACAGAGTCTGTACCACCTGGATGGTACAGGTTTTGCATTGGACAATTTTTTCCATCTTTTTTTTTTCAAAACTTAGTACATACCAGTGTAATGAGTGTTGATACACTCGCACCGCCAAGTATGGTACCAATTTGAGCCTTGACCAGTCCAGTATGAGTAAGCGAAATTGCAACCCTTGCTAGGTGGTATTGCAAACCTTAATAAAAAGTTCAAAACTACTTAAAGATTTTTTAATCATAAGGATAAATGGCTTCATTACAGGTCTACTGATAGTAGATGAAGTTGGGATAGTTCTGCAGTCCGGTGAACGATTGGAACATTTAAGATGCTGGAAAATATTATTTTTTTGACATAAAAAGCTAAGAAAAAATTAAGGTCCATATAAATTGTAGAAGATGATTTCCATTTCAAATTTCTAGATAAATATTATTTTTTGATAGGAAAAGCTAAGACAATATTAAGATCCATATAGATTGTAGAAGATGATTCCCATTAAAAGTTTCGGAGAATTTTGAGCAGTAGGTAACAGAAAAAAGTGGAAAATAGGAGTACAGGCCTCCTTGGCCAAACCCTTAAGACATGTAATGCAACTGGAAAGACCATAGGAACTTTATGTCACTGTCATTGTACATCACTCAACCAAAGTTTCTTAGTCATTATTGGACTCAAATAAGGCATACCAGCACATCTTTAATTTCCATAATGCAACAATTCAGTTATACCAGTCTAGAAGCCCCCATACAACCGTATTATCTATCTACCTTTCCTTCTTTCAGGTACCTAATATTGTTCTAATCATCTAAATTTATCAATCCGACTAGGTGGTCTAAATAAAAGTTGAACAAACAGATCTTTCTAAATCAAGGACTCTTGCATATCAACAGGTCTCAGAAGACTAAGTGGCTGAATCTTAAAATTACTTTGCCATAGCTAGACTGCTCCAAACATTTCTTCCAAGGAAATAAAAACAATGGTCACAGGAAATCAATTAAATAATCATCTTGAAAACTAAGTAATTGGATCTTAAAATTACTTTGACATAGCTAGACTACTCCAATCATATCCTCAGGGAAAATTGATACAATGACCACATGTGATCAATTAAATAAGCATAAATAGACACCCAATACTCCTTCATTAAAAAATCATAAAATTAGAAATTGCATTTCCAGTTGCTCATTTTCTTGCAAAAGACTCGAATGGCCAAATCAGATGACAGTAAATTGCTTTCTATTATAACATTAATTTTTCTAGCAACTGCAATCTAGAATTTGTACACATGCTTGAGCATCGGACACAAATCCATCTATGTATACATGTAAGAACATCAACGATTTAAAATGTATATGCATATACAAAACAGACTTTGCACGTCTCCTCTTTGACTACCATTTGCTTACAAACAATCATCAGCATGCTATCATTACTACTATACTCACCATATTCATCCTCATCCTGCTCTCATATCAAAACCCTCCCATTCTGTCCTTATCATTTAAGTTATAACCATTATTAACAAAAATAAAGATAAAAAGTTGTTATCTATATTTCATTTGAAATGGATATGTTTACCAATAGAGATAAATAAAACTAAATGGAGACTTGCTGCTTCTCATTATTTTGTGCTGGCGAAACACTATAAGTTGCTCCTATATTTCAAAGCAGGCAACAAAGCACTACTACAGCACATATCAGATAAGCTGCATGAAAGACCCTTTATGGCCAAGTTTTTTCTTGGAGAAGAACATATTACTAACTAGTAAGATGCTCAAATAGGCAGCCATTGGTAAAAATTAGCATAAGAATTCCATGGAGCAATATTAACTAGATACTGACTACATGGTAGAGTGAAAAAAAGGAAGAAATAGATCATAGTAAAACATGATAGACAAAAAGAGCCATAAAATAGACTAAATTTTCAGAAAAGACAGCCTTCCCATGATATTTTGGCAGTTTCATTCTGTTCTTTAATTAGCACCTAGTTGTGGTTATCCAGACAATATTCATTAACCTGACAAGCCAAAGTTAAAGATTTATTGAAGGCTAATGTTTGTTCACTAATCATTGGTCAAACATAGGCATAAAGTGTTATAGCAAGTTCCTAATAATCATTTGAGTCTAAATTTCCACATTGTCTTAAGTCTTAACAACTATAAAAACTGTTAATGTGAATGAAAAATTATGGACAAAGGCTGGCAAATATACACAGGTAAATACACAATACTCCGATAGTGTTTACCTCGGGGGCCATCCAATATGGTGTTCCAACCACTGAATGTGTATTAACATCTGCCTCAGTGAGCTTTGTTGCAACTCCAAAGTCAGCAAGTTTAACAAGGCCCTAAAGATAATTCTTAAAGATGTCAAAAAAATTACAAAAACACAAAAATAAGCATCAAAATCAAGTCCACGTTATAATGTGCTGAAAAGTTCACAGCAATCATCTTGAGAAAACAATATCAAACAGCTCAAAGAAGAGAATTCTAAAGAACTTAACTAAATAATTTAATCTAACCATGTACTTGCTAAACGATTAAGTTCTTTAAACAAGAAGAACACAAACAATAGAGAGCACAGGATACACCATCTGCTTCCACAAGTATATGCCAGAATAGGCACATACAGGTAGATGCACAAAAACAGGTGTGGGAGTTTATCAATAGGAACATGTATCATTATATATAACTGTAGTATAAGAAAGCAAGGTCAAAGAAAGAGACAGTTATCTTCATTCCATATAGAGACAGAAACACCTAACTTGAGTTGTAAAAATTGCAAGTGCCAATAGACATGTAACAACTTAGTTGACACCTTCATCCGATATTATTTATAACCATTTCTTTAAGATGAGCTGCTGCAACAGTATAGATTCTTAGAGTACTTTTTTCCTCTTTGCTGTTTACAGTCTTAGCAAAAAAAAAAAAAATACAGGAAACTATGTGGATCCTTGATATCTTCTTTCCAGCAATCCATGCTAGAAATTGTGTCATAAAAAAATAAGGCAACAATTAACAAAGCGTAGACATTATGTTATAGAAAATGTCATCAGAAAGTGATCATAGAAAGACTTGATTTAAAATAACAATTGAATCCATATATACCAGCCAATGTTTTCCAGTCAAATCAAGGACCAACAAAGAAACCATAGGCACATACAGGTAGATGCACAAAAACAGGTGTGGGAGTTTATCAATAGGACATGTATCATTATATATAACTGTAGTATAAGAAAGCAAGGTCAAAGAAAGAGACAGTTATCTTCATTCCATATAGAGACAGAAACCACTAACTTGAGTTGTAAAAATTGCAAGTGCCAATAGACATGTAACAACTTAGTTGACACCTTCATCCGATATTATTTATAACCATTTCTTTAAGATGAGCTGCTGCAACAGTATAGATTCTTAGAGTACTTTTTTCCTCTTTGCTGTTTTACAGTCTTAGCAAAAAAAAAAAAATACAGGAAACTATGTGGATCCTTGTATCTTCTTTCCAGCAATCCATGCTAGAAATTGTGTCATAAAAAAATAAGGCAACAATTAACAAAGCGTAGACATTATGTTATAGAAAATGTCATCAGAAAGTGATCATAGAAAGACTTGATTTAAAATAACAATTGAATCCATATATACCAGCCAATGTTTTCCAGTCAAATCAAGGACCAACAAAGAAACCATAAACTACACACCACTCAGTATATCATTTTTTCAGTGATACCAAATGTTTCAGGTCAGTATATCACTTGGTACCTTTGTATTGTACCAGTCAAACTGGTTGCAAAACCATTATAAGACCAATATTTAAAAATATTGTTAGTGGCTTAGTGCATCAACTCAAATGTGTGTATCAAGGTAACAACTGGTTCTAAAAGTTGCTTAGCAGTAACAGTAACAATTATGTGTATATTGAACACACTGCTAACATGATAAAATGAGGACATATTCCTATGGTTGATCCTAAGAAAAATAAAATTTGTCGGTTATGATTAGACATCACTAGACCAAAGTGATGTCCATAGTCTGGTTTTCTATACAGGCAGTGGCATTGCATGTGAAATGTTCAATATGAAAACCATGACACTGTCCATTGCGAGAAAGGTGCTCCCTTTCTATGTCAAAAAAAAATCATAAATGCTGCATGTCAAAAAAAAAAAAAAAAATCAAACCATTCTATGTTTTACATAGGTGGACTCTCCTATCCTCTTATTATTAAGAGGAGAATTCACTTGAAGTGCTAGCTAACCAATGCTTGGGGGGGAGAGGATTGAAAATCCTAGTCACTCATTCCAAGTACCCAATATATAGATACTTGTCATTTTTTTCATCACAACCATAACTAGAAATGGCAGCAATTTTTTTCTTTTTTCTTGTACCTGTCCCTAGTTGATCTGTTTAAGCTAAATTAAGGTACCCATTAATTGAGTTCTAAACGTATATTGGTAATATGAACTTAAACATTTGGATTATGGTTTATACTTTATAGAACCAGTCAGACCAGTACATCTCAGTTGGCATTTACTGGTCCACCATGAACTGATAACAGGCCATACAGCTTGATTCTGCTTGGTATATAACTTTTTTATTATTTTCTCCATGATTCCATGCAATACAAGTTAATTTATTGCTCGGTATCTCGGTACCATATTATACAAATTAGCAGAACCAGTGTCAAATTGATATTTAAAACCTTCTCTAGGATACTCGCACCCAAACTCATGCATTGTTTGTTTAGCATAAAAACAAGAATTGCAACTTGTGATTGTGTGACAACAGCTCATTTTAAGTTTCATGTTGTCCTTATTTTTAGCTAGTATGCTGATAATAAAATTTTATAACAGGTGCAGGTACTGAAATAAATTTTTAAATGGTTGGGATGGGTTCACAAACTAGCATAGTTAGCCAGGTTCAGGAATTAAAAGAGTGAAACTCATGCATAACCTACTCATTCCCTTTTATATGTTCAATGACTAAATCATGAAAATTTTGGAAAATCTTCTTCCAAAATTTATATTTTGCAATCAACCAAAACACAGAAAATGAATCAGCAAATGTTGGGTACGAATAAAAGTAGCCTAGCTAAAATTATAATTGCAAGAAACGTTTTGCACTGCCCAGTATGGCCTGGTCTGGTACAACAGCTTACTGGTACACAGACCAGGATAACTCCATGTTAACAGTCACGAGATGAAATGGGTTACCAAGAACAAGTTGGATGACTCAAAGGAAGCAGAAAGCAGGTGAAGTGGGGTCAGGCATGATGGACAACCAATAAAATGATTATTCAACACTTGGTGACCATGATGACAATGTTGATAATATGACCAATAAGACACAGGATTGGTAGTGGTTACAGAATGGGATCCATCTATATCACTTATTCATTCACTATCCAAAGAGAAAAGCTAAGCAAGCCTGCTTGCATATTTTCATGTGTTTAAAAAAGATCCCTGCAGTCGAAATGCTTTGATATTGAAATGAAAATTACATTACACTTCATAGAGAAATATTTTCAAAATTAATCAAATATTACAATAAATATATAAACAAAAGGCAACAAGGAAAAGACATAAAAGAGGCAACAGACAACCAAATGAAAAGGTGATGAAGGATAATCTTCAAGATAGAACCCTCCAAAAAAGTATATCAAAGTTGCTTCAAAACCGAAATATTGGTTGGAAATTAAAGTTACAACAACAACAAGCCGTACTGGAATTTAAAGTTAGATATACAATAAAAACGAAGAGCCACGTTAAAATTTACCTCCTTGGTAGTTAAGATATTGGCACCTTTAATATCTCGATGAATTACACCTTGTTCATGCAAATAAACTAAACCCTCCAGTACCTACTTATAGTAAACACAAATGCAATATCAGGACCATTTTCGTAAAGCAAAAGAAAGGGGAATAGAAATCTCAAACAGACCTGAGCAATGTAAACAGCAACCAAAGATTCAGGGAATGGTCCAAATTTGTTGGGTTTAATAATATTAGCAAGAGAGCCATTTTCCACATACCTACATGCCATCCACCAAGTAAATGATAACAACAAAGACAGACTACTCCACTGACACAGGATGGATGAAAGAAGAGAATCATAAATAATTACTCGAGTATGATGTGCAGATGAGTCTTCGTCTTGATGGACCCAAGATATTTTACAATGTTTTTGTGGTTGAGATTCTGCATGTGAAAAATGACTTAAGTTAAATAGAAATCACCTGTATCTACATTATTTGAGAAAAGCTGGAAAGCTCATATTTTCCAAATTAATTATCTAAAATAGTCATCAACATGCATGTATAACATACTCATTATGCCTTTTTTTTCCTATTAGTGTCTGTTAAGATATTGGCAAATAATTAGAAATGCACCAATATCCTCCATGAAGAAAAAATGCCGATCCACAAAAATAGATGGCTGCAATTTTATGCTAGTGTGTGCCACCAGATACAACATGACCAATAAGTGCATGTCCTTGTAACATGGATTGAGTTTGAGCTAACATACTACACAGTGTGGAGTGACAGTCCAGCACACATCTCACCCAAGGGTGGTTGTAAGATAACATGGTAAAAACATAAATCAGACTGTGACAAACATGGCCAATTACATGCTCAATTTGGAGCAAAAGTGACATGACATCAGTCAGAGGTATAGGAACACACATACCGGGAGAACATAAATAAACTAAATTTCACAGTGAATGGTGTAAAGCTTAAAAGGGAAGTACCAAGCAAAGGTTTGTGGAAGCTGTTAGGAAGGAACTAGAAGATCTTAAAACAGGACCATCCCGTGTCTAAAGGAATGGTTGGAAGTAGGAATTTCCCAAGACCTGTATCTAACGTGCTAGATAAGTCTTTCTGGCCATGGTTATGATTTTAATAAAAAACCGATTTACAGTATTAACTAGAAACAAAGCCATTTATGAAGTCTTTAAAAACTCATGACTTAACAACTAGTGAATGTTTAAATCACCAAAAGAAAAAAGAAAATATAGTGTTACCTTTAGCAGATCAATTTCTTGCTGGATCATGAAATGTGATGCAGCCCAGAAAATTTTGAAAAAGAAAGGAAAGAGAAAACATTAGATGATACCCATGCAATAAGCAGCATATTCAATAAATGATTCAAAAGACAACACAATGTTGTTGAATAATAAAACACAGAATCATGTAAAGCATCTAGAATGTTTAGTTAGATACTGCAAACATGTGATTTTGTAAGGAATTCACATTATTGTCCAGAAAACACCACAAAACTAGTATCATTTAATTATGCAAGTGAAGCCATAAAGCAGCACATCATTAAACAATAATCAAAACCTGAAGTTAACGTAATCTTGAAAGAAAGTAAAAGAAGTTTTCAGAACAAAAGACTCTTTGATTTATCTTCACAACTTAAAGTAACCTTTTGAAGCTGAAAGCCAAGGTAATACATAATTATATATAGTTCCAAGGACAAAAGCATCCATCTAATATAATGCTAGTAAACAATATGCATCAAATCATCAGCCACAGCACTATGTATCAGTGAAATCGGGTTCTCGAGCAAGGCGAGGCAAGGCCCGAGTGCCTCGTAATTAGTCTAGGCGAGCGCTTTCAATTGAGCATAGTCCAGGAGCCAAGCGACCCAAGAGCCTGCCTAAGGCATATTGAACCAAGGTTGAGCATAATCTAAACAGGCTCGATCGTTGATTTGGTTCGATCACCTCCACACCCTTCCCCTCACAGACACAAACCACTGTCCCATTGGAAGACCTAGTGGATGAACTATGTGGTGGTGATTCTTCTCCATCGACGAATTGTCACATCCTTAGCTGGGATTGCCTAAGGTGTATGACACCCAAGCGATATGTGTCTGCAAGGGTCAGCCTAGACCTTAAACTCGTGCTGTCCATAAAGGACCTGCACAATGATTGAGAGGTTAGAAAGGTGATTGTTTAGGTAACTTACCGTTGTCACGCATGAAAAAGGCAAGATAACTGGGATCTAAAGCACCACAAAGAAACCGGCTTTTATTAGGCTTGAAAGGGTCTCAAAAGCAAGCTGAACAAGTGCACACAAAACGGGTTCCGAAGGTAGATGCAGGCCTAATGTTCACCTACACTTTCATCAAATAGAAAGCGGGCACACTAAAGACATTGCATCACCCCTCAAACACCTACCCAAAGCCTCATCTGCCTCGTTGCCACATGGGGGATTCCAAGGTGCTGAGACGGCTAACGTTTCATGCCGCTAGGCCGCCAGCCACAAATCAACCCATGGCACGTGAAAACAATGCAGTTTTGGGCCATTTTCCCTTCCCGCAATGCCGCACAGCCAAAAAAGCATGATTTAAACATGAAACAAAAACACTGATAACAAACAAAAATGGGGCTGACTACATTGTTTTCTACCTTAGATAAGCTATCTACAAGAAAACACCAAAAACACAAAGAAAACAACAGGATACAAGAACCGAAAAACAATCGTGGACAAGGGTCAAACACCTTGTCTACGTTGCTCCAGGACATTCTCCCGCATTTATTCCTTTCATGCCCTCGTCGAAGCCTTCTTGTCCACCAAAGATTGATCCATCCTCTATTGCAACTTGTTTCTCAGCTTCTGTTGAGTCGTTGACTTTGATCCATCCACTTTGTTACAACTAGTGTTGTGCTAGTTCAAGTGGGGAAGTTGGCTGAGTTGGAACAATTGTAATTGAATCCTTGGGATCTTTTGGTCAACAAGAGAAGAGCCTTTATGCTTGCGTTCAAGCCCCTTAGAGGTGTCATCCTACAAAAGCTTGATTATTGCAGGTTGGAGCTTCGTCACTGCCATGTCACAGAACTTAAAGAATCTATGGCTTTCTCTAGTGAAGTTTGTCCCTTGCATCTTCCGTTTCATGGGACTTCCAATTGATGAAAAGCTCCACAGCATAGGTGAGAAGAATTTGGTTCCTTGGAATGGATTCACCCAAATTCCTTAAGAGTTGTACTCCTTGCTCCGAGCTGATTACTTGACTTCGCCCATTATTCACCATCACACTTCTGGAGTACGAGAAGTGCTGCTTGAACCTGAGCCAGGTTTCGCCCTTGTAGAGTGCTTGTTTGGTAGTTTTGGTTGCATCGTTGGGATCGACCGTGCCCTAGTTGCGGCCAGAAATGTGCTCTCCCTCCCGGAGCACAAGTTTGGTCAGTGCTTGGAAGACCCGCCCCTACATTACCATGCCTCATCTCCTGATATTTGTGACCTTCAATCCGATGCTTTCTTAACTAAGTTCGTTATGGGCAGTCGAGTCTCTCTTAATCAACTACTTCTGCACACCTTGTGACTTAGGAAGCATTTCCCTCCTGATCTTTTGCCAATCAGATTGTTGAAGGGTTCCTATCAACTCTGATTCTTCAGTTGTTTGCTTGGCATTAATGATTGCTCACCCGATCTTGCCCCTCGAAAGCACCATGTTACCCATAAGCGAAGATAAGCTATGGATCAATCAATCATCCAATAACTAGTTTGAGAGGTCCCAAAGATTCTCCCACTCTAAAAATGATGCCCAATGTGGAAGCTCGATTGGATTGTCGACTCCTTCACTGAGTTACTCCTTCACTGAGTTCAAACTACCATTCCACCCTGTGCTTTCGTCGAAAGGGCTTTAGTAATTGAGATCTTGGCACACTAACATATACTTCAAGTGCATTCACCTTGCTGGACACTTGCCCCATGCTGAGGCCTTCTAACTCCAACTGCATCACTGTGGGATGAATAAGGTCTTCCCGCCTCGATTCTTTCATCACTTCATAGTCGAGAGTATATATGTGTCTTTCGAAGATCTCTTCAAACATGCCACCATGTATGGAGAATCACCATCCATCAAGAAGAGAGTTAAAGAACATAAAGGTACTACTTTCGCCTCTTATAAAAACTCAACCCCAAGGACGACTTGGAAATCATCCAGGGAAGTGCTTCACTGAGTTACTCCTTCACTGAGTTACTCCTTCACTGAGTTACTCCTTCACTGAGTTACTCCTTCACTGAGTTACTCCTTCACTGAGTTACTCCTTCACTGAGTTACTCCTTCACTGAGTTACTCCTTCACTGAGTTACTCCTTCACTGAGTTACTCCTTCACTGAGTTACTCCTTCACTGAGTTACTCCTTCACTGAGTTACTCCTTCACTGAGTTACTCCTTCACTGAGTTACTCCTTCACTGAGTTACTCCTTCACTGAGTTACTCCTTCACTGAGTTACTCCTTCACTGAGTTACTCCTTCACTGAGTTACTCCTTCACTGAGTTACTCCTTCACTGAGTTACTCCTTCACTGAGTTACTCCTTCACTGAGTTACTCCTTCACTGAGTTACTCCTTCACTGAGTTACTCCTTCACTGAGTTACTCCTTCACTGAGTTACTCCTTCACTGAGTTACTCCTTCACTGAGTTACTCCTTCACTGAGTTACTCCTTCACTGAGTTACTCCTTCACTGAGTTACTCCTTCACTGAGTTACTCCTTCACTGAGTTACTCCTTCACTGAGTTACTCCTTCACTGAGTTACTCCTTCACTGAGTTACTCCTTCACTGAGTTACTCCTTCACTGAGTTACTCCTTCACTGAGTTACTCCTTCACTGAGTTACTCCTTCACTGAGTTACTCCTTCACTGAGTTACTCCTTCACTGAGTTACTCCTTCACTGAGTTACTCCTTCACTGAGTTACTCCTTCACTGAGTTACTCCTTCACTGAGTTACTCCTTCACTGAGTTACTCCTTCACTGAGTTACTCCTTCACTGAGTTACTCCTTCACTGAGTTACTCCTTCACTGAGTTACTCCTTCACTGAGTTACTCCTTCACTGAGTTACTCCTTCACTGAGTTACTCCTTCACTGAGTTACTCCTTCACTGAGTTACTCCTTCACTGAGTTACTCCTTCACTGAGTTACTCCTTCACTGAGTTACTCCTTCACTGCCTTCATGAGTTCAAACTACCATTCCACCCTGTGCTTTCGTCGAAAGGGCTTTAGTAATTGAGATCTTGGCACACTAACATATACTTCAAGTGCATTCACCTTGCTGGACACTTGCCCCATGCTGAGGCCTTCTAACTCCAACTGCATCACTGTGGGATGAATAAGGTCTCCCGCCTCGATTCTTTCATCACTTCATAGTCGAGAGTATATATGTGTCTTTCGAAGATCTCTTCAAACATGCCACCATGTATGGAGAATCACCATCCATCAAGAAGAGAGTTAAAGAACAATAAAGGTACTACCTTTCGCCTCTTATAAAACTCAACCCCAAGGACGACTTGGAAATCATCCAAGGGAAGTGCCATGACGTTGATGCTCCCACTTCAATCTCCAATTTCGATGTCAACTCCCTTCGCCAAGGTTCGTAATTTTATACCGTATCAGTGTATCGAGCTCAACTCGGTACGGTGCGATACGAGCATACCACTCGATATATATATATATCTATATATATATATATATATATATATATATATATATATATATATATATTATAATAATAATAATAATAATAATAAAGTTACAAAAATAAAAAGGGCAAAAATAAAAAGGGCGATGTCATCGAGGCGATGTCACCTCATTTCTTCTCCCTGCGTCCCGCGCGGATGAGAAGTCGCCTCAGACGAGGACGGTGACATCTCATCTACAGCGTCCCGCGAGAGAGGGCGGCAACGAATCAAGATCGTTGAGGGAGAGCGACGTTAGATCTCTAGGTTCTCCCTTTTCTTCCTTCTCCCTACTGCTTGGTAGCGGGCGACGACATCGAAATCGACAGTTACTAATTGATTTCGGGCGATAATGGGACGAAAATAGCCCCAATCGATGGTACTGCCCGGTAGTAGGTGATTTGTGTATCGGTTTGCTAGCGGACCGGTACGTACCACTCGATACAGGCGATATCATTCAAAATTAAAATCCTTGCCCTTCGCCAATCTAAAGATAGACTTCGCCTTTGAATTAACTGTTTTCATTCGACTCGAACTTTTTGCCAACTTCAATCCGAGTCGCTTTGCCTCTCGGTTCATTATGAAGTTGTGTGGTTCCTCTGACCACCAATGTGCAAGTTGCCTTCACGTTCACCTTGATGTCCACGAACATCAACAGGTTGCCATGTGCCTTTGCGTGTCTGTCGGCGTTGCCTTAGATTGCTCCCCCACTTGACCTCGCAGTGCATTCAACAACTGCACCGCCTCAATACGAGATCGTTGTAGTGATCCTCCATCGCTACTCGACTCCGACAAACTCGAGCTTGCGGAGTCGATCTCGTTCTTTAGCCTATACTTCGACGTCTCGTAGACTTCACCTTGCAATGTATTCAGCAAACATACAACTCCCATGCGAGGTCTTGAAGATGATTCATCACTACTCGAACGCGACCTGCTCAACCCAAAGAATTTTGTCTTCGCTCTGCCTTTCTCCTATAGTCGGTAAGAAGTCGTAAGGGCATTAGGCACCTCTTTTCGTTGCAAGCATTCCAATAATTGAATGCTTTCCACCACACAAAAGGCATCTGTCAGACTTCAGGACGTTCCGTCTGGATCTATATCACATCGAAGCACCTTTCTTCTTTGGGCCCTTCCATCTGCAAGCTTTCGAAGATCCCTTCTCCGATACGAACTTATCTTTCTTTGTTGTCTCTATAAAGCAATCTATGAGTCGTTTCGCCTCAACGATTGCACACCTGCTAGCTCACGGACATTTCAACGATGCAAATCCTATTGAGCACATAGTTTTAGACCATCGAGGAAGCAAAAAAGTTTGTCTTTCTCAAACATGTCTTGGATATCTAGCATCAATATAGAAAACTACTTCATATAGTTCCGGATAGTAGAGGTCTAATGAAGTTGCCGCAACTTCCGTCGTGCGACGAACTTTATGTTCTCTCGCATGAACTGAGTTCGCAGTTCCTTCTTCAAGGTTTGCCAACTATCGATGTTACAACGACCTTATTGCATTTCTTCCTACCATGTGCACCACCAAAGTTTTGCATCACTGATGACATACATCATCGCTAACGACACCTTGGAATCCTCTGATTCAGGTTGGGTCACTCTGAAGTACTATTCGAAATTGAAGATAAAGTTTTCTAACTCCTTGGCATCTTGGGCATCCCATAGCTTTGTGGCTCGGGAGCCCTTAATCTCAATGAAAGATGGCCACGAGATATTCCTCTGCTCGCATATGTAACTTGCATGAATACCGACACTTAAGTCGGCAAGTCCCTTGCCCTTATAAGTATTGTATAGACTCTCATGTCATTTGTTAACCTTTTGATTTAGACCTCCAGCTGATCTAGTTGGGATTCCAACCTTGTTTGCAAGGACTCTACCATATCAAGAAGCTCCCCACTTTCGTAGAGATCCGTCAAGCTTCAATTAACAAGGTCGAGCATCAACTCCAACTCGATAACTCTTTCTTTGCTGTCTCTATATTGTTCAGGCTGCCCTTCAATTCTTGCCTCTTCTGCGTGAGAGAACTCTAGCGCTATGGGAACATCACTACAAATGCCACGCTCCACTTGAGCGGCTTTGCTAGTTTCTGCACAAGTGCTCGTCCGTTTCACCGAAATGGTCACGCATTGCTATTGCCTATCATGTACAACAGTATTACTTTTGCCATGTTGCCTTGCATGGCAATTCGATGATTGAATTACTTGCTCTGATACTACCCTGTCACATCTTTAGTTGGAATTCCTAATTCATGTGGCACCCAAGTGATATGTGTCCACAAGAGTTAGCCTAGACCTTAACCTCATGCAGTCCACAAAGGACCTGCACAACGAAAAAAAGATTAAAAAGGCAAACATGCAAGTAATTTACCGTTGTTGGGCACAAAAAGTGCAAAATAACCAGATTCATAGCAACACAAAGAAACCAGTTTTTATTACGCTTTTAAGGGTCTCGAAAGTGGGCTAAACGAGCGACACAAAAGGGGTTTTAAAGGTAGATGCAAGCCTAATGTTCACCTAGCATTTTCATCGAATAAAAAGTGGGCACACTAAAGACGTTACATCACCTATCATACTCCTACCCAAAGCCCCATTTGCCCCGATGCCACCTTGGGGGTTCCAAGGTGCTGAGACGATTAATGTTTCACGCTGCTAGGCTGTTAGCTAGAAATCAGCCTCTGGCAAGCGAGAATGATGCAATTTTGGGCCATTTTCCCTTTGGGAGCACCACACAACCAAAAATATTTTCGAGCTTTACATGATGAAAACATGAAACAAAAATGGGGCTGACTATAGTGTTTTCTACCCCGTACAAGTTGTCTATAAGAAAACACCAAAAACACGAAGAAAACAACATGATACAAGAATCGAAAACCGTCATGGACAAGCGTCAAACACCTTGTCTGTGTTGCACCATGACAGTATTATGGCGGCGACATCTTCCTCTCCTTTTGTAAGCGGTGATGGTGTCTTCCTCCGGCAAGAGGATTTCATGCAAGTGTGATCTCTAGTAGATCACAATGGACTCTTTCTCGATATCTCTCTCCTTCCTCCTTTGTCATTATCGTTTTCCCTCCTCGAGTGTAGCCACCTCCTCCTTTGCAGCACCCCTCTCCCTTCTTCGTCGCTGCCTCCTTCGCCACACCCCTCTCCCTCCTACTTCACTATAGCTGACCTCCCCCCTCCTCCTCTACAACCGTTGATAGCACACCTCTCCCTCTTACTCCTTAGTCGCAACCTCCGATAGCACCCCTCTCCATCTTACTCTACCATAGTTGCCTCCTCCACCATAGCTCCCGACAACATCACTCTTCCTCCTTTGTAGTCACCTCCTCCACCACAACCCCCAACAACACTCGTCTCCCTGCTCCTACTCTGTTGCAACCAACTCCCCCTCCCTCCTTTCCTACTCCACTGTAGCCCCTGACAACTTCTTCCTTTCTCTCTTAGCTCAAGAAACAATTGAACCATGAGATGTTAAGTGACACCAAGGGTTGGTATCTTATGTTGCTCTCCTCGACAAAGTAGAGAGAGGGAACAAGTGATGGTGATAATGTCATCCATCACATCTGTAGTAGTTCCATGGATTGTGTTAGAACCCTTGCAGATTCTAAGCTTGGGGTTGATCTCTTTAGGGGATCGGCCTCCTGGAACTCTATAGGGGTTCCTTCCTCCAAGTTGCTGCTCAAAGGCTGCAGAAAAGATTCATCTATTGCTTATCAAAAGAGTAGGAATACATGACTATTTATAGGGTTTCTAAACCCTAACTCCTAATAGGACTCTTACTCAAGACTCCTACTCAATTAAGACTTCTACTCAAGACTCCTAATAGGACTCCTACTCAAGACTCTATTCCTTTACAACTCCTAATTCTTCTTTAAGAAATAACCTCCAAACCCTAGCCGGCCTCTTCACCTCTTTAATAAAGGTCGGCTTAGGTAGGTTTTACATGAATGCCCCAATCAATTAGGACTCTCCTAGCTAGAGTCCTAACAGACACGCCCTCTTCAAATCAGCCTTGTCCTCAAGGCTAACAATCCATGAATTCTGTGAATTTGATCTTCAAGTCGTCATAGTTCTCCCAAGTGACACCTTCTACTAGTAAGTTCACCCATTGTATTAGCACTTCAGTAATGGGTCGTCGTCGTCGAGTCACGATCCGTCGATTAATAATGACACTCAACTGGGTCTGGAGTTCTCTTTGGGTAGTCATATTCGGTGGGTGGCTTTGGGCTGTCTCCAAGCACCTGTTTATCACTTCCGTCTGGCCATCGGTTTGTGGGTGATACGTCGTACTCGTTTTCAATTTAGCGCCCTGCATATGGAATAACTCTGTCCAAAATCTGCTTGTGAAGATGCAAGTAGAATTTGGCACAAGCACAATGCGTCCCTTATAGCGTAATTCTTTTGAGTCCCAATTGTAATGAGCCACGGAGTTTAGTGCTTCCTCCAATTTTTTTATAATCTTACTAGTCTCTGGATCTTCTTGCCATTCCATCTTAATATCCTCAAGGAAGTTGCTAGTCGAAAGTGAAACGATCGAAAATTTAGCTTGCTCAGGTAGTTGTGAAAGCGCATCTGCAACAACATTCTCTTTCCCCTTTTTGTAAGTTATTTCATAATCAAATCCAAGAAGTTTTGTTACCCATTTTTGCTGCTCAGGGGATGATATCTTTTGCTCCAAAAAGTACTTGAGGCTTTTATGGTCAGTTTTAATTTGAAATCGTCGACCGATCAAGTAGGGTCTCCACCTCGTTGCTGCGCGCACAATGGCAAGCATCTCCTTGTCATATGTTGATATATTTTGATGGAAGGGAGATAATGCCTTGCTAGTGTATGTGAGTAGTCGACAATCTTGCATGAGAATGGCTCCAATTCCGATTCCAGATGCATCGACCTCGATAATGAAGGGTCGGTTGAAATTTGGTAGTGTTAGCACCGGCGGCGTCGTCATGGCTGCCATAAGTTTGTCGAAGGCAGCGGAGGCTTTGTCCATCCATTGGAAGATATCTTTTTTCAGTAAGGGAATAAGTGGTGCACTGATCTTTCCATAGTTTTTCATGAACTTGCGGTTGTAGTCTATTAAACTAAGAAAGCCACGTAGCGATTTTATGTTCCTCGAGGTCAGCCAGTTTTGCATTGCTCCAATTTTAGAGGGGTCCACTATCACACGTTCCTCTGATATGATATGCCCAAGATATTCCACCTTCTAGTGAAGAAAGCAAAAATTTGTAGTGGCCGTTGTGTGTTCAAAAGGTAGTTTTCGGTATATCTTCTTTGCACCCTCATATTTAATGATACCCGGATCGAAGGTCCAGCTTTGTGAAGATTTGTGCTCCCTTTCATTTAGCAATTCATCTACTATTGGAATAGGATATTTATCCTTGACGGTTATTCCGTTGAGGGTTCGGTAATCAACGCACATTCGCCATGTTTCGTCCTTCTTTCGTACGAAGAGCATTGATGAAGAGTAGGGGCTGCAACTTGGTCGAATAACTCCTGTTTTGAGCATCTCTTTTATAATCCTTTCTATTTCATCCTTCTGCAAATATGAATGTTGATATAGCCAAATATTTGCAGGAGATTTGCCCAGAAGAATCGGTATACAATGATCATGTCGATGGGCAAGAGGTAGGTTGCGCGGTTCGTCAAATATATCTGAAAATTCAGCAAGCAAAGGAAGTAGGTTTGGATCTTCAAATTCTATTGGCTCTCCCTTAGTTTGCTGCTCAAGTTGTACCAAAAAGCCGCTGCATGCTTTATGCAAAACCTTCTCCATTTGTTGTGTGCAAATCATCATTACGTCGCCCCCACGTTTCCCGTGTAGAATCACCTGTTTCTCTTTGCTGTAAAATCTCAAAATTAGTTTCATAAAATTCCAGGAAACATCACCTAATGTCATCAACCATTCAATTCTGAGCATGGCCTCATGATCATCAAGAGGGAGGAGGAAGAAATTGGTCATAATTTCTTGATCTTGCAGCAATAGTTTCACCTGCGGGCATCTTTGGTCGCACTTTAGGATTTTGCCGTCAACAACCTTTACATCGAACTTGCTGCAACCTTCTATATGTAGTGCCATCCGGGCAGCAACCTTACTGTTTAGGAAGTTATTAGTACTGCCCGTGTCGATGAGAACAGTGATCGGTTGTTGTTTGAGAAGGCCTCCAACTTTCATCATTTGCGGGTTGGAGTAGCCGGCTAATACGTGTACCGTAACATCGGTTGGTTGTGGCTCTTCTTCTACATCTTCTTCATTATGTTCAAAGCTCTCTTCTGGATGTTCAATGACCTCTTCTTCTACTGGTTCAATCATAAGAAACCTCCCTTTTCTACAGCGATGCTCGCGGCTCTACGGCTTGTCGCAATGCCAACATAACTCCTTTGTAGATCGTTCCCGAAGCTCTTCTCTTGTCATCATTTTTGGTGCAAGAACTTGATTGATAGTAAGGGGGGGTGAGGGCTTCTGCATTGTAGGTTGAGAAGCGATCCTAGTTCTTCGGGCTTCATGGTTCAATCGCTCCTCTTGATGTCGTGCGAAAGAGATGGCTGCCATAAGCGTGTACGGTTGTCGTGCTTTAACTTCTCCCCGGATCTCCGGCTTCAAGCCCTCAATGAAGGTCCCCAATAGCTGTTTTTGAGACCAATCACGAGTTTGATTAGATAACATTTCAAACCTGGTTTGGTACTCCCGAACGGTAGAGGTTTGTCGGATCTTTGCTAGAACGTCAATGTTCTCGTAATCGGTTGGTCCGAAGCGGATCAATAGTCCTTCTTTAAATTGTCGCCATGAGAGAACTCCATGAGCATATTTAAACCAGTGAAACCATTGTATGGCATCCCCTTCAAGATGTATAGCTGCAATTTCCACCATAGATGCATCCACGGTTTTGTGGTACCGAAAATATCGCTCTGCACGCGAGATCCAACCAATCGGGTCTCCTTCTTCCCGTCTAGGGAAGTCCACCCTCATTCGTGGATAGTTGAGATCAGTCATTGAACCTCTCCTCTCTTGGAAGTCATCTCTTCGGGCTTGGTGCGATTGGTTAGAGCTCTCTCCTTGATGTGATTTCTTCGAGCTTAGTGGTCGGCCCAAACTGAGTTCGGTAAAGAGAGTCCGAATCTTATCCTCCATTCGCGCCTCCAAGGCTTCGAATTTAGCATTGATTGCCTCCCTAGATGCCATAGAATATGCCTCCAAATCTGTGATGTTTAGATCTCTCTTTTGTTGTCGGGTTAAAGGCAAGTATGGGTTGAGAGAAGTGATGGTCGAAAGGGTTGGTGGATTGGTGGATGTAGGCTGCGGTTTAGGCTTGTTTTGTGGCAGTTTTGGGTGCAGTTTGAGGGTGTGGTTTGGTGGAGTTTTAGGGCTACCGATGAAGGTTTTAGATCTGTGGTAGATGGCAGCAAAGGTTCGATAGAAATCGGTAGAAGTTTGTTTGCAGAATTGTGTTATCTTGTAAGAGCAGAATTATCATCGAAGAAACAGCGGATTCTCGATGAAATTTCCATCAAAAACTTGAGAGATTTGAGGAGGGAATTGGCAGCAAAATCTCAGTTTATATGGCAGCAAGGATGTCTAATTTAATCAAGAAAATTTCGGCAGTATAATAGCAAGGAAATTGGTGTAAGTTGCGATAGCAGAATTCTCGTCGAAAAATTTCAACGGTTTGTGATGAAAATTTGCAGCAACACAAAATTATTTTTAGAGATATATTCCTCAATAGATCAATCTTAGATGGAAGCCAAGATGATCTATAAAGTGTAGAGAAAATTTCGTTCAAAAAAGATTACAAATAGATCGGTTAAGGCAACAATATGCGGCTGAAATTTTCTGCAGCACAGATTTTGAAGTGTAGCAGATTGGACGTAAAAGACCAGTGGTTTATATTGAGAATTTTTTGATAAAACCAAAAGGAAATCCACTGTTGGGAAGTATCAAATCTATCATAAAAATTTTGTAGAGATTTGGATAGAAAAAACGCAATAGCAAGATCAAACAAACTATGCTATGCGGCTGAAATTTTATAGTGCAGATTTATAAGTATAGCAGATTAGACGTAAAAGATCAATGGTTTATATTAGGAATTTTTTGACAAAACCAAAGAGAAATCTGCTATTAGGAAGTGTCAAAGCTGTCATAAAAATTTCGTAGAGATTTGGATAGAGAAAACGTAGTAGCAAGATCAAACAGACTGTGCTATGCGGCTGAAATTCTGCAATGTATCTTTCGTCGTAGAGATGAAAACTTTGCGACGAAAAGTTTATGCAGCAATATAGGAACAAATTTTTTTTTTTGATTTTCGAATAAAGATAACTAAATTGCAGCAGCAGTAAGGTAGGAAACTAGAACCTGTTGCAATTCACGGGGAGATCAAAAGATGATCTGCGATGGTGTAGATGACAACGGAATTTGGTGACGATCTTTTAAGCAATTATGGGAATTGCTTTGGGCAGCTGTGGAGGGATGATGGATGGCTGTGGAAAGGGCAGCAAGACGCCAAGAACGCTGCTCTGATACCAAGTGTTAGAACCCTTGCAGATTCTAAGCTTGGGGTTGATCTCTTTAGGGGATCGGCCTCCTGGAACTCTATAGGGGTTCCTTCCTCCAAGTTGCTGCTCAAAGGCTGCAGAAAAGATTCATCTATTGCTTATCAAAAGAGTAGGAATACATGACTATTTATAGGGTTTCTAAACCCTAACTCCTAATAGGACTCTTACTCAAGACTCCTACTCAATTAAGACTTCTACTCAAGACTCCTAATAGGACTCCTACTCAAGACTCCTATTCCTTTACAACTCCTAATTCTTCTTTAAGAAATAACCTCCAAACCCTAGCCGGCCTCTTCACCTCTTTAATAAAGGTCGGCTTAGGTAGGTTTTACATGAATGCCCCAATCAATTAGGACTCTCCTAGCTAGAGTCCTAACAGATTGTTGAGAACATACAAGACCATCGCATTAGTCTTGAATTGTATCTCTCTAAGTGTTTGAGAAAACATAGTCATGAATTGTACATTCTCCCTCTTGCATAAGGCCAAAGATTCAGTGGAGAGAATACATACATGCAAACCCATACAAGCAAATATCTAAAGTGTATTGTCCCAAAGAAGCTTAGATTGAGGAATCAATCAGTGGAGAGGGTAAACTCATGCTACAATTCTTTTTTCCTTAGATGTAATCAGTGATGGATGATCGTGTGGCAATATGCTTTCTAATCTTGTTTAGTTTTGCTATTTATGTTATTGAATATAGACAATGTAATTTGATACCTTAAAAAAATATCATTTGATGTTTCATTTTTATTTTAATGATATATTTATCGATCATGATATATTTTTAAAACTTTAATATTTCAAAGCACCTCACTTTGCTCGACCATGCATCTAATGCCTCGAGCATTTTGGAACCTCAGCACCTTTAAAGGCCTAATGCTTTTGACTACACTACTGTGTATAAATTTATTCCTCCTAGCTCATACTACTCCTAAAATTTCACTATCCATATTCTGATGTTTGCCGAGGTGATAGGTAGCCCATAAAACAATAGCAACAAAATATTAAGATATCCACAACCCGTACAGTATTAGACTATTAGCATCATGGACCACTGTTTTGCTTAATCGATATGAAACGAGCAATATGTAGCCGTTCAGGAATGATTCCATACATAGATAACCCCCATTTCAGACGATCCATTCCAGCACACTCAAATGGCTCTACTCTGACCTTTTTAGTTAATGCTTTTATGGCATGCATTTGTGAGCCCTCTTCACCTAAAAGCAAGTGTTTAGCCTCCAACTGCCATACCGCTCAGCATATAGCATCAACAATTTACGCTTCCTCCTTTTCCTCTTCCTCTTCCTTTTCCTTTACCACCTCTTCTTTCCTTCTCTTTTTCCTTCCTCTTCCTCCTTATGCTTCTTCCTCCTCTTCCTCCACCACCTCCTCTTCTTTTATCCTCTTCCTTCCTCCTTCCGCCTCCTCTTCCTCCATCGTCCCTTCTTCTCCTTTCTCTTTGAAACACCAATATGTATCGACATACCATGTGTCGATACACAAGTACATAGTTCCATGTAAGGTTCAAAATTTCATACCATACCGATGTATCAAGCTTTGCTCGGTATGGTACGATACGGCATACCGAGCGGTATGCCTATATATATATAATATAAAAATATATATTTTTATATAAATAATATAAAAATAATATATAAAAATAATATACAAAATATTTTTAAAAAGGCGTACGTAGCCTCGGCAACGTCGCCTCCTCCTCTTCTCCTTATCTGTAGCATTCGGCAAAGAAGGCGGCGAAGACATCGAAGGACGCAGACGTCTTCGGCCTTCAGCGAAGAACACAACGAAGAAGGCCGTAGAGTCGCAAACGAGGCGATGAAGGAGTCTGCCTCTTCTGTTGCTCTAGCCACCGCCTCCCTTGATCCTCGTGCCTCCAGATCCTCCTCTTTACAACTCTCCTCACCGTTACCTCTTGGATCGAAGTCATCGAGGGAGGACAACACCAGATTGAGATCGAGAAAGGGCGTGGAAACAAGTTTGCGCCGAGGTTCTCCTAATTCTCCCTCTTCTTCGAATACCCTCTCCTTCTTCCTTCTTCGACGCTTCTCCCTTAGCCTCACCGCAACTAGGCTAATGCCATCCGAAACAGGTCAGTAACGATCAAAATTTCAATCGTTATCACTCAAAACAGACCCATATCATCCGATAAAGGGCTATATCGAGCGGACCGCCTGATAGCGAGTGGTCCGCATATTGGTTCGTGGGCGGACCGGTATGTACCGCCCGATACAAGCAGTACGATTCAAAATCGCAAACCTTGGTTCCATGTGTGGTTACACCAATGCCATCTAGTACATACCAACCAAATTAGATCATCGATACGAGTACAATACCCGAAATGGTGATCCTTGATTAGCATCTCCCTAGGAATTTCAATTGCGCTTATATCCATCATTGTAGGAATTGGATTCAAGCTTTCCCCCAGCCCTTTTTCATCAATGGACTCCTGACGTATATGAAGGAGTGCGGTTCGTTCAACAAATTCCTACCTCTATATCTATCTCTGAGATGTTTGGATTTTTCAAAACTCCATAGACATGCAGAAGAGAAATGCTATCCCCACTCGGACCAAGACATAACTTTTACCAAAAGTTTATTGTGATCTTTTTGTTCAAATAACAATTAAAGTGAAGCGGGGTCAGGAACAACGAATGTCTTTATGATAAACAGATCCATTTTGCAAGTTCATTATTACGGGTAGTTCCGACAAAGGATTCCACTTTGCTGCGAGCAATAAGCCTAGAAAAGTTACCATGATGCAACGAACAGCTAAACGTGGTGTACATGAACAGCAAATATTGAACTTATTAGCATTTGAACACTAAATTTTGTCTTCTAATCTTAGTATTACAAACAGTTTAACATGATGCAATGAACATGTCAAACAATCAAACACAAAAGAAATATATAACTTAGCTCTAGAATTTCAACCTAAAAATATGGTGTACTTAGTAGCTATTTTCAGTGCTGACAACAGTTTAGTCAAGCAAAGTTAGATAATTCTGATTTCTAAAAGTCATAGACAAATTGTATGACAACTTTGGAGTTTTGGATAGCAAAAATGTCATAGATAATCAGAATATAGTCTCAAAAATTTCATCCTGGGTATAAAAAAATGCAAAAAAAACTGCATAATTAGCCAGGATTCAATGACGAAAGAACCAAAATCCAAGTCCATTGTTTTATAAACTGAACAGCTACGTATGTTTACATAGTTTAATACAATGCAGCCCGTAAACGTATAATTATACTTTTAATGCAATAACATTCAGGTACAGATATTAAATCAGTTTGAGGTAGAGTAGAGTCAAACCATGAATTAAAGACAATGCAATAAATATCATGTTAATGTAATTGTTCAAGGTGAAACCAAATTGATGCTACCCATAAAAATTACATTTAGGTTCAACTGTTTTTTTTTCTTTTTTTAAACCTTTCTTAGTGTTTTCATCAACACTTTTTATCTTTTACTTTAAAATGAAATGACAGTAGATTAGATATTTTGGGATTTCATCTCTTAACTGTTGAGGGATCTACTTATTATTTAAGACCATCATTAGAATCAAATATGGGATGAACGACAAACACTAATCAGAAATTATTTAAATCATAGCACTATAGCATCACTATTTTCATGGTACAAAGATTCTCAAAACAGACTCAAATATCTTGAAAATTGGATATAGCTTTATACATCTTAAAAGTGTATAAAGTCTCACATTATTTAAGGTTTTAATTTAGGATCAAACATCAGAAAATATGAATCTGAAGTGATTCTGTCCATCCCTATAGCAGCCCCATCTTCCATAATTTATGTCTGGAACAAACTCAAGGGATAGTAGGATAAATCTGAAAAAGAACAAACAGAATTGATCTATAGTCCTATAGGAAACAAAGAAGAATCTCATCCAGACTTAATAAGATGGAGTCGCCACTACAAAAAGAGAGAAGTTAGGAACGGCTTAGTGTTAGATCCTTTAACGGACACTTGGCCTTATTATCTTATTCCTGTTCTCTCATTTCTATTTCCCAACTTCCTAACTCTGTTTCTTTCTTGCAACCCTTCTAACTCTCCATATTTTGTTCACAAAATCTTGGTGACATTTTGTCGGCCATATGTTTCATCTTTTTCCACTTCATGATACTGTCCACTATGTGTATTAGGCCCAAAACAACATTGAGGAACCTATTTAAATTCACTATGCCAACCTCTCTTACATCAACTATCTCACCAAGCCCAAGTCACCAATGAAGCATGGTCACTTCAAAATACTTGTGTGTACATATTGAACACTGATGCTTACAGATATTTCTCAAGATGTGTTAGGTGCTTTAGAACATATAAAGAACTCTTGCAAAAATTAATGTACTGTAATATGCCGAGTACTCCCATGTCAAATATTAGTATTATGTTGTTGAATATTAATAATATGTTCTGGAATTTTTACTCGTGTGTATGATTCAAGTACTTCTGTACTCATACAAATGGTTTATATGCTTCTTGTGAATTTGATGTACATCTTATTTCTGCAAAGATATTTCGTGTTTGAGTGTCTATAGCATGCTGAACATGTCCCATAACTAAATCAGCTTAATAGCATCTCACCATATTCTAGGACTTTGCGAAGGATATTGGTTCATGACTTCTAGCCAAAGTTTTAGTATAATGACAATTCAAATAATGGTCCAGAATTGATCAGGTTGGTGGAGAAAACAAGGGTTTATGTTCTCCAAACCTTCTTAATTTAATCAAATGTCATAAATTGCAGTTTAAGCAATAAGCCAATATTCTTATCTTAGTCATAGCTTTAGAAGGAGCTGATATGAAGCATGGGCACAGTCGTGGAACATGCACAATAAAATCTTACAAGTAGGGTATATGATTTGACAAATCACTTATATTATGTGCATCATTATATATAAGATTCACACACTATTACTTGTAACCACAAGGGCACAAATTTAGCAATTTACTGAACTCTTGGGAAACTAATCAAACATAACAAGTGCAGCAATTAACGACATGTCTTTTATAGGTTTCAAGACTAGCATGTCAGCTTTCTGTAGGATG
>CM017193.1:21193231-21765731 GCA_004837865.1 Musa balbisiana | reverse complement strand
TGATCCGCTTGTGCGGTTCCAGTTAAAATGTTCTTGTAAGCTCCGACGACGATCAGGATAACATGAATAAAAAATATTTTTTACTCTGATTCGAGCGCAGCGTATCTGACTAACGACTCACTGCACCTCTTATTATGATGAGAAATCCTTTTAATCGATACAAATGTAAGTAATGCCTACTCCTCTATAAATCATTTCATCAAGTATAAAAATAAATTTAGATATAAATTATATAAGTTAAAATTTTCATGTCCTTCAGCTGGTGTGGTGTCACAGTCATTTTTCATCGCACTACGTGTCATGGAGCTATGTTAATGTCTCATGCGCCCCAACAACCAGGAGAGCAAAATTTTTTGCTGCTGAACCATTTGATACAACAAGCCCCATCGATCGTCGGATCTCACGAACGACGAACGATTCACTGCAAACCCTCCCCCCCCCCCCCCCCTTCATTTTTCTCCTTTTCTTACAAAAATAAATGATGAAAAATCCTTTTACTCGATACGAGTGTCTCTATACCCTATTCCTCTATTCATGCATTAATCATGTACAGTACAGAATGAACTCGGATAACAATTAGAAACTTAAATCGAGCTTATGTGTAGGCTCTAATTTATACCTTCGACTGGTGTCTGGGTTATCTTTCGTCGCACGATGTGTCGTGGCGCTACAGATCGATCGTGGCGCTACAGATCGATCATCTTTGGTTGCACGATGTGTCTGTCATACAGCTAATCTAGCTGAAACCTCATCTCAAGACTGATATCAACAAGACAAGATATTTAAAAGGATTCGACTAAAATTGACTCACAAATTGGGTCGGAAGAATATCCATTAACGATCCTTTTTATGATACAGAGGAATACTGACCATAAGTAAATAAGGTCCCCTTAGCAGAAGTCTATTCAAAAACGAATGAATTAACCAATGGTAGATAGTTATTTCATAGGCATGAAAATTCCCCGATAATGGTGTGGCATACCATTCTTTCCGTATCAACTAGTTAGATATAATTCAAATTGACCTCAGATTTCCTTTTATTGATGATAAATAAATAAATATTAGAAACTTGGACCTCCCTTCCATGTCTTTTTATTGCAAATGGAACAACATATTTAATGGCCCATAAACGATCAAGACTACAGCAAAACATATAAAAGATGCATGCATGATATTGTCCCAATGGGTTCTTCTTCCGGCTTAACTTAAACTGCATAATGGTCACAGTTAATCCTCCTGGCTCTCCGTAACACCTGTCTCTCGGGCACGCTCAGATGAGATGCTTCGAACGATGTGGATCTGAGCCCCTAACACTACTAAAACATACCAGAAATATTTGATGGAATTATCATCACCATGGGGTTTAGATACTAGGCAGTATAGTCATATTTTCCATCAAGAATATCTATAGACACTAGTCATGTTCTTTGAATTGTGCACCGAGGAGGTGGTCAAGGTGACAGTTGTGATGCTTGTTGGTGGCCCCATTTAACTCACAAATTAAGGCCCCACAGACAAAAGTTTGTCCGCAAACACATAATCAAGGCAGAATACACAATTTAGCATGCCTATATCCATGAAAGAAAGATAATAAGCTGACAAGCAGAGAATATATTTATCGTCTCAAATGTGGCTACTAGATGGAGAAGTTAGTTCAAGCTATAACTGCAGCTTAGAAGAGTACATTAATCCTCAAAGTTTTTAATTCTTCTATTATCTGCACGACGCTTCCTCATGAAATTAATCCTCCATGGTATGCCATTGTTTACATGACTTACCCCAAGAACAGGAGAAAGAATACTCCACTTTGATGAAGACCAAAAGGAGTTTTCAGTAGTGAGATTAATGATCATCTGAAATCATATAGGCCCTTTCTCATCTCTAAATCTGATACGTAATTCAATCAGTTTCAAATTCCCCATTCCACATAAAAAAGATTGTAACGTAATTTAATGGACAATTTCACCAACATAATACTTTGAATTTGAAATGACTCAATAAGCAAAAGAGATAAATCTTTATCAAATACTTTTTTGGGGTTTTCTAAAGCAGGGAAAAAGTTGTTCTACACTTGACGAGTAACTAACAAGCACAAATAACTTACATGACTTATAAGAGACATCTAGAGCATCATAAGAGACTTATCTACCATATATAAATATTCTTTACAATCTAAATCAAGCTATATATCTACTGGCTCTCCCATAGATTATGCTAAAGAAGCATACTTACAGATTGCCATGGCTCAAGTTTTATCACAGAGGAGGCCCGAGCTGAGCTGGATAAAGGATATCCCTCCAGCTAAACCAACAATCATCAGAGACCTCTCCATAGCAACCTAAATCCATGGCCACCCACCAGCTTTGGTGTCTCACACAAACAAAGTTATTTCCTGGTTGTCCACACATACATTTTGATACCAATTTCAAATGCTCTGTGAAATAAACAGAGAATAAATGTTATGTTTGAATTCCGACACTGACTTATCTCATCAGGTGTATACAGCTAAGGAGATTTAATGACAGCCACTGCTATATGCTCTGACAATGCGTAGATCAATTTGAATGAATCAGACAGATTAGCCATCTTAGGACCCCCCAGATATCACATCCCAAAGAAATAAACAGAGAATAAATGTTTTGAATTCCGACACTGACTTATCTCATCAGGTGTATACAGCTAAGGAGATTTAATGACAGCCACTGCTATATGCTCTGACAATGCGTAGATCAATTTGAATGAATCAGACAGATTAGCCATCTTAGGACCCCCCAGATATCACATCCCAAAGAAATAAACAGAGAATAAATGTTTTGAATTCCGACACTGACTTATCTCATCAGGTGTATACAGCTAAGGAGATTTAATGACAGCCACTGCTATATGCTCTGACAATGCGTAGATCAATTTGAATGAATCAGACAGATTAGCCATCTTAGGACCCCCCAGATATCACATCCCAAAGAAATAAACAGAGAATAAATGTTTTGAATTCCGACACTGACTTATCTCATCAGGTGTATACAGCTAAGGAGATTTAATGACAGCCACTGCTATATGCTCTGACAATGCGTAGATCAATTTGAATGAATCAGACAGATTAGCCATCTTAGGACCAGAATAACAAGCGGCAGCCAGTTCGATGGACTGGATCAAGTAGCAGGAATAGAAACTGATAAGAGCTCAAAATTCAGGATATTCAGATACTCTCTAGCTGCAAATATTTCTTCCTGCTATGCAGACAAGACAAAGATCAGAATTGCATAAAAAAATCTCCTGTTTTGGGAACTCTTATCACTTTGCACATGATCATTGCCAGCTTTAACTGATTGCCTTGTAGAAGAAAGCTTTGCGATGATTCTTATGTTACCTCCATGTTACCATCATGTTTCCATGATGGTCCTTGGAAACAAAAGAAAGACTATACGATACAAAGTTGATTCTCCCATTTGACTGACACTATTCCGTAGTCTTTGTCTCATTTTGCCACATATAACAGATGGCCTGAGGTATAATCGCCTACCATAAATGGTTTTTACCTGAAAGCGCACCGTACTGGATACTTCTTGTTGCACCAAACTAAACAAGAACCCCTGGCAACCATCAATCCTCTTTGCCTTGTCGACCAATCATCACCATTATTTGCGTTCGCAACAAATCATCACCTCGTCTAGGACTGACCAACAAAAGAGGTGATACATTAATCTGTTCCTCATTTGATGTGCATCAGTACCTTATTCTGAAATCTACGGCCTCTCTGCTGTTCATCAATCCAACTCAATCCTGGAAGCTTGTTGAATTTTCTGCCCCTTATCATTGCTCTAACTCTTGCAGCATCCTCCCATTGTCCTCTCTCCGCATATATACTGGATAGAAGTATATAATTCCCTGTATTATTGGGCTCCAGCTTAAAGAGCTCTTTTGCAACACTCTCTGCAATCTCAATATTTGCATAAGTCCTACAAGCTGCAAGCAATGCCCCAAGGGCTCCCGGATGAGGTCCCATCGGCATGCTCTGAATCATTTCATAAGCTTGTTTAAGCCTCCCTGCCCGTCCAAGCATGTCTACGACACAAGCATAGTGGTCGGCCCTCCGATCCATACCATAGACACGAAACATGCTTTCCCAGTACTCGAGCCCCTTGTCAACAAGCCCTGCATGGCTACAGGCACTCAGCACACCAACAAACGTGATCGGATCTGGCTTGATCGCCTCCTTTTGCATCCTGTCAAAAATGTCAAGCGCCTTCAATTCATGTCCATGGGACGCCAGTCCATTGATGAGAGCCGTGTATGAGTATGCATCCGGGAAAGGTATCTCCTCGAATGCATGAAGGGCTTTCTCGACATTCCCGCACTTGGCATGCATATCCACAAGTGCAGTGAGAACACGTTCATTCCTGTCGATCTTCTTGCGGTCGACATATGACCCAACCCAGTTCGCCAGCTCCACACTCCCTAACTGAGCTGATGCAGAAATGACACCGACCATTGTGGCTGCGTCTGGCTCAATCCTCTGCCGTTCCAACCGGCAGAACAGCGCAAAAGCCTCCTTAGGCATTCCACATTGTGAGTACCCGGTGATCATCGCAGTCGATGATACCAGGTTCTTCTCGGGCATTCGGTCGAACAGTTCTCTGGCGGCAACGACAGCGCCGGTTTTACAGTACCCAACCACCATGACGGTCCAAGAGACGGTGTTTTGGACCGGCATCCGGTCGAAGACTGCCCTGGCGGAGGACAGGTCGCCGGCATTGGCGTAGCCGACAATCAAGGCGTTCCAGGATATGACGTTCCGGTGGGGCATGGCGTCGAATAGCCGCTGGGCGGAAGGCATGTCGGCACCAAGACGAGCGTGGGCGCCGAGGAGGGCGTTGAAGGAGACGACGTCCTTGAGGGGGATATCAAGGAAGGCAGCGCGGGCGAGGAGGAGGGAACCGCACTTGCCGTACATGTCGACGAGGGCGTTGGAGACGGGGAGGACGGCGAGGAGGCCAGAGCGGAGGGCGCGGGAGTGGAGCTCAGAGCCAAGGGGGAGGGAGGGGATGGCGGCGGAGCAGTTGAGGAGGAAGGGGAGGGTGAAGCGGCCGGGGTGGAGAGAGGCGCGGGTCATGAGGAGGTAGAGGCGGAGGGCAGCAAACGGGGCGGAGGTAAGTGGAGACTTGGAGAGGGAGCGGATGGCGGCATTGAAAAGGGGAAGGAGAAAGGAGGAAGAGAAAGCGGCACCGGAGAAGTAGCGCATGATGTGAGCGTGGATTTGGTTGAGCTGGGGGAGGGGAATCGGGGTCGCCGAACCGAGGATGGCGGCCAGGCGATCGACATCGGTGGCAGTGGCGATGGTGAGGGAGGATGCAGATGGGATCGGCGAAGAGAAGTTGGTGGTCGCCACTTGGACGTGAAGCGGAAGGAGAAAGGCCGAGAAAGGGAGAGGAAGGAGGGAGAGATTGACGTTAATAGTTGCCGTTATAATCAAACGTGAAACGTCTAGGGTGCGGGTGGCATCCCCACAGTTTCCCCACACTTGAGCTGGTGTGGGTGAAATGACAAAGCGAAAGATTTTAATATTCAATTATTTCTCGATTTATTATATCAATGGCAAAAGCAATTCAATAACCAGAATCATTATCCACTCTGGTCTGGTCGGAGAAGGATTTATCTTAATGAATGGGTTCTAAAAATTCTGACCGAATCGATTAATGAATGGGTCATTCGAATCATCACTATTTATTATTATTATTATTATTATTATTATTATTATTATGATTGTTCTCCTTCGCCTTTTGATTGATTGATTGATCGATCGATCGATCGATCTCGCACGATGACAAGAGAGGTGAGGTTGAAGGAAATGAAATCAGCACAGATAGCAGAAGAAGAAACTGATGTGCCTCAAGTGAGACCGCAGAACAGTGTTAATATTAAGATGCTAACATTACGCACCTTGTGGGATGTGCTCAGGGATGCTATTCGGTGGTCCAGTAAAAACCAGCACCAGAATTCAAATAAATTATAATATTGTTTCTATTTTTTTTTATTCCATGCTTGTATAAATAAATTATAAGAAGCCATGGTATTTATTCTTCAACGTGTAATAGGAGGTCTTCTTACAGTTCATAAAGCTATAATTTGTGATTCTTAGGTGTCAGTATTCATCTGAGTATTTGGTCATCAGCTGTTTTAGATAGATGCCTTTTAATTCTTCTTCGTCTCGTCTATGTCACTTCTTGTTCTTCCTCGAAACTCATGTTTTTTCCACCCTTCCAATCGATTGCTATGTTGATATATTTGCAGCCTTACGTGGCATGAGATGAACGACACGACCCTGCCAATTGCATGGTGTTAGAAATATTTCTTGTGCTTACTTTTTGTTTTTTGGCCAGTCCTGTGACATCCTGAAATGTGGGAAAGATGTGTAAGATGGTTGTTCGAAAATGGATGATGTTATTTGGGTGACATTAGTAATAAATTCTGAGACCAAATTACTGTGCAGTTATATAAACTGTTACAATTTTATTACAATTTTATATATATATAATTTGTGTTTGAAATATATTTATATTTTTAATGTGTAACTGAAGAAAAAGATTTGAGTGAATATATAGTCCCAAAATGCTTTCATGTTTTGTAAATAATAGATAAAAATTATATATATATATATATATATATTCATGTTAAGTATTGCTTAGTAAAATTATATTAAAAAATTAGATTAGTATCATACAAATACATGTTGAAATACTAATACTATCTAATCTAATGTATCATTAGCATCTGAGTATTTCCAATGTAACATCTAGAAATATGTATTGAGCTCTGTATATTTTAAATATGTTTCCAAATGCATTTATAGTTCTAAATAATTCCTTCGTACAAATTTTAAGAAAATATATGAGAAAAAGTCTAGATTATGAGTTATTTGCATATATATATATATATTCAATTTTTCAGCTTCCTCTTCACATATCTTATGCCTCTCATTCGTTTAGTTTATTGATATACCATATCTTCAGTCTCTCCTAATTGATTCTTTTCATACTAGTATTATTATATTCATACTACAATATACAATTATCATTATTTTTAAATATATGTAATTTTTTTTATTTGAGTACATGTCTTTTCAAGTGAATAGACATGATATTTCACCCTAATAGGTGTGGTTTTTTCACCCGAATATACATGACCTTTTACCTGAACAGATACGCTTCGTCTTTTGTATTCATTCCATTAGAAAATTAAATTTCATTCTTGCACTAATCTTAGGTAGATAAGAGAGAGAGTACAAAAGTATTTAAATTTTATTATCCTTGTAATTTGGAATGATGACTATCAAACCATGAGCACTTTTGCCTCGATCAAATTCATTTTAATCTAACTTAGTCCTTTTCTTTCTAATTAAGTTATTTTGAATAAAAAATAATTATTCCAATAATCTTAAGAAAAATTTTTTTCGTTATATCATATCTTAAACATAAATGTGAAATATGTATGGAGACCAAGTTGACCAAAACACCTTTTCATTCAGGTGAAAGAAAAACCATACCTCTAGAATTAATTGATACAAATATATATATATATATATATATATATATATATATATGTATGTGACTTGTGACTTTCGAAGTTTGTGCAAACTAAAGATAAGAAAAAGTGCTTTGATACTTTTGATTCTACTATTTGTATAGTATTATTATACATCAGACTATTATTTCCTGTTCGCCTCAATATGGTATTGATGAACTCAAGAATTAAACTCTTAAGAAGATAGATAGGTTCTGATTTACCTGATAATTTGTAGGGGGGAAAGTAATTCTCTCGACAAATCACATTTTTAATAAGATATTTCACAAAGGATATGATAGAAATATGAGTTATGAAAATGTCATAAACCATTTATAAATACTTAAAAAGTACGAGAGTGTTTAGCTAATATAGTTGTTCCTAAGCCTAAACATGTTAAACTTGGGCATAAAACAGTTGACTACATACATATTTATTGGATATGCTCATAACATTGCATATTGAATCCTTGTGCATAAGTCAAATATATCTAGCATATATGAAAGTATAATTATTGAATCAAGAAATGTTTTTTTTTTTAAGGATATCTTTCTTTGTAAAGAGAAGAAAAAAATAAGTTCCCATAAAAGAACTCATGATACTGTAAATGATAATTATCCAAGTGATGAAGAATCGACATACAATACAAGATCCAAGTCTTTTGGTCCATATTTTTAAATTTATTTATTAAAAAATAGATACAAGATATGTAATGAAACTATGTCACATAAGCTCCATTTTGGAAAGAGGCTATCAACGGTGAAATTAAATCCAATATGCAAAATCATGCGAGTTGATAAATTTTCCATCTAGAAATAGTCCTATGTAAATGGATAGTGCAACAAAATTAGTAAACAATAAAGATAAATAATAAAAAAAAGAGCACACCAAATTTACAATGATTTGATTGTTGCGATTTACGTCCACTCTAAAAAAAAAAATGAACATAGGGTCTATCAAGTATGTCACGTTATGTACCAAGCTTGATATAGCGTATCCTCTGAGTATCATAAGCAGGTATTGCTAGGAAAGGGGTCGGCACTAAGAGGGGGGGTGAATTAGTGCAATAGTAAAAATTACGTCGGTTCAAAACTTCGTTGCGATTTAATCCATTTCCGACAAAAAACCATTTCGTAAAAGTATTAACTTTGAAAGCGTATGGAAGAGCGTAGTGGATGTAAAGCAAGTAAAGTGGTTTACAGTAAAGTAGATTGCATAAGAGAATGCAAACCATATTTTTTTAGTAGTTTAGTCATCGTGACCTACATCTACTTCGCCGATTCCTCTTCCGTCGAGGACACCGGTATCCACTATCGGTCTTCTTTCAATTGGCAAAGACCAACTACCCTTTTACACCTCTCTTCTCCTTTTCACAGGTTTAGGAGACAACCTTGTTAGGAAAGCAATCGTCACTAAGAGGGAGGGGCGAATTAGTGCAATGGATAAAATCACGTCGTTTTCAGAAAAACCTTCGTACGTTGAAAACCGATTCCGGAAATATGTTAGATTGAAAGCATATGAAAAAGTATTGAAGGCAGTAAGCTATTAAAGGGATTTACAATAAAGTAATAGCAATAAGTAAATGTAAACCAGAGTTTTAGAGTGGTTCGGTTAAACGTGACCTACATCCACTTTCGGCTTCCTCCACCGACGAGGTCACCGACGTCAACTAGAGGCCTTCCTTTAATAGGCGAAGGCCAACCACCCTTTTATAGTTTCACTCATTTTGACGGGCTTAGGAGACAACCCTTATAGATTTTTCACTTCTCTCTTGAATGATCAAAACTTGGAAGAAAAGAGAGAGAAGAACTTTTGGTCTTTTACAACACTTTTAAGCTCTCAAAATCTCAGAATAAATACTAAGTTTCGGTGTCCTTTCATGCATGAAAGGGTGGGGTTTATATAGGCCCCAAACTGGTTTGAATTTGGAGCTCAAAAATGTCATCTCCTGGAATTCCGGGGTCCTGGTGGTACTACCGCTTGACAGAGCTCAGGCGGTACCACCGCCTAGCCTCACTTGGAGACCGAGCCCAAGCGGTGCCACCGCTTGACATGGGCGGTTCCACCGCCCAGCTTTCCTGGGAGATTGAGCTCCTAGGCGGTGCCACCACCGGCCAGAAAATCTGGGTCCGAATGGGCTAATCTATTCGACCCAATTTGGGTTTGTCAAGGGCCCAATTGCCCCAAGATTAAGTTAATGGGATCATCTCCCATTTCTAACTTAATCATCATGCTAACTATGATATTTTTAAGACATTTACTGCAACTTGCTCTGGTGCGTCAATCTCTTCTTCCGGCGAACTTTCGGCTAACATCCGACGAACCCTCGGCGATGCTCCAGCGGACTTTCGGCAAACTCCTGGACTTGCGACGATCCACTTGGTGAGTTTTGATGAGCTTCTTTGGCAAGCTCCTAGACTTCTCGGATTTGTTCCCGCATAACTTCTGACGACCGTCCGGACTTCCGTCGAACTCTCAACCCCCAACATGATCATAGTCTTGACTCCGGTGCAACTCCTACTGCATGTCTTACTTTCATCATGTTAAATCTCGTATTTTGATGATAAAACCACTTGATATGTGTTTATGATTTAATCTGCGTTTTGAGTGACGTAGAATGCTTCGATCAGGATGAGACAATTAAAGCAGGAAAATCATGTTGTGCTGGAGGAACATGTCAGAAGATTGGACGTCAGGCCGGTGGATCGGTCGATGTATCGACAGAAGGCTTTGGGCCGTGAATTCGGGCATCGGGCCAAGAAGAGCCGACATTGTGCCAAGAATATCGGAGTTGCGAAGTCAACTGGCCGATTGGGCAATAGGCCACAAGAGAGGACGATGTGCCGAAGAATCGGACGAAGCGTCGAGAGACCAATGACATGATCGGACAACGTGATTAATGCTTAGTATTAATTGTCTAGATCGAAGTATGTTTTACATGTGCAAGATTAACTACGATAGTAAGGCATAAAGCAAAATGAAGTCCCGGAGTCAAGGATGCAATCACATTGGGAATTCGAGAGTTCGTCGGAAGTCCGGACGTTCGTCGGAAGTTCTGGAGGAACCAGCCGAGAAGTCTCGGAGCTTGCTAGAGAAGCTTGTCGGTACTCACCAAGAAGATCGTCGTGAAGTCCAAGAGCATGCTGGGAGTCCGTCGGAGCATCGCCGAGGGTTCATCGAATGTTTGCCGGAAGTTCGTCGGAAGCTCGCTGGAAGAATAGACATAGTGACTTGTTTAGCTTAGCAAATGTCTTAGGATTTTGTAATTAGCACGTAATTGGGCTTGGATTTGGGCTAACCCAATTAGGGGTCAGCTAGGCCCATGTAAAAACTGTGTTGGGCCCAATAAGAAGCCCAAACAATGCCCAAAGAAGTCTCATCGTCGTGGCACAGTCTTTGAGACTGTGTCAGGCGATGGTATCGCCAGTCTGGGCGGTTGTACCGCCCTTGGCAGGGTGCCAGGTGGTGGTACCGCTAGTCTGGGTAATGGTACCACCTAGCACAGCCCCCTAGGCGGTGGTACCGCCAGACCTAGGCGGTGGTACCGCCCAACTCATGCGATGGTACCGCCCATCGCAAGCGGTGGAACCGCCTATACCCGGGGAACCCGAGATGGGAAAGATTTAGGCTCCAAGTTTGAATCAACTTGAAGCCTATAAATACCCCTCCCATCCCTGGTTAAAGAACACAAGCACAGAGCATTCAAAAGTGAGAAAACTCTACTGTAATCTCTTTAGAATCCTCCTCCTTGAGTCTAAGTGTTAGAATAGCTTAAGAGGAGAGTGAGTGCTTGTAAGGGTTATCTCCTAAATCTGGTAAAAGAAGAAGAGGGGTGTAAGAAGGAGTTGGTCTTCGCCTATTGAAGGAAGACCTCTAGTGGATGCTAGTGGCCTCGACAGAAGAGGAATAGGAGGAGTGGATGTAGGTTACGATTGACCGAACCACTATAAACTGCCGTCTTCTCTGGTTTGCATTTACTCTCTAATGTTTATCTTTACTACAAACCTCTTCAATAGCTTACTACCTTCTATTCATTTATGAATGTGTTTCAAAGTTAAGTTTCTGAAATCGGTTTTATGTTGGAAATGGTTTTATCGTACGAAAGTTTTTAAACCGTCGTTATCTTACCGCTGCACTAATTCACCCCCCCCCCCCCCCCTCTTAGTGCTCTTGATCCTAACACATCGTAGTTAATCCTACACACTTATCTCAACATATGGATTAGATAACAAATGACAATTGACTTCATCATCAAAATCTGAGATTCAACAAACCTTTTACAACCCTCGTTTACCAAGTATCCCTCTCACACCTCCCTTAGAACTCTCTCTAAACTTTGGGAGGAGGGAACTCAACTTTCTAAGGTTTATAATTTTAGAATCATAGAGTTTTGCTCAATATTTCTTGCTTATCCATGCAGGAATAGCTGGGGTATTTATAGGCCCCAAATAGATTTAAATTTGTAGCCCAAAATTCAAACCTCTGAAATTTCAGGGTACGGGCGGTACCACAACCTACAGTCTGACACTGGGCGGTACCACCTTCCAGTCTGGTGGTACTACTGCCTAGAAGACTATGTTGGGCGGTACTGATACTAGGGAGGGTAAAAATGTAGAATGGATTTTGAAATAAAATCGATAGAACAATTGTTCAGATAGAAAATGTCACATAAGACAAGGAACGAACTTTTGACGAAACTTTGATAAAAATGAAAAATAGCTTACCACCAAGTTTAAAATCAAAAGGGATATAAAGAGATTACCACCCTAATGATAATAAACAAGGATACAAAACTGAAAGCGAAAGACTCACTACTTAAGGACGCATCCAAGAGATACGGAGTTCAAAAGAGCACTCCAAGAGAGCTTCTGCCAATATCCTCAGTTTCTAAAACCCTTTCTAAGCCCTAAACATGAAAATAAATACTAGTGCATGAAATAACCCTTCATGCATAGGGAATTTCGAAATTAAGTGCTTTATAGCTATCAACCACCTCCTTTAATGTATTCCTTAGCCATGAAGAAAAGCACCATGACACAGCTTTACCTTTGTGCAGGGAATATGCTGATGAGCTGTTTTATCTGAGTTGACTAAGTTGAAGATTATGGGGTAATATTGTTGGCTAAAAAAATATCATATTATCAGCATAGTCCATATGAACAAATTGTAGCAAATTAGATACTCCTATGTCAGGTACCACCGCCTGACACAATCTCGAAGACTATGCCACGATGGTTTCACCTATTTGGTTATTGTTTGGGCGTTTCTCTTGGCCCAACCAGCCTAAACTTGGGCCCAACTATCCCCTAATTAGGTTGGCCCAATTCTAATCTTAATTATGTGCTAAATATGAATTTTAAGATATTTACTAAGCTAAATAGAGTCCATAAGTCAAGTTTTCTTTCGGCGAGCTTCCAACGATCTTTCGGCGAACTTCCGACGATCTCTCGGCAATGTTCCAGCGGACTCCCGGCAAGCTCCTAGACTTCACGATGATCTTCTTGGCGAGTTCTGACAAGCTTCTTTGACAAGCTCCAAGACTTCTCAGTTGGTTCTGGTAGAACTTCTGATGAACATCCGGATGAACTCTTGAACTCCCAACGAAATTGCGTTCTTGACTCTGGGACTTCATTTTGCTTTATGCCTTGCTATCGTAGTTAATCCTGCATATGTACAAACACACTTCGATCTAGACAATTAATACTAAGCATGAATCATGTTGTCCGACATGTCATTGGTCCATCGACGCTTCGTTCGATTCTTCGGCGCATCATCTTCTCTTGCGACCTATTGCCCAATCGGCCTATTGACTCTGCAACTCTGATATCCTTGGCATAATATCCACTCTTCTTGGCCCGATGCCCGAACTCATGGCCCAAAGCCTTCTATCGACACGTCGACCGATCCTCTGGCTCGATGTCCAATCTTCTGACATTTTCCACCAGCCCAATATGATTCTTCTTGCTTTAATTGTCTCAACCTGATTGAAGCATCCTGTGTCACTCAAAATGTAAATCAAATCATAAACACTTATCAGTTGGTTTTCATCATCAAAATACAAGATTCAATAATTTCCCCCTTTTTGATGATGACAACCAATTGATGACGGAGTTAACCTTAACTCCCCCTATAAATATGCCATATTGATAAAACCTTGAATTCAAACTAAATTCAAGTCATTGCAAATTTCATCATGAATATTTGTAACACGTCATCATGCATAACATGATCATACTTCTCCCCCTTTGTCATCAACGAAAAGGAGAAGTCTAACTATCAAATGTTTGAGATATCCAATGTCAAACATTGCATTATCATCATGCAATATGTAAGCTAGAAAATTTAGCAAGTGTTACATCATGCAAGCTAGCAAAAATTTTGAGTTTTGCAAGTTCATAAATTTTGCTAGATGTGCAAGTTTAGCATATTTGTTTTGTAATGTTTAAGCTAGTAAGTGTTTGAAAGAGAAAGCAAGTTTTGCAACATACAAACTAGCAACAATTTAGAGTTGTGCAAGTTTATAAATTTGCTTTTCTTTATAATGTGTAAGAGAGCATATTTTTGCATCTTCTTGAGATTACAAGCTAGTAATTCTCAGTGATGTTTAAGATAGCAATTTCTTCTCTTTTGAGAAGTGCGATTATTTTTGCTTCCTTTGCAGAAATGTAAGCTAACAAAATATTACATCATTTTACAATATGGAAGCTAACAATTTAAGATGTTCAAGAAGCAAGTTCTTTCTCTCTCTTTTTTTGTTTTGTTTTTTGAGAAGTGCAATTTTTTGCTTTCTTCTTGAATTATGTGAGCTAGCATCTTTTATCTCCCCCTTTGTCATTATCAAAAAGAAGGGAAGACCCTTTATATAAATTTTCAGATTATGACAAAGGTAAATAACAAAGATTAAAAATCAAGTCATGAATGTCAAAATAAATTTTTTATCATGAATATTTCATCATTGCATGCATCATTATCATGAGTTGAAGTATTACAGGCATAATACCATATCACCATTCATAATTATATCAATATGTAATTATTATTTTAATTATAAAAAAATAAGTCATAGTATTGCATGCATTCATATCATCACATGAAGAATATCAAGAAGAATTTGGTGATGAGATACACTTCATGAATACAAGGAATTTTATATAATAAAATTCAAGTCATAAACTTTAAAAGGTGTCACGTAGCATATCATGGTTTATTGGAATAAGTATTCTTTTTAGTGAATAACAAAAAAAATAGTAGAAGAACAAGATCACAATTCATGCATATCAATAGATATGATTCACTTTGATAAATCTCATTTTTAGTAAATAACAAAAAAGACATGGGAGTTCAAAAACAAGATCTTAATTCATAAAAAAGTTCAAATCTTATTTGAAATAATTACTTTTGTGAGCCACGAAATAGGTCCAAGTATATCTACTATAGTCATTTACAATTACGAAGGCATATTTGCTTCCTCCTAGACTCGTTGTGTCAATTGATTCAAATAAGTCCAAATGGATCGATTACAATGGTCTAGTGGTGCTAATTTGATTTTTTTGTTTGAAACTAGTTTTTAATTATTTTCCTAGTTGACAAGCATCACACACTTTGTCCTTAATAAACTTCATATTGGGAATCCCTCGTACTAACTCTCTAGATGAAATCTTAGATATTAGTTTCATACTTGCATAGCCTAATCTCCTATGCCAAAGCCAAGCATCATTATTTAAAGTGGAAAAGTATATTTTATTATTAAGTTCATCAAGGTTGATAGCGTAGACATTATTTTGTTTTAAGGCAATCATTGATATATTATTATTTAGTTTTTCAATAATGCACACATTAGATTCAAATCTAACGATGTAACCTTTATCACATAATTGATTAATACTTAAGAGATTATGTTTTAATCCATCAACTAGCAACACATCATTAATTGAAAAACTTAATTTGTTACCTATGATTCCCTTGCCAATGATTTTACCTTTGTTGTTGTCTCCGAAGGTAACGTACCCTTCTTCTTTGCTAGTAAGCATAGAGAAATGAGATGGATCACCGGTCATATGCCTTGAGCATCCACTATCAAGATACCATCTCTTTCTCCTAGCTTGTGAGTTTGTCTACAAAAGAGGATGGTATTTATATACTCATTTGATTTTGGGTGCCTCAAAAATTGATCTACTAATTTTGTCATTCATCATTGAATTATCTATAGTTCCTTTAGGAACCCATATAAACTTATATGGAGTAATTTTCTTAAATGAACATTTGTAAATAATATGTCTGGATTTACAACAAAAGTTACATTTTTAATGAGGTGAAATATGTAATGTGGGTGCTCTAATGAAGGTAGTAGTGTTTTGGTGAGATCTTCTTACAAAACCAATTCCACTTCTATTTGTGATGTGACCCTTGTTTGCAAGGATCATGTCCAAGCCTTTGCTACCGACCTTAAACTTGTTTAAGGTCTCTTTAAGTAGCAAAATTTTATTTTTTATTGCTTCTAATTATTCACACTTAGAGCATGGAGGAGATTGAAGACTATCAAGCCTATTTTATAGTAAGACATGCTCTTTCTTTAATGGATTGAACTTCTTACTAATAGTTCTACACTCATCAAATAATTCGTGAAAAGCGATAGAAAGTTCATTGAAAGATAAATCTTTATTAATTAAATCACATACCTCTTTTCCTAAAGCCATTAGTGCGAAGTTTGCCTCCTCTTTGTTGCTAGCTTCTTCATTCTCAAAATCACTTGAATCATCCCAAGTCGCTTTTAACGCTTTCTTCTTCTTCGGTTGCTTCTTTTTGGCTTGGGGGCATTCATTTTTTAAGTGCTCTGGCTTCTTCCATTCGTAGCATATTACTTGGTCCTTTTTATGTTCAAGTTTGTTTTTGGTGTTATTTTTAAATTTGTTCTTTGTTATAAATTTTTAAAATTTTTGAGTTAAAAGTGCAATGTCATCGTCACTATCCTCATCACTTGGTGTTCCTTTCAAGTGGTCTTCTTATGTTGTAAGTGCCATATCCTTCTTGTTCTTTGGAAGGGGGTTCTCGAGCTCTTCATGAGCATGTCATATCATTTTGTAGGTCATTAGAGACCCAATAAGTTCTTCGAGAGGAAATGTTTTAAGGTCCTTAGCCTCTTGAAGGGATCTGAAAATTTTAGTTACTAGTTCAAAGTTAGAAAAATCTTTACCAAGAGCTTTGAGTCTGTTGATGATATCCGTGAAATGGGTATACATGTCTCTAATGGACTCATTTGGTTTCATCCGGAAAAGTTCATAAGAATGTTGATTTTAGACTCTTTCACTCGGCTAGTGCCTTCATGAGTGACCTCAAGAGTTCTCCAAATATCAAAAGCCAAGTCACAAATCGAAACACGATTAAATTCATTTTTGTTAAGTGCACAAAATAAGGCATTTATAGCCTTTGCGTTTAAAGTAAAAACCTTATTCTCTGATTCATCCCATTCGCTCATCAGAAGAGAAGATTTTTTAAATCCATTTTCGACAATAGTCCAAAGCTCAAAATCCATAGAAATAAGAAAGATCCTCATATGAATCTTCCAATACGTGTAATCCGACCCATTAAACATAGGCGGACGTGTAATAGAGTGACCCTCTTGCATGCTGGAGTAAGCCATCTCTCTTGGGTGTTAAACCAAATATGAGAGTGAGCCTAGCTCTAATACCAATTGTTAGGATCGGAGCGGCATTAAAAGGGGGGGTGAATTAGTGCAGCGGATTAAAACTCGTAAGTTTAAAATTGATTTCATAAATGTGTAGAGATTTTGATTCGACGAAGAATGACTTAGTAAAGATAGCTCGAGTAAAGGAAGTTAAGAATAGGGAGATAAAAACCAAAAGTTTGCTACTAAGTAAATAAGTGTTTCAGAAAGTTATACACTCACACATTCAAGGATCACCACAATTTAAAGTGGTTCGGTCAAATGACCTACATCCATTTGTGAAGCCTTCTTCGATGAGGCTCCCAACTTCCACTAGCAAATCACTTTGAAGGGGAAGGACCAAATATCCCTCTTACAACCTTTTTACAAGAGGTTCACACTCTTACAGATTTTTCAAAGAGAAAGAGGGAGGTGAACACTTAAGCTATTGAAAACAATACTTTGCTAAAGCTTTTTCTCAATTTATAACTTCTCAAAAATGTATATTCTATGCTAAGAATTGAGGGGTATTTATAGACCCTAAGAGGATTCAAATTTAGGTTCTAAATTTGAATTACTTTTGGGTTCCCGGAGCTGGTGGTGCCATCACCTGTCAATGTCACATTAACTATGTACTGGCGGTGCCACCGCGCGACCTTTCGGGTTTTAGGCCGTGCCACCGCCCGACCTTGCGGGTCACTGGTTGGGCTCCAAATTTGGCCCAAATCAGTTCAAATTCGGGCCCAATTGGCCCCTAACCAGGTTATAAGATTAACCCTTAATCATAACCTTAATTACATGTAAACTACGAAATTAAAACATAGTCCTAAGCAAATTTTTAACCGGCAACGTCGAGTTTCCTTCCGGCGAGCTTTCCGATGAACTTCCGGCGTACTTCCGATACACCCTCGGATTTCTTCCAACGAACTCCCAACAGGCTCTCGGTCTTGTGGCGAGTTCAACGAGTCTTTGGCAAGTATCCAAACCTTCTCGGTGATCTCCGTGAACCTCCGACGATCTTTCCGGTGGACTTCCGAAAACTTCGGCAAGTCCCCAATTCCTTCTCGATTGGTTCTGACAATACTTCCGATGATTCTTCGGACTTTCGACGGACTCTCGAACACCTATCGAACTTGACTCCGGTTGACTTGCTTTATGTCTTCAAGCTATCGTAATTAATCCTACACACTTAACTCAATAATATGGATTAGATCAATTAACCCATCAATTGACTTCATTATCAAAATCCGAGATTCAACATCAATTTGTGTGATTGACTTTATATTAACATTCCCAAATATTTGTTCTTATGTCAAAACCATGCATCAACGTTTAAAACGAAAAGATCAAAAATCATCAAGATCAAAAAGTGTAACACATAATTCCAAAACATATTATTTTAATCATTACTTCAGGTTCTCATGCATAAAAATCATCAAGCATGATACAAATATTTATTTTCAAAACATTCATCATGATTAAGGCATACAAGCCAAAGAAATCATTAAATATAAAGCACATTCATCAATCATGGTTTCATTGAGCATAAGGCATTTTCTAACAAAATCGAAAAGCAATACGAAAATTAGCATGATTACATATTATTGTTTCTTAAACACATATAGCATGATTTCATAAGGCATATTTAATCAAAATCATTTTGTTTGTTTATCATAAAATATATAATTTTCATGATCATTACTAGAGGGATAAGCATGATTCCTAAAATTTTATTTTTAGCATTTTCATTACATTAAAAAATTCTTAAACTAAATTAAAAATAACTCATGCAAATCATCATGTAATTTCGAAATAAACTAAGGGCATTTTGATTACCTCATTGTCGAAAGCCGTTAAGGCGTAGTTTGCCACTTCGCCTTTGGTTTTTTTTTCTTCTTCGGATGAGCTTGATTCGTCCTAAGGTGCTTCCTTCTTCTTGTGTTCATAGCAAGTAGCTGTGTTCTTATTAAGTTTATTTTTGTTTTTGTTTGTTGTTTCATGAACTTTTTAAATTTCATGATGAGGTCAAGTTCACCATCACTTGAGCTTATGTTCGAGTGGTATTCAATTATTCTATTTCTCAAATACTTCTTATTTTTTCGAAGGTTGTTCTTGAGTTCTTTACGTGCATTGCACGTAATTTCATAGGTCATCAAAGACCCTATAAGTTTTTCAATTGGAAAATGGTTCAAATCTTTTGATTTTTGTATTACCATTTTTTTTTATTCCTAATTTTTGGAAAGTTATCTTAAGATCTTGTTAACAAGTTCAAAATCTAAAAAAGTTTTACCAAGAGCTTTTAAACCATTGACGATATCGGTAAAATGGGTGTACATGTCTCCAATGGTTTCACTTGGTTTCATATGAAAAAGTTCAAAATCATACATCACAAGATTAACTTTAAACTCTTTAACTCTATACATGCCTTCGTGTGTGATTTTAACGATGTGCCAAATATCGAAAGCCATTTCGCAAGTAGAAACCCGATTAAATTTGATTTTATCTAAGGCGCAAAATAGAGCATTCATAGCTCTAGAATTTAAAGAAAATGTCTTCTTCTCCAAATCATTCCTATAGATCATTGGAAGAGAAGACCTTCGAAAACCATTTTCCATAATATTCCATAGATTAAATCCAAAGAAAGTAAGAAAACTCTCATTTGAGTTTTTCAATAAGTGTAGTCCGTCCCATTGAACAAGGGAGGACGAATGAGAGAAAGTCCCCCTTAATAGCCGAAAAGAGCCATTTCTCTTGGGTGTTAAACCAAATGAGAAATACAAGACTCTAATACCAATTGTTAGGAGAGGGGTTGGTACTAAGGGGGGGGTGAATTAGTGCAATGGTAAAAATTACGTCGATTCAAAACTTCGTTGCGATTAAATCCATTTCCGACAAAAAAATCATTTCGTAAAGGTATTAACTTTGAAAGTATATGGAACAACATAGTGGATGTAAAGCAAGTAAAGTGGTTTATAGTAAAGTAAATTGCATAAGAGAAATGCAAACTAGATTTTTATAATGGTTCGGTCGTCGTGACCTACATCCACTTCACCGATTCCTCTTTCGTTGAAACCACCGGCATCCACTATCGGTCTTCTTTCAATAGGTGAAGACCAACTATCCTTTTACACCTCTCTTCTCCTTTTCACAAGTTTAAGAGATAACATTTTATAACCCTCTTTTATAAGGTATCCCTCTCATACCTCCCTTAGAACTCTCTCTAAGCTTTGGGAGGAGGGAACTCAACTTTCTAAGGTTTACAACTTTAGAATCATATGGTTTTGCTCAATATTTCTTGCTTATCTATGCAGGAATAGCTAAGGTATTTATAGGCCCCAAATGGATTCAAATTTGGAGCCCAAAATTCAAACCCTTGAAATTTCAGAATATGAGCGGTACCACCACCTACAGTTTGACACTGGGTGGTACCACCACCCAGTCTGGCGGTACCATCACTTAGAAGATTGTGCTGGGCGGTACCATCGCTTGGCATAGTCTCGGAGATTGTGCCATGATGGTTTTACCTGTTTGGTCAATGTTTGGGCCTTTCTCTTGGCCCAACCAGCCGAAACTTAAGCCCAATTGTCTCCTAATTGGGTAGGCCCAATTCTAATTTTAATTATATGCTAACTATAAATTTTAAGACATTTACTAAGCTAAACAAAGTCCGTAAGTCAAGTTTTCTTCCGGCAAGCTTTCGGTGATCTTTCGGCAAACTTCTGACGATCTCTTGGCAATGTTCTAGCAGACTCCCGGCAAGCTCCTGGACTTTACGATGATCTTCTTGGTGAGTTTCAATGAGCCTCTTTGGCAAGCTCTAAGACTTCTCAGTTGGTTCTGGTAGAACTTCCTATGAACGTTCGGACGAACTCTAGAACTCCCAACGAAATCGCGTTCTTGACTCCGAGACTTCATTTTGCTTTATGCCTTGCTATCATAGTTAATCCTGCACATGTAAAAACAAACTTCGATCTAGACAATTAATACTAAGGATGTCATTGGTCCTTCGACGCTTCGTCTGATTCTTTAGCCCATCGTCTTCTCTTGTGGCCTATTGCCCAATTGGCCAGTTAATTCTGCAACTCCGATATCCTTAGCGTAATATCCACTCTTCTTGGCCCAATGCCGGAACTCATGGCCCAAAGCCTTCTATTGATACGTCGACCAATCCTCCGGCTCGACGTCCAATCTTCTGACATGTTTCACCGGCCCAACATGATTCTTCCTACTTTAATTGTCTCAACCTGATCGAAGCATCTAACATCACTCAAAATGTAAATCAAATTATAAACACTTATTAATTGGTTTTTATCATCAAAATATAAGATTCAACAGGTATCAGGCGGATTCAGGCTTAAAGCACTAGAAAACAGTAAGTTTTTCCTTGAGTACTTGAGAAGGACTAAGGATTTTTTACTGATATAAGGAGTTAGTAGCCTCAGGGTTGAAGGTTACATGGACTCGAGTTTCTAGTCCGATGTCGATGATAGTAAGTTTAATTCGGGATATATGCTCACCTTGAATGGTGAAGTAGTATGTGCTGGAAGAGTTTCAAGCAATATACTACTGTTGATTTGACCATAGAGGCAGAGTACATTATTGTAGCAAATGCAGCAAAGGAGGGAGTCTGGCTGAAAAAGTTTATCACATATTTGGGAGTCATGCCATGTAGCGAGAAGCCGATTCCCTTATATTGCGACAACAATGGGGTGATTACTCAAGCAAAGGAATGTTGAATCTCAGATTTTGATGTTGAAACCAATTGATAAGTGTTTATGATTTGATCTGTGTTTTGAGTGATGTAGGATACTTCGATCAGGGAGAGACAATTAAAGTAGGAAGAATCATATTGGGCTAGTGGAACATGTTAGAAGATTGGACGTCGAGCTAGAGGATCGATCGATATATCAACAGAAGGCTTCGGGCTATGAGTTCGGGCATTGGGCCAAGAAGAGCGGATATTGTGCTAAGGATATCGGAGTTACGAAGGTCAACTGGTTGATTGGGCAATAGGCCGCAAGAGAGGACGATGCGCCGAAGAATCGGACGAAGCGTCGAAGGACCAATGACATGCTGGACAACATGATTCAAGCTTAGTAATAATTATTTAGATTGAAGTGTGTTTTTATATATGCAGAATTAACTACGATAGCAAGGCATAAAGCAAAATGAAGTCCCAAAGTCAAAAACGTGATTTCGTTGGGAGTTCGAGAGTTCGTCGGAAGTCCGGACGTTCGTCAGAAGTTTTGTCAGAACCAACTGAGAAGTCTTGGAGCTTGCCAAAGAAGCTCATTGGAACTCGCTAAGAAGATCATCGTGAAGGCTAGGAGCTTGTCGGGAGTCCGTTGGAACATTGCCGAGAGATCGTCGGAAGTTCGCCGGAAGCTTGCCGGAATAAACTTGACTTACGGACTTGTTTAGCTTAGTAAATGTCTTAGATTTCATAGTTAGCACATAATTGGGATTGGAATTGGGCCAACCCAATTAAGGCTAGTTGGGCCCATGTAAGGACTGTGTTGGGCCCAATGAAAGGCCCAAACAGTGACCCAAGAGGTGGTACCGTCATGGCACAGTCTCCGAGACTATATAAGGTGGTGGTACCACCCAGACACAACCTCCGAGAGGCTGTAGGTGGTGGTACCGCCAGTTTGGGTGGTGGTACCACACAGTGTTAGGCAGTGGTCTTGCTAGATTGGGTGGTGGTACCGCCTAGTGTCAGAACTGCTAGGCGGTGGTACCGCCAACACTCGAGAAATCCGGGATGAGATATTTTAGGCTCCAAGTTTGAATCCACTTGAAGCCTATAAATACCCCTCTTATCCCTGGTTAAGATATATAAGCATAAAGAATTTAAAAAGAGAAAAACACTATTGTAATCTTTTGTGAGAATCCTCCTCTTCTAGTCTAAGTGTTAGAATAGTTTGAGAGAGGAGTGAGTGCTTGTAAAGGTTGTCTCCTAAACCTGTGAAAATGAGAAGATGGGTGTAAAAGGATAGTTGATCTTCGTCCGTTGAAAGAAGATCAATAGTGGATGTCGGTGGCCTCGACGGAGGAGGAATCGGGAGTGGATGTAGGTCACGACGATTGAACCACTATAAAACTCAGTTTGCATTTATATTTGAGCAATTTACTTTTATAACAATCTGCATTTCCTCTTTACTATGCTTTTACTACTCCTACACTCGCATATGCTTCCAAGTTAAGATCTTTACGAAACGATTTTCGTCGGAATCAGTTTTAATCGAAACGAAAGGTTTTAAACCGACATTTTTACCACTGCACTAATTCACCCCCTCTTAGTACCGACTCTTTCCTAACAAGGAACCCATGTCTCATTAGAAGTCTAAGCACATTCTGAGGAGGTTTCACCTGATCAGAGAGATCTGACCCGAGGAGATGTTGCAATGGAAAGAGTTCCATCCGAAGATAACATCGCGGATCCACTAACAAAATCATTGTCTCATATTGTCTTCGAGCATCACTGGGGTCTGATGGGGATCAAACATATAAGTAATTGGCTTTAGGTTAAGTGGAAGATTGGTAGTCATAGGTGCACTGTAAGCCAATCACGTGAGTGATGGCACGTGTGACATAATACACATTCTTTTTACTTATTATATTTTGATATTTTATCACTTTATATTGCTTGTAGCATATATATATATATATATATATATATATATATATATATATATATATATATATATATATATATATATATATATTGTGATGTCCATAGATTAGTGCAATGAGAATTGGATCATGATGAGATCACTATTAGGATTAAGAATGACACTAAGAGGGGGGAGGGGGGGGGGGGATAGGGTGAATTAGTGTAGCAGATAAAAATGACAAATTTAATCGATTTCAAAAAATTTTGTATGATAAAACTCTTAGTTCGACGAAAACCATATTGAAATATCGTTTGACTTGAATAAGTTTGTAAGTGAGTAGAGAAGAGGGGATTGAATAATTTACAATGAAGTAAAGTGAAATGTAGCAAAAGTAAAGTATGCACTAAGAAAAGAACACACTAATTTTTAGTGGTTCGGTTGTCCGACCTACGTCCACTCCAGATTCCTCCTCCGTCGAGGTCACTAGCGTCCACTAATGGTCTTCCTTTCATAAGCGAAGACCAATCACCTCGTTTCAATGCTTTCTCCTTTTCACGAGTTTAGGAGATAATTCTTACAAGCCTCACACTTTTTCTTGGATGATTGCAAAACTAAAGAGAGAGAGGAGAAGGCCTCTTTGCACTTTTACAACACTTTTACACCCTCACACTTAAATATTTTTTTACACTTTGATTGTCCTTTCATGCAGAAAAGGGTGAGGTATTTATAGGCCCCAATGACTTTAAAATTAGAGTAAAAAAGTGTCTTATCCTGGGTTTCCGAGGTATTGGCGGTAACCGGTACCACCGCTTGTGATGGCGGTACCACCGCTTGTGATGGGCGGTACCATCGCTTGTAACACTAACACTAGGCGGTACCATCACTTGCAGCACTAACACTGGGCGGTACCACCACCCAGTCTGCTAATACTACCACCTGATAGAGCCTTGGAGATTGAGCTCTGATAGTACCATCGACTGATAGAGCGGTACCACTGCCTAGCAGTAACAACTACCCACGATGCCATCGCCTGACAGTAATAACTATTGATGATCCCACCACCCAATTTGGGCGGTACCATCACCTAAGCTTCTTGGAGACTGATCATTGGGCAGTTCCACCACCCTAGTCTAGTGGTGCCATTGCCGGATAGGGTTCAGCAACCTGGTTGGGCCTTGAATCTAGCCCAAACTAGTCCAATTACAGGCCCAACCCTTAACACGTTTAATGAGATTACCTCCCAAACCTAAGCCTAATTATGTGCTAACTATAATTTTTAAGGCATACACTAAACAAAACAAGTCCGGTAAGTTTAGGTTTCTTTCAACGAGCTTCCAATGATCTTCCGGTGGACTTTTGACGATCTCTCGACAATCTTCTAGTGGACTCCCGATAAGCTCTTGGACTTCCGATGATCTTCTTAGTGAGTTCCGATGAGTTTCTCGGCCAATTCCGATAGCACTTCTGACGAACCTCTAAACTCCTGACGAACTCTTAAACTCTCAACGAATTCTCGATCTTGACTCCGACACTTCGTTTTGCTTTATGCCTTGATCGCTATCGTAGTTAATCCTGCACACTTTTCTCAATATATAGATTGGATCAAATAATTTATCAATTAATTTCATCATCAAAATATGAGATTCAAGCATTCATGATATATTTCAAGTATCTACGATACATATGATGCTTATGTGATATATTTTGATTTTTTTAAGTATTTACGATGTATTTGACAATACCAATCACATTTCAAGCATTCGTAAAACATTCAAGCATTTACGATACAATATATTTTACGCATTATTTCAAATATTCATAATGCCAATTTATCATCAATTTACCATATTTCTCCCCCTTTGTCATCAACAAAAAGGAAATGAGCAATCATCTCAAGCAAAATTTGACTTATTGCGATAGGATTCTTCTTGAAAGGAAAAGAGAAGGAAAGATTCATGAATAGTGCATATATCAAGAAGAATTGAAATATTGAAAGTTCATGAATATCCGTCAATAAAATTCGTTTCTTATTAAAAATTCACAAGAGTGAAATCCATGAAAGATGTATTTGTCAATGAAATCCATGAAGTGAAGAAACTAAGTATATCAAAAATCATTAAGTGATGGAGCAGGGTATGTAGTAATTGATACTAAGTAAATTGAAATTCTAGATTTCATGAAAGCTTTAGTTTACAAAGTAAAATAATCATGAGCTTATTATGAAAAATCGAGAAAAGTCCGGAAAATGAAATCCATGAAAGATGTATTTGTCAATGAAATCCATGAAAGATGTATTTGTCAATGAAATCCATGAAAGATGTATTTGTCAATGAAATCCATGAAAGATGTATTTGTCAATGAAATCCATGAAAGATGTATTTGTCAATGAAATCCATGAAAGATGTATTTGTCAATGAAATCCATGAAAGATGTATTTGTCAATGAAATCCATGAAAGATGTATTTGTCAATGAAATCCATGAAAGATGTATTTGTCAATGAAATCCATGAAAGATGTATTTGTCAATGAAATCCATGAAAGATGTATTTGTCAATGAAATCCATGAAAGATGTATTTGTCAATGAAATCCATGAAAGATGTATTTGTCAATGAAATCCATGAAAGATGTATTTGTCAATGAAATCCATGAAAGATGTATTTGTCAATGAAATCCATGAAAGATGTATTTGTCAATGAAATCCATGAAAGATGTATTTGTCAATGAAATCCATGAAAGATGTATTTGTCAATGAAATCCATGAAAGATGTATTTGTCAATGAAATCCATGAAAGATGTATTTGTCAATGAAATCCATGAAAGATGTATTTGTCAATGAAATCCATGAAAGATGTATTTGTCAATGAAATCCATGAAAGATGTATTTGTCAATGAAATCCATGAAAGATGTATTTGTCAATGAAATCCATGAAAGATGTATTTGTCAATGAAATCCATGAAAGATGTATTTGTCAATGAAATCCATGAAAGATGTATTTGTCAATGAAATCCATGAAAGATGTATTTGTCAATGAAATCCATGAAAGATGTATTTGTCAATGAAATCCATGAAAGATGTATTTGTCAATGAAATCCATGAAAGATGTATTTGTCAATGAAATCCATGAAAGATGTATTTGTCAATGAAATCCATGAAAGATGTATTTGTCAATGAAATCCATGAAAGATGTATTTGTCAATGAAATCCATGAAAGATGTATTTGTCAATGAAATCCATGAAAGATGTATTTGATTTGTAAGCCTAAAAAGTAAATTAGTTCACACATTAAACTCATTTCAAACTATTAGCTCATACTTTTGGCAAACGATTCACATAAGAATTCATTTGTGAACCAAAAATAATATTATCAATATAAATTGGAACAACAAGAAAGTCATTTTTCAAAATTTTTAATAAATAATATAGTATCGACATTGCCTTTAGAGAATTATTTTGGATAAGAAATGAGCTAAGTCTTTCATACCAAGTCGTCGGGGTTTGTTTTAATCCATAGAGAGCTTTAGTGTAACTTAAACACATGATTAGGAAAAAGAGAGTTCTCAAATCCAGGTGGTGGTTAACATACACTTCTTCAGAAATAAAGCTATTAGGAAAGTGCTCTTGACATCATTTGAAATAACTTAAAATTATTACTACCAGCATAGGCCAGAAGCAGATCTTACTTCTTGGTATGAAACCCTTGGCCTTTAATTTAGGTCTTGTTCTAACCACGATACCAAATTCATCTTGCTTGTTTCTAAAGACCCTTTAGTACTAATAACTAATGGTCATTAGGTCTTGTAACAAGCTCCACACCTCATTTCTCTCAAATTGGTTCAAACTCTTGCTTTTATTGCAATAACCCCTGAATCATCTTTCAAGGCTTCGTATTTTACTCAATTTGAGAAAGGAAAGCAGTGTTGGCATAAAATTTTTAAGAGAAGAACGAGTTTGAACACCCTTTGATGTGTCTCATATGATGAGCTCCTTAGGATGAGCATTTACATACTTCATTCCTTAGGTAAGGATGTTTCGGGAAGAAGATTTATCAAAGTTACTAGGTTGGAGGAGAGTTTCATTCAAATTAAAGCATCAAAATTAAGATTATCATCAGAATCATTTTTTTTAAATTCAAAAACTTCATTAAAGATAACATGAATACACTCTTCTATAACCAAAGTTTTTTTATTAAAGACACGAAAGACTTTAGAAATAGAAGAATAACCAAGAAAAAATGCCTTCATCGGATTTTTGCATCAAACTTTCCTAAGGCATCTTTTTCATTAAGATAAAACATTTACAACCGAAAACTTTAAAATACAAAACATTAGGTTTTTGTTATTCCACAATTCCATAAGGAGTTTTGGACAGTAATGGTCTTACTAGAATCCTATTTATGACATGCATGTCGTATTAACGGCTTCGACTCAAAAATATTTGGGTAGGTTCTATCATTTTATATAGTTCTTACCACTTTTTTGTAAACTCTTATTTTTCTTTCTACTAAATGTTTTTGAGGATTTCTCGTAGTAGAGAAATGTGGTTGTATCCACTGATTACAAAATTTTGGAAATCACGGTTTTGGAATTCACCCACTGTGATTAATCCAAAGTGATGAAATCATAAAGCTTTTTTATTTTGAACAAGTTTACAAAACTTAGAAAAATATTTAAAACAATCACTTTTGTATGTTTAGAAGTATGTCCAAGTGTATCTACTATAATCATCTACAATTACAAAAGCGTATTTGCTATCTCCTTATTATATCAATTAGTCTAAACAAATCTATATAGATCAATTACAATGGTCTAGAGGTGCTTATTTGAATTTTTGATTTGAAACTACCTTTTATTTATTTTTCAAATTGACATGCATCGCACACATTATCTTTAACAAACTTAATGTTTGGAATACCTCTTATAAGTTCTCTAGATGAGATTTGAGAGATTAGTTTCATGCTAGCATGACCTAATCTCCTATACCAAAGCCAAGCGTCATTATTCGAAATTAAAAATATATTTTATATAGTTCTTACCATTTTTTGTAAACTCTTATTTTTTCTTTCTACTAAATGTTTTTGAGGATTTCTCGTAGTAGAGAAATTGTGGTTGTATCCACTAGATTTACAAAAATTTTGGAAATCACGGTTTTGAAATTCACCACTGTGATTAATCCAAATTGATGAAATCATAAAGCTTTTTTATTTTGAACAAGTTTACAAAACTTAGAAAAATATTTAAAACAATCACTTTTGTATGTTTAGAAGTATGTCCAAGTGTATCTACTATAATCATCTACAATTACAAAAGCGTATTTGCTATCTCCTTATTATATCAATTAGTCTAAACAAATCTATATAGATCAATTACAATGGTCTAGAGGTGCTTATTTGAATTTTTGATTTGAAACTACCTTTTATTTATTTTTCAAATTGACATGCATCGCACACATTATCTTTAACAAACTTAATGTTTGGAAATCACGGTTTTGAAATTCACCACTGTGATTAATCCAAATTGATGAAATCATAAAGCTTTTTTATTTTGAACAAGTTTACAAAACTTAGAAAAATATTTAAAACAATCACTTTTGTATGTTTAGAAGTATGTCCAAGTGTATCTACTATAATCATCTACAATTACAAAAGCGTATTTGCTATCTCCTTATTATATCAATTAGTCTAAACAAATCTATATAGATCAATTACAATGGTCTAGAGGTGCTTATTTGAATTTTTGATTTGAAACTACCTTTTATTTATTTTTCAAATTGACATGCATCGCACACATTATCTTTAACAAACTTAATGTTTGGAATACCTCTTATAAGTTCTCTAGATGAGATTTGAGAGATTAGTTTCATGCTAGCATGACCTAATCTCCTATACCAAAGCCAAGCGTCATTATTCGAAATTAAAAATATATTTTATATAGTTCTTACCATTTTTTGTAAACTCTTATTTTTTCTTTCTACTAAATGTTTTTGAGGATTTCTCGTAGTAGAGAAATTGTGGTTGTATCCACTAGATTTACAAAAATTTTGGAAATCACGGTTTTGAAATTCACCACTGTGATTAATCCAAATTGATGAAATCATAAAGCTTTTTTATTTTGAACAAGTTTACAAAACTTAGAAAAATATTTAAAACAATCACTTTTGTATGTTTAGAAGTATGTCCAAGTGTATCTACTATAATCATCTACAATTACAAAAGCGTATTTGCTATCTCCTTATTATATCAATTAGTCTAAACAAATCTATATAGATCAATTACAATGGTCTAGAGGTGCTTATTTGAATTTTTGATTTGAAACTACCTTTTATTTATTTTTCAAATTGACATGCATCGCACACATTATCTTTAACAAACTTAATGTTTGGAATACCTCTTATAAGTTCTCTAGATGAGATTTGAGAGATTAGTTTCATGCTAGCATGACCTAATCTCCTATACCAAAGCCAAGCGTCATTATTCGAAATTAAAAATATATTTTATATAGTTCTTACCATTTTTTGTAAACTCTTATTTTTTCTTTCTACTAAATGTTTTTGAGGATTTCTCGTAGTAGAGAAATTGTGGTTGTATCCACTAGATTTACAAAAATTTTGGAAATCACGGTTTTGAAATTCACCACTGTGATTAATCCAAATTGATGAAATCATAAAGCTTTTTTTATTTTGAACAAGTTTACAAAACTTAGAAAAATATTTAAAACAATCACTTTTGTATGTTTAGAAGTATGTCCAAGTGTATCTACTATAATCATCTACAATTACAAAAGCGTATTTGCTATCTCCTTATTATATCAATTAGTCTAAACAAATCTATATAGATCAATTACAATGGTCTAGAGGTGCTTATTTGAATTTTTGATTTGAAACTACCTTTTATTTATTTTTCAAATTGACATGCATCGCACACATTATCTTTAACAAACTTAATGTTTGGAATACCTCTTATAAGTTCTCTAGATGAGATTTGAGAGATTAGTTTCATGCTAGCATGACCTAATCTCCTATACCAAAGCCAAGCGTCATTATTCGAAATTAAAAAATATATTTTATTACAAAGATTATCAATGTCAATAGTGTATACATTATTTTGTTTTAGGGCAATCATAGATGTGTTTCTGTGTGTTTTTTCAATAATACAAGCATTGGATTCAAATCTAATTATGTATCCTTTATCAGACAATTAATTAATGCTCAAAAGATTATGCTTTAAGCCATCAACCAATAACACATCTTTAATCAAAAAGTTGGATTTGTTACCTATGGTTCCTTTGCTAATGATTTTACCATTGTTGTTGTCTCTAAAGGTGACATACCCTTCGTCTAGACTAGTGAGCTTAGAGAATTTAGATGAATCTTCGGTCATATGCTTTGAGCATCTACTATCAAGGTACCATCTCTTGCTCCTAGCTTGTGATGGTAAACATTTCTATAAATATGGGTGATTTTTAGGTAACCATTTGACCTTGGGTGCCTCAAAAATCGATCTACTCAATTTATCATTTTGCATGGAGTTCTTTACGGTTCCTTTAGGAACCCAAATCAATTTATATAGACTATATCTCTTAAATGGACATTTATAAGTAAAATATCCGAGTTTGTAACAAAAGTTACATTTGGTGCGGGGTGATACATATAAGGTAGGACCTTTAACAAAGGTGGTTGGATTTTGGTGAGAGCTACTCACAAATCCGATTCTACCTCTTTTATGAATGTGGCCCTTATTGGCAAGGATCATGTTCAAGGATTTGCTACCAACCTTAATCTTTTCTAGAGTTTATTTGAGTAGTAAGTTTTTCTTCTCAAGCGTCTCTAAGTGTTCACACTTAGTGCATGGAGGCAATGAACGATTATCATGCTTAAGTTTTTTAAATTCATTATTTAAAAGGGCATGTTCCATTTTCAAACAATTAAACTTTTTGCTCATTATTCTACATTCATTGAATATATCATGAAAAGCGCTCATTGAAAGATAAATTTGCATCTAATGAACCACTTATCTCATTTCCGATAGCCATTAGTGCATAGTTGGTGATTTCCTTGTTGCTTTGTTCTTCGTATTCGGAATCGCTCGAATCATCCCACGTTGCTTTGAGCATCTTCTTCTTCTTTGGTTACTTTTTTTTGACTTGGGGACATTTGCTTTTGAAATATCCCGGCTTCTTGCATTCGTAGTATATAAGTTATTCCTTCTTTGGTTTAAATTTATTTTTAGTGTCATTTTTATATTTATTTCTTTTTATGAATTTTTTGAACTTTCTTGTCAAGAGTGCCAAGTCATCATCATAGTCATCATCACTTAAACTTCCTTTCAAATGGTCTTCATGAGTTCTTCGTGTCATATCCTTCATGTTCTTTGTAAGGTTATTCTCAAGCTTTTCATGAGCATTGTAAATCATCTCATAAGTTGTTAATGACCCAATGAGTTCTTCGAGAGGAAAATTATTCAAATCATTTGCCTCTTGAATAACCGTTACTTTAGGGTCCCAACTCTTTGGAAGGGATCTCAATAATTTATTAATGAGTTCAAAGTTAAAAAAAATTTTACCAAGTGCTTTTAGATCATTGACGACATCCATAAACTGGGTGTACATGTCTCCAATGGTCTCACTTGGTTTCATCCGAAACAATTCATAAATATGGATTAAAAGATTTATTTTGGACTCCTTTACTCTACTAGTGCTTTCGTGAGTGATTTCGATTGTATGCCAAATATTGAAAGCCGTGTCACAAATAGACACTCGATTGAACTCATTTTTATCTAAAGCGCAAAATAAGAAATTCATAGCCTTAACATTTAAAGAGAAAGTCTTCTCCAACTCATTACAATCATTTATTGGAAGAGAAGATTTTTGAAAGCCGTTTTCCACCATGTTTCATAACTCAAAATCCATGGAAATTAGAAAAATCCTCATTCTAGTTTTCCAATAGGTGTAATCCATCCTATTAAACATAGGTGGATGTGTGATTGAGTGACCCTCTTGGTTACCGGCAAATGCTATATCTCTTAGGTTTCAAACCAAAATAAGAGTGACCTCACTCTGATACCAATTGTTAGGATCAAGAACGACACTGAGAGAGGGAGGGTGAATTAGTACAGTAGATAAAAATGATAAATTTAATCACTTTTGGAAAACTTTGTACGATGAAACTCTTAGTTCGACAAAAAATGTATTAAAATATCATTTGATTTGAATAAGTTTGTAAGTGAGTAGAGAAGAGGGGAATGGATAGTTTACAATGAAGTAAAGTGGAATACAACAAAAGTAAAGTATACACCAAGTGTTGAATCTCATATTTTGATGATGAAACCACTTAATATATGTGTTTGATTTAATCTGCATTTTGAGTGACGCAGGATGCTTCAATCAAGATGAGACAAGTAAAGCAGGAAAATCATGTTGAGCCGGAGGAACATGTCAGAAGATTGGACGTCGGGCCGATGGATCGGTCGACGTATTGACAGAAGGCTTCGGGCCGTAGATTCGGGCATCAGGCCAAGAAGAGCGGTATTGTGCCTAGGATATCAGACTTGCGGAGTCAACTAGCCGATTAGGCAATAGGCCATAAAAGAGGACGATGCGCCGAAGAATCGGATGAAGCGTTGAGGGACCAATGACATGCCAGACAACTTGATTAATTACTTAGGAGTAATTGTCTAGATCGAAGTTTTGCTTTATTTGTGTAGGATTAACTACGATAGCTTGAAGACATAAAGCAAGTCTACCAGAGTCAAGTTCGATAGGTGTTCGAGAGTCCGCCGAAAGTCCAAAGAATCATCGGAAGTGCTGCCGGAACCAACCGAGAAGAAATCAGGGACTTGCCGAAGTCTATTGAAGTCCGCCAAAGAGATCGTTGGAGGTTTACAGAGATCATCGAGAAGGTTCGGCTACTTGCCAAAAACTCACTGAACTCACCACAAGACCGGGAGCCTGTTGGGAGCCCACTGGAAGAAATCCGAGGGTGTATCGGAAGTCCGTCGGAAGTTCGCTGGAAAGCTCGCTGGAAGGAAACTCGATGTTGCCGGTTAAAAACCTGCTTAGGACTATGTCTTAATTTCGTAGTTCGCATGTAATTAGGGTTAGGATTAAGAGTTAATCCTATAACCCGGTTAGGGGTCAATTGGGCCCGAGTTTAGACTAGTTTGGGCCAAGTTTGGAGCCCAACCAGTGAGCTGAAATAGTCTAGGCGGTGGCATCACCCAGAACCCAAGGGATCAGGCGGTGGTACCTCCGGACTGGGCAGTGGCACTGTCCAGCACCCGAAAGGTCAAGCGGTGGTACCACCACAGATAGGCGGTGGCACCGCCAGCTCTGGGAACCTAAAGGAATTCAAAATTTGGAGCCCAAATTTTAATCCTCTTGGGGTCTATAAATACCCCTCAATTCTCAGCAGAGAATACAACCTTTTGATAAGTTAGATATTGAGATAAAGCCTTAGCAAAGTCTTTAGCAAGTCTTGTTTTCAATAGCTTAAGTGTTCACCTCCCACTTTCTTTTTGAAAATCTGTAAAGAGTGTAAACCACTTGTAAAAGGTTGTAAGAGAGGTATTTGGTCCTTCCCCTTCAAAATAATTTGCTAGTGGAAGTTGGGAGACTCATCGAACAAGCCTTCACAAGTGGATGTAGGTCATTTGACCGAACCACTTTAAATTGGTGTGTTCCATGAATGTGTGAGTGTTTAACTTCCTGAAACCTTTATTTACATAGCAACAAGCTTTTGGTTTTTATCTTCTTACTTTACTCGAGCTACTTTTACTAAGTCATTTCTTGTCGCATCAAAATCTCTACACATTTACGAAATCATTTTCAAACTTACGAGTTTTAATCCATTGCACTAATTCACCCCCGCCTCTTAGTGCCGCTCCGATCCTAACAATTTGTATCAGAGCCATGATTTTCTACTTTGGTTTAACACCCAAATAGAAATGGCTCATTTCGGCTTTCAAGAGAGTTACTCTCTCATTCGTCCTCCCTTTTCAATGGGACGGACTATATTTATTGGAAAACTTGAATGAGAGTTTTCTTACTTTCTTTGGATTTGAATTTATGGCACATTGTCGAAAATGGATTTCAAAAATCTTCCCTTCTGATGAGCGAATGGGATGAATCGGAGAAGAAGGTTTTTGCTTTGAACGCAAGGCTATGATTGCCTTGTTTTGTGTACTTGACAAAAATGAATTTAATCGCGTTTTGATTTGTGATTTGGCTTTTGATATTGGAGAACTCACTCATGAAGGCACTAGCCGAGTGAAAGAGTCCAAAATCAATATTCCTGTGCATTCTTACGAACTTTTCGGATGAAACAAAGTGAGTCCATCGGAGACATGTACACCCGTTTCATGGATGTCATCAATAGACTCAAAGCTCCTGGTAAAGGTTTTTCTAACTTTGAACTAGTAACTAAAATATTAAGATCCCTTCCAAAGAGTTGGGATCCAAAAGTTATGGCCATTCAAGAGGTCAAGGATCTTAAAATATTTCCTCTTGAACTTATTGGGTCTTTAATGACCTACGAAATGAACAATATGATAAAAAGGGAACTCGAGAACAACCTTCCAAAGGACAGGAAGGATTTAGGACTTAGAACACATGAAGGACTACTCGAGCATAAGTTCAAGTGATGGTGAACTTAACTACAAATGAAACAAAATGAAAAAGTAAAAAAGAACAGAACTACTTGCTTTGAACGCAAGAAGAAAAATAAAAATTGAGATGAATTGAGCTCCTCCGAAGACGAGAAAATCAAGAAAGGCAAGGTGGCAAACTATGCTTAACGGCTTTCAACGATGAGGTAATCGAAACCCCTTTAATTTATTTTAAAATTACTTGATGTTTCCATGATACATTTTCTTTTTTTGAATAATTATTTTTCTTGAAAATTTCATGTTTTATGTTAATGAAATAAAATGTTAGATTTAAATCTAATGATCATATGTATGTTTTTTCTTAAGAAGAAAAAAATGTGTATCTTGATGATTTTTGATTTTGATTGAAATCATGCTTGATGTCTTAATGAAAATATTAAGAAGTTTAATATCATGCTTAATGATGATGCATGGCTTTTGTATGGAAAACTAAGCATGAAAAGATAGATTCACCTAAAAAGAAAAATGCATGACTACAACAAATAACAAAATTATTTTGGTTAAAAATACCTTATGCTCAATGAAAACATGATTGATGAATATGCTTTATGTTTAATGATTTCTATATGTCCTATCAATATTTTGAAAATAAATGAAATCATGTTTGATTTGAAGTTATACATAATGATCATGCTTAATGAGTTTTCTTTCGAAATGATGCATGATGATTTTTGTGATTATCGAACTTTGCGATCTTTTGAAAGATCTTTTTCGGCGTTAATGAATGATGCATGGATTTGGGATAAAAGAAAAGAACAAGCATGTATGAAATCAATCAATGAGTTGAAACACAAGGAGGAAAGCATTTTTCTTGAAAATTTTCCTTTTTCTCTATCTTATCGATTTTTCACTAAGAGACCAATAAAATTATTTGTCGTTTTGAATCTCTTGAAGCAAGGTTGAGAGTTTGATAATTTTGATGATTTGAATTTGAAATAAGTTTTATCAAAATCATGATATTGATTTCTTGGAATAACATGAGATTATCTTTGATGATCATTTTGATTATTTTGATTTATGGAATTTTGGATTCATGACTTGATCTTTCGTTTGTTTATGAGATGGTTGAAATTTTTGTACCTTGGAATTATTCCTCTCGCACCTTCATAAAAATGCCTTATGAAATCATGCTATATGTGGTTAAGAAGTAATAATGTGTATCATGTTGATTTCCATTGTTATTTCTCAATTTTGAGTATATAAAATCATGTTTAATTGAAGTTATGATTAACGAGTTTATATTTTGACATTATGCATGATGATTCTTGATATTTATGGATTATTGATTTTCATGATAATAACAGTGGCTTTAAAGATTGATTATATATATATATATATATATTATGGCACAAAAAGGACAAAGGCATGCTTGTATGAAACAACTAAATAGAGAAAAGTATTTTTCTTGATAATTCTTTTTCTCTATCTTATTGACTTTGATGGATCTATTTTATCATCTTGAAAATGATTTTTGATTGAAATCATGCTTGATGTCTTAATGAAAATATTAAGAAGTTTAATATCATGCTTAATGATGATGCATGGCTTTTGTATGGAAAACTAAGCATGAAAAGATAGATTCACCTAAAAAGAAAAATGCATGACTACAACAAATAACAAAATTATTTTGGTTAAAAATACCTTATGCTCAATGAAAACATGATTGATGAATATGCTTTATGTTTAATGATTTCTATACTCCTATATGTCCTATCAATATTTTGAAAATAAATGAAATCATGTTTGATTTGAAGTTATACATAATGATCATGCTTAATGAGTTTTCTTTCGAAATGATGCATGATGATTTTTGTGATTATCGAACTTTGCGATCTTTTGAAAGATCTTTTTCGGCGTTAATGAATGATGCATGGATTTGGGATAAAGAAAAGAACAAGCATGTATGAAATCAATCAATGAGTTGAAACACAAGGAGGAAAGCATTTTTCTTGAAAATTTTCCTTTTTCTCTATCTTATCGATTTTTCACTAAGAGACCAATAAAATTATTTGTCGTTTTGAATCTCTTGAAAGCAAGGTTGAGAGTTTGATAATTTTGATGATTTGAATTTGAAATAAGTTTTATCAAAATCATGATATTGATTTCTTGGAATAACATGAGATTATCTTTGATGATCATTTTGATTATTTTGATTTATGGAATTTTGGATTCATGACTTGATCTTTCGTTTGTTTATGAGATGGTTGAAATTTTTGTACCTTGGAATTATTCCTCTCGCACCTTCATAAAAATGCCTTATGAAATCATGCTATATGTGGTTAAGAAGTAATAATGTGTATCATGTTGATTTCCATTGTTATTTCTCAATTTTGAGTATATAAATCATGTTTAATTTGAAGTTATGATTAACGAGTTTATATTTTGACATTATGCATGATGATTCTTGATATTTATGGATTATTGATTTTATGATAATAACAGTGGCTTTAAGATTGATTATATATATATATATATATTATGGCACAAAAAGGACAAAGGCATGCTTGTATGAAACAACTAAATAGAGAAAAGTATTTTTCTTGATAATTCTTTTTCTCTATCTTATTGACTTGATGGATCTATTTTATCATCTTGAAAATGATTTTGATTTGATGATTTGAATTTGAATGAGCTTTATCATGATTTTTCGAGATTATAACTTGAGATTTACCTTATAAAAATCAGATCTTTTATCCTCAATGTTTCTTTTTAGCATCTACTATCCTAAATGAATCATGATTGTTCGGAACCACAATTCTTTTTATGATTCATAATGAATTGAGAAATTTTATATGCTTGAATTAATATCTTGTTCTCCTATAAGATTGAATGAATTTTATCTATATCATGATCTCCTAAGAATTCCTTTCATTTTTTTATTTAAAGAGGAGATGTGTCAAAATAAATCATGTCTTTTGGTATTCACATGATTTTATCTTTTTATGATATGATTTTTATGCAATTGCTTGTGTTTATGAAATATTTATCTCATCACCCAATAATTCTTTTTGATATTCTTCATATAATGATATGAATGCATAAACACGCATGATATGATTTTTATACAATTCCGTGTATTTATGAAATATTTATATCATCACCCAATTATTTCTTCTTGATATTCCTTGTGTGATGATATGAATACATGAAATATTCATTAATTTGTTTTGATGTATACAAATAAAAAATTATAATCATGGATGATAGGATGTAATTTGAAAAGTTGATACCATCGTGATATGAAACATTTATGATTTGCAATAATGTATGCAATACTTATGCTTTTTAATTATGATGTGATGTATTGCATTTGATATGAATCATGATTTAAAATGCTCTAATTGATGAATGCTTGGTATCATGATCAAAATATTGATAAATGCTATGATTTGTTACTAAAATGATGTATCATGTATAATATGCCCATAGTGATTAATTTATTTGTATAATGCATGAAGTAAGGATACAAATATAAAGTTTTGAAATTGTGTATATTTTAATTTGAAAACATAATGATGCATAAATAAGATTGATACTTACCTTTGTCATGATTTAGAAATTGATGTAAAGGGTCTTTCTTTCTTTTTGATAATGACAAAGGGGGAGAAAGAGTTGCTTGTGTGTTATCTTGAATTGATGTAAAGGGTCATCTTAAGGAGAAATTAGCTAGCTTGCACAAGTCAAGAAGATGCAAAAACTTGTTTGCTAGCTTGCCTATCTTAAGCAGCAAAGAATGCTAACTTGCTTATTTCAAGAAGCAAAAGTTGCCTTCTTGAACATCACTATCTTGCCTATCTCAAGAAGCAAAACTTACAACTTGCACATTGCAATAGGAAGCAAGAATCATGAGCTTACACAAGAAAGCTATCTTGCATTTGCTTTTGAAATTTTTGCTAGCTTGTATGTAGTAAAACTTGCATATCATAAAAATTGCTAGCTTGTAGTCTAAAGAGAAGCAAGAAGTTGCTATCTCAAGATGCTAAACATGCTAAACTTGCACATTGCAAAGGAAGTAAAATTTGATAGCTTGCAACTTGCATATTTCAAGAAGCAAGAACTGCTTTTTGAATATCTTAAAATTGTTAACTTGCATGTTCTAAATGTTGAATCTCGGATTTTGATGATGAAGTCAATTGTCATTTGTTATCTAATCCATATGTTGAGATAAGTGTGTAGGATTAACTACGATGAAAGTAAGACATGCAGTAGGAGTTGCGCCGAAGTCAAGACTATGATCACATTGGGGGTTCGAGAGTTCAACGGAAGTCCGGACGGTCATCGGAGGTTCTGCGGGAACAAATCCGAGAAGTCCAGGAGCTTGCCAAAGAAGCTCATTGGAACTCGCCAAGTGGATCATCGCAAGTCTAGGAGTTTGCCGGAAGTCCGCCGGAGCATCGCCGAGGGTTCGTCGGATGATCGTCGGAAGTTCGCCGGAAGCTCGACGAAAGAAGCGATTGACGCACCGGAGCAAGTTGCAGTAAATGTCTTGAAAAATATCGTAGTTAGCATGATGATTAAGTTAGAAATGGGAGGTGATCCCATTAACTTAATCTTGGGGCAATTGGGCCCTTGACAGACCCAAATTGGCCCGAATGGATCAGCCCATTCGGACTCAGATTCCTTGGCCAGCGGTGGCACCGCCCAGCTGTTGAGTCTCCGAGTGAGGTTAGGCGGTGGTACCGACCCTGTCAAGCGGTGGCACCGCTTGGGCTAAGTCTCCGAGTGAGACTGGGCGGTAGCACCGCCCCTGTCAGGTGGTGGCACCGCTTGGGCTCAGTCTCCGAGTGAGACTGGGTGGTAGTACCGCCCCTGTCAAGCGGTGGTACCGCCCGAGCTCGGTTTCCGAGCTCTATCAGGTGGTAGTACCGCCCATTTATTGCGGTACTACCGCCAGGACCCCGAAAATATGGAAATGACATTTTTGAGCTCCAAATTCAAATCAGTTCGGGGCCTATATAAACCCCACCCTTTCATACATGAAAGGGCACCAAAACTTAGCATTTATTCTAAGATTTTGAGAGCTTAAAAGTGTTGTAAAAGGCTAGAAGTTCTTCTCCCTCTTTTCTTTGAAGTTTTGATCATTCAAGAGAGGAGTGAAAAATCTGTAAGGGTTGTCTCCTAAGCCCGTCAAAAGGAGTGAAACTGTAAAAGGGTTGTTGGCCTTCGCCTATTGAAGGAAGGCCTCTAGTGGACGTCGGTGACCTCATCGAAGGAGGAAGCCAAAAGTGGATGTAGGTCAAAATTGATCGAACCACTCTAAATCTCGGTTTGCATTTACATTTTGTTCTCTATCTTAACTGCAACTACTTCCATAGATTTACTTTAATTGCACTTTGCTTGATCTTAAGTTAAAGCAATTTCCGAATCGACTTTCATACCGAAATCGTTCTTATCGTATGAACGTCGTTTTAAATCGTCGAAAGTTTTCCGTTGCACTAATTCACCCCCCCCTCTTAGTGCTCTTGATCCTAACAATTGGTATCAGAGCGGGGTTAACTCTCAATCGGATTAAAACCCAAGAGAGATGGCATACGTCAGAAATCAAGAGGGCCACTCTATTACATGTCCACCCATGTTCAATGGGACGGACTACACCTATTGGAAGACCCGAATGAGGATCTTCCTTATTTCAATGGATTTTGAACTTTGGAATCTTGTCGAAAATGGATTTTCGAAGTCTTCTCTTCCAATGATCGATTGGAATGAATTGGAGAAGAAGACTTTCGCTCTTAATGCAAAGGCTATGAATGCCTTATTTTGTGCGCTTGATAAAAATGAGTTCAATCGTGTTTCGGTTTGTGAAACCGCATTTGATATTTGGCATACACTCGAAGTGACTCACGAAGGCACAAGTAGAATGAAAGAGTCAAAAATCAATCTTTTGATACATTCTTTTGAACTTTTCCGAATAAAACCGAGCGAGACTATTGGCGATATGTACACCCGTTTCACGGATGTCGTCAATGGTCTAAAAGGACTCGGCAAAAGTTTTTCGGATTTTGAGCTCGTAAATAAGATTCTAAGATCCCTTCCTAAGAGTTGGGACCCTAAAGTCATTGCTATTCAAGAGGCTAAAGATCTAAACAACTTCCCTCTTGAAGAATTAATCGGGTCATTAATGACTTACGAAATGACTTGCAAAGCTCGTGAAGAGCAAGAAGACATCCTTCCAAAGAACAAGAAGGATATGACACTTAGAACTTTCGAAGACCACTTAAGAGAAAACTCAAGTGATGAAGACTGTGACGATGACTTGGCACTTCTAACAAGGAAATTCAAAAAATTCATTAAAAGAAACAAGTTTAAAAATGACTCAAAAAATAAATTTGAACCCAAAAAGGACCAAGTTATTTGCTACGAATGCAAGAAGCCGGGACCCTACCAATGTGATTGTCCCCAAGCCAAGAAGAGAACACCAAAGAAGAAGGCGCTCAAAGCAACGTGGGATGACTCAAGCGCGTCCGAAGAAGAGGAGTCCAACACCGAGCAAGTTGCTCATTATGCCCTAATGGCCATCGGAGATGAGGTAACAAATTTAATTGATGCAGATTTATCATTTGATGAATTACTAAATGCCTTCCATGACTTATTTGATGAATGCAAAACTATTAGTAGAAAATACAAATTGTTAAAAAAGGAGCATGATAGTCTTACTTGTAATTTCGATAAATTAGAAATTGAATATCATGATAGTTTAGCTCCATGTAAAAAATGTCATGATCTAGAAACTCTCCAAAAGGAGAACTTGCTACTTAAGGACACCTTGAAGAAATTCGAGGTTGGTAGCAAGTCCTTGAATATGATCCTTACAAATAAGGGTCATGTTCCTAAAAGTGGTGGAATCAGATTTGTGAGAAGTCCTCACTAAAATCCAACCACCTTCATTAAAGGCCCTATCTTATATGTTCGGCACCAAAGCAAATGCAACTTTTGTTGCAAACATGGACATAGAACTTATCATTGTCCACTCAAGAAAGTTAGTCCAAATAAATTGATTTGGGTTCCTAAAGGAACCATGATAAATTCTATGCAACATGATAAACAATTTAGATCAGTGTATGAGGCACCCAAAAGTAAATGGGTACCTAAAAATCATCCTTTCTTGTAGAAACATACATCATCACAAGCTAGGAGCAAGAGATGGTACCTTGATAGTGGATGCTCAAGGCATATGACCGGAGATCTATCTCAATTCTCTAAACTCACTAGCATAGACGAAGGCTATGTCACCTTCGGAGATAACAACAAGGGTAAAATCATTGGCAAAGGAACCATAGGTAACAAATCCAACTTCTTTATTGAAGATGTTTTGTTAGTCGATGGTTTAAAACATAACCTCTTGAGCATTAGTCAATTGTGTGATAAAGGATATATTGTCAAATTTGAATCTAATGCTTGTATCATTGAAAAACCACACAAAAACATATCTATGATTGCATTAAAATAAAATAACGTATACACTATTGACATCAATGATCTTTGCAATGAAATGTGTTTCTCGGTTTTGAATGAGGATGCTTGGCTTTGGCATAGGAGATTAGGTCATGCTAGCATGAAACTAATCACTCAAATATCATCCAAAGAACTTGTAAGAGGAATTCCTCATATCAAGTTCATCAAAAATAATGTGTGTGATGCTTGTCAATTAGGAAAACAAATTAAGGGTAGTTTCAAATCTAAGAATCAAATAAGCACCTCTAGGCCCTTACAATTGATCCATATGGACTTGTTTGGACCTATCTCTACATCAAGTCTAGGAGGTAGCAAATACGCCTTCGTCATTGTAGATGACTATAGTAGATACACATGGACTTATTTCTTAAATCACAAAAATGAATGCTTTAGATATTTTACCAAGTTTTGCAAACTTGTCCAAAATGAAAAGGGTTCTATGATTTCGTCAATTAGAAGTGATCATGGTGGTGAATTTCAAAACCGTGATTTTCAAGAATTTTGTGAATTTAATGGATACAATCATAACTTCTCTACTCCAAGAAATCCTCAACAAAATGGAGTAGTAGAAAGAAAAAATAGAAATTTACAAGAAATGGCAAGAACCATGTTGAATGAACATAGCCTACCCAAATATTTTTGGGCTGAAGCCGTAAACACTGCATGCTATATTTTGAATATAGTTCTAGTAAGACCCTTACTCACCAAAACTCCCTATGAGTTGTGGAACAACAAAAAACCCAATGTTTCATATTTTAAAGTTTTTGGGTGTAAATGTTTTATCTTGAATGAAAAAGATGCCTTAGGAAAATTTGATGCTAAATCTGATGAAGGAATTTTCCTTGGTTATTCTTCGGTTTCTAAATCTTTTCGTATCTTCAATAAAAGAACTTTAATTATAGAAGAATCCATTCATATTGTTTTCAATGAGATTTCCGAAATCAAGAAAAATGATTTTGATGATGATGTTAATTTTGATTCTTTGAATTTAAATGAAACCCTTTCTCCAACTAGCAACTTGGATGCATCCACTTCCGAAACATCCTTACCCAAGGATTGGAAATATGTAGATGCTCATCCTAAGGAGCTAATTCTAGGAGACACATTTAAGAGGGTTCAAACACGTTCTTCTCTTAAAGAATTTTGTGCCAACGCCGCTTTTCTCTCCCAAATTGAACCTAAATGTATTGACGAAGCAATGAAAGATGATTCATGGATTATCGCAATGCAAGATGAGTTAAATCAATTTGAGAGAAATGAGGTGTGGAAGCTTGTTCCTAGGCCAAATGACCATTTAGTTATTGGAACTAAATGGGTCTTTAGAAACAAGCAAGATGAATATAGTATCGTGGTTAGAAACAAGGCTAGATTAGTAGCCAAAGGTTTCAACCAAGAAGAAGGTATCGATTATGAAGAAACCTTCGCTCCTGTGGCTAGATTAGAAGCCATAAGGATGCTCCTTGCCTATGCTAGTAATAATAATTTTAAGTTATTTCAAATGGATGTTAAAAGCGCTTTTTTTAATTGCTTTATTTTTGAAGAAGTTTATGTTGAACAACCTCTCGGATTTGAAAATAATAGCCTCACTAATCATGTGTTTAAATTACTAAGCTCTCTATGGTTTAAAACAAGCCCTAAGGGCTTGGTATGAGAGACTTAGTTCTTTTCTTATTAAAAATAATTTCACAAAAGGCAAGGTTGATACTACATTGTTTATCAAGAACTTTGAAAATAATTTTCTCATTGTTCAGATTTATGTTGATGATATTATCTTGGTTCTACAACGAATCTCTTTGTGAATCTTTTGCTAAAACCATGAGTCTAGAATTTGAAATGAGTTGATGGGAGAATTAACCTTTTTCTTAGGCTTACAAATTAAGTAACTAAGAAATGACATCTTTATTAGTCAAACTAAATATGCTTTAGATTTGCTAAAGAGATTTAATATGAAAGCTCAAAAGCTATTAACACTCCTATAAGCACATCCACTAAGTTAGAAGTTGATGAAAGTGGAGAAAGCTTCGATCAAAAACTTATAGGGGTATGATAGGAAGTTTTACTTTTACCTCACTACAACTAGACCAGATATCATGTTCAGGTAGGACTTTGTGCTAGGTTTCAATTGAACCCTAAGATATCCTCATCTTAAAGCGGTTAAAAGAATACTTAGATATCTTAAAGGTACCATAAATCTAGGATTATGGGTATCCGAAAATCGAGAAGTTTGAGTTAATTGCTTATGATGATGCAGATTTGCTGGATGTAGATTGGATAGAAAAAGCACATCAGGAACATGTCAATTTTTTGGGGACATGCTCCTGTTTCCTGGTCATCTAAGAAACAAATATTCGGTCTGCACTATCAACAACCGAAGCTGAGTGTATTGCAGTAGTGCATGCTGTGCACAGTTGTGTGGATGAAAAACACCTTAGAACGATTATAAAGTTCATCTTAAAAATATTCCCATTAGATGTGATAACACAAGTGCTATATGTTTAACAAAGAATCTCATTCAACACTCAAGAACAAAACATATTGATATTAGACATCACTTTATACGAGATCATGTCACTAATCATGTGTTTAAATTAACTAAAGCTCTCTATGGTTTAAAACAAGCCCTAAGGGCTTGGTATGAGAGACTTAGTTCTTTTCTTATTAAAAATAATTTCACAAAAGGCAAGGTTGATACTACATTGTTTATCAAGAACTTTGAAAATAATTTTCTCATTGTTCAGATTTATGTTGATGATATTATCTTTGGTTCTACAAACGAATCTCTTTGTGAATCTTTTGCTAAAACCATGAGTCTAGAATTTGAAATGAGTTTGATGGGAGAATTAACCTTTTTCTTAGGCTTACAAATTAAGTAACTAAGAAATGACATCTTTATTAGTCAAACTAAATATGCTTTAGATTTGCTAAAGAGATTTAATATGGAAAGCTCAAAAGCTATTAACACTCCTATAAGCACATCCACTAAGTTAGAAGTTGATGAAAGTGGGAGAAAGCTTCGATCAAAAAACTTATAGGGGTATGATAGGAAGTTTACTTTACCTCACTACAACTAGACCAGATATCATGTTCAGTGTAGGACTTTGTGCTAGGTTTCAATGAACCCTAAGATATCTCATCTTAAAGCGGTTAAAAGAATACTTAGATATCTTAAAGGTACCATAAATCTAGGATTATGGTATCCGAAAATCGAGAAGTTTGAGTTAATTGCTTATGCTGATGCAGATTTTGCTGGATGTAGATTGGATAGAAAAAGCACATCAGGAACATGTCAATTTTTGGGACATGCTCTTGTTTCCTGGTCATCTAAGAAACAAAATTCGGTTGCACTATCAACAACCGAAGCTGAGTGTATTGCAGCTAGTGCATGCTGTGCACAAGTTGTGTGGATGAAAAACACCTTAGAAGATTATAAAGTTCATCTTAAAATATTCCCATTAGATGTGATAACACAAGTGCTATATGTTTAACAAAGAATCTCATTCAACACTCAAGAACAAAACATATTGATATTAGACATCACTTTATACGAGATCATGTCACTAATCATGATATAGTTATAGAGTTCATTGATACTAAACATCAACTAGCTGATATTTTTTACAAAGTCTTTAAGTGAAGAACAATTTAATTTCATTAGAACAGAATTAGGAATGTTAATGTGTCCGAATGCTTGAACTCATTAAATTTATTTTTCGGACTTTCTTGATTCAATAATCAAATCACTTAATTGCTATAATGATTTTACATGATTACATGCCTTAATAATATGTTGGAAATTATGTGTTTTGGATATAAAATTTCCATGATAATAAGCATGTTTTATCTTCATGATTGTATTGGAAAATCTATAGTAAAACCTTGTCCGAATGCATGAAAGTGTTAAATTTTATTTTCGGATTTTCTTGATACCTTATTCTCTTCCGAACCTAATGTAGCTCTCATAAGCATATGTCACATCAAGTTTGATTCATATCATTGATTTTTGACATATGAAATCAATTAGCAAATGTATCTTTCATAGGCTTATAATGTGAAAAATATTTTCGAGAAATGGATTTGATAAAATGATTCCTTCTTGAAAAAGGAAGAATTTTTACTTGCAAGGATATTGATTCACATACATATCTTGATCCTTGTAAAAATGAAGTGTGATTTAATCTTTCCTTGAGATGTTTGTATAATTGGTATCCTATCACTCATTGTTGAAAAATGACATGAACCTAGTTATGACATGAATTGATGATTGGTATGCTATCACTCATTGTTGAAAAATGACATGAACCTAGTTATGACATGAATTGATGATTGGTATGCTATCACTCATTGTTGAAAAATGACATGAACCTAGTTATGACATGAATTGATGATTGGTATGCTATCACTCATTGTTGAAAAATGACATGAACCTAGTTATGACATGAATTGATGATTGGTATGCTATCACTCATTGTTGAAAAATGACATGAACCTAGTTATGACATGAATTGATGATTGGTATGCTATCACTCATTGTTGAAAAATGACATGAACCTAGTTATGACATGAATTGATGATTGGTATGCTATCACTCATTGTTGAAAAATGACATGAACCTAGTTATGACATGAATTGATGATTGGTATGCTATCACTCATTGTTGAAAAATGACATGAACCTAGTTATGACATGAATTGATGATTGGTATGCTATCACTCATTGTTGAAAAATGACATGAACCTAGTTATGACATGAATTGATGATTGGTATGCTATCACTCATTGTTGAAAAATGACATGAACCTAGTTATGACATGAATTGATGATTGGTATGCTATCACTCATTGTTGAAAAATGACATGAACCTAGTTATGACATGAATTGATGATTGGTATGCTATCACTCATTGTTGAAAAATGACATGAACCTAGTTATGACATGAATTGATGATTGGTATGCTATCACTCATTGTTGAAAAATGACATGAACCTAGTTATGACATGAATTGATGATTGGTATGCTATCACTCATTGTTGAAAAATGACATGAACCTAGTTATGACATGAATTGATGATTGGTATGCTATCACTCATTGTTGAAAAATGACATGAACCTAGTTATGACATGAATTGATGATTGGTATGCTATCACTCATTGTTGAAAAATGACATGAACCTAGTTATGACATGAATTGATGATTGGTATGCTATCACTCATTGTTGAAAAATGACATGAACCTAGTTATGACATGAATTGATGATTGGTATGCTATCACTCATTGTTGAAAAATGACATGAACCTAGTTATGACATGAATTGATGATTGGTATGCTATCACTCATTGTTGAAAAATGACATGAACCTAGTTATGACATGAATTGATGATTGGTATGCTATCACTCATTGTTGAAAAATGACATGAACCTAGTTATGACATGAATTGATGATTGGTATGCTATCACTCATTGTTGAAAAATGACATGAACCTAGTTATGACATGAATTGATGATTGGTATGCTATCACTCATTGTTGAAAAATGACATGAACCTAGTTATGACATGAATTGATGATTGGTATGCTATCACTCATTGTTGAAAAATGACATGAACCTAGTTATGACATGAATTGATGATTGGTATGCTATCACTCATTGTTGAAAAATGACATGAACCTAGTTATGACATGAATTGATGATTGGTATGCTATCACTCATTGTTGAAAAATGACATGAACCTAGTTATGACATGAATTGATGATTGGTATGCTATCACTCATTGTTGAAAAATGACATGAACCTAGTTATGACATGAATTGATGATTGGTATGCTATCACTCATTGTTGAAAAATGACATGAACCTAGTTATGACATGAATTGATGATTGGTATGCTATCACTCATTGTTGAAAAATGACATGAACCTAGTTATGACATGAATTGATGATTGGTATGCTATCACTCATTGTTGAAAAATGACATGAACCTAGTTATGACATGAATTGATGATTGGTATGCTATCACTCATTGTTGAAAAATGACATGAACCTAGTTATGACATGAATTGATGATTGGTATGCTATCACTCATTGTTGAAAAATGACATGAACCTAGTTATGACATGAATTGATGATTGGTATGCTATCACTCATTGTTGAAAAATGACATGAACCTAGTTATGACATGAATTGATGATTGGTATGCTATCACTCATTGTTGAAAAATGACATGAACCTAGTTATGACATGAATTGATGATTGGTATGCTATCACTCATTGTTGAAAAATGACATGAACCTAGTTATGACATGAATTGATGATTGGTATGCTATCACTCATTGTTGAAAAATGACATGAACCTAGTTATGACATGAATTGATGATTGGTATGCTATCACTCATTGTTGAAAAATGACATGAACCTAGTTATGACATGAATTGATGATTGGTATGCTATCACTCATTGTTGAAAAATGACATGAACCTAGTTATGACATGAATTGATGATTGGTATGCTATCACTCATTGTTGAAAAATGACATGAACCTAGTTATGACATGAATTGATGATTGGTATGCTATCACTCATTGTTGAAAAATGACATGAACCTAGTTATGACATGAATTGATGATTGGTATGCTATCACTCATTGTTGAAAAATTACCGCACTTGTGTTTAAAATTTGCTTATATCATTCTCTTTTTTGTTGATGACAAAGGGGGAGAAAGTCCAGGAGTTTGCCGGAAGTCTGCCGGAGCATCGCCGAGGGTTCGTCGGATGATCGTCGGAAGTTCGCCGGAAGCTCGACGGAAGAAGCGATTGACGCACCGGAGCAAGTTGCAGTAAATGTCTTGAAAAATATCGTAGTTAGCATGATGATTAAGTTAGAAATGGGAGGTGATCCCATTAACTTAATCTTGGGGCAATTGGGCCCTTGACAGACCCAAATTGGGCCGAATGGATCAGCCCATTCGGACCCAGATTCCTTGGCCGGCGGTGGCACCGCCCAGTAGCTGAGTCTCCGAGTGAGGCTGGGTGGTGGTACCGCCCCTGTCAGGCGGTGGCACCGCCTGGGCTCAGTCTCCGAGTGAGACTGGGCGGTAGCACCGCCCCTGTCAGGCGGTGGCACCACCTGGGCTCAGTCTCCGAGTGAGAATGGGTGGTAGCACCGCCCCTGTCAGGCGATGGTACCACCTAAGCTCGGTCTCCGAGCTCTGTCAAGCGGTTACCGCCCATTTATGGCGGTAGTACCGCTAGGACCCCGAAAACATGGGAAATGACATTTTTGAGCTCTAAATTCAAATCAGTTTGGGGCCTATATAAACCCCACCCTTTCATGCATGAAAGAGTACCGAAACTTAGCATTTATTCTGAGATTTTGAGAGCTTTAAAGTGTTGTAAAAGGCTAGAAATTCTTCTCCCTCTTTTCTTCAAAGTTTTGATCATTCAAGAGAGGAGTGAAAAATTTGTAAGGGTTGTCTCCTAAGCCTGTCAAAGGAGTGAAACTGTAAAAGGGTTGTTGGCCTTCGCCTATTGAAGGAAGACCTCTAGTGGACGTCGGTGACCTCATCGGAGGAGGAAGCCAAAAGTGGATGTGGGTCAAGATTGACCGAACCACTCTAAATCTCGGTTTGCATTTACATTTTGTTCTCTATCTTAACTGCAACTACTTCCATAGATTTACTTTAATTGCACTTTACTTGATCTTAAGTTAAAGCAATTTCCGAATTGACTTTCATACTGAAATCGTTCTTATCGTACGAATGTCGTTTTAAATCGTTGAAAGTTTTCCGCTGCACTAATTTACCCCCCCCCCCCCCTTAGTGCTCTTGATCCTAACACTAAAATGTTGTAAAATATTATCAAGAAGGATATGTTATCTTACTATCTTGCATATCTAAAACTTGATAGCTTGCATATTCTAATGTGATATAGCACTTGCTAAATTTTTGCTAGCTTGCATGATGTAGCATTTGATAAATTTTCAAGCATACAAATTGCATGATGATAAAACTTGATATTATGTTTTTCATGCAATAAGTTGAATTCATATCTCAAATATATAGAAAGTGACACTTCTCCTTTTTGTTGATGACAAAGGGGGAGAAGTATGATCATGTTATGCATGATGACGTGTTGCAAATATTCATGATGAATATTTGCAATGACTTGAATTCGGCTTGAATTCAAGGTTCTATCAATTATGGCATATTGATAGGAGGAGTTTGTTTAAACTCCGGGAGTTAAGGTTAACTTCGTCATCAAGTGGTTGTCATCATCAAAAAGGGGGAGATTGTTGAATCTCATATTTTGATGATGAAACCACTTAATATGTGTTTTTGATTTAATCTGCATTTTGAGTGACGTAGGATGCTTCGATCAAGATGAGACAATTAAAGTAGGAAAATCATGTTGAGCCGGAGGAACATGTCAGAAGATTGGACGTCAGGCCGGTGGATCGGTTGACGTATCGACAAAAGGCTTCGGGCCGTAGATTCCGGCATCAGGCCAAGAAGAGTGGGTATTGTGCCTAGGATATCGGAGTTGCATAGTCAACTGGCCGATTAGGCAATAGGCCACAAGAGAAGACGAAGCACCGAAGAATCAGACGAAGTGTCGAGGGACTAATGACATGCCGGACAACTTGATTAATTGCTTAGGAGTAATTGTCTAGATCAAAGTTTTGCTTTACTTGTGCAAGATTAACTATGATAGCTTGAAGACATAAAGCAAGTCTACCAGAGTCAAGTTCGATGGGTGTTCGAGAGTCCGCCAAAAGTCCAAAGAATCGTCGGAAGTGCTGCCGGAACCAACCGAGAAGAAATCGGGGACTTACCGAAGTCTTCGGAAGTCCACCAGAGAGATCATCAGAGGTTCATGAAGATCACCGAGAAGGTTTAGCTACTTTCCAAAGACTCGCTGAACTCACCACAAGACTAGGAGCCTGTTGGGAGTGCGCTAGAAGAAATCCGAGGGGGTATCGGAAGTCCGTCGGAAGTTCGCTGGAAAGCTCGCTAGAAGGAAACTCACCATTGCCGGTTAAAAACCTGCTTAGGACTATGTCTTAATTTCATTGTTTGCATATAATTAGAGTTAGGATTAATGGTTAATCCTATAACCCAGTTAGGGGTCAATTGGGCCAGAGTTTGGACTAGTTTGGGCCTAGTTTGGAGCCCAACCAGTGAGTTGAAATAGTCTAGGTAGTGGCACTGCCAGACTAGATGGTGGCACCACCCAAAACCCGAGGGATCAAGTGGTGGTACCGCCGGACTGGGCGATGGCACCGCCCAGCACCTGAAAGTCAAGCGGTGGCACCGCCAGTACACGGTCAATGTGACATTAACAGGCGGTAGCACCGCCACCGACAGGCTGTGGCACCGCTAGCTCTGGGAACCCAAAGGAATTCAAAATTTGGAGTCCAAATTTGAATCCTCTTGGGGTCTATAAATACCCCTCAATTCTCAACAGAGAATACAACCTTTTGATAAGTTAGAGATTGAGATAAAGCCTTAGCAACGTCTTTAGCAAGTCTTGTTTTCAATAGCTTAAGTGTTCACCTCCCACTTTCTCTTTAAAGAGTGTGAACCACTTGTAAAAGGTTTTAAGAGGGGTATTTGGTCCTTCCCCTTCAAAGTGATTTGCTAGTGGAAGTTGGGAGCCTAATCGAAGAAGCCTTCGCAAGTGGATGTAGGTCATTTGACCGAATCACTTTAAATTGGTGTATTCCTTGAATGTGTGAGTGTTTAACTTTCTGAAACCTTTATTTACATAGCAGCAAGCTTTTGGTTTTCATCTCCTTACTTTACTCGAGCTACTTTTACTAAGTCATTCCTTATCGTATCGAAATCTCTACACATTTATGAAATCATTTCAAACTTACGAGTTTTAATCTACTATACTAATTCACCCCCCTCTCTTAGTGCCGCTCCAATCCTAACACCAAGAAAAGATTATGCCAATTTTATAGTGGTTCGGTCATCCGACCTACGTCTACTCCCGATTCCTCCTCCGTCGAGGTCACCAGCATCCACTAATGGTCTTCCTACAATAGGTGAGGACCAACCACCTATTTATAGTACTTTCTCCTTTTCACTGGTTGAAGAGACAACCCTTACAAGCCACACACCTCTTCTTGGATGATTGCAAAACTAAAGAGAGAGACGAGGAGGACTTTTTATACTTTTATACCCCAACACGTAAAGATTTTTTCACACTTTGATTGTCCTTTCATGCAGAAAAGGGTGGGGTATATATAGGCCCCAATTGCTTCAAAATTAGAGCCAAAAAGTATCACATCTCAGGTTTCTCAGGTATTGGCAGTACCATCGCATGTGCTGGGCGGTACCTCTGCTTGCAGCACTGACACTAAATGTTACCACCGCCCAATCTAACGGTATTATTGCCTGATAAAGCCTCAGATACTGGGCTCTGGCAATACCACTACTTGACATGGTGGTACCATCGCTTGATAGGGCGGTACCACTGCTTGGCAGTAATAATTGTCGGTGGTACCACCGCTCAAGCTTCTTGGAGACTGATCCCTGGGTGGTTCCACCACCCTAGTCTGGCGGTGCCACCACCAGACAGGGTTCAACAACCTGGTTGGACCTTGAATCCGACCCAAACCAGTCCAATTACGGGCCCAATTGGCCCTTAGTAGGTTTAATGAGATTACCTTCCAAACCTAAGCCTATTTATGTGCTAACTATGATTTTTAAGGCATACACTAAATAAAACAATTTTGGTAAGTCTAGGTTTCTTCCGATGAGCTTTCGACGAACTTCCGATGAGCTTTCGACAGACTTCTGACGATCTCTCGGCAATCTTCCAACAAACTCCCGGCAAGCTCTTGGACATCACGATGATCTTCTTGGCTAGTTCCGATGAGCTTCTCGGCCAATTCCGATAGCACTTCTGACGAATCTCCGGACTCCTAACGAACTCTTGAACTCCCAACGAATTCTTGATCTTAACTCCGGCACTTCATTTTGCTTTATGCCTTTGCTCGCTATCGTAGTTAAATCGCTATCGTAGTTAATCTTGCACACTTTTCTCAAAATATAGATTTGATCAAACAATTTACCAATTGATTTCATCATCAAAATCTGAGATTCAATAGTAAGAAGGTAGTTGGTCTTCGCCCATTGAAGGAAGACCGTTAGTGGATGTCGGTGGCCTTAACGGAGGAGGAATCGGGAGTAGATGTAGGTCATGATGACTTAACCACTATAAAATTGGTGTGTCTTCTCTTATTTGCTATTTATTTATTTTGTAACTACTTTATATCTTCATCATCATTCTCCTATGAACATCTTTAAGCTTAAACGTCTTTTCGATACGGTTTTATCGTATAAATTTTCACAATTGACGTAGTTCTCCAAAAGCACTAATTTATCCTTCCCCCCCTCTTAGTGCCAACTTGATCCCAACACTTGCAACCCTTCTCTCCTTTTCGCAGGTTTATGAGATAACCTTTACAAGTCACTCACCCCTTCCTTAAACTGAAATCAAATTTAGAGAAGAGGAGGGGAGGAGAATTCTCACAAGATTACAATAGTATTTTCTCAAGTTTTTGTTCTCAGTTCTTATGTTAATTGAGCAAAGATGAGTGGGGTGTTTATAGGCCCCAAATCGATTCAAATTTGGAGCCAAAATAGTTACATCCTGGGTTTTCAAGGTACTGGCGGTACCACCGTAAGTACTGGGTTGTACCATCGCTTGCCAGTCTAACACTGGGCGGTACCACTACTTGACACACTAACACTTGGTGGTACAACCGCCTAGTCTAGTGGTACCACCACTTGATAGTCTCAAAGATTGGGCTTCTGATTTTTTCAACTCATAGATAGTTCCACCATCAATTTGGCGATGCCACCGCTTGACCCAACTTTTGGGTCACTGAATGAGCCTTCTTCTTAGTGCAAAATAGTCCTAATTTAAGTCTAATTGGCCTCTAATTGAGTTAAAATGATTACACTAGAAACTAACTCAATTAGACCCATAAACTACTTTGATCTAGACAAATAATTACAAGCATGAATCATATATTGTCCGGCATGTCATTGGTTCATTCGGTGCTTCGTTTGATCTTTTGGCGCATCATCCTTTTTTTCAGCATATTGCCCAATTGACATGTTGACCTTCCGCAAAATCTGATCTTCGATGCCCGAACTCATAGCACGAATTCCTTCTACCGACACATCGACCGATCTTCCAGCCCGACGTCTAATCTTCTAATATGTTCACTCTAACCCATCGTCTGATTCTTTCTGTTTCAATCGATTTACCTTTTATGATCATCCTACGTCACTCAAACGCACATTAGATTATAACTTCATTAATTGATTTCATTAATAAAATCTGAAATTCAACAACAAGGATAATACGAATTGGAATATTAATTACAATAGTAACAATGCATAGTCTCAAAAGTAATTAAATAAATGTTAAGATGATAATTTTAAATATTAAATGAAAATAAAAAAAATTATATGAAATAGTGTGAGGGATTTCTGGGTTATTAAATCTATATATGGATTAAAACGATGTAAATAATTTGATAAAACTATTCTCAAATGAATTTTTTAAGGAGATTCTTGGGCTAAATGTAATAAGTATATATTATGATAATCAATTGGTTATAAGAAATGTACAAAGTAGTAGTATATATAATGATAAGTCTCGAAATATTTGTCAAAGCCATAATATCATAAAACAACTTATATCAAATTATATAATTTCTGTTGATTATATCAAATCAAATCAAGCTCTTCTTCTTCTCCTTCTTCTTCTTTTTCCCTTCTCTTCTCTTCTAAAACCAACGTTGGCTGTAGCTCTTAAGTTTTCCTCTTTTAATTTCTCCTCTAATGTATACAAGGCTTGCAAGGTGGCAAGCATGCATGAAAAGTTCCTATGTGTCATCTATAGAACAAACATAGGTGGCAAGGTTAGTTAGTGACACATGTCCTCTATTTTTTTTTAACTTAAATATGAATCTTACATAAATCATATCAAATTTCTAATATTCATATTTAGGTCCCTAGCCATAAACTTTTAATATAAAATTATTTAATACAAAAGATTATTTAATAATCCTCATATTTACAAAATATCATTTGCTAAATTTTTAAATATGGGAGATGTTCCACTCTCCCCACCTCAAAAGAAAATTTTAGTCCTCTAAATTTATCATACCTCCTTCAACGAAATGATAAGATCAAAATTTTGCACTTGGATTGAGGCCATCAACATCATTGGGTCTTTTATGATGATTTTCGTTTTCAAATCCATATGTCTTGACCCTCTTGTTATCACTTTTTGATTCATTTTCGATCGTATTTTTATTGTTTTTCATCAGTGCTCAGCTTCTACTTCTAACACAAAGGTGGCAAAAGAAATCTTTTGATCATCAGAACAATTTCGTACATTAAATATCTTCTTCATTCACATCGCCGATTATTCTGCTACTATTCTACCGCCAATTAATTAGGTTAACCATACTTCTGCTGCGCCACTCTAATTTAATATTCTCTATCAGCCCTTTCATCCCTCTTAATTAATCAGAAGCAGATGAAGTAGGTGAATCAAATGTCCTCATCATCCTAGATTTCTAAAAGACATCAAAGAAAATTTTCATAAATCACTATAGTTTACTAAACCTCAATATATTGTCCATATCAAACATATCAAATATCTTAGTGATCCTTAAACTATGCTATGATACCATATCTGTCATGCCCCTTAAATTTAATCCTCATTCAGGAGGTGTGAACCTAATTCAAAATTCATATTATTATAACTCAATAAACAATCCAAGATCCAAACACACATTTGAGGTCACTAAGAAAATACTCAAGTCAAAATTCACTTCTATAATCCACAATTCATAAAACCTATGCAGTTTATAATCATACCATCATATCATGTAATAATTCACAAAATCTAAAGCCAACTCAACTAAACCATAACCACATCATAAATCCATAAGCATGAGAATCTATATAATCACAAACCCAACATGTACTATATGTTTATATCATTACACAATTTAAACTGAACATTCCCAAAATCCTGATATGAGAGGTACTTTTTAAATATTTACAAGATACATCAATCTAGAGTTGTCATTGATATTTCATTACACACAAAAGGAACTTAGACAACATCAACATATAAGTATGAAAGATTTACCCTAAAATCTTTTGGCTTTCTACTACCTCAGCCCAACTTAAACATTCTAGCGAGTGATAAACTATCCTGAAAAATTTATATAGCAATGGGGTGAGCATATAGAGCTCAGCAAGTGACTAATATATCCATGGCAAAGAGGACAATTTTGAACAAATAATGTTTTAAAATAAACGACAGAGATACAAGAGTTCAAAGATAGCCACTCGACGAATGCAGAGTTACAATATCATTTCATTTGAAGTATGTTTTATTTATAACAATAGAGTAAGGGCTAATTGGAGCATATCATTGGTGGATGAAACAATTTGTAACATATCAATGGTGGATGAAATGCTTCGGAACATATCAATGACATATGAAGTAATTTGGAACATATTAATGGCATAGGAAACACTTCGAAGCATATTAATGGCGGATGAAACATTTTGTAACATATCAATAGTGGATGAAACATTTTGGAACATACCAAAGAACAAATACGAAACAGAAGCTCAATGTCGTATTTGACATTGCATACTTTTCATTATTTTCCAAAGCACATATAGAAGAATATAACCAAAGCTCTAGATATCATATCAAACAGATAGAAGGTGAAGTGGGATCTCAAACATAATCTCTTATGTTTGGGAGTGTCATCCATCTATGTTTGGATGAAGCTAGAGGGGGCAGGCAGAGCATCGCGTGCTCTAAGCAATATACCCTTTACCATTTCTGGCAAAGGTCCAAATAATCCCTTTACTATTTTCTAGCAAAGGTCCAAACAATCCCACAAACACCAGAGTACAAAAGAGTATTATGAACAATAAAGTTGGGATATATCGGAAACACATGCGGAATAATAGAATACATGTACCTATACGAAATATTGTGATCTAAACATGAACATTACATGATAGATGCGGGTATACAAATAATTGAAGGACAAAAGTATAAATAAATTTAAGGCAATAATGTAAAGCTCAATTGAAATAAGAATGTTGGCCAAAATTAATTTCCAAAGAGACGAAACAAGAATAGGCGAAATTGATCAAAGCTCGATTCTGACAGAATTTGAGATACAAATTAAGTTATCCAAAGCACATATAGAAGCACATAAACAAAGTTTGGATATCATGTCAAACACATAGATGGTGAAGTGGGATCATAACCTAATATAGTCCATCCATTTTTAAATGATCATCAAACATAATCTAGAGCATTATGGGCTCTAAGTACATATCCTAAAGCTTAACTGAAATGAGGATGTTGGCTAAAATCAATTTCCAAAGAGAAGAAACAATAAGAAGCGAAATCGACCAAAGCTCGATTCTGGCAGAATTTGAGAAGCAGATTGTATGAATTATTTGGATAATCAATTATACTCCAATTTATACCAAATAGATGTCATTCGAAATAGTGTCAATCTATTTTCAGATATTTTATGTTTTGTAGGAATTAGAGTTTACAACAGAGAGTTACAAATAATTGAAGGATAGAAGTATATAGGAATTCAAGGCAATAATGTAAAGCTTAACTGAAATGAGGATGTTGGCTAAAATCAATTTCCAAAGAGAAGAAACAATAAGAAGCGAAATCGACCAAAGCTCGATTCTGGCAGAATTTGAGAAGCAGATTGTATGAATTATTTGGATAATCAATTATACTCCAATTTATACCAAATAGATGTCATTCGAAATAGTGTCAATCTATTTTCAGATATTTTATGTTTTGTAGGAATTAGAGTAGAGTTTACAACAGAGAGTTACAAATAATTTCATAGCAAAAGGTCTGAAAACATCAGCTTTGTTTTACGAAATCCACAGGGTCGATGAAAATAGATGTTTCAGTTTCTAATTGTATTCCAATATTTTCAAATCAAATAAGCACAAAAAGATGTTTGAGTCTAGTTTCCAATAAATCAAACTTTGTATTAAATCTGAGTTACGAGCAGAAAGTTATAAGCAATTAAGTAACAAGATGTCAGAAATTACAGTCCCTATTTTACAAAATTCGTAGGGTTAATTGAAATAGAAGTCTGAGTAGGCATTTAAAATCCAAATTAGTCAATCTATGTATCAAAATAAAGATATTTGAGTCTACTTTCAAATGGATTAGAATTTGTCTAAATCAGAGTTTAGTACTAAAAGTTAGATCCGAAACAATGCAAGGAGGTCAGATTATTGAAAAATTATAGATTCATGGCTTTGTATCAGAATGAAAGAAAAATCTAATTCTCAGTTGAAATCTTTCAAATTTTGTAGAATTAAAATGAAAATAGAGATTATGATTTATGTGGGATGGGGTTAGAACACTTGCCTTAGAAAAGTTTGATTCCTAAATGTGGGGAAACTGATGCAAAACCTCAAGCTCTTCTTCTTCTTCTTCTTCTTCCCTTCTCTTCTCTTCTCAAACCAACGTTGGCTGTAGCTCTTAAGTTTTCCTCTTTTAATTTCTTCTCTAATGCATTAGATTAGGTTAATACAAGGCTTGCAAGGTGGTAAGTTTAGCTAGTGACACATGTCCTCTATTTTTTTAAAAAACTTAAATCTGAATCTTACATAAATCATATCAAATTTCTAATATTCACATTTAGGTCCCTAGCCATAAACTTCTAATATAAAATTATTTAATACAAAAGATTATTAAATAATTCTCATATTTACAAACAAGCATTTGCTAAAATTTTAAAAATAGGGGATGTTACACTCTTCCCTTCTCAAAAGAAAATTTTAGTCCTCTAAATTTACCATACCTCCTTTGACGAAAAGATAAGATCAAAATTTTGCACCTGGATTGAGGCCATCAACATCATTGGGTCTTCTATGGTGATTTTCGTTTTCAAATCCAGATATCTTAACTCTCTTGTTATCACTTTCTTATTCATTTCCAATCATATTTTTATTGTTTTCCATCGGTGCTCAGCCTCTACTTCTAACACAAATGTGGTAAAAGAAATCTTTTGATCATCAGAACAATTTCGTACATCAAATATCTTCTTCATTCACATCGCCGATTATTCTGCTACTATTCTGCCACCAATTAATTAGGTTAACCATTCTTCTATTGTGCCACTCTAATTTAATATTCTTGATCAACCCTTACATCTCCCTTAATTAATTAGAAGCATATGAAGTAGGTGGACCAAATGTTCTCATCATCCTAGATTCCTAAAAGACATCAAAGAAAATTTTCACAAATCACTATAGTTTACTAGACCTCAATATATTGCCTATATCAAACATATCAAATATCTTAGTGATCCTCAAATCATGCTCTGATACCATATCTGTCACGCCCCCTAAATTTAATCCTCATTCAGGAGGTGTGAACTTAACTCAAAATCCATATTATTATAATTCAATAAACAATCCTAGATCCAAACACACATTTGAGGCTACTAAGAAAATACTCAAGTCAAAATTCACTTCTATAATATATAATTCATAAAATCTATGCAGTTTATAATCATACCATCATATCATGTAATGATTTACAAAATCCAAAGTCAACTTAACTAAACTATAACCACATCATAAATCCATAAGCATGAGAATCAATATAATCACAAACCCAACATATACCACATGTTTATATTATTACACAATTTAAACTTAACATTCCCAAAATCCTGATATGAGAGGTACTTTTTAAACATTTACAAGATATATCAATCTAGAGTTGTCGTTGATATTTCATTATACACAAAAGGAATTTATACAACATCAACCTATAAGTATGAATGATTTGCCTCAAAATCTTCTAGCTTTCCACTACCGCAGCCCAATTTAAACATTCTAGCGAGCGACAAGCTATCCTGAAAAATTTATATAGTAACGAGGTGAGCACATAGTGCTCAGCAAGTGACTAACATATCAATGGCATGTTATGATTGGAGTGGCACAAAGAGGGGGGGGGGGGGGTGAATTAGTGCAACGGATTAAAACATCAGTTTTGGAAACTTTTTCGTACGATAAAAACCGAACTCGGAAGTGCTTAACTTGAAAGCATGTTCATAAACGTGTGCAGCAAAAGTAATGAGGAAGTAAAGCACTTATAAAGATTTGCAGTAAGGTAAAGTGCAATAAATAAATGCAAACCAGTGAACACGCCAATTTTAAAGTGGTTCGGTCAAAATGACCTACATTCACTTGCGAAGCCTTCTTCGATGAGGCTCCCAACTTCCACTAGCAAATCACTTTGAAGAGGAAGGACAAATACCCCTCTCACAACTTTTTACAAGTGGTTCACACTCTTACAAAGTTTCAACGAGAAAGAAGGAGGTGAACACTCAAGCAATTGAAAACAAGACTTGCTAAAGAATTTGCTAAGGCTTTTATCTCAATCTATTGCTTTTCAAAAGTTGTGATCTTTGTTGAGAATTGAGGGGTATTTATAGGCCTCAAGAGGATTCAAATTTGGGCTCCAAAATTTGAATTCTCTTCGGTTTCCGAAGCTAGCGGTGCCACCGCTTGTCAGTGGCGGTGCCATCGCCTGTCAGTTCTAACACTGATAGTGTACTGGGCGGTGCCACCGCCTTATCCTCGGGCTCTGGGCGGTGCCACCGCCTAATCTGGCGATGCCACCGCCTACACTATTTCAGCTCACTAGTTGGGCTCCAAACTTGGCCCAAACTAGTCCGAACTTGGGCCCAATTGGCCCCTACTTGGGTTATAATATTAACACCTAATCCTAACCCTAATTAACATGCTAACTATAAATTTAAAGACATTTCCTAAGCTAAGCTATTACAAAGTCCGTAAGTCAAGACTTCTTCCGGCGGTCTTTCGATAAACTCTCGGAAACCATTCTACGGACTCCCGGCAAGCTCCTAGACTTCACGATTTGATCTTGGCGAGTTCCGATGAGCTTCTTCGGCAAGCTACGATCTTTCTCGGTGAGCTCCGCGAACTTCCGACATACCTTCTAGCGAGCATCCAAAAACCCTTCGGCACTCCCTACTTAATCTCAGCTAGTTCCGGCAGCATTCCCGACGAACCTTCAAACTTCCGTCGGACTCTCGAACTCCCAACGAATCCTTTACGCTTGACTCCGGCACTTTGTTTTGCTTTATGTCTTCATCGTTATTGTAGTTAATCCTGCACACACAAGCCAAAACTCTACTCCGATCTAGACAATTATTACAACACGAATTGACATTTTGTTGCTCGGCACGTCATTGGTTGGCACTTCGTCCGATTCTTCAGCGCATCGTCCTCTCTTGCGGCTTGTTGCCCAATCGGAGGTTGACCTCCGCAACCTCGATATCCTTGGTGCATTTTTGCTCTCCTTGGCCCGATGCCCAACGTCCGAAGTGTTCTACCGTCCAATATCCTAACGTGATCTCCTCCGGCACAACGTCAATTCCTCCTGCGTCAACTATCTAATCCTGATTGAGTAGATCTGCATCACTCAAAATGCAGTTAAACATCTAAACACAATCAATTAGTTATCATCATCAAAATCCGAGATTCAACAATCTCCCCCTTTTTGATAATGACAACTAATTGATCACTAACGGAGTTAACCTAAACTCACCGGAGTTTAACCAAACTCCGCCTATCAATATGCCATTGATAGAAACTCTTGGATTCAAAAATCCAAGCAACATGTCATGTTTAAATCATGCATGTCATCAACTTACTTCTCCCCCTTTGTCATCAACAAAAAGGAGAAGTCCCAACTCTTATGTGTTTAGAAATATGAGTTCTAATCATTGCATAATAAACATAGTATCCAATTTTATCATCATGCAATTTAGCAATTAAAGATGTGCAAGTTTAGCATGTTTGCTTTTCTTAAGACAGCAACTGTTTGCTTCTCTTTAGACTACAAGCTAGCAACTTTTACGATATGCAAGTTTTGCTACATACAAGCTAGCAAAAATTTCGAAAGCAAATGCAAGATAGCTTTTTTGTGTAAGCCCATGATTCTTGCTTCCTATTGCAATTTATAAGTTTTTGAAATATCCAAGTTCAACACATTGCATAATTAACATAATCTCCTAGTTTTATCATTATGCAATTTTGCTATCATCATAGATATGCAAGGTAGTATGATAGCAATTTCTGTAACATACAAGCTAGCAAATTTTACAATATTTTTAGAACATGCAAGCTAGCAGTTTTGAGATGTTCAAGAAAGCAACCCTTGCTCCTTAAAATATACAAGTTTGCTAGATGTGCACTTAGCATGTTTTGCTTATTGAGATAGGCAAGATAGTGATGTTCAAGAAGACAACTTTTGCTTCTTAAATAAGCAAGTTAGCAATCTTTGCTACTTAAGATAGGCAAGCTAGCAATCATGTTTTTGCATCTTCTTGACTTCAAATTAGCTATCTCCCCCTTTGTCATTGTCAAAAAGAAGGGAAGACCCTTTACATCAATTATGACAAAGGTAAGTATCAATCTTATTTGTGCATCATTATATTTTCAAATTAGAATATGCACATTTTCAAAAACCTTATATTTCATTCATGCACGATATTGAATAAATCGATCAACATCATGAGGATATCATACATGATACTAAAATTTTTAACTATTTATAAACATTTTGATCATGATACCAAATATTCATCATTTAGAGCATTCATGACACAAAACATTAAATCAACATTTATAATACATCATTTTAGCAACAATTCATAGTATTTTAAATCATGATTTACATCATATGCAATACATCACATCATAATTAGAAAGGACAAGTATTGCATGGATCATTGTAAATCATAAATGTTTCATATCATGATGGTATCAACTTGTCAAATTATATCCTACCATGCATGATCAAAACTTTTCATTTGTATGCATCAAAATAATATCAAGAGTATTTCATGCATATTATCAAATCATCATTTATAATTACATCAATATTCCAATCATTATTTCAGTCTACACATCATGAGATCAATAAGATAGAGAAAAATATTTTTAAAAAAAAAAAAAACATTTTCCTCTTTTTAGTTGTTTCAATTCATATGATTTTATTCCATTTATGCCAAATAAAAAACATGTATCATATTTAAAACCGAAAGTGTAGAGATTTATTACAATAAAGATCAATAAGGTACTTTCATTTTGATAAAAATCAATAATACGTAAATCACAAGATTCATCATCATATTTTCAAATTGCATAATTTCAAAACTATACCTTTCATTTTTCATGCATGATACAAATAAATCAATCATCATTATGAGCATATTATACATGATATTCAAGCATTCATGATACATTATTTTTGTAACTTTTCAAATGATGGTATCTAAATGTTAAAGTTCATTACATCCTATCATGCATGATAATTAATTTCTTATTTGTATTTCATGCATAATTTCATTTCATCATATTAGGAATATCAAGAAGAATTAATTGGGTGATGAGATGAATATTTTCATGAACACAAGCAATTGCATAAAAATCATATCATGAAGGATTAGAATATGTGTATACCAAAAGGCATGATTTCTTTTTGAAGAACCTCCTCATAAATAATCAAAAGAAAATCTTAGGAGATTGATTAAAGAAAAATCTTGATTCATTATAAAATTTCATATATCAAATATCAAGAAATTAAGATAATGATTCATAAAAAATATCACAAGTAATATTCAAGAGAAAATTCATCATTCATTTTCAATTCATTCAATTTGTCAAATCAACATTTCTTAGGTATGCATGATATCAAAACATGGTTTCAAATCTTCAATATATAACATGTATAAATTTAAAAATTAAAGGGAGAAGGGAAAGAATTCAAAGGTACAAATATTTCAAACATCTCATAAACAAATGAAGGATCAATTCATGAATCCAAAATTTCATGAATCATTTCAACAAATCTCCTTTTAAATAATCAAAATGATCGTCAAAGGAATTCTCATGTTATTCCAAGAAATCAAGATTATGATTTTGATAAAACTCATTTCAAATTTAAATCATCAAAATCATTTTTAAGGTTCACAAAATTCATAACATAAATAGATTCATGATTTCATTGATAATATATTTTCCCCGTTTTTTAAGTGTTTCATTTTAAGTGATTGATTTCATGTTAGCATGATTTTTCATTTATGTCAAATAAAAACATGCATCAATGTTTAGGATCAAAAAATGAATTTCGTCATAAAACCATCAAGACCAATAAATCACAAAAATCATCATGTATAACTTTAAACTTTTATGCATAAAATCGTTATATCATGGTATCAAAACTTTAATATTTTCATTACAATATTAAGCAAGGTTTCATTGAACATAATTTTGAATGATTCTTATAGATACCTAAAACTTCTTTAGTTTTAATTTATATGATTGATTTTATAATAGCATACTCAAATTTTTGTTCTTATGTCAAAACCATACATCATGTTTGAAAAACAAAGATAATGTACATAAAAAATATCAAGCCTTTCATACAAAAACCATGCATCTTCATTGAAAAGCAATATGAAAATCATCAAAATATACATTCTTCTTCTCAAGCACATACATAAGATTAATCTCACTAGGTTTACAATCATTATATTTATATCTAATTTTTTATTCCATTAACATAAAACATGTAATTTTCAAGAAAAATAATTATTAAAAAAAGAAAATGCATCATGGAAAACATCAAGTAATATCAAAATAAATTAAGGGAGTTGAATTACTTACCTTGTAGTCAAAGCCCGTCAAAGCCCAGCCCAATTCACCGTTTCACCTTTGGAAGTCCTTGATTCATCCTTGGTTGCCTTCCTCTTCTTTGGTCTCTTCCTCCATTCAAGTTCATTGTTTATTTTAGATTTTTGTTTAATAAACTTATTAAGATTTAGTGTTCGAAGTTCAAGTTCATCATTGTCCTCATCGCTTGAGTCATCGCTCAAGTGGCATTCATTTGTCCGGAGTTCCAAATCCTTCCTATTCTTTGGAAGGTGGTTCAAGTGCTCATCTCATCGGGTTCAAAATGTTCCAAAAGTGTCATTTCATAGGTCATTAATGACACGATTAATTCTTCTAATGAAAAATCATTTAAATTTTTTGTCTCTTGTATTGCGGTTATTTTAGGATCTCACCTTTTTGGAAGGGATCTTAAGATCTTGCTTACGAGATCAAAATTCGAAAAAGATTTACTAAGAACTCTTAGATTATTGACGACATCCGTGAAACGGGCGTACATGTCACCTATAGTCTCGCTTGGTTGCATTCGAAAAAGCTCAAAATCATGCAATAAAATGTTAACTTTTGAGTCTTTGACTCTACTAGTTCCCTCGTGCGTGATTTCAAGTGTTCGCCAAATATCAAAAGCCGTTTTGCACATAGAAATCCGATTGAACTCATGTTTGTCCAAAGCACAAAATAAGGCATTCATAGCCTTTGCGTTTAAAGAAAAATACTTCTTCTCCAAATCCGACCATTCGTTCATTCGTTTAGAGGGAAGTTGAAAACCGTTTTCAATAATATTCCATAAATCCAAATTCATAAAAATCATGAAAACTCTCATTCGAGTTTTCCAATAAGTGTAGTCCAATCCGTTAAACAACGGTGGACGAACAACTGAAAAGCCCTCATGAAAGCCATGAAGAGCCAGTTCTCTCGGGCGTAAATCCGAGATGAGAAATACCGGGCTCTGATACCAATTGTTAGGATTAGAGCGGCACTAAGAGGGGGGGGGTGAATTAGTGCAGCGGATTAAAACATCGGTTTTGGAAACTTTTTCGTACGATAAAAACCGAACTCGGAAGTGCTTAACTTGAAAGCGTGTTTGTAAATGTGTGCAGCAAAAGTAATGAGGAAGTAAAGCACTTATAAAGATTTGCAGTAAGGTAAAGTGCAATAAATAAATGCAAACCAGTGAACACACCAATTTTCAAGTGGTTCGGTCAAAATGACCTACATCCACTTGCAAAGCCTTCTTTGATGAGGCTCCCAACTTCTACTAGCAAATCACTTTGAAGAGGAAGGACAAATACCCCTCTCACAACTTTTTACAAGTGGTTCACACTCTTACAAAGTTTCAACGAGAAAGAAGGAGGTGAACACTCAAGCAATTGAAAACAAGACTTGCTAAAGACTTTGCTAAGGCTTTTATCTCAATCTATTGCTTCTCAAAAGTTGTGATCTCTGCTGAGAATTGAAGGGTATTTATAGGCCTCAAGAGGATTCAAATTCGGGCTCCAAAATTTGAATTCTCTTCGGTTCCCGAAGCTAGCGGTGCCACCGCCTGTCAGTTCTGACACTGACAGTGTATGGGCGGTGCCACCGCCCAGTCCAACGGTGCCACCGCCTAGCTCTCGAGTGCTGGGCGGTGCCACCGCCGAGACCGGCGGTACCACCGCCTTATCCTCGGGCTTTGGGCAGTGCCAACGCCTACACTATTTCAGCTCACTAGTTGGGCTCCAAACGTGGCCCAAACTAGTCCGAACTTGAGCCCAATTGGCCCCTACTTGGGTTATAAGATTAACACCTAATCCTAACCCTAATTAACATGCTAACTACAAATTTAAAGACATTTTCTAAGCTATTACAAAGTCCGTAAGTCAAGACTTCTTCCAGTGAACTTCCGACGGTCTTCCGATAAACTCTCGGAAACCATTCTACGGACTCCCGGCAAGCTTCTAGACTTCACGATTTGATCTTGGCGAGTTCCGATGAGCTTCTTCGGCAAGCTACGATCTTTCTCGGTGAGCTCCACAAACTTTCGACGTACCTTCCGGCGAGCTTCCGAAAACCCTTCGGCAAGCTCCCTACTCATTCTCGGCTAGTTCCGGCAGCATTCCCGACGAACCTTCAGACTTCCGTCGGACTCTCGAACTCCCAACGAATCCTTCGCGCTTGACTCCGACACTTTGTTTTGCTTTATATCTTCATTGTTATCGTAGTTAATCCTGCACACACAAGCCAAAACTCTACTCCAATCTAGACAATTATTACAACACGAATTGACATTCTGTTGCTCGTCACGTCATTGGTTGGCACTTCGTTCGATTCTTTAGCGCATCGTCCTCTCTTGCGGCTTGTTGCCCAATCGGCGGTTGACCTCCGCAACCTCGATATCCTTGGTGCATTTCCGCTCTCCTTGGCTCGATGCCCAACGTCCGAAGCGTTCTGTCGTCCAATATCCTAACGTGTTCTCCTCCGGTACAACGTCAATTCCTCCTACGTCAACTGTCTAATCCTGATCGAGTAGATCTGCATCACTCAAAATATAGTTAAACATCTAAACACAATCGATTAGTTGTCATCATCAAAATTCGAGATTCAACATGGCAAAGAGGACAATTTTGAACAAATAAGGTTTCAAAACACAAGACAGAGATACAAGAGTTCAAAGATAGCCACTCGACGAATGCAGAGTTACAATGTCATTTCATTTAAAGCATGTTTTATTCATAATAATGGAGTATGGGCTAATTGGAGCATATCATTGGCGGATGAAATATTTTGTAACATGTCAATGGTGGATGAAATGCTTCGGAACATATCAATGACATATAAAGCATTTTGGAACATAACATTGGCATAGGAAGCACTTCGAAGCATATTAATAGTGGATGAAACATTTCGTAACATCAATAGCGGATGAAATATTTTGAAACATATCAAAGAACAAATACGAAACAAAAGCTCAACGTCGCATTTGACATTGCATACTTTTCATTATTCTCCAAAGCATATATAGAATAGTATAAACAAAGCTCTGAATACCATATCAAACGGATAGAATGCGAAGTGGGATCTCAAACATAATCTCCCATGTTTGGGAGTGTCATCCATCCACGTCTGGATGAAGCCAAAGGGGGCCGGTAGAGTATCGTGTGCTCTAAGTATCTACCATTTATCCTTTCTGGCAAAGGTCCAAATAATCCCTTTACTATTTTCTAGCAAAGGTCCAGGCGGAACAATGGAATACATGTGCCTATACGAAACATTACGATCCAAACATGAACGTTACATGATAGATACATGTATACAAATAATTGAAGGACAAAAGTATAAAAGAATTCAAGGCAATAATGTAAAGCACAATTGAAATAAGATGTTGGCCAAAATCAATTTCTAAAGAGACGAAACAAGAATAGGCGAAATCGATCAAAACTCGATTCTGACATAATTTGAGAGGCACATTAAGTTATCCAAAGCACATAAACAAAGCTTTAGATATCATATCAAACACATAAATGGTAAAGTAGAATCATAATATAATATGGTCCATCTATTTCTGAATGACCACCAAACATAATCTAAAGCATCGCAGGCTCTAAGCACATACCCTTTTCCATTTCTGACAAAGGTCCAAATAATCCCTTTACTATTTCTAGCACAGGTTCATATTATCCCACAAACACTAGAGTACAAAAGGGTATTGTGAACAATAAAATTAGGACATATCGGAAACACATAAGAAACAACGGAATGCATGTGCCTATACGAAACATTGCGGTATAAACATTAACTTTATATGATAAACGCATGTATACAAATAATTGAAGGACAAAAGTATATAGGAATTCAAGGCAATAATGTAAAGCTCAACTAAAATGAGGACGTTGGCTGAAATCAATTTCCAAAGAGAAGAAACAATAAGAAGCGATATCGACCAAAGCTCGATTCTGGCAGAATTTGAGAAGCAGATTGTATGAATTATTTGGGTAACCAATTATGCTCTTATTTATACCAAATAGATGTTATTTGAAAGATGTGTCAATCTATTTTTAGGTATTTTATGTTTTGCAGTAATTGGAGTTTACAGTAGGGAGTTACAAAAATTTTGTAGCGAAAGGTTTGAAAATTTCGTAGCGAAAGGTCTGAAAACATTAGCTCTGTTTTATAGAATCCACAGTGTTGATAAAAATAGATGTTTCAGTTTATAATTGTATTCTAATATTTTCAAATCAGATAAGAATAAAAAGATGTTTGAGTCTAGTTTCTAATAAATCAAACTTTATATTAATCTGAGTTACCAGCAGAAAGTTATAAGTAATTAAGTAACAAGAGGTTAAAAATTACATTCCATGTTTTGGAGAATCTATAGGATTAATTGAAATAGAAGTTTGAGTAGGCATTTAAACTCCAAATCAGTCAATCTAGGTATCAAAATAAAGATATTTGAGTTTACTTTTAAATGAATTAGATTTTTTCTAAATCAGAGTTTAGTACTAAAAGTTAGATTAGAAACAATGCAAGGAGGTCAGATTCCCAAAAAATTACAGATTCATAGCTTTATATCAAAATGAAAGAAAAGTCTGGTTCTCAGCTGAAATCTTTCAAATTTTGTAGAATTAAAATGAAAACAAAGATTAGGATTTCTGTGGGATGGGGTTCGAACACTTGCCTCAAAAAAGTTTGATTTCTGAATGTGGAGAAATTGATGCAAAACCTCAAGCTCCTCCTCTTCTTCTTCTTCTTCTTCCTTTCTCTTCTCTTCTCAAACCAACATTGGCTGTAGCTCTTAAGTTTTCCTCTTTTAATTTCTCTTCTAATACATTAGATTAGGTTAATACAAGGCTTGCAAGGTAGCAAGCATGCATAAAAGTTCCTATGTGTCATTTATAGAACAAACATAGATGGCAAGGTTAGCTAGTGACATATGTCCTCTATTTTTTTTTAAACTTAAATCTGAATCTTATATAAATCATATCAAATTTCTAATATTTATATTTAGGTCCCTAGCCATAAACTTCTAATATAAAATTATTTAATATAAAAAATTATTAAATAATCCTCATATTTAAAACAAGTATTTACTAAATTTTTAAAAATGGAGGATGGTACAATATGTTACCAAGAGATCAAGTATACTACTTGTTTATGGGAATATGAATAAAATCTTGTAACCCAATTTTGTTGACTAGAGATCCCAAGATCTTATTTCAATGGGATAATTAAATTATGAAAGATTAAGGATAAACACTTGAGAGATTATTTTAACCCATTCTTATGATAAATAAGTATTACCTACAGGTGTATTAGGATAAATATACTTTTAATGATTCCTATATCTAGGTATGATATGATAGGATACTTTCAATATAAAGCCACCTAGAAGTGGGGTTGCTGTTAGGATCGGAGCGGCACTAAGATGGGGCGGGGTGAATTAGTGCAGCGGATTAAAACGTCGGTTTTGGAAACTTTTTCGTACGATAAAAACCGAACTCGGAAGTGCTTAACTTGAAAGCGTGTTCGTAAATATGTGCAGCAAAAGTAATGAGGAAGTAAAGCACTTATAAAGATTTGTAGTAAGGTAAAGCACAATAAATAAATGTAAACCAGTGAACACACCAATTTTAAAGTGGTTCGGTCAAAATGACCTATATCCACTTGCGAAGCCTTCTTCGATGAGGCTCTCAACTTCCACTAGCAAATCACTTTGAAGGGGAAGGACAAATACCCCTCTTATAACTTTTTACAAGTGATTCACACTCTTACAAAGTTTCAACAAGAAAGAAGGAAGTGAACACTCAAGCAATTGAAAACAAGACTTGCTAAAGACTTTGCTAAGGCTTTTATCTCAATCTATTGCTTCTCAAAAGTTGTCTCTGTTGAGAATTGAGGAGTATTTATAGGCCTCAAGAGGATTCAAATTTGGGCTCCAAAATTTGAATTCTCTTCGGTTCCCAAAGCTAGCGGTGCAATCGCTTGTCAGTGGCGATGCCATTGCCTATCAGTTCTGACATTGACAGTGTACTGGGTGGTGCCACCGACCAGTCCAACGGTGCCGCCGCCTAGCTCTTTGGGTGCTGGGCGGTGCCACCGCCCAGTCCGGTGGTTCCACCACCCAACCTTTCAAGTTCTGGGCGGTGCTACCGCCTAGTCTAGCGGTGCCACCGCCTACACTATTTTAGCTCACTGGTTGGGCTCCAAACTTAGCCCAAACCAGTCCGAACTCGGGCCTAATTGGCCCCTACTTGGGTTATAAGATTAACACCTAATCCTAACCCTAATTAATATACTAACTACGAATTTTAAAGACATTTCCTAAGCTATTACAAAGTTCACAAGTCAAGACTTCTTCCGGTGAACTTCCGGCGGTCTTCCGATAAACTCTCGGAAACCATTCTGCGGACTCCCTACAAGCTCCTAGACTTCACGATTTGATCTTAGCGAGTTCCGACGAGCTTCTTCGGCAAGCTACGATCTTTCTCGGTGAGCTCCGCGAACTTCTGACAGACCTTCCGGTGAGCTTCCGAAAACCCTTTGGCAAGCTCCCTACTCATTCTCGGCTAGTTCCGGCAGCATTCCCGATGAATCTTCAGACTTCCGTCGGACTCTCGAACTCCCAATGAATCCTTCACGCTTGACTCCGGCACTTTGTTTCGCTTTATGTCTTCATCGTTATCATATTTAATTTTGCACACACAAGCCAAAATTCTACTCCGATCTAGACAATTATTACAACGCGAATTGACATTCTGTTGCTCGACACATCATTGGTTGGCGCTTCATCCGATTCTTTAGCGCATCGTCCTCTCTTGCGGCTTGTTGCCCAATCGGCGGTTGACCTCCGCAACCCCGATATCCTTGGTGCAATTCCGCTCTCCTTGGCCCGATGCCCGACGTCCGAAGCGTTCTACCGTCCAATATCCTAACATGATCTCCTCCGGCGCAACGTCAATTTCTCCTGCGTCAACTGTCTAATCTTGAACGAGTAGACCTGCATCACTCAAAATACAGTTAAACATCTAAACACAATCAATTAGTTTCATCATCAAAATCTGAGATTCAACAATCTCCCCTTTTTTCATGATGACAACTAATTGATGACTACCGGAGTTAACCTTAACTCCCCGGAGTTTAACCAAACTCCCCCTATCAATATGCCATTGATAGAACACTTGGATTATCCTAAATCCAAGCAACATTCATCACATGTTATGAAAAACATTTAAACCATCATGCAAATATATATAAAATATTCAATTCAATGCATGAAGTCATCAATATACTTCTCCCCCTATGTCATCAACAAAAAGGAGAAGTAGCTCTAGCTATTTTAAAAGATATGCAAGTTTGTGTAACATGAAGCTAGATTTTCATCATAACATATAAGCACAAAAGCATAGCAAGATTCTTAAGTTCAATCATGGCAATTTAACACTTACTTCTTGTACAAGATTGCACTTTGCTTTTCTTTGCATGTTTTAACTAGCGAAAGCTTTCTCCCTTTTGTTTTTGTCGAAAAGAAGGGAAGAGTACAAGCTAGCCAACATTTGTCTTGAGCTAGCAATCTTTCTCCCCCTATGTCATTGCCGAAAAGAAGGAGAGGAACCAATGATTTAGACTTTTACATAAATTATGAATTTGCATCAATCAATATTTCAATCATCACATGATACATACAAGACAAAAATGTAAAGAAATCATGTCATGAAAGACATCAATTGTTAAACATGATATGATAATAGTCTCAAAATTTTCAATTTGCGATACATGTGATACATTGCGATACTAAAAAATTTAATGTGATGCTTTTAAGAATATCAACCTATTTTTGATACAAAGCATGGCAAGAGCAACTATATTGCAAGTTTTCTAAGTTTTGCATTTTTTGCTTCTTTCGAGATAGCAATTCTTTGCTTCTCTACAAGCTAGCAACTTTTACGATATGCAAGTTTTACTACATACAAGCTAGTAAAATTAAAGATGTGCAAGTTGGCATATTTGCTTTTCTTTGCGAAGTGCATGATAGCATTTCTTTGTAATGTTCAAGATAGCAAATTGTACATCATTCTAGCTAGCAAATTAAAGATGTTCAAGAAAGCAAGCTCTTTCTTCTCTTTTGAGAAGTGTCACTTTTGCTTCCTTAGCAAAATGCCAAACTAGCAAGGGACCATGTTTTACATGAGGCAAGCAAACAATTTAGCAAGTGTTACATTTGTATCTTTTCTTTAGATGTGCAAGAAAGTAAGGAAGTTTTTGCATTTTCTTGACTTGTGCAAGCTAGCTAATTTCTCTTTGAAATGACCCTTTACATCAATTCAAAATAGCACATTAGCAACTCTTTCTCTCCCTTTGTCATTGGCAAAAGAAAGGAAGATTCAAGTCATGAATATCAAAATAATAATTTTATCATGAATATTTCATCATTGCGTGCATCATTATTGCATGCATAATACCAAATTATCATATATATTTTCAAAACATCAAAATATTTATCACTATTTTTATGTATGATAATAAAGTATTCATGATACCGAACATTAAGTCAACAATGATTCATTTTATCAAATCTCTTCTTTTTATAAATAACAAAAATTATAGGTATACAAAGAAGAGATTGTGATTAAAAAAAATCAAGTAGTAAATCCAAGAAGTTAAGATCATAATTTGAATACAAACTCATTCAAATTCAAATCGTCAAATTCATCAAAATCTCAACATTACTTTCAAGATATTCAAAATGGTATACATAGATTTATCATAAAGCAAATTAATTTTCAATCATCACATAAGGCATTTAAAGAATTTTTGAAATATAGGAGAATGATTAATTTAAGTATGCAATGTTTCAATCAAATTCAAGTCATGCATACCAAAAGATATTATTTGTGATTCCAATTTTGCAAGATCAAGATTATGATTTAGATAAAACTCATTCAAATTCAAATCGTCAAATTCATCAAAATCTCAACATTACTTTCAAGTATAATAATTTTATCATGAATATTTCATCATTGCGTGCATCATTACTGATGCATAATACCAAATTATCATATATATTTTAAAACATATAAACTCATCATATATGCATGATTCCAAATCATATTCATATCATTTCAATCATTGGTTTTAATCATCACTATAAACTCATCATGCACAAAATGTAAAATCATCTAACATGACACAAACATTTATTTTCAAAATATTTATCACTATTTTTATGTATGATAATAAAGTATTCATGATACCGAACATTAAGTCAACAATGATTCATTTTATCAAATCTCTTCTTTTTATAAATAACAAAAATTATAGGTATACAAAGAAGAGATTGTGATTAAAAAAAATCAAGTAGTAAATCCAAGAAGTTAAGATCATAATTTGAATACAAACTCATTCAAATTCAAATCGTCAAATTCATCAAAATCTCAACATTACTTTCAAGATATTCAAAATGGTATACATAGATTTATCATAAAGCAAATTAATTTTCAATCATCACATAAGGCATTTAAAGAATTTTTGAAATATAGGAGAATGATTAATTTAAGTATGCAATGTTTCAATCAAATTCAAGTCATGCATACCAAAAGATATTATTTGTGATTCCAATTTTGCAAGATCAAGATTATGATTTAGATAAAACTCATTCAAATCAAATCGTTAACTTGAAATTCATAATCAAGTCATCAAAATCAATTTCGAGATTCACAAAAATATCATGAAATCATTAATCTCGATCAGATGGGAAAAATATTTTTTAAGTGATTATTTTCATCTAAGCATGCCTTAGTCATTATATGTCAAATCAAGATAAGCATGAAAGTTCAAGACATAAAGGCAAAATCTTATAAAACAACTCATCAAGTAAGATTTTAAACATCTATTTTCAAGTCAGAGTAAGTCAATGATTCAATTATCTCATGTCATGAATTCCAACAGGCATATCAAATTATCAATATCACAATAAAAAGATATTTCAAAAAGACATATCGATAAGTGATTCATTTATATCATTTCATTCATTCGAAAGATTCTCCTCTTTGGTGAATAAATCTAGGAGAACAAAATGAATTAAGGGAGATATAACATGATTGAAGCATTGAACATAATTCATATTTAAAATGTGTCTTATGTCATAAGTATGAATCAAGCATTTGTGAAATCTGAAATCATCCTCAAAGTCACATTTAATAAATTCATACATGACAAGCATAGATTTATTGAAAAGTCGATAAGATAGATGATTGCATTTCATTTTTATAAATTTCTATTCATGTGATTTGCTTCTTATAAGCATGCCTTTACCTTTAATAAAACAAGTGTCAACATTTAAGACGAAAAGGTAAATTTCATAAAACAAGTGTCAACATCCTTTTAATATCTTGATATTCATCATCAAGTATGATTTCAAAAAGTATGTTCAAGAGAAATCATTAAGACCAAATGCATGATACACTCATTTATTTTCAAAATATTCATCATGTTTATTTTCATGAGATTCACAAGATTGGTAAAATAAATTCATTAATCTCAATAGGATAGAAAATTCATTTCCATTTCATACAATTGATTTCATGTAAGGGTATTCAAGTCTTTTTGTGAAAACATGTATTATCTTTTAAAATTGAAACATAAGTTTCGTCATGAAGCCGTCAAGACCAAACACATCATAATATCACATCTATCATCAAAAGACTATCAAGAAATTCATACATAGATGTACATGCACTATGTCATCTTAATATGTCATGAGAATGTCATCTTAATTCATCATAAAAACGGTTAGACCAAAAACATGTTTATCTAAAATGAGAGTTTCAAATCAACATTTACTTCAAAAACTCATGCATGACATAAAATCATCAAGATACACATGCATGGATTAATCCTAAGCATTATCACATATCATATAATTATCATCCCTATTGTTGCATACATCATTCAACATTTCAAAATATAACATGCATGAAACCATAGCAATATACTTTTCATGATCAAATTTTTTAATTTTTCAAAAATACTAAAATTAAAAACATGATATAATTTTTGAAAAATAATTTTTTATTTCCTATTCCTACTATCTAAATTAAGCACTCATGAAAAACTTCAAGTAATTTCAAAATAATTCAAGAGAGTTGAGTTACTTACCTTATAGTCGAAGCCCATCAAAGTCCAATTCGCCGTTTCACCTTTGGAAGTTCTTAATTCATCCTTGGTTGCCTTTCTCTTCTTTGGCCTCTTCCTCCATTCAAGTTCATTGTTTATTTTAGATTTTTGTTTAATGAACTTATTAAGATTTAGTGTTCGAAGTTCAAGTTCATAATTGTCCTCATCACTTGAGTCATCGCTCAAGTGATATTCATTTGTCCGGAGTTCCAAATCCTTCCTATTCTTTGGAAGGTGGTTCAAGTGCTCATCGGGTTCAAAATGTTCCAAAAGTGTCATTTCATAGGTCATTAATGACCCGATTAATTCTTCTAATGGAAAATCATTTAAATTTTTTATCTCTTGTATTGTGGTTATTTTAGGATCCCACTTTTTTGGAAGGGATCTTAAGATCTTACTTATGAGATCAAAATTTGAAAAAGATTTACTAAGAACTCTTAGATTATTGACGACATCCGTAAAACGGGTGTACATGTCGCCTATAGTCTCGCTTGGTTGCATTCGAAAAAGCTTAAAATCATACAATAAAATGTTAACTTTCGAGTCTTTGACTCTACTAGTTCCCTCGTGCGTGATTTCAAGTGTTCGCCAAATATCAAAAGCCGTTTTACACATAGAAATCCGATTGAACTCATTTTTGTCCAAAACGCAAAATAAGGCATTCATAGCCTTTGCGTTTAAACAAAAATACTTCTTCTCCAAATCCGACCATTCGTTCATCAGTTTAGAGGGAAGTTGAAAACCGTTTTCAACAATATTCCATAAATCCAAATTCATAGAAATCAAGAAAACTCTCATTCGAGTTTTCCAATAAGTGTAGTCCAATCCGTTAAACAATGGTGGACGAACAACCGAAAAGCCCTCTTGAAAGCCATGAAGAGCCATTTCTCTCGGGTGTAAATCCGAAATGAGAAATACCGGGCTCTGATACCAATTGTTAAGATTGGAGCGGCACTAAGAGGGGGGGGTGAATTAGTGCAGCGGATTAAAATGTCGATTTTGGAAACTTTTTCGTACGATAAAAACCGAACTCGGAAGTGCTTAACTTGAAAGCGTGTTCGTAAATATGTGCAACAAAAGTAATAAGGAAGTAAAGCACTTATAAAGATTTGTAGTAAGGTAAAACGCAATAAATAAATACAAACCAGTGAACACGCCAATTTTAAAGTGGTTCGGTCAAAATGATCTACATCCACTTGCGAAGCCTTCTTCGATGAGGCTCCCAACTTCCACTAGCAAATCACTTTGAAGGGGAAGGACAAATACCCCTCTTACAACTTTTTACAAGTGGTTCACACTCTTATAAAGTTTCAACGAGAAAGAAGGAAGTGAATACTCAAGCAATTGAAAATAAGACTCGCTAAAGACTTTGCTAAGACTTTTATCTCAATCTATTGCTTCTCAAAAGTTGTAATCTCTGCTGAGAATTGAGGGGTATTTATAGGCCTCAAGAGGATTTAAATTTGGGCTCTAAAATTTGAATTCTCTTCGGTTCCCGAAGCTAGTGGTGCCACCGCCTGTCAGTGGCGGTGCCATCGCCTGTCAGTTCTAACACTGACAGTGTATTGGGCGGTGCCACTGCCCAATCCAGCGGTGCCACTACCTAGCTCTTTGGGTGCTGGGCAGGTGCCACCGCTTGGCTCGGGTGCTGGGTGGTGCCACCGCCCAGTCCGGCGGTTCTACTGCCCAACCTTTCGAGTTCTGAGCGGTGCCACCGCCTACACTATTTCAGCTCCCTGGTTGGGCTCAAAACTTGGCCCAAACTAGTCCGAACTCGGGCCTAATTGGCCCCTACTTGGGTTATAAGATTAACACATAATCCTAACCCTAATTAACATACTAACTACGAATTTTAAAGACATTTTCTAAGCTATTACAAAGTCCACAAGTCAAGACTTCTTCCGGCTATCTTCCAATAAACTCTCGGAAACCATTCTGCGGACTCCCGGCAAGCTCCTAGACTTCACGATTTGATCTTGGCGAGTTCCGACGAGCTTCTTCGGCAAGCTACAATCTTTCTCGGTGAGCTCCGCGGACTTTCGACATACCTTCCGGCGAGCTTCCGAAAACCCTTCGGCAAGCTCCCTACTCATTCTCGACTAGTTTCGGCAGCATTCCCGATGAACCTTCAGACTTCCGTCGGACTCTCGAACTCCCAACGAATCCTTCACGCTTGACTTCGACACTTTGTTTCGTTTTATGTCTTCATCGTTATCGTAGTTAATCCTGCACACACAAGCCAAAACTCTACTCCGATCTAGACAATTATTACAACGCAAATTGACATTTTGTTGCCCGGCACGTCATTGGTTGGCGCTTCGTCCGATTCTTCAGTGCATCGTCCTCTCTTGCAGCTTATTGCCCAATCGGCGGTTGACCTCCGCAATGCCAATATTCTTGGTGCAATTCCGCTCTCCTTGGCCCGATGCCCAACGTCCGAAGCGTTCTGCCGTCTAATATCCTAACGTGATCTCCTCCGGCGCAACGTCAATTCCTCCTGCGTCAACTGTGTAATCCTGATCAAGTAGACCTGCATCACTCAAAATGCAGTTAAATATCTAAACGTAATCAATTAGTTTCATCATCAAAATCTGAAATTCAACAGTTGCTTCTAATCAAAATTCTCTATAGCAGTTATGAATCCAAGAGTTATTTATAGCCGAAGTGAATACAACGATCAAAACCTAAGGTGCGAGGGCAGAAATAGCATGATTACTGTTGTCTTAACTTACACCAAACGATTGAACAGTTCAAGGTATCATATTTATTGATTAGTCAAGTAAACTTGATAGTGTTCAACTAGAAAAAGTTCCAAAGCCGCAAATAATGTCTCGTGATGCAATATCCTCTTGCAGGTACTCTCTTTAGTGTCTACATAATCATATATATTTTACTGAATAAATCCATTCATATGAGAGATTATTGGAAATGATAGGTTAAAACCATTTTTAAGTGAATGAAAAATATTTATTTTACTTGAATAGATATAAGTCTTGAGTAAACAAACATGACTTTTTTACTCTAATAGATATTTTTTTCATTCGAATAGATATGACTTTATCCCCAAACGGTTAAGTCTCTCTAACATTTATAAATAGACATACGTTTTCTAATTATATTATTAGAAAATTAAAATTTATTTTTGTATTCATCTAACATAGATAGAAAAAGAGAATTAAAAAGAATGAATTTATCTTAAGAAAAAAGAGTCTAAATCTTGAGGAAAAAAGATCAAATCTTTTTAATCTGACCTAAGTTTTTATTTAAGTTAATTCTTTTCTTTCGATCAAATTATTTTAACCGGAACAAAAATAACTTTTCCAACAAATTTCTTATAGTTTCCAAAGAGCAGCAAAAAAAAGTGTAAACCCCAACAGCAAAAGGGTTGAATGTATACCATTTCATTGATCATAGTGCTCAAATATCGAACAGACAAGACAGATTTGTTTGTTCGTTTGACGAAAGATGATTGATTCTGTAAGGGGTGTTGAAAGTGTGTAAACCCCAACAACAAAGGGAGGCATGTATACCATTGATCTTAGCGCTTAAATATTGAACTGACAAGATAGATTTGTTTGTCCGCTTTGATGAAAGATGATCGATTAACTAAAGGGTGTTGAAAGAGATTATTATGTATAGTACTAATGGAACCTGCTCGGGAATACAAGCAGTTGAAGAAGGGTAACGCAGATTGTATGTAAAATTTTGATTCGCGAGTGGCACGAACCTATCAAAAAAGCATGATGGATGATGCCATGAACCGAGATGGATGCCTTGATATGAATGAAAAGTAGCAAATATTGCACAACTTATAAGAGGTTTAAAGTACTCAATATATGGACAAAATGCACGATATGTGTTACTCGATTCGAGAATTTAAAACAGAGCTAAATGCTGGAAGGTTATCTTTGAGAAATGATGTTTACAAAACCTGAGTGGCTGCTTGCTCAACTACTTAGATCATTTTCAAGGACATGCATGACATTTCTTGTTTGTATTATGAATCTGAAAAGTTTCTCGATTTTGTTTTTATTTATTTATTTCTGATTAGAAGAATTTTTTTGGCTGCAAGAATTGGATATTAAATGTTAAAACTTTATGTGCTTTTCCTTGGCCTTTTAATGTTCTTTCATTTGTTTGATCTCCTGCTCTGACTGAGAAGCTTTCTTAAAGGATCACGTCGTACATTATGTTAGTGTAGTCTCTTTGAGTCACTTGTGCTTTCGTGTTACCTGTTTTGATATTAAAGATTCATCCGTAGATTTTGTTGGTGGAGTTTATGTAGGTATGAACTTTTAGGTTAAGTGAAAATTAGGGTATGAAAACTCCCCTGATGACAAGAAACTCTTTACCTTGAACGACTGACTTCACCCTTTTCCTTTTAGTCCCTATGCTTCTCAGAATATGTTTGCTATAATTTCAGGTGATAGATAATATGCTATAATTCTGAATTGGATGATCAACCCAAACCCAACTCCATCAGTCCGCATGCGAACCACAAAACTGGTGATCCGCTTGACCGTAGCCGCTCCGTTCGTTCCCACCTTATCGGGTCGGGTCGGGTCGAACAGATTCCGCCACGTCCGTCCGTTACAAGTAGAGAAACGGGAAACGCCGAGAAGTATCCAGAAGCGCGTTGATAAGAACACTGCTGACGTCATGCTGCGTTGACGCGTAGCACTTGGAGCTTCGGACCCGCCGTCTAACGCGACGAACGGCGACAAAACCTGTGGAGCGATTCTCCACTGGCAACCACACAATCATTGTGACTGTATCCTAAAGCTGCCATCCTCTTAAATGAAAAAGGAAAACGATGGAACTTGTTAACTCAGCGGTAATGTGGTTTACGCCATGTCTTAGGTTGAGGATTAAATAAGCGAACCTATTATAGCAGGAAGTAATACTACTCGGTAGCTTTGGATGTATCACGAACAATTGATGTGCACCCGAACAAGAGGCGAAGCTGGCAGGAGTGAGTGCCTTGTGTTTCTGTGGTTTCCGGTGGGTGATGGTAGCAGTAGGAGCTTGACATGGAGCCAAAATAGGACGTAGGAAACAGGCGGCGGAGGCGAGTGGAAAAGCCAGAAACACGTCTCGGCTGATGAGAGGTGGAATGCCATCTCACATCATGTGGGCGGCACGTGATTCCTCCGGCCTCCTCAGGAAGGATACGTCCACGATTACTCTCGGGGGTCGCATGCAGCCAGCCGCACAGGCTGCATCGCAACGAACAGCAACCACCGCCGCTCGGCCCATCGCGAACTTTGAAGCAGTCCGTCCGGTTCGGGGGGTGACTACACGTGGCGTCGCTGGTGAGGACGACGCTGTTGGGGGAGGCACAGCGGCCGGAGGGAGGTGGCCAGCCTGATGCGCCGCGGGCTGCCACCACTGAGCTCACAACGTTTGGCCAGGGTCGAGCGGGCGCACCATCCGGGGTAATGAAACCCCCCATCTCTCTCTCTCTCTCTCTCTCTCTCTCTCTCTCCTCTCTTGCCAATCTCATGTGACGCGATATCAAAGACTTACTTTTGTTTGTAGGAAATAATAGCACGTAGTTTTCATTTATGTTCATCATTATCTTCTTTTATTTTTCGTTTGGAATAAATGTGATGAGGTCGGCGTTGGTATGAGATAGGTAGGAATAGAGACTTTGACGCATTCGGTGCGGTTCGTGGCAGTGCCGGTTTGCGGAGCACATAACAGGCGATGGCAACAGCAGTAGGCCTCCGGATTGCGCTCCTCCTTGTTCGTGGTCTGTAACTGTAGCCATCTCGCTCGCCCGCTTCCTCTCCCGGCGACTCAGGAAACTGTGCAGGAGACGAGTGGGCGCGGTCTCCCGTCGCCCCCCGCCTCCTCCTCCTCCTTTATATCCCTTCTCCTTTCCTCTCCTTTTTTTTTTGGTTATTTATCGTGTTTTCTTTTTCTGCCGGTTCTGTTCATCTCGATCTTTCGATGACTGGTTCTGCATTCTTTTTTGTTTTTTTTCTCGCGTTATAATTCCTATTTTTAATGGTAGTGTGAAAAGGGAAAGGAGTGCACAGTAAGGAAGAGAAGGGGTCGCTTTCCCTTGTATTATTATTATTTTTGCCTTCGCTTCCTAGGAGAAGGCAGCCGTTTCAGTTTCTTTCACAACAAATCTCTCTCTCTCTCTCTCTCTCTCTCTCTGGGGGGTGGGGTGGGGGCCCGACCTCATGCACATGGCCTCGCCCACGCTCACGCACCCTCTTCCTCGGCCTCCGCCTTCAGGTTACTTCTGTCGTAAGTCCTTCAACCTTCGTTAATTATATTCCTTCTTTGGTCTTTGTCGGTTGTGTTTTATATTTACCAGAAGAAAGACAAAGGATATATACGAGTTGATAAGACTACTCCCCCACCCTCCTTTGTATGCCCTCATCCTGTTATATACATAGTGGTTGGAAATGGTTCTTGACCAACCCTTATGAAATAGGTCGAGAGAACAAAAGGTCTCAGACCGTGGAGTGCGAGAGTCGGCGAAAGCAGGGAGATGTGCTGTTTGCCTCCGAGGAGGTGGAGGAAGCCATGGCAGATCATAAGGTCGAAGGAGAGGAAAAAGTTTTAGGAGTTGGTTGTGGAGGAGACACGGCGGCAGGAGTGGACGACATCGTGATGAATATAGACGGGGAGGATCTCATCTTCTCCGAGGACACATTTCCTTGCTTGCCCGACTTCCCCTGCCTGTCTTCACCGTCGGACACCCCCTCGCCGTCCTCCGCTTCCACCTTGCATGCAAACAACGCAGTCCTGTCTTCTTGTTCCTCCACTTCATCTTCTTCTTCTTCTTCTTCCTCCTCCTCTTGGTCCTTCTTACAGGTCCCTGACAGTGGCAGGGTGGCCGACATGCAGCAGCAGGCGGCCCAAGTTCCGTCGGTGGACGACATAATGATGCTTCCGCCGCTGCCGCCGCCGCCGCCGCCGCCGTTAGACCATCACCAGTCGAGCGAGTTCGCCGATGGGCTCGACATCCTCGGGGACATCGACCTCTTCGATCTGTCGATTGATCCCTGGGACCCGCCTTCCCTCTTCCACGCCGACGAAGCCAGTGCGGCCGTTATCAGCGGCGGGGATGAAGCTTTCGGGAGTCGTGAGAAGAAGCCGTGTCAGGCTGTAGAAGAAGGTCGTTTGCATGGTCACGGGGAAGGAGTGCCGCAGCAAGCGCAGGAGGAGGAGTCTTCGGAGGAACTGGCGAGGATATTCTTGGAGTGGCTAAGGAGCAACAAGGACTCGATCTCGCCGGAGGACCTCCGTAGTATCAAGCTGAAACGCGCCACCATCGAGTGCGCTGCCCGCCGCCTCGGCCGTACTAAGCAGGGCAGGACGCAGCTGCTGAAGCTCATACTCACCTGGGTCCAGAACAACCATCTCCAGAGGAAGCGCCATCGGTTGCCGTATTCCTACGACCACCAGCCCCGGCCGTTTCCCATCTCACCTAACCCTAATCAACTCGACTACAACTGCAATCCTTGGAGCCCCTACTCCATGGATCCTTCGACGGCGGCTACGCATCCAGCCTTACTGAGCGCCTACGCCGGTGGCGGCAACGGTGAGATGGGGTATCCCAGTGCAACAGCCAATCCTTATCCTTAATCTTCTTCTTCTTCTTCTTCTTCTTCTTCTTCTTCTTCTTCTTCTTCTTCTTCTTCTTCTTCTTCTTCTTCTTCTTCTTCTTCTTCTTCTTCTTCTTCTTCTTCTTCTTCTTCTTCTTCTTCTTCTTCTTCTTCTTCTTCTTCTTCTTCTTCTTCTTCTTCTTCTTCTTCTTCTTCTTCTTCTTCTTCTTCTTCTTCTTCTTCTTCTTCTTCTTCTTCTTCTTCTTCTTCTTCTTCTTCTTCTTCTTCTTCTTCTTCTTCTTCTTCTTCTTCTTCTTCTTCTTCTTCTTCTTCTTCTTCTTCTTCTTCTTCTTCTTCTTCTTCTTCTTCTTCTTCTTCTTCTTCTTCTTCTTCTTCTTCTTCTTCTTCTTCTTCTTCTTCTTCTTCTTCTTCTTCTTCTTCTTCTTCTTCTTCTTCTTCTTCTTCTTCTTCTTCTTCTTCTTCTTCTTCTTCTTCTTCTTCTTCTTCTTCTTCTTCTTCTTCTTCTTCTTCTTCTTCTTCTTCTTCTTCTTCTTCTTCTTCTTCTTCTTCTTCTTCTTCTTCTTCTTCTTCTTCTTCTTCTTCTTCTTCTTCTTCTTCTTCTTCTTCTTCTTCTTCTTCTTCTTCTTCTTCTTCTTCTTCTTCTTCTTCTTCTTCTTCTTCTTCTTCTTCTTCTTCTTCTTCTTCTTCTTCTTCTTCTTCTTCTTCTTCTTCTTCTTCTTCTTCTTCTTCTTCTTCTTCTTCTTCTTCTTCTTCTTCTTCTTCTTCTTCTTCTTCTTCTTCTTCTTCTTCTTCTTCTTCTTCTTCTTCTTCTTCTTCTTCTTCTTCTTCTTCTTCTTCTTCTTCTTCTTCTTCTTCTTCTTCTTCTTCTTCTTCTTCTTCTTCTTCTTCTTCTTCTTCTTCTTCTTCTTCTTCTTCTTCTTCTTCTTCTTCTTCTTCTTCTTCTTCTTCTTCTTCTTCTTCTTCTTCTTCTTCTTCTTCTTCTTCTTCTTCTTCTTCTTCTTCTTCTTCTTCTTCTTCTTCTTCTTCTTCTTCTTCTTCTTCTTCTTCTTCTTCTTCTTCTTCTTCTTCTTCTTCTTCTTCTTCTTCTTCTTCTTCTTCTTCTTCTTCTTCTTCTTCTTCTTCTTCTTCTTCTTCTTCTTCTTCTTCTTCTTCTTCTTCTTCTTCTTCTTCTTCTTCTTCTTCTTCTTCTTCTTCTTCTTCTTCTTCTTCTTCTTCTTCTTCTTCTTCTTCTTCTTCTTCTTCTTCTTCTTCTTCTTCTTCTTCTTCTTCTTCTTCTTCTTCTTCTTCTTCTTCTTCTTCTTCTTCTTCTTCTTCTTCTTCTTCTTCTTCTTCTTCTTCTTCTTCTTCTTCTTCTTCTTCTTCTTCTTCTTCTTCTTCTTCTTCTTCTTCTTCTTCTTCTTCTTCTTCTTCTTCTTCTTCTTCTTCTTCTTCTTCTTCTTCTTCTTCTTCTTCTTCTTCTTCTTCTTCTTCTTCTTCTTCTTCTTCTTCTTCTTCTTCTTCTTCTTCTTCTTCTTCTTCTAATCCTTATCCTTACCACCACAGCTGTGGCACCAGCAGTGTCGTCGTCAACAACCAACCTTTTTCTCCATCTCCGGACTTCGTCGACCCCGCAGGGGGACCGTGGCCGACGCAGTTAGCCTCAGCCTTACCTCAGTTTGCGCCCTACCCAGTCACCTCCGCTTCCCACCCGCTGTCCATGGCGCCGCCGCAGTATTCCGGGGGTATGACGAACCAGTTTCTGGGCCATCCGATGTACCACCAAGGCCAACGCCTACCTGGGACGACTTCCGCGACGAAGGAGGCGAGGAAGAAGCGGATGGCGCGGCAGCGGCGCTTCTCCTCTCTCCACCAGCACCGCAACCACAACCAGCCGCTGCACCTGCAGCATGCTCATCATCCCGTCGGATCCACCGAGGGTGCAAACGGATCGTCTCATTCAAATACAAGGAATTGGGGTTTCTGGACCGGCATGTCCTCCTCGTCCCACCAGATGAACCACATGGCGGAGGCGCAGAATGCTTCAAACATGCAACAGACGCCGCCGCCGCCTGCGGCGCAACTGCCGCAGAGGCCTCAGCTTACCACCGCTTCGACCTCAGAGAAGCGCCAGGTCCGTCCTTGATCTGAAAACAGCGCACTGCTCGGTGGATTCTAATCATCGACGTTAATGCAGGGATGGAAGGGTGAGAAGAACTTGAAGTTCCTGCTGCAGAAGGTGTTGAAGCAGAGCGACGTGGGTAGCCTAGGCCGGATCGTGCTTCCCAAAGTGAGACAACATCCTCGACATGGTTTGATTAGAAGTCTATTCTTCCGTGCTTCCATGATCTCAGGATTTAGTACTCGTCGTCTTTCTCCGAAACCTTTTAACGGAGTCTGATTCGTCTGTTGTTCTTTGATCCAACAGAAGGAAGCGGAGACCCACTTGCCGGAGCTGGACGCGAGGGATGGGATCTCCATCCCCATGGAGGACATCGGCACATCCCAGGTGTGGAACATGCGCTACAGGTATATGCGCCTTCCAATTTCATTGGCATCGTTTTGTCATTGCTTGATTCCGAGCGTGTTGATCTTGGCTATGCTACAGGTTCTGGCCCAACAACAAGAGCAGAATGTATTTATTGGAGAATACAGGTGAATCAAGAGTCTCATTCTTCTTCTTCGTCTTCTTCAGTAATATAGTTTTTCAGTTCATGGTTGGCATTTGGTCGAACACTCAATACAATGATAATTCAGGGGATTTTGTGAGGTCAAACGGGCTGCAAGAAGGGGACTTCATCGTGATCTACTCCGACGTCAAGTGCGGCAAATACGTAAAACGCTCACCCCACTTTGTTTCAGATCTCGATCGCTTGTCGAGTGAAGTCATCGCTAACATTCTCGTACATGGTCAAAAACGATAGATGATACGGGGAGTGAAGGTTCGACAGCCGGTGGAGGCGCGAGCACCGAGCAGCAGGAACACCGGGAAGGCGCATCAGAGGAGGAATGGCTTGGAGAAGATGGCTGGCGCATCTAAAATGAAAGGACGCAGTCTCATACATGATGATGCCGACAACTACGACGACGACGACGACGATGACGACGATGTTCCACCTTCTATGCATGGCTAAGAAGGAAGCTGATCCATGGGATGGATGAGAACGAGAGAACAAGCAGATTCCAAAACCCTAACTAACGCTCTTGCTTCCGTAGGGAGTCTCCGCTTATGCCTGTTCTATTTTGATCACCTTCGGTCATTGTGCATACCAACTCTCGTGTTGTAACCAATACTGCTAAAACTACCACAGGGCATGCGGTGGTCGACGGTGGGAGGATCTTTATGCGGTGGTAGTAAATAAATCTAGAGGAGTGGTTTGTGTTTAGAAAACTGAATACATAAATATATATATATATATATATATATATATATATATATATATATATATATATATATATATATATATATATATATATATATATATATATATATATATATATATATATATATATATATATATCTACTTTAGGAGGTTGGTTAATCGCCAGACGTTTGTTTCCATGTCTAGCTTGATATACTTTCAAGAAATGACGCTTCAAGCAGAAGATTGTATCGAAAGAAAGGGAGTGTATAGAAATCCCACCATACGGTAAGATTTCGGAGCTAAAAGCGCAAGAAGACATTGATGGTGGTAGTAAAAATGGAATGACTTATATATAATAAAATCAATTAAAGGAAGAACTTATATTAATGTATCAAAAAAGATTTGGTCCTTCAAACCTGATCACTATTAAAAATAAATAAATAAAAGTTTATCATGAACAACTAAGCAGTAGGTAATTTTTGACGTCTTGAAAGCTACATCGAGAAATGAGATACGGATATAATACAGCTTAAGTGCGTGCCGAGAGGAATTATTATCTTTTTTCACTTCAACTTGTAGCTTATAGACACCTTCTGTCCGAGTCTCTCCATAACAGCCCTCACTTCATCGTTGACAGCCTGCCAAACTCCTGCTTCAAATATGAATTGCGCAAGGACTGACTATATAAGAATGCACATCATTCTTGGTTGAATTACACAGAGAACTCGAATCATAACAAAATCGTTGGAGATTCCTGAAAATTTTTTGTGGCCCCAGAAATTTAGATTATGTATATTTCAATTAGAAGATTTTCAAGATCTTCATGGTGGAAAAAAAAGAAAAGAAAAGAAAAGATCTTCATGATGAGAAATTCTAAAAGAATTAATTACAGACCATCGAGAGAGAGAGAGAGAGAGAGAGAGAGAGAGCGCTTACCTTCTACGTAAACGACAAACTTAAAGTGAGAAGAATTTAATTAGGAAACAACAAAAAAATACGCTGGCTTTTTAATTGTTATTTTGTGGATTTTTTTGCTTTTTCTGGTTGCCGCAACATGCTGCATTACATCCGTAAGGGTTACAAGTCAAATTTGTTTCTTAGTTCTCCATCTTTAATGACTTCAAGTTTATCCAATAGAATTGGAAGATTGGACCTGAAGCCAATTAAATATGTAGGTAGTTTTGAAGTTTACTCTAAAATTTGACTTGGCGTGCGTGATCTAATTCACATAAATTCCATTCCTCGTGGCTTATCTTTTGTGAGTTGTGATCTACATGCCCAAGCCTAAGTCCTCCGTTTGGTAAATTTATCAGTAAGCACACACCAATTATCTCATCGTGCAGGATAACAAAGATAATTGGACTGCATAGGATAGGATTTTGGATCTCATCCTCAACCAGAGGAATTGACAAAAAGGAAAGAGCTGGATCCAATCTCAAATTTATAATCGCAAGTCCGATGTCGGGATATGAATATGTGTTCGGCAAGGAGTTGTGCAAACCTAAGTCACGTATATAAAATGATAAAACCCTCATTGATGGTTAAGTTGCAAAACTAATTAGAGGTAATGTTTGATAAAAAAAAATCTCTCTAATGGTTAAGTTGGCATAGTTAAAGAAGTGATAATATATATATATATATATATATTATATATATATATATATATATATCTATATATATATATATATAATATATATATATATTATATATATATATATCTATATATATATATAGATATATATATATATAGATATATATATATATGATTAGAAGGGTCCATAGAATTTTGAGTTAGAAAACTTTAAAGACATTCTAATAACATATAATTAGAGACAACAAATGACTATATATATCTTGTTAAATCGAGTAAAAAAAAAAAAAAAAAAAAAAAAAAAAAAAAAAAAATCTCTCTAATGGTTAAGTTGCAAAACTAATTAGAGGTAATGTTTGATAAAAAAAAAAAAAACAAAAAAAAAAAAAAAAAAAAAAATAAGTATCAAAAAGATTTGTCCTACCTGATATATAAAAATAAAAAAAAACAGAACAACTAAGCAGTAGGTAATTTTGAGTTTGAAAGCTAATCGAGAATGAGATAGGATATAATACAGCAAGTGGTGCCGAGAGGAATATATTTTTTTCACTCACTTGTGCTTATAGAACCTTCGTCCGAGTCTCCATAACAGCCTACTTCACGTTGACAGCTGCAAATCCTGCTTCAAATATGAATGCGCAAGAATGACTATATAAGAATGCACATAATCTTGTGAAATTACACAGAGAACTCGCATCATAACAAATCGTTGGAGGTTCCTGACAAATTTTTTTGTGGCCCCAGAAATTTAGATTATGTATATTTCAATTAGAAGATTTTCAAGATCTTCATGGTGGAAAAAAAGAAAAGAAAAGAAAGATCTCATGATGAGAAATTCTAAAAGAATTAATACAGACCATCGAGAGAGAGAGAGAGAGAGAGAGAGAGGAGAGCGCTTACCTTCTACGTAAACGACAAACTTAAAGTGAGAAGAATTTAATTAGGAAACAACAAAAAAATACGCTGGCTTTTTTAATTGTTATTTTGTGGATTTTTTTTGCTTTTTCTGGTTGCCGCAACATGCTGCATTACATCCGTAAGGGTTACAAGTCAAATTTGTTTCTTAGTTCTCCATCTTTAATGACTTCAAGTTTATCCAATAGAATTGAAGATTGGACCTGAAGCCAATTAAATATGTAGGTAGTTTTGAAGTTTACTCTAAAATTTGACTTGGCGTGCGTGATCTAATTCACATAAATTCCATTCCTCGTGGCTTATCTTTTGTGAGTTGTGATCTACATGCCCAAGCCTAAGTCCTCCGTTTGGTAAATTTATCAGTAAGCACACACCAATTATCTCATCGTGCAGGATAACAAAGATAATTGGACTGCATAGGATAGGATTTTGGATCTCATCCTCAACCAGAGGAATTGACAAAAAGGAAAAGAGCTGGATCCAATCTCAAATTTATAATCGCAAGTCCGATGTCGGGATATGAATATGTGTTCGGCAAGGAGTTGTGCAAACCTAAGTCACGTATATAAAATGATAAAACCCTCATTGATGGTTAAGTTGCAAAACTAATTAGAGGTAATGTTTGATAAAAAAAAATCTCTCTAATGGTTAAGTTGGCATAGTTAAAGAAGTGATAATATATATATATATATATATATATATATGATTAGAAGGGTCCATAGAATTTTGAGTTAGAAAACTTTAAAGACATTCTAATAACATATAATTAGAGACAACAAATGACTATATATATCTTGTTAAATCGAGTAAAAAAAAAAAAAAACTATTATCCTCCATATACACACATGACACTTTGTAACCTTCAAAGACACTTACTTCATAAAGGTTAGTAATAAACTAAATCTTTGAGCAAATTAAAATACTATATGAATATGACAAACAAGATCCAGAGAGCAAATATATATTTATCTTGCTTTCTTCATTTGGTTGTCGATGGGTTATCGTTTGAGGAGGCAGCACCCAAAGTATGGCAGGGATGTACACACTCAAGCATTAATGGATTCTGTTTTGGATGTCGCCGGAAAACTCGGTGGCGTCGCCCTGCAATCACAAACTCGGTTCATTCTTCTCCGGGTGCACACGACCCGATGACAAGTTCGGTGGAATCACCTGACTTGATCGGTTTCGCCACAATTATTGTCTCCGTGTCTTCTTCATTTCCTCAAATGAATAAATAAATTAATAAATAATATAATAAGTATTTTCTTAATTAACTACATGGTACTCTTAATTTCCTCTTTCCAGTTTGTCTAATAATATATTGTACTACCACAATTGATCTTGACAATGACGTACTGTGTAAGCTGAATGGTAGGTTTACCTAAAAGAAACTAGTAATTTATTGACATTGCAATCTATTGCCTATGACTCCATGTACGGCCAAGCAAGCGTGTGGAGTCATGTGTACTACTAAATCTAGGAGTCATGTGTACTACTAAAGCGTGTGCAATCTATTGCCCTTTGTTAAGTATAACAACCATGAGAAACTTAGAATTTGATTGAAACAAAAAAAAAAAAAAAAAAAACAAACTCAGAATTTAACTTTCTGACAGTACGAACCTTTAAAAATAAAGGTTTCATTAAACACATTACTTTCTGATGGTGAAGGATAATCCAGTAAAAGCATTCAAAATAGCAAAACCCACTCGACCATGGAAAAAAAAATCAACTTGCACCCAACACTGCATTGTACTCACGCTCAGAGGCAACAAGTGCGATGATCAAACTAGAACTTCAAGTCATTGGCTGCTTATTTTTTTTGCTTCAACTGGAAAACAATCTTGAAGAAATAATCCACACAAACGACAATTAAAATCAACTTCGAAATCAGTAAACCCTCAGCACGAACTACATATTTCAGCGTGCCCAAAATCAGAGTAATTCAAATACCAAACTTCTCAATACAAAAAGTAGGTGGGCTTGCATATATAATGCCCAAACCAGAGTGCCTGAGATAATTAAGATAGTAGACATCATGACTGAACATTTATTCATAACAGAAACAAAAAAGCACGGCCACCTACGACAGTGACCAGCATGACCAATAAGAGGAAGACGGTTCACCGAGTCTTGTGAATGTGGCGGACCAGATCGACAACACGCGAGCTGCAAATAAATAAGGATCATATTAGAAGGCATAACAGATACCTCATTCCGCATGACTACAAGTAGCATAATTTATTCACAAGGTGGTTTTGAAGTACCTGTAGCCCCATTCATTATCGTACCAAGACACGAGCTTGACAAAATTTCCATTTAAAGCAATTCCAGCCTTTGCATCAAAAATGCTTGACCTGCAATAGCCAATCAAAGAATTTTTAAACTACTATATTACCATGACAAAATCAGGTCAAAAGATATGAGAGGACAATTTTCCGATCATTCATTTGGAGATGAAATAAACTTATTAAGAAAGCAATTAGTTTGAAACTACATATTTGACAATAAAGAGTACCTGTTATCACCCAGGAAGTCAGTGGACACCAAGTCCTCCTCCACGTATCCCAGGATGCCCTTAAGCTTTCCCTCGGATTCTGCCCTGAGTTGTGACAAATTAGGAAAAAAAAATACTTGTTGAGTGCCACACAATAGAAAAATAAGAGATTGATTCCAGCATATTCCTCTCCACATAGTAGCTAGGTGTATTATGAGCAGTATATTAAAAGGATAGGTTTGTTTACTAAATTATGGTAAAATAATATGCAACCATAATCTTCTAATGACTAATCTACAACTGTACAAGCAACCCACTATAGAAACACACCAATTCAATCAATACAGACAAACAACACGGGTGTAATCATCATCGTTAAAAGAAAGGAATGTGCCAACTTTTGCTACTTACTTGATGGCAGCCTTGATCTCCTCATAGGTGGCTGCTTTCTCAAGCCTGACAGTGAGATCCACAACAGACACATCAACAGTTGGGACACGGAATGCCATACCAGTTAACTTTCCATTCAAGGCAGGGAGAACTTTTCCAACAGCCTGTCATTAGCAAATCAAAATAGTTCATGGTGTATTCCAATGTAAATCCTAGTCATGAGCAGTCATCAATCTTCAAATAAGCAAGGCAAGCATAAGAAGCAAAGCCAACAGGAAATTAAGTATACTACCAGAGAGTTTTAACCTTGTACCATTCACATACATTAATGCTAATAAACTGGGAAATTCAAAATAATATCTTCCCTTAGACATACAATAATCAGGGTAATGCACCAGTATCCATACATGAAGCAACACTATTCTTGAATTTGTCACATTATGTGCACATATACATATAGTTTATCATACACCACACGTGCATATGTTAGGATGCACAACTAGACATAACAAAAATCTACTGAGAATACCTTGGCAGCACCAGTGCTGCTGGGAATGATGTTGAAGCTTGCGGCACGTCCACCTCTCCAGTCCTTACTAGATGGACCATCAACGGTCTTTTGAGTGGCTGAGAAAAAATAAAGCAAAAGATCATATTTACAACTTTGAAATAGACACACTTCACAACAGAATCAACTAAATATAACTCAAATTATAGTTACCGGTGATTGAATGAACTGTCGTCATCAAACCCTCTATTATACCAAACTTGTCATGAACAACCTGTGACATATATCAATATCAAAGTTCATCAATCAATATCAAGTACAATATCCAAAGAGTAATCCTCGATAAAATATGGCTTACCTTTGCTAGAGGAGCAAGACAGTTGGTGGTGCAGCTTGCATTAGAAACAATATTAATATCAGGCTTGTACTCATTTTCATTGACCCCTACAACGAACATTGGTGCATCCTTGCTAGGAGCAGATATGATGACCTTCTTGGCACCACCCTGTATTTAAAAAAGAATTGTCCAATAGGGAAATTCATTATATCCTATTACCAAAAGAAGTAGCTTCACAAAAAAAAAAGAAGAAAAGAAAAGAAGTGTATAGAACAAAACTCAATGAAAGAACTTACAATACAATTGAATGTTTGAATCATAACTCTTAAATTTCAGAAGATACATATCACTAGTATCTGTTGTTTGCTGATAACTGGAACATCCAGTTGCTTACAAGTAGAGTTGCCTGCAGGTAGCAACTGCTCACAAAAGCAATTGCTACAAGTAGCAATTGTAGGTACAGCTGTTCAAGTAACTTCAACTGTAGTTGCAACTAAGAAATGTAATACCAATAATTACAGGGACTATAGAGCAAGACAAAATGGGCCAATGTGTGAGGTAATAGGACAGGAAGTAGAGTTTTTTAAGCTACTAACAATGAACTATATAATTAGTGAAAGATAATTCTAGAAATCTAGAATGAGCCAGTTTCTTCAGCAACATATATATTAAACATTACATTTCAAACTTCCTACTTCAATGTAAATAATTGTAGATGCTAATTTCAGAAAATTTCTGACATCAGCTAAATAGTTACCAAGTTAAAAAAGGGATGAAGTGGCTGTCAATTAACAGATTCAGTGTAGCATTTTACAGGCTTAATGCTTGAATCACCCTGGAAGTTAGCCTAGCCTAGAAACTGAGTCGTCCAGGCTACTTAACAATGAAGCACTTTAATAAAATGTAGAATCGTGGAGAAATTACCATATACAAAAATATAGGCTTAAGAAAAAATCAATTATAGTCTGAAGTACCAAATTTTACTTTAGAAACATAAACTATTAACCAAATAAACCAACGACATCTCGAATCAGCATTACCTTAAGGTGAGCAGCAGCCTTGTCCTTGTCAGTAAAGACACCAGTGGATTCCACTACGTACTCAGCACCAGTCTCACCCCATGGAATTTCCTCGGGGTTCCTAAAATCCAGAACAACATTAATACACAACTAACATCTAAAGAACAGTGATTTGAAACACCTTTATGAGAAGAAAAAACTGAGATACCTAAAACCAAATACAGCAACTTCTTTCGTGCCAAAGAGAAGAGTTTTGGAGTCCTTCACCTTAATCTCATGATGCTTCCATGATCCATGCACGGTATCATACTTAAACATGTATGTCTGGAATGCATCACCCGTTCAGAAAATTCAGTTCGAAGAAAAATGGAGCGAACATATGAATCTCGCAATTAAACCATCAGAAAAACAACCTTCCTAAAGAACTACATTACGGAAGAAGACAAGTAAAACAATCAAAACCCAAAGAAACCAGACTCACCTAAATAACAGTAAACTGCTGTAAGATCATTTAAAACACGAACCCATAAATGATTAGATTGTTCGAAACATTTTGAAGCATTTCTTATGTGACGAAGGCAAAATCAATAGATCTATGGAATTCACTGTTAATACGGCGGCCTAGAATTCAACTATTAAGAAGATGCACAAAAAAGTGGAGATATGTCATCAATCTAGACATTCAAATAAAGCACAGAGGTCACAAAATCACTGGAATGGACCAGCACCATGTAATCGGTGGTGATGAAGGGATCATTGACGGACACGAGCTCGACGTCCTCGCTCTGGAGAGCGACTCTGGCGACCAACCTCCCGATCCTTCCGAACCCTATCAAGAAACACAAGATCGAATCAAGAAGGTTGACAGATCTATCATAAACCCTAGAGAGTTCATATAAGAAATCGCAAGATCGAAGCTAGACTCGTAAAAAGAGACAGAGGAGGGGGAAAACCAACCGTTGATGCCGATCTTGATCTTTCCGGCTGCACGATGAACAGAAAGGACAAAGGAAATGACAAAAGTAATCAAAATCCGCACATAGAAGATCATAGAGAACAAAGAACAATGAGCTGCTGAAGAAGATCGAAGGCTCACCCATGGCAATCGCTGGCGAGACGAGAGAAGAGACCGAACACGAGAAATGAGAACGCAGTAAGAGGCCCGGGGGTTTGATTCCTTATATAGGCCAGAAGGTGGACGTGTCCAATTAGTGTTTCACCGAAATAATTTCAAATAATAATCAGCCGTCTCAGAAGTTGGACTATTGCCCTAAGATTCGCGCAACGTGGAATCGTCCACTTTGTTTGTTTATTATTGGCGCTAATGTTTATCAGGTTGTCTTAGCTAAACCGATCCGCCTACGAGGCAAGCATTCAGGGGCCAGAGAACTTTTGACGCAGAGCAGCAAGAGTAAGAAAATGGGTGGCGAATAAAGTTCCGGCGGCACAATCGATAGCCCTTGATCGGGAACCAGTCAAGGTAGACCTGGGCGAACCGCCGCTGGATTTGGAGAATAGTACGGTGGCTTCCGATGGTTTCACTCTTCCCGTTTTATACAAGTCGATTCACTTTATTTGAAGCATCACATTCTTTATATTAAGAATGTACAAAAGAATAATAATATTCTATTAACAAAGTCTTATTCATGATAATAAAACATCGAACCTTTTTTTTTTTTTAATAAAATTTGCATTCCATGATTCAAAATAAATCTCTGTCGCCTTTGTGTCCGAGTTCGAATCCTAAGAGTATCTACTTGATGTCAATTAATGTCGACTTCATCTTTGTTGATTGATGACGTAGTGTATCGTTCCTGTTAATATTTAAATATTAAAAAAAAAAAGTGGGTCGCATGAATCGAGACTGATGTGTTCTTGAAGTTTCGAGACAGATGAAGTGATGGAATCATGTAAGATAATGCGAAATCCTTAACTACATGTAAAACAATGAATAAATTCTTCGGTTTTCTGCCATTTGAGGCTGTTGTCGTGAAGAGTTGTTTCGATAATTTAATAAAACAGGACTTCTGTTAATTGATTAAAAAAAATGAATAACCAATATAACTAATCTTTTAGGTCACATGGAATTCAATCAAACTTGTTTCCTTTTATGATTCTATATAAAGAGGAGTCTATCATACATCGGGATTTAAAATCTTTTTACTGCTCTCATCGTAGGTCTCTTAATTGTTTCAAGATTATTATTGATGAAACTCAAGAAAATTATCTTGTGGGAGTCATCCGGAGGGACATTTAATTCTCTCATATACCCCCAAAGATCGGACCAATGACCATTTCTAATATTATTAATAATAAAAAAATATTGATTTGACTTTTTCTTTTTTATGTATTATCATTAATATAAATTATAATATCTCTAAAGAAAAATCTTAGTGAAAAGATTATTTTATGCCCTCTTAAGAGGTTAGGACTTTAGGATCTCTCTCTCTCTCTCTCTCTCTCTCTCTATATATATATATATATATATATATATATATATATATATATATATATATATATCCAATAATGAAGTAAAGAATCATATTGTATCAATCAAATTAACTTTATCACAAGTAATCTTTGAACTTGGGCATTGCATTGGCATTTGTCATGGTGTTGGACATCTCTATGACATATTGCTTAAGAGTCGACAAGTAATAGTTTTATCATAAGATCTTGAATGCAGGGGATCTTGCTCTGATGCGCTCTCCGTGAGTTTTCTCATGCATCTCCGACAATATATAAGTTGCTTCAGTAACGTGCCAACAATGTAGAAGGGGACATGGCAGGGATCGTTGGTAGAGCACATCATATAAGATACAGTATTATGCATGTTATCTGTGCACCATTTTCACTTCAACTAGAATGTCGAGGAGAATCATTATCTTAAAATACTAAGAGGGAGAGTGAATTAGTATAATGGTAAAATGTTGATTTTTAAAATTTTTTGTTCAATTAAAATTAATCGAAAAGATGTTAACTTAAAAATATTTATGTAAGCATGTAATGAGGAAATAGAGTAATGAGCAAGTAAAATGATTTGCAGCAAAGGTAAACAATAAAGTAAAAGGTAGCAATTCAATTTTATAGTGGTTCAGTTGTCGTGACCTACATTCACTCTCGATTCCTTTTCCGTCGAGACCACCGGCATCCACTAACGATCTTCCTTCAATGGGCGAATATCAACTACCCTTTTACATTCTCTCTTTTTTGAGACAACCCTTATAAACCTTCTTTCTTAGACCTCACTTCTTCCTTTAGACAAACTTCTAAATACTAGGAAGAAGTGATCCTAAATCCTAAGAGAGTTTCCCAATTTTTTCTCAAGTATTTTTCCTCCTTTTTTAACTCAATTTCATGTTCAAATCTTGCTACTTTATGTAGGAATACCTGAGGTATTTATAGACCCCAAATGACTTCAAAATTGGAATAAAAAAAAAGGGGGGGTCGCATGAATCGAGACTGATGTGTTCTTGAAGTTTCGAGACAGATGAAGTGATGGAATCATGTAAGATAATGCGAAATCCTTAACTACATGTAAAACAATGAATAAATTCTTCGGTTTTCTGCCATTTGAGGCTGTTGTCGTGACCTACATTCACTCTCGATTCCTTTTCCGTCGAGACCACCGGCATCCACTAACGATCTTCCTTCAATGGGCGAATATCAACTACCCTTTTACATTCTCTCTTTTTTGAGACAACCCTTATAAACCTTCTTTCTTAGACCTCACTTCTTCCTTTAGACAAACTTCTAAATACTAGGAAGAAGTGATCCTAAATCCTAAGAGAGTTTCCCAATTTTTTCTCAAGTATTTTTCCTCCTTTTTTAACTCAATTTCATGTTCAAATCTTGCTACTTTATGTAGGAATACCTGAGGTATTTATAGACCCCAAATGACTTCAAAATTGGAATAAAAAAAGGTCTTATTTAGGGTTTCCTAGGTCCTAGTGGTACCATTGCCTATGTTGGGCGGTACCACCGCCTGCAATACTAACACTATTGAATCTCGGATTTTAATGATGAAACTCAAGAAAATTATCTTGTGGGAGTCATCCGGAGGGACATTTAATTCTCTCATATACCCCCAAAGATCGGACCAATGACCATTTCTAATATTATTAATAATAAAAAAATATTGATTTGACTTTTTCTTTTTTATGTATTATCATTAATATAAATTATAATATCTCTAAAGAAAAATCTTAGTGAAAAGATTATTTTATGCCCTCTTAAGAGGTTAGGACTTTAGGATCTCTCTCTCTCTCTCTCTCTCTCTCTCTATATATATTATATATATATATATATATATATATATATATATATATATATATATATCCAATAATGAAGTAAAGAATCATATTGTATCAATCAAAATTAACTTTATCACAAGTAATCTTTGAACTTGGGCATTGCATTGGCATTTGTCATGGTGTTGGACATCTCTATGACATATTGCTTAAGAGTCGACAAGTAATAGTTTTATCATAAGATCTTGAATGCAGGGGATCTTGCTCTGATGCGCTCTCCGTGAGTTTTCTCATGCATCTCCGACAATATATAAGTTGCTTCAGTAACGTGCCAACAATGTAGAAGGGGACATGGCAGGGATCGTTGGTAGAGCACATCATATAAGATACAGTATTATGCATGTTATCTGTGCACCATTTCACTTCAACTAGAATGTCGAGGAGAATCATTATCTTAAAATACTAAGAGGGAGAGTGAATTAGTATAATGGTAAAAATGTTGATTTTTAAAATTTTTTGTTCAATTAAAATTAATCGAAAAGATGTTAACTTAAAAATATTTATGTAAGCATGTAATGAGGAAATAGAGTAATGAGCAAGTAAAATGATTTGCAGCAAAGGTAAACAATAAAGTAAAAGGTAGCAATTCAATTTTATAGTGGTTCAGTTGTCGTGACCTACATTCACTCTCGATTCCTTTTCCGTCGAGACCACCGGCATCCACTAACGATCTTCCTTCAATGGGCGAATATCAACTACCCTTTTACATTCTCTCTTTTTTGAGACAACCCTTATAAACCTTCTTTCTTAGACCTCACTTCTTCCTTTAGACAAACTTCTAAATACTAGGAAGAAGTGATCCTAAATCCTAAGAGAGTTTCCCAATTTTTTCTCAAGTATTTTTCCTCCTTTTTTAACTCAATTTCATGTTCAAATCTTGCTACTTTATGTAGGAATACCTGAGGTATTTATAGACCCCAAATGACTTCAAAATTGGAATAAAAAAAGGTCTTATTTAGGGTTTCCTAGGTCCTAGTGGTACCATTGCCTATGTTGGGCGGTACCACCGCCTGCAATACTAACACTATTGAATCTCGGATTTAATGATGAAACTAATTGATTGTGTTTAGATGTTTAACTGCATTTTGAGTGATGCAGGTCTACTCGATCAGGATTAGATAGTTGACGTAGGAGGAATTGACGTTGCGCCGGAGGAGATCATGTTAGGATATTGGACAGTAGAACGCTTCGGACGTCGGGCATCGAGCCAAGGAGAGCGGAATTGCACCAAGGATATCGGGGTTGCGGAGGTCAACCGCCGATTAGGCAACAACCCGCAAGAGTGGACGATGCACTGAAGAATCGGACGAAGCGCCAACCAATGACGTGCCGGGCAACAGAATGTCAATTCGCGTTGTAATAATTGTCTAGACCAGAGTAGAGTTTTGGCTTGTGTATGCAGGATTAACTACGATAACGATGAAGACATAAAGCAAAAGAAAGTGCCGGAGTCAAGCGTGAAGGATTCGTTGGGAGTTCGAGAGTCCGACGGAAGTCTGAAGGTTCATCGGGAATGCTACCGGAACTAGCCGAGAATGAGTAGGGAGCTTGCCGAAGGGTTTTCGGAAGCTCGCCAGAATGTACGTCGGAAGTTTGCGGAGCTCACCGAGAAAGATCGTAGCTTGCCGAAGAAGCTCATCGGAACTCGCCAAGATCAAATCGTGAAGTTTAGGAGCTTGCTGGGAGTCCGCAAAATGGTTTCCGAGAGTTTCTTGGAAGATCGCCGGAAGTTCGCCGGAAGAAGTCTTGACTTGTGGACTTTGTAATAGCTTAGGAAATGTCTTTAAATTCGTAGTTAGCATGTTAATTATGGTTAGGATTAGGTGTTAATCTTATAACCTAAGTAGGGGCCAATTGGGCCCGAGTTCGGATTGGTTTGGGCTAAGTTTGGAGCCCAACCAGTGAGCTGAAATAGCCAGGCGGTGGCACCGCCACTGACAGGCGGTGGCACCGCTAGCTTCGGGAACCGAAGAGAATTCAAATTTTGGAGCCCAAATTTGAATCCTCTTGAGGCCTATAAATACCCCTCTATTCTCAGTTGAGATAACAACTTTTGAGAAGCAATAGATTGAGATAAAAGCCTTAGCAAAGTCTTTAGCAAGTCTTGTTTTCAATTGCTTGAGTGTTCACCTCCTTCTTTCTCGTTGAAACTTTATAAGAGTGTGAACCACTTGTAAAAAGTTGTAAGAGGGGTATTTGTCCTTCCCCTTCAAAGTGATTTGCTAGTGGAAGTTGGGAGCCTCATCGAAGAAGGCTTCGCAAGTGGATGTAGGTCATTTTGACCGAACCAGTTTAAAATTGGCGTGTTCTCTAGTTTGCATTTACTTATTGCTATTTACCTTACTGTAAACCTTCATATGTGCTTTACTTCCTTATTACTTTTGCTGCACACCTTTACAAACATGCTTTCAAGTTAAGCACTTTCGAGTTCGGTTTTTATCGTACGAAAATTTTTCCAAAACTGACGTTTTAATCCGCTGCACTAATTCACCCCCCCTCTTAGTGCCGCTTCGATCCTAACAATTGGTATCAGAGCCCGGTATTTCTCATTTCGGATTTACACCCGAGAGAAATGGCTCTTCATGGCTTTCAAGAGAGCTTTTCGGTTTTTCGTCCACCGTTGTTTAACGGATTGGACTACACTTATTGGAAAACTCGAATGAGAGTTTTCTTGATTTCTATGAATTTGGATTTATGGAATATTATTGAAAACGGTTTTCAACTTCCCTCTAAACCGATGAACGAATGGTCGGATTTGGAGAAGAAGTATTTTTCTTTAAACGCAAAGGCTATGAATACCTTATTTTGCGCTTTGGACAAAAATGAGTTCAATCGGATTTCTATGTGCGAAACAGCTTTTGATATTTGGCGAACACTTGAAATCACACACGAGGGAACTAGTAGAGTCAAAGACTCGAAAGTTAACATTTTATTGCATGATTTTGAGCTTTTTCGAATGCAACCAAGCGAGACTATAGGCGACATGTACACCCGTTTCACGGATGTCGTCAATAATCTAAGAGTTCTTGGTAAATCTTTTTCGAATTTTGATCTCGTAAGTAAGATCTTAAGATCCCTTCCAAAAAGGTGGGATCCTAAAATAACCGCAATACAAGAGACAAAAAATTTAAATGATTTTCCATTAGAAGAATTAATCGGGTCACTAATGACCTATGAAATGATACTTTTGGAACATTTTGAACCCGATGAGCACTTGAACCACCTTCCAAAGAATAGGAAGGATTTGGAACTCCGGACAAATGAATACCACTTGAGCGATGACTCAAGTGATGAGGACAATGATGAACTTAAATTTCGAACACTAAATCTTAATAAGTTCATTAAACAAAAATCTAAAATAAACAATAAACTTGAACGGAGGAAGAGGCCAAAGAAGAGGAAGGCAACCAAGGATGAATCAAGAACTTCCAAAGGTGAAACGGCGAATTGGGCATTGACGGGCTTCGACTACAAGGTAAGTAACTCAACTCCCTTAATTTATTTTGAAATTACTTGATGTTTTCCATGATGCGTTTTCTTTTTGAATAATTATTTTTCTTGAAAATTGCATGTTTTATGTTAATGGAATAAAAAGTTAGATATAAATCTAATGATTGTAAACCTAGTGAGATTAATCTTATATATGTGCTTGAGAAGCAAGAATGTGTATTTTGATAATTTTCATATTGATTTTCAATGAAGATGCATGGCTTTTGTATGAAAGGCTTGATATTTTTTATGTACATTATCTTTGTTTTTCAAACATGATGTATGGTTTTGACATAAGAACAAAAATTTGAGCATGCTATTATAAAATCAATCATAAATAAGAGTTTTAGGTATCTATAAGAATCATTCAAAATTATGTTCAATGAAACCTTGCTTAATGTTGTAATGAAATATTAAAGTTGTGATACCATGATATAACGATTTTATGTATAAAGTTTAAAGTTATACATGATGATTTTTGTGATTTATTGGTCTTGATGGTTTTATGACGAAATTCATTTTTCGATCCTAAACGTTAATGCATGTTTTTATTTGATATAAATGAAAAGCATGCCTAACATGAAATCAATTACTTAAAATGAAACACTTAAAAAAGGGAGAAAATATATTATCAATGAAATCATGAATCTATTTATGTTATGATTTTGTGCTATAAAGTTTAACGTTATACCATGATGATTTTGTGATTTATTGGTCTTGATGGTTTTATGACGAAATTCATTTTTTCGATCCTAACGTTAATGATGTTTTATTTGATATAAATGAAAAAGCATGCTAACATGAAATCAATTACTTAAAATGAAACACTTAAAAAAGGGAGAAAATATATATATCAATGAAATCATGAATCTATTTATGTATGAATTTGTGAACCTTAAAAAATGATTTGATGATTTAATTTGAAATGAGTTTTATCAAAATCATGATCTTGATTTCTTTCTCAATATTTGATATATGAAATTTTATAATGAATCAAGATTTTTCTTTAATCAATCTCCTAAGATTTTCTTTTGATTATTTATGAGGAGGTTCTTCAAAAAGAAATCATGCCTTTTGGTATACACATATTCTAATCCTTCATGATATGATTTTTATGCAATTGCTTGTGTTCATGAAAATATTCATCTCATCATCCAATTAATTCTTCTTGATATTCCTAATATGATGAAATGAAATTATGCATGAAATACAAATGAGAAGTTAATTATCATGCATGATAGGATGTAATGAACTTTGACATTTAGATACCATCATTTGAAAAGCTATGATCATGTTGCCAAAATAATGTATCATGAATGCTTGAATATCATGTATAATATGCTCATAATGATGATTGATTTATTTGTATCATGCATGAAAAATGAAAGGTATAGTTTTGAAATTGTGCAATTTGAAAATATGATGATGAATCTTGTGATTTACGTATTACTGATTTTTATCAAAATGAAAGTGTCTTATTGATCTTTATTGTAATAAATCTTACACTTTCGGTTTTTAAATATGATACATGTTTTTTATTTGGCATAAATGAAATAAAATCATATGAATTGAACAACTAAAAAGAGGAAATTTTTTTTCTTAAAAAAAATATTTTTCTCTATCATATTGATCTCATGATGTGTAGACTGAAATAATGATTGGAATATTGATGTAATTATAAATGATGATTTGATAATATGCATGAAATACTCTTGATATTATTTTGATGCATACAAATGAAAAGTTTTGATCATGCATGGTAGGATATAATTTGACAAGTTGATACCATCATGATATGAAACATTTATGATTTACAATGATCCATGAAATACTTGTGCTTTCTAATTATGATGTGATGTATTGCATATGATGTAAATCATGATTTAAAATACTATGACTTGTTGCTAACATGATGTATTATAAATATTGATTTAATGTTTTGTGTCATGAATGCTCTAAATGATGAATGTTTGGTATTATGATCAAAATGTTTATAAATAGTTAAAAATTTTAGTATCATGTATGATATCCTCATAATGTTGATCGATTTATTAAATATCGTGCATGAATGAAATATAAGGTTTTTGAAAATGTGCATATTCTAATTTGAAAATATAATGATGCACAAATAAGATTGATACTTACCTTTGTCATAATTGATGTAAAGGGTCTTCCCTTCTTTTTGACAATGACAAAGGGGGAGATAGCTAATTTGTACAAGTCAAGAAGATGTAAAAACTTGATTGCTAGCTTGCCTATCTTAAGTAGCAAAGATTGCTAACTTGCTTATTTCAAGAAGCAAAAGTTGTCTTCTTGAATATCACTATCTTGCCTATCTCAATAAGCAAAACATGCTAACGTGCACATCTAGCAAACTTGTATATTTTAAGAAGCAAGGGTTGCTTTCTTGAATATCTCAAAACTGCTAGCTTGCATGTTCTAAAAATATTGTAAAATTTGCTAGCTTGTATATTATAGAAATTGCTATCATACTACCTTGCATATCTATGATGATAGCAAAATTGCATAATGATAAAACTAGGAGAGTATGTTAATTATGCAATGTGTTGAACTTGGATATTTCAAAAACTTGTAAATTGCAATAGGAAGCAAGAATCATGGGCTTACACAAGAAAGCTATCTTGCATCTGCTTTCGAAATTTTTGCTAGCTTGTATGTAGCAAAACTTGCATATCGTAAAAATTGCTAGCTTGTAGTCTAAAGAGAAGCAAACAGTTGCTGTCTCAAGAAAAGCAAACATGCTAAACTTGCACAGCTTTAATTGCTAAATTGCATGATGATAAAATTGGATACTATGTTTATTATGCAATGATTAGAACTCATATCTCTAAACACATAAGAGTTGGGACTTCTCCTTTTTGTTGATGACATAGGGGCAGAAGTATATTGATGACTTCATGCATTGAATTGAATATTTTATATATTTGCATGATGGTTTAAATATTTTTCATAACATGTGATGAATGTTACTTGGATTTGGGATAATCCAAGTGTTCTATCAATGGCATATTGATAGGGGGAGTTTGTTTAAACTCCGGGGAGTTAAGATTAACTCCGGTAGTCATCAATTAGTTGTCATCATCAAAAAGGGGGAGATTGTTGAATCTCGGATTTTGATGATGAAACTAATTGATTATGTTTAGATGTTCAACTGCATTTTAAGTGATGCAGGTCTACTCGATCAGGATTAGATAGTTGACGCAGGAGGAATTGACGTTGCGCCGGAGGAGATCACGTTAGGATATTGGATGGTAGAACGCTTCGGACGTCGGGCATCGAGCCAAGGAGAGCGCAATTGCACCAAGAATATCGGGGTTGCGGAGGTCAACCACCGATTGGGCAACAACCCACAAGAGTGGACAATGCACCAACCATTTTGTTGAGGGTTTCTTGGAGTAGAGAAGTTGTGGTTATATCCGTTAACTTCACAAAAATTTTGGAAATTGCGGTTTTGAAATTCGCCACCGTGATCACTCCGAATTGATGAAATCATGAAACCTTTTTCGTTTTGAGTGAGTTTACAAAATTTAGAGAAACATTTGAAACAATCACTTTTGTGAGCTAAGAAATAGGTCCAAGTGTATCTAGTATAATCATCTACAATTACAAAAGCGTATTTGCTTCCTCCTAGACTTGTCGTGTCAATTGGTCCAAATAAGTCCAAATGGATCAATTGTAATGGTCTAGTGGTGCTAATTTGATTTTTTGGTTTGAAGCTAGTTTTTATTTGTTTACTTAGTTGACACGCATCGCATACTTTGTCCTTAACAAACTTCATATTTGGAATCCCTCGTACTAATTCTCTAGATGAGATCTTAAATATTAGTTTCATGATTGCATGGCCTAATCTCCTATGCCAAAGCCAAGCATCATCTTTTAAAGTGAAGAGGCACATTTCATTACCTAGTTCATCAAGATTGATGGTGTAGATATTATTTTGTTTTAATGCAATCATAGTCATGTTATTGTTTGGTTTTTCAATAATACACACATTTGATTCAAATCTAATGATATAACCTTTATCGCATAATTGACTAATACTCAAGAGATTATGTTTCAATCCATCAACTAGTAATACATTATCAATGGAAAAGTTTAATTTGTTACCTATGGTTCCCTTGCCAATGATTTTGCCTTTGTTGTTGTCTCCGAAGGTGACATAGCCTTCGTCTATGCTAGTGAGCTTGGAGAATTGAGCATCCACTATCAAGGTACCATCTCTTGCTCCTAGCTTGTGATGGTGTATGTTTCTACAAGAAGGGATTATTTTTAGGTACCCATTTACTTTTGGGTGCCTCAAAAACTGATCTAACTTGTTTATCATGTTGCATAGACTTGATCATGGTTCCTTTAGAAACCCAAATCAATTTGTTTGGACTAATTTTCTTGAATGGACATTGATAAGTTTTATGTCCATATTTACAACAAAAGTTGCAATTGCTTTGGTGTTGAACATGTAAGATAGGACCTTTAATGAAGGTGGTTGGATTTTGGTGAGAACTTCTCACAAATCCGATTCCACTTCTTTTAGGAACGTGACCCTTATTTGTAAGGATCATATTCAAAGACTTGCTACCGACCTCGAATTTCTTCAAGGTGTTCTTAAGTAGCAATTCTTCTTTTGGAGAATTTCTAGATCATGGCATTTTATGCATGGAGCTAAACTATCATGATATTCAATTTTTAATTTATCAAAATTACAAGTAAGACTATCATGCTCCTTTTTTAACAATTTATATTTTCTACTAATTATTTTACATTCATCAAATAACTCATGGAAGGCATTTAATAATTCATGATAAGATAAATCTGCATCAATTAAATTCGTTACCTCTTCTCCGATGGCCATTAGGGCGTAATGAGCAACTTGCTCGGTGTTGGACTCCTCTTCTTCGGATGCACTTGAATCATCCCACGTTGCTTTGAGCGCCTTCTTCTTTGATGTTCTCTTTTTGGCTTGGGGACATTCATTTTTGAAATGCCTCGGCTTCTTGCATTCATAGCATATCACTTGGTCCTTTTTATGTTCAAGTTTGTTTTTGGTGTTATTTTTAAATTTGTTCTTTCTTATAAATTTTTTTTTGGTGTTATTTTTAAATTTGTTCTTTCTTATAAATTTTTTAAATTTTGAGTCAAAAGTGCAATGTCATTGTCACTGTCCTCATCACTTAATGTTCCTTTCAAGTGGTCTTCTTGTGATTTGAGTGTCATATCCTTCCTGTTCTTTGGAAGGGGGTTCTCGAGCTCGTCATGAGCTTGACATGACATTTCGTAAGTCATTAGAGACCCAATAAGTTCTTTAAGAGGGAATGTTTTAAGGTCCTTGGCCTCTTGAATGGCAGTAACTTTTGGATCCCAACTTTTAGGAAGGGATCTTAAGATTTTAGCTACTAGTTCAAAGTTAGAAAAATCTTTACCAAGAGCTTTGAGTCCATTGATGACATCTATGAAACAGGTGTACATGTCTCCGATGGACTCACTTGGTTTCATTCGGAAAAGTTCGTAAGAGTGCACAAGAATGTTGATTTTGGACTCTTTCACTCGGCTAGTGCCTTCATGAGTGACCTTAAGAGTTCTCCAAATATCAAAAGCAGAATCAAAAATTGAAATGCGATTAAATTAAGTTTTGTTGAGTGCACAAAACAAGGCATTTATAGCCTTTGCGTTTAAAGCAAAAACCTTCTTCTTCGATTCATTCCATTCGCTCATTGGAAGAGAAGATTTTTTAAATCCATTTTCAACAATAGTCCAAAGCTCGAAATCCATGGAAATGAGGAAGATTCTCATACGTGTCTTCCAATACGTGTAATCTGACCCATTAAACATAGGTGGACGTGTAATAGAATGTCCCTCATGCATACCGAAGTAAGCCATCTCTCTTGGGTATTAAACCAAATATAAGAGTGAGCCTTGCTCTGATACCAATTGTTAGGATCGGAGCGGCACTAAGAGGGGGGGGGGTGAATTAGTGCAGTGGATTAAAACTAGTAGGTTTGAAACTGATTCCGTAAAATGCAAGGATATTTCGTTCGATAGTAACTAAAGTAAAGTGAAGAACAAAAACTTGCTTCTATGTAGATGATGATTGCAGAAAAATAACAACTCACACATTCAAGGAACACACAGATTTAAAGTGGTTCGGTCAAAATGACCTACATCCACTTGCGAAGCCTTCTTCGATGAGGCCCCCAACTTCCACTAGCAAATCACTTTGAAGGGGAAGGACAAACACCCCTCTTACAACCTTTACAAGTGGTTCACACTTTTACAAAATTTCAGCAAGAAAGAAAGGGAGGTGAACACTCAAGCAATTTGAAAGTAAGACTTGCTAAGGCTTTGCTAAGACGTTTTTTTTTACTCTATTGCTTCTCAAAAGTTGTAATCTCTGCTGAGAATTGAGGAGTATTTATAGACCTCAAGAGGATTTAAATTTGGGCTCCAAAATTTGAATTCTCTTCGGTTCCCGAAGCTAGCGGTGCCACCGCTTGTCAGTGGCGGTGCCACCGCCTGTCAGTTCTAACACTGATAGTGTACTGGGCGGTGCCACCGCCCAGTCCAGCGGTGCCACTGCCTAGCTCTTCAGGTGCTGGGAGGTGCCACCGCCTGGCTCTTCGGGTGCTGGGCGGTGCCACCGCCTAGACCGACGGTTCCACCGCCCGACCTCAATGGTCACTGGTTGGGCTTTAAGTCCGGCCCAACCCAGGTTTCATTTTGGGCCCTGTTGGCCCCTAATCAAGATATAGGATTATTTCTTAATCCTAACCTTAATTACATGCAAACTATGTAACTAAAAACATAATCCTAAGCAAGTTTTTAACCGGCGAACTTCAAGTCTTGTTCCGACGATCTTCCGGTGGACTTCCAATACGCCCTTGGATTTCTTCCGACGGACTCCCAGTTGGCTCCCGATCTTGTGGCGAAATCATCGAGTAGCCAAGCCTTCTCGGTGATCTCTGCGAACCTCCGATGATCTCTTCGGTGGACTTCTGAAAACTCCGACAAGTCCTTGATTTCTTCTCGATTGGTTCCGACAACATCTCCGACGAATCTTTGGACTCTCAAACACCTATCGAACTTGATTCCGGTAGACTCGCTTTATGTCTTCAAGCTTTCATAGTTAATCCTGCATACTTATCTCAACATATGGATTAGATAAAATAGGACAATTGACTTCATCATCAAAATCCAAGATTCAACATAGTCTCGCTCGGTTTCATTCGGAAAAGTTCAAAAGAATGTATCAAAAGATTGATTTTTGACTCTTTCACTCTACTTGTGCTTTCGTGAGTCACTTTGAGTGTATACCAAATATCAAATGCAGTTTTACAAACTAAAACACGATTGAACTCGTTTTTATCAAGCGCACAAAATAAGGCATTCATAACCTTTGCATTAAGAGCGAAGTCTTCTTCTCCAATTCATTCCAATTGATCATTAGAAGATAAGACTTCAAAAATCCATTTTCGACAAGATTTCATAGTTCAAAATCTATTGAAATTAGGAAGATCCTCATTTGAGTCATCCAATAGGTGTAGTCCGTCCCATTGAACATGGGTGGACGTGTAATAGAGTAGCCCTCTTGATTTTCGACGTATGCCATATCTCTTGGGTTTTAATTCGATTGAGAGTTAACCCCGCTCTGATACCAATTATTAGGATCAAGAGCACTAAGGGGGGGGGGGTGAATTAGTGCAGCGAAAAACTTTCGACGATTTAAAACGATGTTCGTACAATAAGAACGATTTCGGTATGAAAGTCGATTCGGAAATTACTTTTACTTAAAATCAAGCGAAGTGCAGTTAAAGTAAAGCTATGGAGGCAGTTGTAGTTAAGATAAAGAACAAAATGTAAATGCAAACCAAGATTTAGAGTGGTTCGGTCAATCTTGACCTACATCCACTTTTGGCTTTCTCCTCTGATAAGGTCACCGACATCCACTAGAGGCTTCAATGGGTGAAGGCCAGCCACCCTTTTACAGTTTCACTCCTTTTGACGGGCTTAGGAGACAACCCTTACAAAATTTTCACTCCTCTCTTGAATGATCAAAACTTAGAAGAAAAGAGGGAGAAGAACTTCTAGCCTTTTACAACACTTTTAAGCTCTCAAAATCTCAGAATAAATGCTAAGTTTCGATGTCCTTCCATGCATGAAAGGGTGGGGTTTATACAGGCTCCAAATTGGTTTGAATTTGGAGCTCAAAAGTGTCATTTCTTGAAATTTTGGTGTCCTGGTGGTACTACCGCCATAACTGGGCGGTACTACCGCCTGACAGAGCTTGGAGACCGAGCTCGGGCGATACCACTGCCTGATAGGGGCGGTACCACCGCCCAGCCTCACTCGGAGACCGAGCCCAGGCGGTGCCACCGCCTGACATGGGTGGTTCCACTGCCCAGCTTTCCTTGGGATACTCGGCTCCTGGGCGGTGCCACTGCCCACCCAAGTGGTGCCACCATCGGCCAAGAAATCTGGGTCCGAATGGGCTGATCCATTCGGCCCAATTTGGGTCTTTCAAGGGTCCAATTGTCCCAAGATTAAGTTAATGGGATCACCTCTTATTTCTAACTTAATCATCATGCTAACTACGATATTTTTTAAGACATTTACTGCAACTTGCTTCAATCGCTTCTTCCGACGAGCTTCCGACGAACTTCCGGCAAACATCTGACGAACCCTCGGTAATGCTTCGGTAGACTTCTGGCAAACTCCTGGACTTGTGACGATCCACTTGGCGAGTTCCGACGAGCTTCTTTGGCAAGCTCCTGGACTTTTCGGATTTGTTCCCGCAGAACCTCCGACGACCATCCGAACTTCCGTCGAACTCTCGAACCCCCAACGTGATCATAGTCTTGACTCCGGTGCAACTCCTACTGTATGTCTTACTTTCATTGTAGTTAATCCTACACACTTTTTTAATCAAAATCATTTTGTTTGTTGTAGTAATGCATTTTCCTTCTTTTCATCAATGATTCAATCATATCGTGAGATATACAAATCATTAATACAAAGGAGTCATGTCATGAAAGATATGAGATCAAAAGTGCAACACGTAATTCTAAAACATAAGATTTCAAATCATTATGCATCATTAAATCTATAACATGATCATTTTCAATTAAAATGATTAAGTGAATCTAACTCGTCATACTTAGTGTTAAGAGTTAATGTGCAATTGTCATGCTCAATTTTTTTTTATTTTTCAAAATCACTAAAAAAATAAGAATGATATTTTTTTTATTTTTATTTACTAACTAATTGAAAAATAATTCATGAAAAGCATTATGTAATTTTAAAATAAAGTAAAGGGATTTTGGTTATCTTATCATCAAAAGCCGTTAAGGCGTAGTTTGTAACCTCGCCTTTGTTGGTTTGTTCTTTATCTTTGGATGAGCTCGATTCGTCTTAGAGTGCTTCCTTCTTCTTGTGTTAATAGTAAATAGTTGTGTTCTTTTTAAGTTTATTTTGTTCTTTGATTCTTGTTTTAAGAACTTTTTAAGCTTTATTGTGAGAAGTTCAAGTTCATCATCACTTGAGCTTTCAGTCGAGTGGTCTTCTTTTGTTCTAAGTACAAAATCCTTCCTTTTCTTTGGAAGGTAGTTATCATGTTTATCAAGTTCATCATGTGCTATTTCATAGGTCATCAAAGACCCAATAGTTATTTAATCAAAAAATAGTTCAAGTTTTTTTATTCTTGTATTGCCGTTACTTTCAAATCCTAATTTTTAGAAAGTAATCATAAAACTTTATTCACAAGTTCAAGATTCGAAAAACCTTTATCAAGATCTTTTAGACTATTGATGATATTTGTAACAGTATTCTAATAATCTCGCTTGGTTCCATACGAAATAATTCAAAATCACGTATCAAAATATTTATTTTAGAATCTTTTACTCTACTAGTGTCTTCGTGTGTGGTTTTAAGAGTGTGTCAAATATCAAAAGTGGTTTTGCAAATAGAAATACGATTAAATTCATTTTTGTCTAAGGCACAAAATAAGACATTCATAGCCTTTGTATTTAAAGAGAAAGTCTTTTCTCCAACTCATTCCAATAGTTCGTTGGAAGAGAAGACTTTTAAAACTAAATTCGACTATATTCCATAAATCGAGATTTAACGAAAGCAAGAAAACTCTTATTCGAGTTTTTTAATATATGTAATCTATCTTATTGAACATAGGAGGACGAACGATAGCATGACCCTCTTGAAAGCCAAAAAGAGCAATTTTTCTTAGGTGTTAAACCAAACGAGAAAGAACGTGACTTTGATACCAACATGAGATTCAATAGTTTTTGTGGATATAGTTGCTACCTGGGTCTTATGGATATTTCTTTGAGTTAATCTTTATAATGATCCCTCTTGCAGATGACCCTTAGCAGTAGGTCTAGAGAAGACATCAATTATCATGTCTTTCCTAGGGATTTGCCTGATGATAAATGTCAAGAGTGTTGAATCTTGGATTTTGATGATGAAATCAATTGATAAATTATTGATCTAATCCATATGTTAAGATAAGTGTTATAGGTTTAACTATAATAATGAACAAGGCATAAAGAATATGTTGGGCTGGAGTCACACATCGAACGATATCATGAAGATTCGGACGATGTGCCGGAAGCTTGTCGATAGTTCATCGAGAGCTCACCGAGAATTCATTGGGAGTTCACCGAGAGTTCATTGGGAGCTCACCGAGAGTTCGTCGGGAGTTCATCGAGAGTTCGTTGGGAGTTCATTGAGAGTTCATCAGGAGCTCGTCGAGAGTTCGTCAGGAGTTCACTAAGAGTTCATTGGTAGTTTACCATGAGTTCGTCGAGAGTTCGTGAAAAGCGTGCCGAGAGTTCATCGTGTTGAATCTCAAATTTTGATAATGAAATCAATTGATAAATTATTTTATCTAATATATATGTTGAGAAAAGTGTGCAGGATTAACTATGATAGCAATAAGACATTAAGCAAATGTTGTGCTGGAGTCAAGATCGAGATTTTGTTGGGAGTTCGAGAGTTTATCGGAAGTCTGAACGTTCGTCAGAAGTTCTACCAGAATTAATCGAGAAGTCCAGGAGCTTGCCAAAGAAGCTCATTGAAGCTTGCCAAGAAGATTGTCGTGAAGTGTAGGAGCTTACCAGAAGTCCGTCGGAACATTACCGAGAGATCATTAGAAGTTTGCCGGAAGAACAATTAACATACCGGAACAAGAATGCTTCGATAAATATCTTAATTATCATAGTTAGACCTTAAGTTGAGTTAGGATTGGGAGGTAATCCCACTAACTTAGTTAGGGGCCAACTAGGCCCTTAATAGGGCTGAATTGGACCGGTTGAACAGCCCATTCAGTAACTAAAGTCACAGCCGGTGGTGGCACTGCTTAGGACTTAGTCTCCAAGGTTTTCTGGGCAATGGTACCACCCAGACTAGGCAATGGTACTGTCCAGACTAGGTAGTGGTATCGTTGGTAGTTATTACCTGCCAGCAATGGTACCACCTGTTAAGCGGTGGTACCGCTAGAGCTCAGTCTTCGAGAGCTCTGTCAAGTGGTGGTATCGCTAGATTGGGCATTGGTACCGCTCAGTATCAAAGAGTCAGGTGGTGGTACCGCCCAATAATGGTGTTGGTATTATTAGTACCTCAAAATCTGGGGACATGACACTTTTTGGCTCCAATTATGAAGCCACTGGGGCCTATAAATACCCTACCCTTTTCTACATGAAAGGGAACGAAAGTGTGAATATAATCTTGAATTCTTGGGATGTTAAAAGTGTTGTAAAAATGCAAAAAGTCCTCGTCCTTCCTTTTTAAGTGTTGAGATCATTCAAGAGAGGTGTGAGGCTTGTAAGAGTTATCTCCTAAACTTGTAAAAAGGAGAAAGCACTATAAAGAAGTGGTTAGTCTTCTCATATTGAAGAAAGACCATTAGTGGATGCCGGTGACCTCGACGGAGGAGGAATCAAAAGTTGATGTAGGTCACAACGACTTAACCAATATAAATTCTAGTATACTCATTTCTATTATGCTTTTCATTACTATCATTACTTTCTTAGATAATTGCTAGTTCTTTCATTATAAAGTCAAGCACTTTCTGAAATCGATTTTCGATAAACGAAATATATTATAAATCGATAATTTTCTCTGCTACACTAATTCACCTCTCCCCTCTTAGTGCTGCTCTTGATCCTAATAATTAGTATTAGAGCAAAGTCACTCTCGTTTGGTTTGAAACCCAAGAGAGATGACATTTGCCGGTAACCAAGAGGGTCATTCAATTACACGTCCTCCTATGTTCAATGGGACGGATTACACATATTGGAAGACTAGAATGAGGATCTTTCTAATTTTAATGGATTTTGAGTTATGGAACCTTGTGGAAAATGGCTTTCATAAGTCTTCTCTTCTAATGAACGATTGGAATAAGTTGGAGAAAAAGACTTTCGCTTTAAACGCCAAGGCTATGAATGCCTTGTTTTGTACTTTAGATAAAAACGAGTTCAATTGAGTGTCTATTTATGAAATGACTTTTGATATTTAACACACACTCGAAATTACTCACGAAGGAATTAATAGAGTAAATGAGTCAAAGATAAATCTATTAGTTCATACTTATGAATTGTTTCGGATGAAGCCAAGTGAAACTATTGTCGACATGTACACCCATTTTATAGATGTTGTTAATAGTTTAAAAGTTCTTGGCAAATGTTTTTCAAACTTTGAACTTGTTAATAAAATCTTGAGATCCCTTCTAAAGAGTTGAGACCCTAAAGTAACGGCCATTCAAGAGGCCAAGAATTTAAATAACTTTCCTCTCGAAAACCTTATTGGGTCAATAATGACGTATGAGATGACATGCAATGCTCATGAAGAGCTTGAGAACAACCTTCCAAAGAACAGGAAGGATATATCACTAAGAACTCAAGAAGACTACTTGAAAGAAAATTTAAGTGATAAGGACTATGATGATGACTTGGCACTCTTGATAAGAAAGTTTAAAATATTCATAAAAAAATAAATTTAAAAATGATATTAAAAATAAAATGGAACCCAAGAAAGAACAAGTTATATACTACGAATACAAGAAGTTGGGAGATTTCGAAAGCGAATGTCCCCAAGCAAAGAAGAAGCAACCAAAGAAGAAGAAGGCTCTTAAAGCAACTTAGGATGATTCAAGTGCATCCGAAGAAGAGGAGCCAACCAACACAGAGCAAGTTGCTCACTACACACTAATGGCTATCGGAGATGAGGTAAGCAGTTCATTATATGCAAATTTATCTTTTGATGAACTACTAAGAGCTTTTCATGATTTACTTGATGAATGTAAATTAGTTAGTAAAAAATATAAATTATTAAAAAAGGAGCATGCTTCTCTTATTAGTGATTTTGATAGATTAAAACTTGAGCATGATAATCCTTCTTTACCTCCATGTACTAAGTGTGAACACTTAGAGGCACTTAAGAAGAAAAACTTGCTACTCAAAGAAACCTTAGAAAAGTTTGAGGTTGGCAGCAAATCCTTGAACATGATCCTTGCCAATAAGGGCCACGTTCATAGAAGAGGTGGAATCGGATTTGTGAGTTGCTCTCACCAAAATCCAACCGCCTTTGTTAAAGGCCCTACTTTGCATGTATCACCCTGCACCAAATGCAACTTTTGTTGTAAACCCGGACATGTTGCATACAAATGTCCATTTAAGACATATAATTTACATAAATTAATTTAAGTTTCTAAAAGAACTTTAAATGACTCAATACAACATGATAAGTTATGTAGATCGATTTTTGAGGCACCTAAGGTCAAATGGGTACCTAAAAATATCCTTTTTTTAAGAAATATTTACCATCATAAGTTAGGAGCAAGAGATGGTACCTTGATAGTGGATGCTCAAGGCTTATGATTGGAGATCCAAAATATGTCATAAAGCTCTCTAACCAAAATAATAAAGAAAAGATCATTAGAATTAAAACTATTGGTTACAAAATGATACTTTATATTCCATAAGATCATGCTTAATGACTTGATGATGAAATGATTATTTAAAATCTTATGTGATAAACATTTGATCTTGATCTCTCAATATTTGAAACTTGAGAATTTTTATGCATGAGTTCCTTTCTCACATTTTTCGGATTTTCGGATTTCTCAACATTTGAAAATTGAGTCTTATTTTTCCGAAATCATTTCTTCTCGTTGCAAAAAAGGGGAAATCTCATTCATGGAACACTGGTACGATTGGACTTTTATGAATTGACAATTTTAATAAAATTTCTTCCTCCCATTTGCAAAAATTAAACTTCATTTTGACTTGATACGATATCTATGTGAATAAGCGTTTGCACCATAAAATGGCTATGATCTTGCTTAAAAGAGGAGGCAAGGATTGCTGCCTCTTGTATCTCAAAAGAGAAGCAATGATACTAGATAAAGAAAAATAATAAGTTGAAGAAAACAGTGCACCGACGGTGGCACTGCCAGTAGGCACTTGTTATAGGCGGTAGCACCGCCCAGCTAGCGGTGGTACCGCCCGTAACTCTTCCCTATAAAAAGGCTTTTAAGGCCAGTGGTAGAACCGACCCCAAGCTCTCCTACATCTCTTCCCCACACCTCTAAAACCTTCTCCAACCCTCATTCTCCTTGTTCCTCCTCTAGAAACTCAAGAAAACCCTTCTCTTCTTCAAATCTAAGGATCAATCTCAACTTTTCAAGAGATCACTATAAGGGTTATTCTCAAACCTTTTCTCTCAGTTCATTGATAGATCTTGCCTCTTATATATAGCTCTCTCATTAATTATATGTGTAGTCTCATGGCTTCTAGAAGATCCTCAAAGGACAAAGGAAAGAGGAGAGTAAATGAAACCTATGACTCTCTACTATTTGATTCTCCTCAACATACCCTTAAATTTTCAACTATAGAGTCTAGAAATGTTCATAAGGGGGAATACATAAATTTAGAGGAATTAAGTAATTTGAAACCAATTTAAATGTTTGCTAATCTAGATATCCTCCCAATCCTTCAAATAAGTGAACCTATCTATCCTAGACTTGTTAGGTTGTTTTACAACAACTTGCATGTGGATGACATGATAGGATCTCCACTTATCTCTCAAGACATCATATACCCATTACGAATAGCGTAATTTGCAACCTCATAGGAATTGCTGAGAAAAGGAGAGGTTGTTACTTTTAGAGGACAATGGGACCACTTATTCTAAAGCTTTAGGTACCATTTTTGGTAATCTAAACTTATCAATACTCTCAAAAAGTTGTGAACACTTACTACCTTTCAACACCAAATTGTTTCATCATAGCTTGATAAGTATTATACTCCCAAAATAGTATCATTATGATGAAGTTAGCCAAATGAAATTAGGAATGATGTATTGGATTATGAAAGGATATGACAATTGTTTTAGTTACTTGTTACAACAAAACATGATTGAACTATCGAAAAAGGATATGATGCTTTCATATGGTGGCTTGATCACTAGATTAATCTATACCTATGACATAGTCATTCCACCTAATGAAGAAATTTTGAAACTAGATAGGTTTAATATCATAAATAAAAATCTGCTAAGAAGATTAAGATGTATAGTCAGAAATGGGATATGGACTAGATTCCTTAGAAGGATTGATCCCCTCCCACCTAATCCAGAACTTGAAACACCAATATTTAGGGGAAATCAATTTCCTCCTGTTGGTCCATTTGAGGCAGCACCTCTAACAGAGCAAGCACCCTCCTCATCTGTCAATCCAATAGTGACTCAATTGGATCAAATTGAGCTATGTCAAGATCAAATCTTAATCGAGACATAGCAAATTCATCGGCAACTGAATACTTTGTTTAGGCATTTTGATTTATCACCACCTGAATAGAATATGTATTGCCGATAAAAGGGAGTAGAGAACTAAAAAGTTCCATGATGAGTTGTACTTCTTGATATACTATACTTTTATATTCTATGATGTAACTTTTGACGTCATGTGCTTTTTAATATTATGATGCACTTCTTGATGATGGTTTAATGCTTGCATTACTCTAAGAATTAGACTTAATAAATCTTTTGAATGCATAAATTCCTTGATACATTATTTGAATTTCTCGATTTCTTTTTAAAATATAGAGAAATTTTTTCTTTAAAAAAAATATTTGACTTTTGATATTTACAACTTGATGTATTACTTCTCATATGATGATCATTTGCGGAGTTAGGGATGTTAAATTATCCTAATGTATGAGCTTGTTGTATTTCTTTTTCGGACTATCTTTCTCTTAATGTATTTTATGAATGGAGCTTTCATGAATTTATTTCATTTTTATCTTCCTTGGTATCAAATTTACTTCGTACCCTTGCTTCATTACTTAATGATTTTTGATACACTTAGTCCCTTCACTCATGGAATTCATTGACAAATGCATCTCTCATGGATTTCACTCTTGTGAATTTTTAATAAAAAATGGATTTGATTTATGAAGTTTTATTCAAGGATTTTTAATCTTTCATTTGATGCTTCTTTCTTACTCTTCTCATGAAATTTTTTTTTAATGAATTTTTAGTGTGTGATGATCACTTGCAAGAATAGGGATTTGATTTCGTATGGATATCTTGATCCTTTTCATAAATCTATTCTTTTTGATAAAATTAAAGCATGATTTAATGAAACTCATTTATTATTTTGAATTTGATTTGGTTCAAATCCTTTCATGAAATTTGGTTCTTGATGGATTCTTTCCTTACCCTTCTTTCTCTTCTTATTTTTCTATAACAAAGGAAGAAAGAAACTTGCACAACTAAAGAAGAACCGTAAAACCCTTGAGTAAAAATGTTAGCTTTTCAAAAAGTTATCATGCAAAGTTTTTGCCTATTTCCTTTATGGCTTGGATAAATAGGTGTGGCAAATATCTTGAGTAATTTGAATTTTTACCACGCTGGCATTGTTGAATTACTCTCCTTTTTATTAATGACAAACGGGGAGAAATGTGGTAAATTGATGACAACTTGACATTTTGAATATTTGAAATAAAGTATATAATGTATTGTATAGTAAATGCTTGAAGTATGATTGGTATAGTCAAATACATCACAAATATCAAAATATTTGCTTGAAACGTATTGGAATATGGCATGATTACTTGTAAATATTTTATTCATAGTATCATGCTTGATTTTATATCAAAATCATAATTGTCTATCATTATGATGAAGTATCAAAATTATCATGCTTTATTTCATATTGGAATCATTCCTTGAATTGATGAATCATCATTTTTATTGAAACTTGAATCTTGCTAAATTTCATATTTGAAATTTCTATCATATGTAAAAATAATGATTGATTATCTTCTTTCAATATTGGACTTGAAAATAGATGTCATGCCTTGACATTATTTTTATTGATAAATACGTGATATCTATTTTGAATAAGTAAATCATGATAAGTATCATGATGTGCATGTTGATAAGTTTAAATGAATATAACTTATTGGTTTGATAATTGAATCCAAAAGGCCTTGAATTCAAGAATGCCTTTTCTTAAGCATGGCATATAGATAGGGGGAGTTAAGGTTAACTCCATCATCAATTAATTGTCATCATAAAAAATGGGGAGATTGTTGAATCTCGGATTTTGCTGATGAAATCAATTAGTAAATTGTTTGATCTAATCTATATGTTGAGAAAAGTGTGTAGGATTAACTACGATAGCAGTAAGACATAAAGCAAATGTTGTGCCGGAGTCAAGATCGAGATTTCGTTGGGAGTTCAAGAGTTCGTCGGAAGTCCGGACGTTCATCGGAAGTTTTGCTAGAATTAACCGAGAAGTCCAGGAGCTTGCCAATGAAGCTCATTGAAACTTGCCAAGAAGATCATCGTGAAGTCTAGGAGTTTGCTAGAAGTCCACTGGAACATTGTTGAGAGATCATCAAAAGTTCACCGGAAGATCGTCGGAAGCTCGCCAGAAGAACAATTGACATACCGGAATAAGAATGCTTTGATAAATGTCTTAACTATCATATTTAGACCTTAAGTTGAGTGAGGATTGGGAAGTAATCCCACTAACTCAATTAGGGGCCAATTGGGACCTTAATAGGGCTAAATTGAGCCGCTTAAATAACCCATTCAGCACCTGAAGTCACCGTCGATGGTGGCACCGCATAGGACTCGGTCTCCCAAGTGTTCTGGGCGATGGTACCACCGATAGTTATTACTTACCAATGGTGGTACCACTTGTCAAGCGATGGTACCGCCAAAGCTCAGCCTTCGAGAGCTCTATCAAGTGGTGGTACTGCTAGACTGGGTGGTGGTACTGCTTAGTGTTAGAGAGTCAGGCGGTGGTACCACCCAATAATGGTGGTGGTACCACTAGTATCCCAAAATATGAGGATGTGATACTTTTTGGCTCCAATTATAAAGTCATTGGTGCCTATAAATACCCCATCCTTTTCTGCATAAAAGGGAATAAAAGTGTGAACATAATCTTGAATTCTTGGGGTGTTAAAAGTGTTGTAATAGTACAAAGAGTTCTCCTCCCTTTCTAAGTGTTGAGATCATTCAAGAGAGGTATGAGGCTTGTAAGAGTTATCTCCTAAACCCATGAAAAGGAGAAAGCACCGTAAAGAGGTGGTTGGTCTTCACCTATTGAAGGAAGACCATTAGTGAATGCTAGTGACCTCGACGGAGGAGGAATCAAAAGTGGATGTAGGTCACAACGATCGAACCACTATAAATTCCAGTGTGCTCATTTCCATTCTGCTTTTCATTACTGTCATTACTTTCTTAGATAATTGCTAGTTCTTTCATTCTAAAGTCAAGCACTTTCCAAAATCGATTTTCGATGAACGAAATATGTTACAAATCGATAATTTTCTCTACTGCACTAATTCACCCCCCTTCTTAGTACTGCTTTTGATCCTAACACACCGGAAGTTCATCAAGACTTCACCGAAAGAACGATTGACATTTTGGACAAAGATTACATAGTTAATACCTTAATTGCTATAATTAGAACTTAGATTGAATTAGGATTGAGAAGTAATACCACTAACTTAATTAGGGGTTAACTGGGCCTAAAATAGGACTAAATTGGGTCGGATGGAAGGCCCATTCGGTCACTTGGAGTCTTGCTAGGTGGTGGCACTGCCCAGGGTGAGTGGTGGAACTACTTGAGGCTTAGTCTCCCAAGTAGTCTAGGTAGTGGTATTGTCGGCAATTAATGCTGCTAGGCAGTGGTATTGTTAGAGCCCTGTCTCCGAGGCTTTGTCAGGTGTAGTACCGCTAGATTGGGTGGTGGTACCACCCAGTGTTAGAGTATCAAGCGGTAGTACCGCCCAGTAATGGCAGTGGTACCGCTAGTATCCTAGAAATCTGGGATGAGATAGTTTTTGGCTCTAATTTTGAAGACATTGGGGCTTATAAATAACCTACTCCTTTCTGCATTAAAAAAAGAGGTTATAACAAAGTGTGAAAAAATCTTTAAGTGTTGGGGTGTTAAAGTGTTGTAAAAAGAGCTAAGAGTCCTCCTCTTTCTTCAGCTTTGTAATCATTAGAGAAGAGGTGTGAGGGTTGTAAGGGTTGTCTCCTAAACCCGTGAAAAGGAGAAAGCTTTGTAAGAAGGTGGTTGGTCTTCGCCTATTGAAGGAAGACCATTAGTAGACGCCGATGACCTTATCGGAGGAGAAATTAGAAGTGGATGTAGGTTATAACGACCAAACCACTATAAATCCAGTGTGTTCTTTCCTTATTACTTTCTTTCACTACTTAGCTATATTCTACACTTTGCATTTACTCTTAAGTCATTACTTTCATTTCTTTCCAATATAGGCTTTGTCGAAATGGTTGTATTGAAGAAAATTTTTCGAATCAACAAAATTTTTATCGCTGCACTAATCAGAGCAATGTTACTCTCAATTTAGTTTAAAACCCAAGAGAGAGTTTTTGCTAGTAATCATGAGGGTCATTTTATCACACGTCCTCCCATGTTCAATGGAATGGACTACACTTATTAGAAAACTAGAATGAGGATTTTCTTGATTTCTATGGATTTGGAGTTATAGAATATCATCAAAAACGGATTTCAAAAGTCTTCTATTTCAATGAATGATTGGAATGATTTGGAGAAGAAAACTCTCTTTGAATGCCAAAGCTATGAATGCTTTATTTTGTGCTTTAGATAAAAATAAATTCAATCGAGTTTCTATTTACGAAACGACTTATGACATTTGACATACATTTGAAATCATACACAAAGGCACAAGTAAAGTTAAAGAGTCAAAAATTAATCTTTTAGTTTATAGTTATGAATTGTTTCATATAAAACTAAGCAAGACCATTGGAGACATATACACCCAATTTACGGATGTCGTCAATGGTCTAAAAACACTTGGTAAAAGTTTTTCTAACTTTGAACTTGTTAATAAGATATTAAGATCCCTTCCAAAGAGTTGGGATCCTAAAGTAACAGTAATTCAAGAAGCCAAGGACTTGAACAACTTTCCACTAGAAGAACTTATCGGGTCTTTGATGACATAAAAAATAACGTGCAATGCACATGAAGAACTTGAGAATAACTTTCTAAAGAATTGGAAAGATTTGACACTTAGAATTCAAGAATATCACTTGAGAGAAAACTCAAGTGATGATGATGATGATGATGACTTACACTTCTAACAAGAAAATTTTAAAAATTCATAAAAAGGAATAAAACTAAAATGACATTAAAAACAAAAATGAATTTAAAAAGGGCCAAATAATTTGCTACGAATGTAAGAAGCTAGGGCACTTTAAAAGTGAATGTCCCTAAGTGAAGAAGAAGTAACCGAAGAAGAAGAAAACGTTAAAAGCTACTTGGGACAATTTGAGTGCATCTAAAGATGAGGAGCCAACCAACAAAAAAATCGTAAATTATGCTCTAATGGTGCTCAATGACAAGGTAAGTGATCTAAACAAATCTCATTTATCTTATGATGAATTATTTAATGCTTTTAATGATTTGTTTGATGAATGTAAATTAGTTAGTAAAAAGTATAAATTATTAGAAAATAAACATACTTCTCTTGTTAGTAATTTAAATAGATTGAACATTGAGCATGATAATGTAATATTATCTCCTTGTACAAATTGTGAAGGATTAGATATGCTTAAAAAGGAGAATTTGTTACTACATGAAACCTTAGAAAAATTAAAAATAGGAAACAAATCCTTAAAAATGATACTTACAAAAAGGGATCATGTTTGTAGAAGAAATAGAGACGGCTTTGAGTAACACTGCCCAAAAGCCAACCATTTTTATTAAAGGCCAACTTTGCATATTTCACCCTAAAAAAAATATAATTTTTGTTACAAATATGGACATTATGCTCATAAATGTCCATTTAAGAGGTATAGTCCACATAAGTTAATTTGGGTCCCTAAAAGAACTTTAAATGATGCAATGAAAAATGATAAGTTAGGTAGATCTATTTATGAGGAACCCAAGGTATAATGGGTACCTAAAAGAAAACTCCCTTTCTTGTAGATATGTCTACAATCACAAGCTAGTAGTAAGAGATAATACCTTAATAGTGGATACTTAAGGCATATGATCGAGGATCCAATACACTTCTCTAAACTCACTAGCCAAGACGAAGGATTTGTCACATTCAGAGATAATAACAAAGGAAAAATTATTGGAAAAGGAAATATAGGTAACAAATCAAACCTTTTGATTGAAAATGTTTTATTAGTAGATGGTTTAAAGTATAACTTGCTAAGCATTAGTCAATTATATGATAAAGGTTACAACATCAAGTTTAAATCTAATATTTGCATTATAGAAATACCATACATGAATAGATCTTTGTTGCCTTAAGGACCAATAATGTCTCTACCATTGATCTTGATGAGTTTTGTAATGAAACTTACCTATCAGTTTTAATCGATGATGCTTGGCTTTGGTATAGGAGGTTAGGTCATGCTAGCATGAAACTAATCTCCCAAATTTCACTAGAGAACTTATAAGAGGAATCCCTAGCATCAAGTTTGTTGAAGACAAAGTATGTGATGCTTGTCAACTAGGAAAACAAATAAAAGGTAATTTCAAGTTAAAGAATCAAATAAGCACCTTTAGACCATTGCAACTTATCCATATGGATTTATTTAGACTAATTGATACAACAAGTCTAGGAGATAGCAACTACGCCTTTGTAATTATTGATGATTATAGTAGATATACTTGGATATACTTCTTGACACACAAAAGTGATTGTTTTAAGTATTTTTTAAAATTTTGTAAACTTATTCAAAATAAAAAAGGCTTTATGATTTCATCTATAGTAGTGATCATGATGGTGAGTTTTAAAACCGTAATTTCCAAAACTTTTGTGAATCAAATAGGTATTCTCTACTCCAAGAAATCCACAACAAAATGGAGTAGTTCAAAGAAAAAATAGGAGTTTATAAGAAATGACAAGAATCATGTTAAACGAACATAGCCTACCCAAATATTTTTGGGCCGAAGCCATTAACATGACATGCTATGTCATGAGTAGGGTTCTAGTAAGACCATTACTTTTAAAAACTTCTTATGAGTTATGAAATAACAAAAAACCCAATGTTTCATATTTTAAAGTTTTCGGTTGTAAATGTTTTGTTTTAATTGAAAAAGATGCCTAAGAAAAATTTGATGCAAAATCCGATGAAGGAATTTTTCTTAGTTATTCTTTTATTTCTAAAGCATTTCATGTGTTTAATAATAGAACTTTAGTTATAGAAGAATCTATTCATGTTGTTTTCAATGAGGTTTCCGAATCTAAGAAAAATGATTTTGATGATGATTTTGATTTTGATGGTTTAAATTTGAATGAACTCTCTCCTCCCACTAGCAACTTGGATGCATTTTCTTCCAAAGAATCCTTATATAAGGATCGAAAGTATGTAGATGCTCATCTTAAGGAGCTAATCATTAGAGACACTTCAAAAAGTATTCAAACTCATTCTTCTCTTAAAAGTTTTTGTGCAAATGCTGCCTTTTTATCTCAAATTGAATCTAAATATATTAACGAGGCCTTAAAAGATGATTCATGGGTTATTGCAATGCATAAAGAATTAAATCAATTCGAGAGAAATGAAATATGGAAGCTTGTTCCTAAACCTAGTGATAATTTGGTAATTGATACTAAATGGGTCTTCAGAAACAAGTAAGATGAACTTGGTATCGTGATTAGAAATAAGGCTGGATTAGTGGCCAAAGGTTTCAACCAAGAAGAATGCATCAATTATGAAAAAACATTCGCTCCTATTGCTAAACTTGAAGCCATAAGGATTCTCCTTGCCTATGCTAGTTGTAATAATTTTAGTTTATTTCAAATGGATGTTAAAAGTGATTTTATTAATGATTTTATTTCTAAAGAAGTTTATGTTGAGCAACCTCATGTATTTGAGAATTCTAACTCTCCGAATCACGTGTTTAAGTTAATTAAGGCTCTCTATGAATTAAAACAAGCCCCTAGGACTTGGTATGAGAGGCTTATGAAAGGTAATTTTATGAAAGGTAAGGTCGATAGTACATTGTTTATTAAACATTTTGAAAATAATTTTCTCATTATTCAAGTTTATGTTAATGATATTATTTTTGGATCTTCAAATGAGTCTTTATGTGAATCTTTTGCCAATAGTAGTAGCCATGAATTTAAAATGAGTTTGATAGGGGAATTAATTTTTTTTTAGGTTTACAAATCAAACAACTTAGTGAGAGATTTTTTATTAGTCAAACAAAATATACTTTAGATCTATTAAAATGATTTAATATGGATAATGCTAAGGCTATTAATACACCAATAAGCACTTCTACAAAACTAGATATAGACACTAATGGAGAATGTTATGATCAAAAGACTTATAGGAGTATGATAGGTTGTTTATTATACCTCATAGCAACTAGACTCGATATCATGTTTAGTATTGGACTATGTGCTAGATTTCAATCTAATTCCAAGCAATCTTACTTAAAACTGTTAAAAGAGTTTTTAGATATCTAAAAGGAACTTCTAATCTAGGACTATGGTATTCTAATTTCAAAAACTTTGAGTTATTTGCTTATGCCAATGGTGATTTTGATGGTTGTCAAATAGATAGAAAAAGCACATCCGAAACATGCAATTCTTAGGTCACGCACTTGTCTCTTGGTCTTCCAAGAAACAAAACTCGGTTGCATTATCTACAACCGAAGCAGAATATATTGTAGTAGGTGCATGTTGTGCACAAGTTATCTAGATGAAGAACACTTTAGAAGATTATGGAATTCACTTGAAAAACATACCCATAAAATGTGATAACACTAGTACAATATGTTTAATAAAAAATCCTATTCAACAACTAAACATATTGATATTAGGCATCATTTTATTAGAGATCATATTAATAATCATGACATATGTTTAGAATTTATTGATACCAAGCATCAATTAGCAGATATTTTTACAAAACCATTGAATAAGGAATAATTTGATTTTATTAGAAGAGAATTAGGCATGCTAAATCTTCCAAATGCATGAATTCCTTTGAATCCTTCTTCCTTTTACATACAAGAAAAGGGATTTGATTTATAAAGTTTTATTCATGGATTTTTGATCCTTCATTTGATGATCCTTGCCCATGAATTCTTTTCACTCTTTTCACAAAAGAAGAATTTTTATTCATGGACTTTTAATCTGTGATGATCATTTGCAAGAATAGAGATTTGATTTTGTATGGACATCTTGATCCTTTTAATGAATCCTTTCTTTTTGCTAAAATAGAAGCCTGATTCAATGAAACTCATTTATTATGGATTTGACTTGGTTTAAATCCTTTTATGAATTTGGTTCTTGATTTTTTTTGTGGAGAATGAATTCCTTCCTTACTCTTCTTCCTCTTCTTCTTATCCTTTTGTGACAAAGGAAGAAAGAAACTTGCACATCTTAAGAAGAACCAAAAAGCTCTTAAGCAAAAATGCTAGCTTCTCATTTTTCATGCAAATTTTTTACTTAATTTCTCATTTTTGCTAACTTGGATACTTGGTTTGATTTGTAAGTCTAAAAAGAAAGTTCACTTATTAAACTTATTTCAAACTCTTGGCTCATACTTTTAGCAAATGATTCATATAAGGATTCATTTGTAGAACCAAAAATAATATCATCAACATAAATTTAAACAACAAGAAAGTCATTTTCAAAATTTTTAATAAATAATGTATTATCAGCCTTGTCTTTAGAGAAATTATTTTGGATAAGAAATAAGCTAAGCCTCTCACACTAAGCCCTCGACGCTTATTTTAATCTATAGAGAGTTTTAGTTAACTTAAACACATGATTAGAAAAAAGAGAGTTCTTAAATCCAGGTGATTATTCAACATACACTTCTTCGGAAATAAATGCTAGTCATAGGTGCCCTACAAGCCAATCACGTGAGTGATGGCACGTGTGACTTGATACGTAGTCTTTTTGCTTATTATATTTTGGTATTTTATCACTTTATATTGATTGTTGCATATACACATGTATATATTATGATATCCTTGGATATATGCAATGGGAATCTGATTGTGATGAGATCACGATAATGAGACCAATTCATCTTTAAACATAGACCCTAAATAATCCCGATAATAGGTTACTTGAGAAGGACATCAAGATAATCGGACAAACTGGTGTGTTGTATATCCATCCATATGATGGATACAGCTAGTCTCATAGCTGCTTATGTAGGGACATTAGGGATACAATATAGGTGCTCATTGGAGAATGAGTTCAATGATTGATCCGCTTATGGAATGCTGGATAGTTGATGATGCCTTATTGTCAGACAGTGATTCTGTAGTCCCAATGATGTATATGGTCCTTAGACTTAAGACACTAAGGATATTTTGTATGAGTACTCTATTCTTGGATACTGGACTTATAGGTCTTGAGGTTCCAAATCTAACACAAACAGTCATCGGGAGTAGTAGCCAACTTTACGAGGATTATTGAGTGTCAATAGAGGATCATCTACTCTCGATGTTATGAGAGGAATATCTCATATATTCTTACTTAGATAAATCCCTAGCCAGGGTAATTCGGATTGAGAGAGAAAGAGTTCTTTGGGAAAATCCGATTAGAGCGAGACTCGAGTAGAAACTATATAGGTATGACAGCACTATGTCTGGTATACGGTCTCTAGGATATTAGATGGATGAGAGATTATAGGTATATGGTAACTGAGGATAGACAAGTCTAATGGATTGGATTCCCTTATATCATTTGGGGACTGCGGTGTAGTAGCCTAGTACGTCCGTAGTCGATGAGTCGAGTGATTTATTATGAAGATAATATTTCACTAAGCTAGAAGGAGTTCTGACATGTATGACTCACGACCAGCTCGATATTGAGCCTAAAGGGTTACACACATATGGTAGGTGTTGCGATGGGTAGAGGTTCAGATATGAGATATCTACTAGAGCCCTTATCTTATTGGATATATAATAAGCCTATGAATTATTGGATCCTATGGATAAGATCTAATATGAGCCCTTGATAGATTATTGGATAGAGATCCACTAATCTAATAGGCTTGGGTAGTTGGATGGAGATCCAATACCCAATAGGGGAGGATCCATTAGGGTTAAATTGACAGGGGACCTTTATAAATAGGAGGGAACTAGTGGTTCATAGGCTAGAGCCTTTTTGATTGCCTTCTCCTATTCTCCTCCTCTTCTCCTCCTCAAAGTAGACTTGGAGCTTTGAGGAGCATTGTCGCAACTATACTCTAGGGATCACTACTAGAGAGGAGGACCCTTGTGTTAGGATTGAGAGTCAAAGGTTGGCACTAAGAGGGGGGGGTGAATTAGTGCAGCGGATAAAATCACGTCATTTTCGGAAAAACCTTCATACGTTGAAAATTGATTTCGAAAATATGCTTAGATTGAAAGCGTAAGGAAAATTATTGAAGGTAGAAAGCTATTGAAGGGGTTTATAGTAAGGTAATAGCAATAAGTAAATGCAAACCAGAGTTTTAGAGTGGTTCGGTCAAACGTGACCTACATCCACTTTCGGCTTCCTCCTAGAGGCCGACGAGGTCACCGAAATCCACTAGAGGCCTTCCTTCAATAGGCGAAGGCCAACCACCCTTTTATAGTTTCACTCCTTTTGACGGGCTTAGGGGACAACCCTTATAGATTTTTCACTCCTCTCTTGAATGATAGAAACTTGGAAGAAAAGAGGGAGAAGAACTTTTGGCCTTTTACAACACTTTTAAGCTCTCAAAATATCAAAATAAATGCTAAGTTTCGGTGCCCTTTCATGCATGAAAGGGTGGGGTTTATATAGGCCCCAAGAGGATTCAAATTTGGGCTCCAAATTTGAATTCTTTTGGGTTTCCCGATGCTGGCGGTGCCACCGCCTCTTAGTGTCATACTGACAGTGTACTAGCGGTGCCATCGCTAGAAATCTCGGGTTCTGGGCAGTGCCACTGCCTAGTCTGGCGGTGCCACCGTTGGAACTCTTGGGTTCTGGGTGGTGCCACCGCCTAGTCTGGCGATGCTACCGCCTAGACTATTTCAGCTCACTAGTTGGGCTCCAAACTTGGCCCAAACCAATCCGAACTTGGGCCCAATTGGCCCCTAACTGGGTTATAGGATTAACCCTTAATCCTAACCCTAATTATATGCAAACTACGAAATTAAGACATAGTCCTAAGCAGGTTTTTAACCAGCAACATCAAGTTCCCTTTCGGCGAGCTTCTGGCGAACTTCCGACGAACGTCCGACGAACTCTCGACAATGCTCCGGTGGACTTCCGGAAAACTTCCGACGAACGTCCTAAGCTTCTGGCGAGCTTCCGGCAAACTCCTGGACTTGCGACGATCCACTTAGCGAGTTTCGACGAGCTTCTTTGGCAAGCTCTTAGACTTCTCGGATTTGTCCCCTAGAACCTCTTACGACCGTCCGGACTTCCGTCGAACTCTCGAACCCCCAACGTGATCATAGTCTTGACTCCGGCGTAACTCCTACTGCATGTCTTACTTTCATCGTAATTAATCCTGCACACTTATCTCAACATATGGATTAGATAACAAATGACAATTGACTTCATCATTAAAATCTGAGATTCAACACCTTGACCTCCTTCACCCTCTCCTAGAGATCTGTAGGGATTCAAGGATATATGATCTCCCTTGGTAACACAATATTTAATATACATAGTTTTCTATTTTATGGATTTTGCGCACCAATCATCGCACGATGATGAACAAATCTTTGGGAAATTAGAGATTTTATTTTATGTTCTTCCGATGCGCATGTGATGTCATCCCTTAAGATTTCCCTACAATGGTATTAAAGCTAGGTTGTTCATGCAAAAAATTGGTTTTGAATTGCGTGTGTTGTGTTTTGGAGAAGCTTTTGTTGGGAAATGGAAATAATGGAAATGGAAATAGAACTAAAAGGAGAGTTGGTTGGTTTTCCACGAAGGCAAGGTTCGCAAGTTGCATATGACTTATAGTCGAATGAATCTAGATATCCATCTTTTAACAACTTTTGAATTATTCTCTCATGGATGTGGCCTAGCCTACAATGCCACAAGTATGCATTGTTCACCTCATCTCATTTCCTCTTGGACACACTTACATTTATGATATGTAGAGCAGTGTCTAGCATAAACAAACCATTATGCAATGTTCCTCTCGTGATGATCTCATCATCTAATAATATTAAACAACCATTATTCTCAAAAACTAATTTATATCCACTAATTGTCAAACATGAAATGGAAATAATATTTTTGATAATAGAAGGAACAAAATAGTATGCATCCAATGCAATAATAGTTTCATTAGGTAGATGAAGGATGACCTCGCCAACAGCTACTACAACAACTTTTGCTCTATTGCCCATCTTAAGGTCCATCTCATCTCTCGCCAATCTCCTAGGTCTTGCCAGAACCTATAATGAATTACAAATATGATAAGCACTACCGGTTGATAGGACCCTAGTAGGGTTAGGTCTTACTCAAATAAGAAGCAACTAATAAAATCTTGTGAGATTGTAATAAACCCCACCTAGCCGTCTCTATTCTATAAAAAAGAGTGGCTAGGGTTTATATTTGGGCCTTTGGGCTTACTAGCCATCACCCCCCTTTTATTGGCCTGGTTGGTTAGGGTTGAGGGTAAAAGGGGTAACTCACTTAGGAAGCAGCCCCTAGGGCTAGGGTTTGGAGCCCTATATAAGCATATAGCCACCATCTCTTTGAGAATAAGATCTATCTACAATTGCAGCCATTTGGCCGACTTCTAGGAGAGAGGAACCCCTGTAGCGTTCCAAGGGTTGATCTTCCTCAAAGATTAATCTACATAGAATTCCTTTGGGGTTCTATCATCTAGTATTAAAGCAGCAATCTTGCTACTTTTGCTGCCACCTCTGTCGCCCACCACTAGCTAAGCAATTCTCACAATTGCTCTTGATGTCACCATCTCCACCATCATCTTCTACCGTAGATCAAATCAATCTACTACCGTCACCTCCAATTGCATCAAGAGATATAGTATTCTCCTATCACCAATACCTTTTGCTGCTACAATTTTCCATTCGAAATACCAAGAAGAACTTTTCTTATCTATCCCATGCTACGAATTCCTTTCGTCGTAAAAGTTATCATCTTTACGAACAAAGGATTGCTGTAGAAAATTTCAATTGCATATTTTTGCCTTTAACCGATCTATTTGCTATCCTTTTTGAACAAATTTTCTTATATGGTTCATAGGCCATCTTGGCTTCCATCTAAGATTAATCTATTAAGGAATTCATTTCTAAAAATATTTTTGTGTTGCTGCAAATTTTTATCATAAACTATTGGAATTTTTCGACGAGAATTCTACTATCGCAACTTGCACCAATTTCCTTGCTGTTATACTACTAAAATTTTCTTGATTAAATTTTTCATTATTGTTGTTATTTGAACCAAGATTTTTTTATCAAATTTCCTCCTCAACTCTCTCAATTTTTGCTGGAAATTTCATCGAGAAATCGCTGTTTCTTCGACAACAATTCTGCTCTTACAAGACAACACCCATTTGTAGCAACTTCCATCAATTTCTATCAAACCTTTACTGCCATCTATCACATATCTAAAACTTTTTTTCCCCTAACCTTCATCCACTACCATCATAGCCCTAAAGCTCTACAAAACTGTTGTATCTCGGATTTTGCTGATGAAATCAATTGATAGTGTTTATGATTTGATTTGCATTTTGAGTGACGTAGGAAGCTTCGATCAAGGAAAGGCAATTAAAAGAAGGAAGAATCATGTTGGGCTAAAGAGAAACATGTCAGAAGATTGGATGTCAAGCCGAAGAATCGGTCGACGTATCGGTAGAAGGCTTCGAGCCATGGATTTGGGTATCGGGCCAAGAAGAGCAAAAATTACGCCAAGGAAATTAGAATTGTGGAGGTACCACCTAGACTGGGCAGTGGTACCACCCAATGGCAAGGTGTCAGGCGGTGGTACCACCCAACATAAGTGATGGTACTGCCAGTACCCTTAAAACCGGGGATGAGATACTTTTAGGCTCTAAGTTTGAATCCACTTGAGGCTGATAAATACCCCTTGTTGGGGAATCTTGGGGGCGACATCACATGCGCAGCGGAAGATCAAGAAAAACAAAATCCCCAATTTCCCAAAAGGATGTTCATCGTCGTGCGAAGATTGGTGCGCATAAATCTGCGAAACAAACTGCGTATAAGATAAATTGTGTTACCTAGGGAGATCGTATATCCCTGTTTCCTTGTATATCTCTAGGAGAGGATGAAGGAGGTCAAGCGTCCTCCTCTCTAATGGTGATCCACACAGCAGGGCTACGACGACGCTCCTAAAAAACTCCAAGCCTACTCTAAGGTGGAGAGGGGGAGAAGAATAAGAGAGGCAAGCAAAGGCTCTAGTCTATGAGGCTTTGAATCCCTCCTATTTATAGAGGCCCCTTGTCAAACCCTAATGGATCCTCCCCTAATGGGTATTGGATCTGCATCCAATTATCCAAGCCTTTTAGATTAGTGGATCAATATCCAATAGTCTCTCATGGGCTTTTATTGGATCTCGTCCTCCAATAATTCAGGTGCTTCTTGGATATCCAATAAGATAGGGGCTTCGACGGATATCTCATATCCGAACCTCTACTCATTGCAATGCCTACCATATGTGTGTGACCCTCTAGGCCCAATATCGAGCTGGCCGTGAGTCATAGCTGTTAGAACTCCTTCTGGCTCAATGAATTATTATCTCTATAATAATTCACTCGACTCATCGACTACGAACGTACTAGGCCACTATGCCGTATCCCCAGACGATACAGGAGAATCCAATCCATTGGACCTGTCTATCCTCAATTACTGTGTACTTATAGTCTCTCATCCATCTAATATCCCAAAGAACGTATATTGGGCATGGTGTTGTCAGACCCATACGATTTCTATTCGAGTCTCGCTCTAATCGGATTCTCCAAGAGAACTCTTTCTCTCTCAACTCGAATGACCCTGGCTATGGATTTGTCTGAGAAAGAACACATGGGATATTCCTCTCATGACGTCGAGAGTGAATGATCCTCTAACGACACTCAATAGCCCTCATAAGGTCGACTACCACTCCCAATGACCACCTGTACTAGATCGGGGACAGCCAAACCTATAAGTCTAGTATCAAAGAGTGGAGCACTCATATAGGACATCCTTGGTGTGTCAAGTCTAAGGACCAAATACACCACTAGGACTATGGAATTGCTATCTGACAATAAGGCATCATCAACCATCCAGTATTCCGTAATCGGATCAATCAGTGAACTTATTCTCCTATGAGCACCTGTACTGTATCCCTAGTGTCCCCACATGAGCAACTATGAGACCAATTGCATCCATCATATGGACGGGTATATAGCACACTAGTCTGTCCGGTTATCACGATGTCCCGCTCGAGTAACCTATGATTGGGATTATTTAGGATTTGTGTTTAAAGGTGAATCGGTCTCATTATCGTGATCTCATCACGATCCGATTCCTATTGCACAGATCCAAGGACATCACAATATATACATGCATATATGCAATAAACAATATATAAAGTGATAAATGCCAAAATATAATAAGAAAAAAAAAAAGATTCTGTGTTAAGTCACACGTGCCATCACTCACGTGATTAGATTGCTGGGCACCTATGACTAGCAATCTCCCACTTGACCTCAAGCCAATCACCTATGTGTCTGATCCCTATCAGACCCCTATGACGCTCAAAGATAATCTGAGACAACGGCTTTGTTAGTGGATCTGCAATGTTGTCTTCGGATGGAACTCTTTCCACTACTACATCTCCTCTGGTTACGATCTCTCTGATAAGGTGGAACCTCCTCAGAACATGCTTAGATTTCTGATGAGACCTGGGTTCCTTCGCTTGAGCAATCGCCCCATTATTGTCGCAATATAAGGAAATCGGCTCCTCGCTATCCGGCACGACTCCCAAATCTATGATGAACTTCTTCATCTAGACTCCCTCTTTTGCTGCATCTACTGCAGCAATGTATTCCACCTCTGTGGTTGAGTCAGCAGTAGTATCTTGCTTGGAACTCTTCTAGCATACTGCTCCTCCATTCAAGGTGTACACATACCCCGAATTCGACTTGCTATCATCGACATCAGACTGAAAACTTGAGTCTGTGTAGCCTTTAACCTTGAGGCTACTACCTCCATATACTAGTAAAAGATCCTTAGTCCTTCTTAAGTACTTAAGGATACACTTTACTGCTTTCCAGTGCTCCAAGCCTGGATCCGCCTGATACCTACTCATGACACTCAGAGCATGCGCTATATCAGGCCTAGTACATAGCATGACATACATGATAGACCCTATCGCTGAGGCATAAGGTATCATATCCATGTTTGCCCTTTCTTCTGGAGTCTTTGGGGACATACTCCTAGAAAATGATATCCCATGTCTCATCGGTATGAGACCTCTCTTCGAATTTTCCATGCCAAACCTTTTGACAATGGTTTCTATGTACCTGGATTGGGACAAGCCAAGCATCCTCTTGGATCTATCTCTATAGATCCGAATCCTCAAGATATAGGATGCTTCCCCTAAGTCCTTCATAGAGAAGTGTCTAGAAAACCAAGCCTTCACTGTAGATAGCATTCCTATGTCATTCTCAATGATCAGGATGTCGTCCATATATAACACCAAAAAGGTGATAGCGCTCCCACTTACCTTCCTGTACACACAAGGCTCATCTTCGTTCTTAACGAAGTCATAAGATCTGATTGCCTCATCAAATCTTATGTTCCAACTTCGGGAAGATTGTTTTAGTCCATAAATGGATCTAAGTAACCTGCACACCCTATCTGGGTAGTCCTTGGACACGAATCCCTCAGGTTGTATCATATACACCTCCTCATCGAGGTTCCCATTGAGGAATGCAGTTTTCACATCCATCTGCCAAATCTCATAATCATAGTGTGCTGCAATAGCCAATAGAATTCGGATGGATTTTAGCATTGCTACGGGTGAGAAGGTTTCGTCATAGTCAATGCCTTACCTTTGATGATATCCCTTAGCCACTACCTTTGCTTTATAGGTCTCTACCTTTCCTTCTACTCCGATCTTTTTCTTAAAGATCCACTTGCAACCGATGGGTACAATACCTTCAGGCGCATCAACAAGGGACCAAATCTTGTTGGAGTACATAGAATCCATTTCAGAATTCATGGCTTCTTGCCACTTCCTGGAGTCTATACTCATAATAGCTTCCTCGTAGGTGTGAGGATCAATATCCTCAACATCTTTTCCTCTAATATGTCCCACATATCTCTTAGGAGGATGGGATACTCTACCGGACCTACGTAAAGTTGAAACTTGTGTGTTAGGTATCTGAACAGACTTGAGCTGTAGAGTGGTGCTTGAGCTTAGTTCTCCAACCTCACTCAACTCTATCATGCTCCTACTATCTCCGCCAAGAATGTGTTCCTTCTCAAGGAACACTGCTCTCTTAGCTACAAAGACCTTTTGGTCCTCGAGATGATAGAAATAATACCCACAAGTTTCCTTGGGGTATCCTACGAACTTGCACAGCTCTGTTCGCAATTCTAACTTATCGGGGTTGTGTCTTTTAACATGGGCAGGGCAGCCCCAAATCTTAACAACTTTAAGATCGGGCTTCTTCTCTTTCCATATCTCATATGGTGTAGACACTACCGACTTAGTTGGAACTCTATTCAGAAGGTAAGCTGCGGTCTCTAGGGCATCTCCCCAGAATGAGATGGGTAGGTCAACGAAACTCATCATGGATCGTACCATATCTAACAGTGTACGATTTCTCCTTTCAGACATACCATTGAGCTGAGGTGTATAAGGAGGTGTCTATTGGGATAATATCCCATACTCCTTGAGGAACTGAGTAAACTCTGTACTTAAGTACTCACCTCCTCGATCTGATCGAAGAGTTTTGATACTCTTTCCAGTCTAGTTCTCCATCTCATTCTTATACTCTTTAAATTTCTTAAAGGCCTCGGATTTGTACTTCATTAAGTACACATATCCATACCTTGAGAAATCATTAGTAAAGGTAACAAAGTAGGAGTAACCACCAATGGCATGAGTTGACATGGGTCCACATACATCACTATGTATGAGTTCCAATATCTCAGTGGCTCTTTCTCCAGTTCCACTAAATGGAGAGTTGGTCAGTTTTCCACGAAGACAAGGCTCGCAAGTTGCATATGACTCATAGTCGAATGGATCTAAATATCCATCCTTTAGCAACTTTTGAATCCTTCCCTCATGGATGTGACCTAGCCTACAATGCCACAGGTATGCACTGTTCATCTCATCTCATTTCCTCTTGGACACACTTACACTCATGATATGTGGAGTAATGTCTAACATAAATAAACCATTATGCAATGTTCCTTTCATGATGATCTCATCATCTAATAATATTGAACAACCATTGTTCTCAAAAACTAATTTATATCCACTAACTGTCAAACATGAAATGAAGATAATATTTTTGATAATAGAAGGAACAAAATAACATGCATCTAATGCAACAAAAGCTCCACCAGGCAAATGTAGGGCGACCTCGCCAATGGCTATTACAGCAACTTTTGCTCCATTGCCTATCTTGAGGTCTATCTCACATCTCTCTAGTCTCCTAGGCTTTGCCAGAACCTGCAACGAATTGCATATATGATAAGCACTACCGGTATCCAATACCCATGTGTTATCATAAGAGTCTGACAAATGGAGACTAATCATGAATGTTCCTGAAGCTTCACCAAGCTTCTATTTCGCCTTTTCTGCAAGGTACTCTTTGCAGTTCCTCTTCCAGTGCCCATCTTTGCCACAGTGGAAGCACTGGCCTTTGTCCTTTGCTGGGTCTTTCTTAGCAACCTTTGCTTTTCCTAGTCTACCCTTGCCCTTTCCCTTCTTAAGGGACTTTTCTGCTTTCCTTTTCTTTCTGGTCTCAGTAGTGTAGAGAACTGGCTTCTCTTTCCTAATAGTACTCTCTACCTCCCTCAACATATTAAGGAGCTTTAGGAGAGTCACCTCAAGCTTGTTCATATTATAATTCATTATGAACTATGAAAAGGAATCTGCTAGGGACTGAAGCACGATGTCCACACACAAGTTATCCTCTAGGACCATTCCTAGACTTGTGAGTTTCTCCATCCACTCAATCATCTTTAGGACATGATTTTGAACCGGTGTCCCCTCAATCATCCAAGTGCGGAAGAGGCTATTGGATATCTCATATCGCTGAGTCCTTCCCTGTTCCTCAAACAATTTACGGACATGTAGGAGAATGGATCTAGCATCCATCTTTTCATGTTGTCTCTGTAACTCAGGAGTCATAGAGCCCAACATATAGCACTGAGCAAGAGTGGAGTCATCAATGTACTTCACGTAGCGAGCGATCTCATCCTCGCTTACCCCTTCCTCGGGCGTAGGCATCATTGTATCAAGGACGTATACGATTTTCTCCGCCGTGAGAACAATTCTCAAGTTGCGGAGCCAATCCGTATAATTTGGACTAGTGAGGCGGTTGACATCAAGTATGCCACGTAAGGGATTTGAAAGCGACATTTTCTGAAAATAAAGATGCAGCAAGAATAAATAACATGCAGATTTTGCAAGAAATAAACTATCAAGATATGAACTTCTATCTTAATATGCTCCCACTATTTTACTAGCGAGTCACGTGACATCCTCAACACATGAAACGGAAGTCTCTGGCAGACTTCTAGTGGGGATCAAGATCCAATCAGCATCTTAGTGTAACCTCGAGGGACTCGACCAAGCACACTAAGCCCAAAAGGTAAGCAACTATTGCCGATCACAACTCCTTGTGATTCCTATCCTATTCGGCCTCTGAATCACCATGGTCTCGAGGGACTCGACCAACTATGATGTTCGGTTAAGTCAACACCTTCGTTACAAGATGAGTCTGATTTGATGATATACCCTCGAGGGACTCGACCAAGCATACCATGCCCTCAGGTCACCGGTGACATCTCTATGTCATAAGTAAGATAGCGAATCGCGATATAGGTGAGCCTCGAGGGACTCGACCAACTCAAACTACACCGGAAATCGGTTCCTACCCATAACGATGGAAGGCCATGTGGGTCAATCTAATTGCCTCACGTTTACTGACTTAATATTATCAAGAGAGATGTTTCTATGATTTGGTCTCCTAATATGACATGTCACACATATACATATTTAATATATATCTACATCGCATGCAAATATATATACATATCTAGTATGTGTATAATCAATCACACCAGATGATCATGGACCATAACCTAATATGATTAGGCCCGAGCCAGTAGGCCTAATCACTCACATCAAGATCTATGTGTGCAACAGTGCGTCTTCATGTCCTGTGATCGTCCATCTCGTCCTCGTCGGTTCCGTCGACATCTCGATGCATCTCCATGCATCGCGATCGTTCGTCTCGTGGGTCCTACTATCGCATCCGCGCTCCCGCTGCGCCTCCTCATGTGATTACAACTTAATCATAGGCACGCAGGCCCGACAATAAACGAAAAATATAATGGAGGCTCGTAGGCTCCAATAATAATAATCACAAGTACACACATCACACGGTCCATGATCATCCGTCCACACATCATACATCACATGTATAAATCATTATCATGTAGGACTACTAGATAATAATGAAAATAATAATCAACTAAACCTTTTAATTAATTAATATTTTTTGAAATCGGGGTCATGTAGGGAATTTTTTAAATTTTGAAAGGGTATTTTCGTAGTTTGGTCAAAGGACAAAAACTGGAATTTCGAAAATTCACAAGGGTAAAACTATCTTTTTGTCCAAAAAAACCCTAACCCCTTCTCTCTCTTTCTACTGCTGCCATCGTTGCCACCTTGCTGGCGACGGCCTGTGCTACGGAGGGTAGGACGCTGCCCTCGCCTGCGGACGGTGTGCCTGCGGGTGGCGCCCCTGCTGGTGGGCGCCCCAATGGGCAGTGCTATCCACCGCAGCACCCGCAGGGGCCGCAGGTGCCTCTACCGCGCGGCGCCTCTGCCCGTGGGCGGAGTCACACCAGCAGGCTAGCGCCGCTGGCTAGGGCTTGCTGCCGCTACTTTTGGCGGCTTGTGCGTGGGCCCAGCGTCGGCTGGCGCCGCCTGCGCCCGTGGGTCCAGCACCCGCAAGCACCGACCTTGCGCGCGGGCACTGCAGCGCGCCTCTGCCCGCGGGCGGAGTCGCACCAGCAGGCTAGCGCCGCTCGCTAGGGCTTGCTGCCGCCGATTTTGGCGGCTTGCGCGTGGGCCCAGCATCGGCTGGCGCCGCCTGCACCCAGGGGTCCAGCACCCGCAGGCGCCGTCCTTGTGCACGGGCGCAATGCCCGCACGTAGGTGGCCGCCGTGCCTGCGGCCCTGTTTGTCGGCACCGCCGCAGACTGTGCTCGCAGGTGGGGCACTCGCGGGCTGCCAGCCCCGCCGGCCGCAAGCCTGCTGCATGTAGGCCGCCGCCCGGCTACTGCAGGCGTAGCGCCTGCGCATGCGTCGATGCTGCGCTGCCTACGATTGCACGCACGCAGATCGAGGGCAGCAACAGTTGCTGCCCTTTCTCGGTTTTGCATCAACAATTTTGACATCAAAATTCTTCCTAAACACAACACACGCAGTTCAAAAACTAATCATTCGCACGAACAACCTGGCTTTGATACCATTGTTGGGAAATCTTGGGGGCGACATCACATGCACAGCGGAAGATCAAGAAAAACAAAATCCCCAATTTCCCAAAAGGATGTTCATCATCGTGCGAAGATTGGTGTGCATAAATCCATGAAACAATCTGTGTATAAGATAAATTGTGTTACCTAGGGAGATCGTATATCCCTGTTTCCTTATAGATCTCTAGGAGAGGATGAAGGAGGTCAAGCATCCTCCTCTTTAACGGTGATCCATAAAGCAGGGCTGCGACGACGCTCCTCAAAAACTACAGGCCTACTCTGAGGTGGAGAGGGGGAGGAGAATAGTAGAAGCAAGCAAAGGCTCTAGGCCATGAGGCTCTGAATCTCTCCTATTTATAGAGGCCCCTTGTCAAACCCTAATGGATCCTCCCTAATGGGTATTGGATCTACATCCAATTATCCAAGCCTTTTAGATTAGTGGATCAATATCCAATAATCTCTCATGGGCTTTTATTGGATGTCGTTCATGGGATCCAATAATTCAGGGGCTTATTGGATATCCAATAAGATAGGGGCTCCGACGGATATCTCATATCCGAACCTCTACTCATCGCAACGCCTACCATATGTGTGTGACCCTCTAGGCCCAATATCGAGCTGGCCGTGAGTCATAGCTGTCACCCCTCTCATCCCTGGTTAAAAGACAAGAATTGAGAGCAAAAAAGAAAGAAAATGCTATTGTAATCTTGTGTGAACTCCTCTCAAACTTTAAGTGTTAGTGTGGTTTAAGAGAGGAGTAAGTGGGGGTATAAAGGTTCTCTCCTGAACGTATCAAAAGGAGAATAGAGTATAAAAGGGTAGTTGACCTTTGCCCATTGAAGGAAGATCGTTAGTGGATGCCGGTAGCCTCGACGGAAGAGGAATTAAGAGTGGATATAAGTCACGACGATCGACACACTATAAAATCTGGTTTGCATTTTTGATTTGCTATTTACATTTATAGCAAACTGCCATACTTCCTCATTACTTTAGCTACATACTCTTACGAGCATGTTTTAACTTATCTTACGAGATCTATTTTTAATGTACAAAAAATTTTGAACCGACGTAATTTTATTCACTACACTAATTCATCCCCCCTCTTAGTGCCAACTCGTTCCTAACAATTGGTATCAGAGCCACGTTATTTCTCATTTGGTTTAACACCCAAGAGAAAATAACTCTTTTCGGCTTTCAAGAGGGCTTTTTAATCGTTCATCCTCCCATGTTCAATGTGTTGAATATCAAATTTTGATGATAAAATCAATTGATGTGTTAGTCATTTAATCTATATTTTGAGTAACACAAGACTATCTTCAATTAAGGAGAGGCAAATTGATTAAAGCTAGAGGAATTAGACATTGGGCTAGAGTGAATATGTCAGAAGATTGGACATTAGGCCGAAGGATCGGTCGACGTGTTGGCAGAAAGCTCGTGCCGTGAATATAGGCATCGGGTAGAAGGATCGAAGATTGCGCCAAGGAGATTAGAAGTTACGAGATTCAATATGCCGATTAGGAATACACCAAGGAATATCAAATTTTGATGATAAAATCAATTGATGTGTTAGTCATTTAATCTATATTTTGAGTAACACAAGACTATCTTCAATTAAGGAGAGGCAAATTGATTAAAGCTAGAGGAATTAGACATTGGGCTAGAGTGAATATGTCAGAAGATTGGACATTAGGCCGAAGGATCGGTCGACGTGTTGGCAGAAAGCTCGTGCCGTGAATATAGGCATCGGGTAGAAGGATCGAAGATTGCGCCAAGGAGATTAGAAGTTACGAGATTCAATATGCCGATTAGGCAATACACCGAAGGAGAGGACGATGCGTCGAAGGATTGGACGAGCACCGGATGAACCAATGACATGCTAGACAAAGGATTCATGCTTTATAATCATTTGTCTAAGATAGTAGTAGTTTAGGGGGATAATTAAGTTTGCTTTTGGTGTAATTATGCTAACTCAATTAGGGGCCAATTGGGCCGTAAATGAGACTGATTTGGGCTCATTAGGAGGCCCATTCAGTGACCCAAAAGTTGGGTCAAGTGGTGGCACCGCCAAAACAAGCGGTGGAACCGCTTGTGAGTTGGAAAACTCGAAAAACCTGATCTCCAAGGCTGTTGGGTAGTGGTACCACTAGACTGGGTGGTGATATCGCCCAATGATAGTGTGTTAAGCGGTGGTACCACCCAGTGTCAGGTTACAAGTGGTGGTACCACCCGTACTCCGAAATCTTAGGGATTTAAATTTTGGGCTCCAAATTTGAATCCATTTGAGGCCTATAAATATCCCACACTTTCCTACTTGATAAAGTAAGAAAGTGAGTTAAAAAGCGCAAAAGAATCACTGAGTAAAAATTGTAATATCTCTTGAAGAGTATAGTCCCTTCTTCCTAGTATTTAGAAAGTTCTTCTAAAGGGAGAAGAGAGGTCTAGGTCGAAAAGAGAGGTGTATAGGTTCTCTCCTAAGCTTATTAAAAGGAGAATAAAGTTGTAAGAAGGTGGTTGGTCTTCGCCTTTTGAAGGAAGACGGTTAGTGGATGCCGATGGCCTCGACAAAAGAGGAATCGGGAGTGGATGTAGGTCACGTGAATGAACCACTATAAAACTCAGTTTGCATTTACTTTAAGCTTTTTTACTTTTATTGCAAACTGCCTTACTTTTTTTTCCTTCTCATTATACTCTTCCATATGTTTTCAAGTTAAAATCACATTTTTGATATCAGTTTTCATCGAACTTACGAAGAAATTTCAAAACCAACGTTTTCATCTATTGCACTAATTCACCCCCCCCTCTTAGTGCCGCTCTTGATCCTAACAATTGGTATTAGAATCACATTTTTCTTATTTGGTTTAACACTCAAGAGAAATAGCTCTTTTTGGCTTTCAAGAGAGCTTTTCTATCGTTCGTCCTCCCATGTTCAACGGGACAGACTACACTTATTGGAAAACTCAGATGAGAGTTTTCATACTTTCCTTGAACCTTGGTTTATGGAATATTGTTGAAAATAGATTTGAAAGGTCTTCTCTTCTAATGAACAATTGGAATGAGTTGGAAAAACAAACTTTCTCTTTAAATGCCAAGGCTATGAATGCCTTGTTTTGCGCTTTAGATAAAACTGAATTCAATTGTGTTTCTACTTATCAAGCTATTTTTGATATTTGGCACACTTTTGAAACCACACACGAAGGCACTAGTAGAGTAAAGGATTCTAAGATAAATCTCTTGATGTGTGATTTTGAATTGTTTCGTATGAAACTAAGTGAAACCATTGGAGATATCTACACCAGTTTTATAGATGTCATCAATGGTTTAAAAGTACTTGGTAAAAGTTTTTTGAATCTTGAACTTGTTAATAAAGTTTTACGATATCTTTCTAAAAATTGGGATTCAAAAGTAATGACAATACAAGAATCAAAGAACTTGAACCATTTTCCAATTGAAGAACTTATTAGGTCCTTGATGACCTATGAAATGACTTGTGTTGAACATGATGAACATGATAACCACTTTCAAAGAACAGAAAGGGGATTTGACACTTTGAGCAATAGAATACCACTTGAGTGATGACTCAAGTGATGATGATGATAACCTTGAACTTCTCACAATAAAGCTTAAAAAGTTCTTAAAACAAGAATAAAAAAGTAAAAATAAACTTAAAAAGAAGAAACTATAAAAGAAGAAGAAAACACTCAAGGTGGCTTAGAACAAATCAAGTTCATTCGAAGATGAAGAACAATCCAACAAAGGCGAGGTGGCAAAATATGCCTTAACGATTTTCGACAATAAGGTAACCAAAACCCCTTTACTTTATTTTGAAATTACTTGATGCCTTTTCATAAATTATTTTTAAATTAGTTAGTAAATAAAAATAAAAAAATGAAAAAATATCATGCTTCTTTTTTAAGTGATTTTAAAAAAATTAAAATTTGAGCATGACAATTGCATGTTAATTCCTAGTACTAAGCATGAAAAGTTAGATTCACTTAAAAAGAAAAATATATTACTACAACAAACAAAATGATTTTAAAAATGCTTTATGTTTGATGAAATCAATTTTGATGATTTAATGATGTATAATGATGTAATGATGTAATGAAAATATTAAAAGTTTTGGTACAATGCTTGATGATTTTATTCTATGAATGAGATTTTGAAGTTATTTATGATGATTTTTGTGATTTATTGATCTTGATGATTTTTGTGATAAATATTGCACTTTTATTTTAAACAATGATATATGTTTTGATTTGGCAAAAAAAAAAAAAAAGGACATGCTTGTAGGAAATCAAATCACTTAAATTAAAACAACTAAAAGGGAATGCATTTTGAAAATAAATGATTGTATCATATTTGATGATTTTACATTTTGAAACTATGCATGAATCAAGTTCTTGTGTGAATTTATTATATTGCCTTCATTGAATTTTTTGAAAAGTGATTTTGATGGTTTGAGTTTGAATGAAAAATTTTCAACCGAATCATGAACTTTCTTTTAATTTTTCTACTTGAGCTATCTTTTATGAGAATCAAAATATTTTCCATCTTTGATGATATCTTATCATTTATTAAAGAAGAGACTTGTACAAACAAACTATGACCTTGATAATGGTTTGTAATGATTTGAAATTATGCATGTTATATGTTGAAGACTTAAAACCTTGTTTTAGTATCATGCATATCCAAGTAATGTTGATTTGACAAATTGAATGAGTTGAAAATGAATGATGATTTTTCTCTTGATTTTAACTTGTGATATATTTTTTATATGAATCATCATCTTGATTTCTCGATATTTGATACTTGAAAACTTTCTATGAATTGAGATCATTTTCTCATTATTTCTTTTTGCTATTCACTAACGAGAATATTTATCAAAATAAATCATGTCTTTTGGTATTCACATGATCTTATCTTTCATGATATGATTTTTATAATTCCTTGTATTCATAAAGTATATCTCATCACCAAAATTTCTTATTATCCTTCATGTGATGATATGAAATTATGCAATACTCATGATATTATGTTGATACATACAAATGAGAAGTTATGATCATGCATGGTAGGATGTAATGTAATTTAATAAATTGATACCATCATGTGAAATATTTATAATTTGGAATGATGCATGCAATACTTATGATTTTATTATGATGATGTATATGATGTATTGTGTATGATGTGAATCATGATTAAAATTGCTTTGATTTGAATTCAATTTGAATTCAAGATTTATCTCAATTATGACATATTGAAATAAGAATGACACTTTATCTTTATCAAAATTTAAAAATTGATGTAAAGGAAAATGAATTGTACCATTATATTGCTATTCCCCTCTTTTTGCCAATGACAAAGGGAGAGAAAGAATTGCTAGTGTGCACATCTCAAAAGAAAAAAATTACTAGCTTGCACATTTCAAAAGGAAGCAAAAATTGCTAACTTGCACATCGCAAAAAGAGACAAAACATGTTAGCTTGCTCATCTCAAAATAGAAGCAAGAAGCACTACCTTGCACATCTCAAGAGAGGCAATACTCGTGATGCATGAACATCTAAAATATTTGCTAGTTTGTATGTTCTAAAATGATGTAAAATTTGCTAGCTTGCACATTGCAAAGGGAGCAAAAATTGCTAGCTTGCACTTCTCAAAAGAGAAGAAAGAAGTCACTAGCTTACATGTTCTAAAGTGATAAAATTTTTTGCTAAATTGCTAAGCTTTTATAGTTGCACTTCTCCTTTTTGTTGATGACAAAGGGGGAGAAGTCATGATAATAATAATGTATGGGATAATGTACTTGGATATTTTGATTATGCATGAGTTTATGTTACATGCAATGATATGATTAATTGGGTCATTCAATATTCATGGTGCATGGAATGGTGAAATATTTATAAATTTTTTGAATTCAAAGATTCTATCAATATGACATATTGATAGGGGGAGTTTAGTTTAAACTCCATCATCAATTAGTTGTCATCATAAAAAATGGGGAGATTGTTGAATCTCAAATTTTGATGATGAAATCAATTAATATGTTAGTTATCTAATCTATGTTTTGAGTAACACATGACTACTTTCAATAAAAAGATTGATTAAAGTAGGAGGAATTAGACATTGGGTAGGAGTGAACATGCTAGAAGATTGGATGTCAGGTCGGAGGATCGGTCGACGTACCGGTAGAAGGCTCGGGCTGTGAATTCGGGCATTGGGCCAAAGAATTAGATATTGCACCAAGGAGATTGGAAGTTGCGGAAGTCAACATACCGATTGGGCAATATGCTAAAGGAGAGGACGATGCGTTGAAGGATCAGACGAGCACCGGATGAACCAATGACATGCCGGACAAAGGATAGGAGATAATTGGGCCATAAATGAGATTGATTTGGGCTCATTGGGAGGCCCATTTAGTGACCCAAAAGTTGGGTCAAGCGGTGGAACTACTTGTGAGTTGGAAAAATAAAAAAACCCGATCTCCAAGGCTATCATGCGATGGTACCACCAGATTGGGTGGTGGTACCACCCAGTGATAGTGTGTTAGGCGGTGGTACCGCCAGACTAGGTGGTGGTACCATGCAGTGTCAAGTTGCAGCCGGTGGTACCGCTTGTACCCCAAAATCTCAGGGATTTGAATTTTGGACTCTAAATTTGAATCTATTTGGGGCCTATAAATACACACTCTTTCCTACTTGATAAAGCAACAAAGTGAGTTAAAAAGAGGGAATGAATCCTTAAGTAAAAATTGTAATATCTTTTGAAGAGTAGAATCCCTTCTTTCTAGTATTTAGAAAGTTCTTCTAAAGGGAGAAGAGAGGTCTAGGTCTAAAAGAGAGGTGTAAAAGTTCTCTCCTAAGCGATGAAAAGGAGAATAGAGTTATAAGAAGGTGGTTGGTTTTCGCCTATTGCAGAAAGACCGTTAGTGGATGCCGGTGGCCTCGACGGAACAGGAATCGGGAGTGAATGTAGGTCATGACGATCGAACCACTATAAAACTCGATTAAACTCTTTACTTTTATTGCAAACTGCCTTACTTGCTTTATCTTCTTATTACACTCTTCCATATGCTTTCAAGTTAAAGTTACATTTCCGATATCGACTTTCATCGAACGTATGAAGAAATTTCAAAACTAACGTTTTTATCCGCTGCACTAATTCACCCCCCATCTTAGTGCTGCTCTTGATCCTAACACAATAGGATAGACTACACTTATTGGAAAACTCATATAAGAGATTTCTTGCTTTCCTTAAAACTTGATTTATGGAATATTATTGAAAATGATTTTCAAATGTCTTCTCTTCCAATGAACGATTGGAATGATTTGGAGAAGAAGATTTTTTTCTTTAAATGCTAGAGCTATGAATGCTCTATTTTGCGCCGTAGACAAAAATGAATTCAATCAGGTTTTTATTGAAACTCAGATTTTGATGATGAAACCAATTGATGTGTTTATGATTTGATTTACGTTTTAAGTGATGTAGGAAGCTTTGATTAAAGAGAGATAATTAAAGTAGGAAGAATGATGTTGGGCTGGAGTGGAACATGTCAAAAGATTGGACGACGCACCGAAGGATCGGTCGACGTATTGATAGAAGACTTTAAGCCATGGGTTTAGGCATCGGGCCAAAAAGAGCGAAAATTGCACCAAGGAAATCAGAGTTGTGGAGGATAACTGGCCGATTGGGCAATAGGCTATAAGAGAGGATGACGCGTCGAAGAATCGGACAAAGCATCGATGAACCAATGAAATGCCGAACAACATTTGATTCAAGCTTTGTAATAATTGTCTAGATCAAAGTAGGTTTTAAGTGTGCAGGATTAACTATAATAGCGATTAAGGCATAAAGTAAAATGAAGTCCCGGAGTCAAGAATGAGATTTCGTTAGGAGTTTGAGAGTTCATTGGAAGTTTGGACGTTCGTCAGAAGTTCTATCAGAATTGATTGAGAAGTCCAGGAGCTTGCTAAAGAAGCTTATTGGAACTTGCTAAAAAGATCGTCATAAAATCAAAGAGCTTGCTAGAAGTCCATTGGAACATTGCCCAGAGATCATTAGAAGTTCACTGGAAGATCGCCGGAAGAAACCTAGACTTACCAGAATTATTTAGCTTAGTGTATGCCTTAAAATTCGTAGTTAGCACATAATTGGGTTGGAATTAGGCCAACTCAATTAGGGGCCAATTGGGTCTAAATTAGGAGTGATTTGGGCTCATTGAGAGGTGCATTCAATGACCCAAATGTTAGGCCAAGTAATGGCACCGCCAGAACAGGCAATAGAACCGCTTGTGAGTTGGAAAGCTCGAAAAACTCGATCTCCGAGGCTGTCAGGTGGTGGTACCACCCAGTGTTAGGTAGTAGACGATGGTACCGCCCAGTGCAGGCGATGGTATCGCCTGTACCCAGAAGACCCGGAAGTTTAAATTTTTGGCTCCATTTTTGAAACCATTTGGGGCCTATAAATACCCCACTTGGGCACTAAGAAGGTAGAAAGAATTCTAGAGAAAAAAAATGAGTAAACTCTGTCAAAACATTGAATTCCCTCCTCTTAGTACTTAGAGTTAGTCCTAAGGGAGGTGTGTGAGGGAATACTTGTAAAAGAGTGACTTGTAAAGGTTATCTCCTAAACTTGTGAAAAGGAGAAAGTGTTTTAAGAGGGTAGTTAGTCTTCACCCATTGAAGGAAGACCGATAGTGGATGCTGGTGGCTTTAACGGAGGGAGAATCGAGAGTGGATGTAGGTCACAACGACCGAACTACTATAAATCAGTTTGCATTTCTTTTTGAGCAATTTACTTTATTGCAAACTGCTTTACTTGTTTACTACTTTTAACACATTTATGAATATGCTTTTAAGTCAAGCACATTATCGAAATCAATTTCTATCGCACGAAGATTTTCAAACAGACATAATTTTTCCACTGCACTAATTCAACCCCCCCCCTCTAAGTGCTGACTCATTCCTAACAATTGGTATCATTTGATTTAACACTCAAGAGAAATAGCTCTTTTTGGATTTCAAGAGGGCTTTTCTATCATTCGTCCTCCCATGTTCAATGGGACAAACTATACTTATTGGAAAACTCATATAAGAGTTTTCTTATTTTTGTTGAATCTCGATTTATGGAATATGTTGAATCTCGGATTTTGATGATGAAGTCAATTGTCATGTTTTATCTAATCCATATGTTGAGATAAGTATGCAGGATTAACTACGAAAGCTTGAAGACATAAAGCGAGTCTACCGGAATCAAGTTCGATGGGTGTTTGAGAGTCTGAAGATTCGTCGGAGATGCTGCCGGAACCAATCAAGAAGAAATCAGGGACTTGTTGGAGTTTCGGAAGTCTCGGAGGTTCGCAGAGATCACCGAGAAGGCTCGGCCACTCGTTGATTTCGCCACAAGATCGGGAGCCAGCTGGGAGTCCGTCGGAGGAAATCCAAGGGCATATCGGAAGTCCGCCGAAGAGATCATCGGAGGTTCGCAGAGATCACCGAGAAGGCTCGGCCACTCGTTGATTTCGCCACAAGATCGGGAGCCAGCTGGGAGTCCGTCGGAGGAAATCCAAGGGCATATCGGAAGTCCGCCGAAGAGATCATCGGAGGTTCGCAGAGATCACCGAGAAGGCTCGGCCACTCGTTGATTTCGCCACAAGATCGGGAGCCAGCTGGGAGTCCGTCGGAGGAAATCCAAGGGCATATCGGAAGTCCGCCGAAGAGATCATCGGAGGTTCGCAGAGATCACCGAGAAGGCTCGGCCACTCGTTGATTTCGCCACAAGATCGGGAGCCAGCTGGGAGTCCGTCGGAGGAAATCCAAGGGCATATCGGAAGTCCGCCGAAGAGATCATCGGAGGTTCGCAGAGATCACCGAGAAGGCTCGGCCACTCGTTGATTTCGCCACAAGATCGGGAGCCAGCTGGGAGTCCGTCGGAGGAAATCCAAGGGCATATCGGAAGTCCGCCGAAGAGATCATCGGAGGTTCGCAGAGATCACCGAGAAGGCTCGGCCACTCGTTGATTTCGCCACAAGATCGGGAGCCAGCTGGGAGTCCGTCGGAGGAAATCCAAGGGCATATCGGAAGTCCGCCGAAGAGATCATCGGAGGTTCGCAGAGATCACCGAGAAGGCTCGGCCACTCGTTGATTTCGCCACAAGATCGGGAGCCAGCTGGGAGTCCGTCGGAGGAAATCCAAGGGCATATCGGAAGTCCGCCGAAGAGATCATCGGAGGTTCGCAGAGATCACCGAGAAGGCTCGGCCACTCGTTGATTTCGCCACAAGATCGGGAGCCAGCTGGGAGTCCGTCGGAGGAAATCCAAGGGCATATCGGAAGTCCGCCGAAGAGATCATCGGAGGTTCGCAGAGATCACCGAGAAGGCTCGGCCACTCGTTGATTTCGCCACAAGATCGGGAGCCAGCTGGGAGTCCGTCGGAGGAAATCCAAGGGCATATCGGAAGTCCGCCGAAGAGATCATCGGAGGTTCGCAGAGATCACCGAGAAGGCTCGGCCACTCGTTGATTTCGCCACAAGATCGGGAGCCAGCTGGGAGTCCGTCGGAGGAAATCCAAGGGCATATCGGAAGTCCGCCGAAGAGATCATCGGAGGTTCGCAGAGATCACCGAGAAGGCTCGGCCACTCGTTGATTTCGCCACAAGATCGGGAGCCAGCTGGGAGTCCGTCGGAGGAAATCCAAGGGCATATCGGAAGTCCGCCGAAGAGATCATCGGAGGTTCGCAGAGATCACCGAGAAGGCTCGGCCACTCGTTGATTTCGCCACAAGATCGGGAGCCAGCTGGGAGTCCGTCGGAGGAAATCCAAGGGCATATCGGAAGTCCGCCGAAGAGATCATCTTGATTAGGGGCCAACTAGGCCCAAAATGAAACCTGGTTTGGGCCAGACTTAAAGCCCAACCAGTAACCAATAAGGTCGGGCGGTGGAACCGCCATACTGGGCGGTGGCACCGCCCAACACCCGAGAGCCAAGCGGTGGCACCGCCGGTCTGGGCAGTGGAACCACCCAGCACCTGAAGAGCTAGGCGGTGGCACCGCCCAGTGCACTGTCAGTGTCAGAACTGACAGGCGGTGGCATCGCCACTGACAGGCGGTGGCACCGCTAACTTCGGGAACCGAAGAGAATTCAAATTTTAGAGCCCAAATTTGAATCCTCTTGAGGCCTATAAATACCCCTCAATTCTCAGCAGAGATTACAACTTTGGAGAAGCAATAGAGTGAAAAAAAAGTCTTAGCAAAGCCTTAGCAAGTCTTACTTTCAAATTGCTTGAGTGTTCACCTCCCTTTCTTTCTTGCTGAAATTTTGTAAGAGTGTGAACCACTTGTAAAGGTTGTAAGAGGGGTATTTGTCCTTCCCCTTCAAAGTGATTTGCTAGTGGAAGTTGGGAGCCTCATCGAAGAAGGCTTCGCAAGTGGATGTAGGTCATTTTGACCGAACCACTTTAAAATTGGCGTGTTCACTGGTTTGCATTTATTTATTGCACTATACCTTACTACAAATCTTTATAAGTGCTTTACTTCCTCATTACTTTTGCTGCACACATTTACGAACACGCTTTCAAGTTAAGCACTTCCGAGTTCAGTTTTTATCATACGAAAAAGTTTCCAAAACCGACGTTTTAATCTGCTGCACTAATTCACCCCCCCCTCTTAGTGCCACTCCGATCCTAACAATTGGTATCAGAGCAAGGCTCACTCTCATATTTGGTTTAATACCCAAGAGAGATGGCTTACTCCGGCATGCATGAGCGATATTCTATTACACGTCCACCTATGTTTAATGGGTCGGATTACACGTATTGGAATACACATATGAGAATCTTCCTCATTTCCATGTATTTCAAGCTTTGGACTATTGTTGAAAATGGATTTCAAAAATCTTCTCTTCCGATAAGCGAATGGAATGAATCAGAGAAGAAAGTTTTTGCTTTAAACGCAAAGGCTATGAATGCCTTGTTTTGTGCTCTAGACAAAAATGAATTTAATCACGTTTCAATTTGTGATTTTGCTTTTGATATTTGGAGAACTCTTGAGGTCACTCATGAAGGCACTAGCCGAGTGAAAGAGTCCAAAATCAACATTCTTGTGCACTCTTACGAACTTTTCCGAATGAAACCAAGTGAGTCCATCGGAGACATGTATACCCGTTTCACGGAGGTCATCAATGGACTCAAAGCTCTTGGTAAAGATTTTTCTAACTTTAATCTAGTAACTAAAATCTTAAGATCCCTTCTTAAAAGTTGGGATCCAAAAGTTACTACCATTCAAGAGGCCAAGGATCTTAAAACATTCCCTCTTGAAGAACTTATTGGGTCTCTAATGACCTACAAAATGTCATGTTAAGCTCATGACGAGCTCGAGAACCCCCTTCCAAAGAACAGGAAGGATATAGCACTCAAATCACAAGAAGACCACTTGAAAGGAACATCAAGTGATGAGGACAGTGACAATGACATTGCACTTTTGACTCAAAAATTTAAAAAATTTATAAGAAAGAATAAATTTAAAAATAACACCAAAAATAAACTTAAACTTAAAAAGGACCAAGTGATATGCTATGAATGCAAGAAGCTGGGGCATTTCAAAAATGAATGTCCCCAAGCCAAAAAGAGAACATCAAAGAAGAAGGCGCTCAAAGCAACGTGGGATGATTCAAGCACATCCGAAGAAGAGGAGTCCAACACCGAGCAAGTTGCTCATTACGCCCTAATGGCCATCGGAGAGGAGGTAACGAATTTAATTGATGCAGATTTATGTTATCATGAATTATTAAATGCCTTCCATGAGTTATTTGATGAATGCAAAACAATTAGTAGAAAATATAAATTGTTAAAAAAGGAGCATGATAGTCTTACTTGTAATTTTGATAAATTAAAAACTGAATATCATGATAGTTTAGCTCCATGCATAAAATGCCATGATCTAGAAACTCTCCAAAAGGAGAACTTGCTACTTAAGGACACCTTGAAGAAATTCGAGGTCGGTAGCAAGTCTTTGAACATGATCCTTACAAATAAGGGTCACGTTCCTAAAAGAAGTGGAATCGGATTTGTGAAAAGTTCTCACCAAAATCCAACCACCTTCATTAAAGGTCTTATCTTACATGTTCAACACTAAAGCAATTGCAACTTTTGTTGCAAATATGAATATAAAACTTATCAAAGTCCATTCAAGAAAATTAGTCCGAACAAATTGATTTGGGTTCCTAAAGGAACTATGATCAAGTCTATGCAACATGATAAACAAGTTAGATCAATTTTTGAGGCACCCAAAAGTAAATGGGTACCTAAAAATAATCCCTTCTTGTAGAAATATACACCATCACAAGCTAGGAGCAAGAGATAGTTCCTTGATAGTGGATGCTCAAGGCATATGACCGGAGATCCATCCCAATTATCCAAGCTCACTAGCATAGATGAAGGCTATGTCACCTTCGGAGATAACAACAAAGGCAAAATCATTGGCAAGGGAACCATAGGTAACAAATTAAACTTTTCTATTGATAATGTATTACTAGTTGATGGATTGAAACATAATCTCTTGAGTATTAGTCAATTATGCGATAAAGGTTATATCATTAGATTTGAATCAAATGTATGTATTATTGAAAAACCAAACAATAACATGACTATGATTGCATTAAAACAAAATAATGTCTACACCATCAATCTTGATGAACTAGGTAATGAAATGTGCCTCTCCGCTTTAAAAGATGATGCTTGGCTTTGGCATAGGAGATTAGGCCATACAAGCATGAAACTAATATCTAAGATCTCATCTAGAGAATTAGTATGAGGGATTCCAAATATGAAGTTTGTTAAGGACAAAGTATGCGATGCGTGTCAACTAGGTAAACAAATAAAAACTAGTTTCAAACCAAAAAATCAAATTAGTACCACTAGACCGTTACAATTGATCCATTTGGACTTATTTGGACCAATTGACACAAGTCTAGGAGGAAGCAAATACGCTTTTGTAATTGTAGATGATTATACTAGATATACTTGGACCTATTTCTTGGCTCACAAAAGTGATTGTTTCAAATGTTTTTCTAAATTTTGTAAACTCACTCAAAATGAAAAAGGTTTCATGATTTCATCAATTCGGAGTGATCACGGTGGTGATTTTCAAAACCATGATTTCCAAAATTTTTGTGAAGTTAACGAATATAACCACAACTTCTCTACTCCAAGAAATCCTCAACAAAATGGAGTAGTAGAAAGAAAAAATAGAAATCTACAAGAAATGGCAAGAACTATGTTGAATGAACATAGTCTACCCAAGTATTTTTGGGTCGAAGCCGTGAATACGACTTGCTACATCATGAATAGGGTTCTAATAAGACCATCTCTATAAAAAACTCCTTATGAATTATGGAATAACAAAACACCAAATGTTTCTTATTTTAAAGTTTTCGGTTGCAAATGCTTTATTTTAAATGAAAAGGATGCCTTAGGAAAATTTGATACTAAATTCGATGAAGGCATCTTTCTTGGTTACTCTTCCGTTTCTAAGGCTTTTCGTGTTTTTAACAAAAGAACCTTAGTTATAGAAGAGTCTATTCATGTAATTTTTAATGAAATTTTCGAGTTAAAGAAAAATGATTTTGATGATGATATTGGTTTTGAAAATTTGGATTTAAAGGAACCCCCTCCTCAAAATAGCAACTTGGATGCATCTCCTTCCAAAATCTCCTTACCCAAAGAATGAAAGTATGTAGATGCTCATCCAAAAGAGCAAATTATAGGAGATACATCACAAGGGGTTCAAACTCGTTCTTCTTTCAAGAAGTTTTGTGCTAATGTTGCCTTTCTCTCTCAAATCGAACCTAAACGCATTAACGAGGCCTTAAAAGATGATTCTTGGGTCCTTGCAATGCAAGAGGAATTGAATCAATTTGAGAGGAATGAGATATGGAAGCTTGTTCCTAGACCTAGTGACCATTTAGTCATTGGTACTAAATGGGTCTTTAGAAACAAGCAAGACGAATGTGATATCATGGTTAGAAACAAGGCTAGATTAGTGGCCAAAGGTTTCAACCAAGAAGAAGGTATCGACTACGAAGAAACCTTCGCACCTATGGCAAGATTAGAAGCCATTAGGATGCTCCTTGCCTATGCTAGTAGTAATCGAAAGGCTTAGTTCCTTTCTTATTTTAAATAATTTTAAATTATTTCAAATGGACGTCAAAAGTGCCTTCTTGAATAGTTTTATTTCGGAAGAAGTATATGTCGAACAACCTCCTGGATTTGAAAATTCTATTCTTCCTAATCATGTATTCAAATTGACTAAGGCTCTTTATGGTTTGAAACAAACTCCTAGAGCTTGGTACGAAAGGCTTAGTTCCTTTCTTATTTTAAATAATTTTAAATTATTTCAAATGGACGTCAAAAGTGCCTTCTTGAATAGTTTTATTTCGGAAGAAGTATATGTCGAACAACCTCCTGGATTTGAAAATTCTATTCTTCCTAATCATGTATTCAAATTGACTAAGGCTCTTTATGGTTTGAAACAAACTCCTAGAGCTTGGTACGAAAGGCTTAGTTCCTTTCTTATTTTAAATAATTTTAAATTATTTCAAATGGACGTCAAAAGTGCCTTCTTGAATAGTTTTATTTCGGAAGAAGTATTATTCTTATATTAAATATTTACCAAAGGCAAGGTTGATACTACATTGTTTATCAAACATTTTGAAAATAATTTTCTTATTGTGCAAATTTATGTTGATGATATTATTTTTCGTTCTTTGGATGAATCACTATGTGAATCATTTGCCAAAAATATGAGTCATGAATTTGAAATGAGTTTAATGGGTGAATTAGCATTCTTTTTAGGATTGCAAATCAAACAACTTAGTGACGGTATATTTCTTAACCAATCTAAATATACATTAGAATAGTTAAGACGATTTAACATGGATAATTCAAAAGCAATAAACACCCCTATGAGTACTTCGACTAAGTTAGATATGGATGAAAACAACGAAAATTTCGATCAAAAAACGTATAGGGGAATGATAGGTAGTCTACTCTACCTCACCGCGACTATATTATGTTTAGTGTGGGACTTTGCGCTAGGTTTCAATCTAATCCTAAATTATCTCATCTCAAGAGTGTTAAAAGAATATTTATATATCTTAAAGGAACTCCAAATTTAGGACTTTGGTATCCGAAATCAGAAAAATTCGATTTAATAGCTTATGCAGATGTCGATTTTGGCGGATGCAGGATAGATAGAAAAAGTACATCCGACATATGCCAATTTTTAGGACATGCACTTGTTTCTTGGACTTCCAAGAAATAAAATTCAGTTGCACTATCTACGGCGGAAGCCGAATACATCGCTGCAAGTGCATGCTGTGCACAAATTGTTTAGATGAAAAATACATTGGAAGACTATGGAATTCACTTGAAAAATATTCCCATAAAATGTGATAATACAAGTGCCATATGTCTTACCAAAAATCAAATTCAGCACTCTAGAACTAAGCATATCGACGTTAGGCATCATTTCATACGCGATCATGTCCTTAACAATAATGCTGTTCTAGAATTCAATGACACAAAGCATCAATTGGCAGACATATTTACAAAAGCCTTAAATGAAGACCAATTTGAATTTATTAGAAGGGAACTAGGCATGTTAAATTGTCCCTAAGAATGTACTTTCCAAAAAGTTTTTCATTCTCTTTCCGTTCCTTGGTGGATTTGATCCTTCTCTTTCAATTCCAAAGGAAATGTTTATCCTAACATCTCTGAAAAATAAAAAAATAATAAAAAAAAACGGGGAAGGAATGAAATTTTTTTTTTCGCGGCATGCCAACGATGGCACCGCTAGAATCGACGGTAGCACCCCCTTCCTTTCGCGGCATGCCAGCGGTGGCACCGCCAAAACCGATAGTAGCACCCCCTTCCTTCCGCGGCATGCTAGCGGTGGCACCGCCAAAACCAGCGATAGCACCGCCTGAGCGTTCGGTCGTTAGGCGGTGGCACCACCCGAGAGCCCCTATATAAATATTAAGGGTTAGGGCCGACGGTGACACTGCCCCCAACCCATGAGAACCTGCCTCAACCCTCCCCCAACCTCTCTAAAGCCTCATTCCAACATTTAGAAGCCTTGGAAAGGGATTTTTGTTGGTCCAAGCTCTCCATCTTTCAAGAAATTCTCCATAAGGTAAAACCTGAAATTTTCTTCTTCCTCTTTTCATTATTTTCCCTACCCTTTACAATTTCATATTTTTGATCCATCATCTTGTCTAGATAATGGCTCCTAAGAGATCAAAAAGGAAAAGGATTGTAGGAGATTCATATGACCAAAATCTTTTTAAATCTAAAGAAGTAGCACTTAGATTTTCAAATTTCGAAACAAGAACTATACATAAGGGTAAACACGTTGATCTAAATGAACTAGGAAACCTAGAACCCATTAGGTGGTTTGCACATTTAGAAGCCTTACCTCTCCTATAAATCAATAAACCAATTTATCCTAGGTTAGTTAGGCTATTTTATGCAAACTTGTGTGTAGACAATGAAAGCCTAAGTACTTACCTTTTAGGAACGCAGATTAGAATCTTTAACAGCACTATTTGTGAATTAATTGGACTCACTGAAAAAGATAGGGGCTGTTATTTTAGAGGTGAATGGGATGTAAATGTAATCGGAGCAACTTACATCGAAGCCGTAGAAACTATTTTTGCAAATCCAAACCTCGGAATACTACCCAAGAGTTGCGAACACCTACTACCCTTTAACTCTAAAATTCTTCATCACATCATAACAAGCATCATATTTCCTAAACAATTTCATCTTGATGAAATAAGTCAAATAGAGATGAGCACAATGTATTGGATTATGACCGATCAACATAACTGCTTTGGATACTCAATCTGGCAACACATGAAGGATATTATAGCTAAAGACGGTATGTTATCATATGGGGGGTTAATCACACGACTTATACTTGCCCATGACATTAGTATCCCACCCGATGAAGACATAATTCAAAGTGATCGATATAACATCATCAACATAAATCTATTGAAAAGACTTAGATGCACTTTTAGCAATGGTATATGGGTGAGGCAACCTAGAAGGACTAATCCAATTCCCCTACCAGTAGAACACCCTGAAAAACCAATTCTTAGGGGAAATGAATCTCCTCCTCCTAGTCCCTTTGGCACAACACCTTCAGCTCCTGCTTCATCCTCTAAAGAACTCATTTTGGCAGAATTGTATCAAATCAAATCACAACAAGACCAACTCAAAACACAGCAAGAGCAAATTCAAACTCAGCAATTTGGAATTTTGCAGGAACTACGGTAAATGAATCAAAAAATAGATGTCCTATATCAGCACTTTGCATTTCCTCCTAAAGATTAATCGATGTATCTTTTATCTTGACATGTGATCTTTGTCATCTTCTTTCCTTGAATGAATGTTGAACCTTCTTTTGCAATGTATTTTGAATGAATGCTGAACCTTCTTTTGCGATGTATTTTGAATGAAAGATAAAATTTTAAATTATGGATTATTTTTTTGACTAAATTCCATAGTAATGCTGAATTCCTTTGCTTTAATAATCACAAATTATATGCTTAAAGTCGCTCTCCTTTTTGTTGATGACAAAGGGGGAGAAATATGGTAAATTGATAATTGCTATGCTATGATTGCCATATTTTCACTATGAAATGTTTGCATTATGTTAAGATATCAAAAGCTTAAATCATAATTTTATATGTTGATATCTTGCTATGATCACTATCATTCACATTCGAAATATAAAACTTGAAAATGGTTGTCAAGTCTTAACATCATTTTCAGAAAGATACATCATGATAGGAATCATGATGGGAGTATTGATAAGGTTTAACTTATCAATATGTCTCTTGAATTTAAGAATGACTTATCTCAAGTATGGCATATAGATAGGGGGAGTTAAGGTTAACTCTGTTATCAATTGATTGTCATCATCAAAAAGGGGGAGATTGTTGAATCTCGGATTTTGATGATGAAGTCAATTGTCATGTTTTATCTAATCCATATGTTGAGATAAGTATGCAGGATTAACTACGAAAGCTTGAAGACATAAAGCGAGTCTACCAGAATCAAGTTCGATGGGTGTTTAAGAGTCCGAAGATTCGTCGGAGATGCTGTTGGAACCAATCAAGAAGAAATCGGGGACTTGTCGGAGTTTTCGGAAGTCCGCCGAAGAGATCATCGGAGGTTCACAGAGATCACCGAGAAGGCTCGGCTACTCGTTGATTTCGCCAAAAGATCGGAAGCCAACTAGGAGTCCGTTGGAGGAAATCCAAGGGCGTATCGGAAGTCCGCCGGAAGATCGCCGGAAAGCTCGCCGGAACAAGACTTGAAGTTCGTCAGTTAAAAACTTGCTTAGGATTATGTTTTTTAGTTACGTAGTTTGCATGTAATTAAGGTTAGGATTAAGAAATAATCCTATATCTTGATTAGGGGCCAATTGGGCCCAAAATGAAACCTGGTTTGGGCCGGACTTAAAGCCCAACCAGTAACTAATAAGGTCGGGCGGTGGAACCGCCATACTAGGCGGTGGCACCGCCCAGCACCCGAGAGCCAGGCGGTGGCACCGTCAGTCTGGGCAGTGGCACCGCCTAGCACCCGAAGAGCTAGGTGGTGGCATCGCTGGACTGGGCGGTGGCACCGCCCAGTACACTATCAGTGTCAGAACTGACAGGTGGTGGCATCGCCACTAACAGGCGGTGGCACCGCTAGCTTCGGGAACCGAAGAGAATTCAAATTTTGGAGCCCAAATTTGAATCCTCTTGAGGCCTATAAATACCCCTCAATTCTCAGCAGAGATTACAACTTTTGAGAAGCAATAGAGTGAAAAAAAAAGTCTTAGCAAAGCCTTAACAAGTCTTACTTTCAAATTGCTTGAGTGTTCACCTCCCTTTCTTTTTTGCTGAAATTTTGTAAGAGTGTGAACCACTTGTAAAGGTTGTAAGAGGGGTATTTGTCCTTCCCCTTCAAAGTGATTTGCTAGTGGAAGTTGGGAGCCTCATCGAAGAAGGCTTCGCAAGTGGATGTAGGTCATTTTGACCGAATCACTTTAAAATTGGCGCGTTCATTGGTTTGCATTTATTTATTGCACTATACCTTACTGCAAATCTTTATAAGTGCTTTACTTCCTCATTACTTTTGCTGCACACATTTACGAACACGCTTTCAAGTTAAGCACTTCCGAGTTCAGTTTTTATCATACGAAAATGTTTCCAAAATCGACATTTTAATCCGCTGCACTAATTCACCCCCCCCTCTTAGTGCCGCTCCGATCCTAACAGAATATAGTTGAATTTGGCTTTCAAAAGTCTTCTCTTCCAATGAATGATTGGAATGAGTTGGAGAAGAAGACTTTTTCTTTAAATGCCAAGACTCTGAATGCCTTGTTTTGTGCTTTGAGCAAAAATAAATTTAATCGAGTTTCTATTTGTGAAATAGCTTTTGATATTTGGCACACTCTTGAAACCACACATGAAGGCACTAGTAGAGTAAAAGATTCGAAGATTAATATTTTGATGCATGATTTCGAGTTGTTTCGAATGAAGCCGAGTGAAACTATTGTTAACATGCACACCTGCTTTACGGATGTCGTCAATAGTTTAAAAGCTCTTGCCAAATATTTTTCAAAATTTGAACTTGTTAACAAGATATTAAGATCCCTTTCAAAGAGTTGGGATCCGAAAGTACCTACAATACAAGAGGCAAAAGACCTCAATAATTTTCCACTTGAAAAATTTTTTGGTTAATTGATGACATATGAAATGGCGCATAATGCACATGATGAACAAAATGAACATGAGAACAACTTTCTAAAGAATAAGAAGGATTTGGCACTTAGAACAATTGAAGACCACTCGAGCAAAAGCTCAAGTGATGGTGAACTTGAACTCCATACTATGAAATTTAAAAAGTTCATGAAATAAAAATTAAAAAATAAAAATAAACTTAAAAAGAATGTATCTACTTGCTATGAATGCAAGAAGAAGGAAGCACTTTAGAACAAATTAAGTTCATCCGAAGATGAAGAACAAACCAACAAAGGCGAGATGGCAAACTGTGCCTTAATGGCTTTCGATGACAAGGTAATCAAAATCCCCTTAGTTTACTTTGAAATTACTTGATGCTTTTCATGAGTTATTTTTAATTTAGTTTAAAAAAATTATATATAATTTTTTTTGAAAATTATATGTTTAAAATGTAATAAAAATTTTAAAAGTTTTGGGATCATGCTTATCATTCTAGTGATTTTAAAAAATAAAAAATTGGGATCATGCTAGTAATTTTAAAAATGATAATGACAATTCATGTTTTATGAAAACACAACAAAATGTTAGATATAAATCTAATGTTTGTGCGCCTAATAAGATTAGTCTTATGTATGTTTTTCAGAAGCAATAATGTGTAATCATGTTGATTTCCGTATTGCTTTTCGATTTTGATTGAAGATGCCTTATATTCAATGAAACCATGCTTGATGTTTTAATGAAAATGTTAAGAGGATTTGATATCATGCTTAATGAGTTTATAGTTTGAAATTGTGCATGTTATACCTTGAAAACTTAAAATCATGTTTTAGTATCATACCCAAGGTAATGATTTTTACGATTTATGTATTATCGATCTTTGTCGTAATGAAAGTTCTTTTTCATTTTAAATGTTGATACTTATTTTTATTTGGCATAAAAATTTGGGTATGCTTATATGAAATCAATTATATGAATTGAAACACTAAAAAGAGGAAAGCTTTCTCCTTGAAAAATTTCTCTACTTTATCGATTTTTCAAAAAGGAGAGATTAATGAATCTTTCTATGTCTTTTTATTATGAATCTTTTGAAAATGATTTTGATTTGACAATTTGAATTTGAATGAGCTTTATCTTGATTTTTTTTATATTTATAACTTGAGATTTCTTATGCATAAATCAAGATATTATATCATTTGATCTTCTATGTTTCATTTTGCCATTTATAAAAGAAGAGATTTGTTGAAATAAATCATGTCTTGTGGCATTCATGATTTGATATTAATATCTTTCATATCATGATTTTCATATGACACCTTTGTATTTTTGTGATAACTTAAACATTTATACCATAATGTTCTTCTCTTTTTCTTTCTTGTTTACAATGACAAAAGGGGAGAAAGGAAATCACTAGCATTTCAATCTTCGGCGCATCATCCTCTCTTGTAACCTATTGCCCAATTGGCTGGTTGACCTTCACAACTTCGATTTCCTTAGCGTAATTTATACTTTTCTTAACTCGATGCCCAAACCCATGGCTCGAAGCCTTCTGCCGATATGTCGACCGAGCGAAGTGCAGATCAAATCATAAACACTATCAATTAGTTTCATTATCAAAATCTGAGATTCAATAATCTCCTCCTTTTTGATGATAACAACCAATTGATGATAGAGTTAACCTTAACTTCCCCTATCAATATGCCGTATTGATAGAACATTTGAATTCAAAAATCCAAGCAACATGTCATCATAACATCATCATACTTCTCCCCCTTTATCATCGACAAAAAGGAAAAGTGCAACTATCAAATATCTGAGATATGCAATTTTAAATCATTACATTATAAACATAATCTCAAGTTTTATCATCATGCAAGCGAGTAATTTTCTTTCTTCTCTTTTGAAAAGTGCAATATTTTGCTTCTTGGACAAAGCGCAAGCTAGAAAAATTTTACTTCATTTTACATGCAAGCTAGCAATAATTTTGAGTTTTGCAAGTTTGTGAATTTTGCTAAATGTACAAGTTAACATGTTTTGCTTCTTGAGATAGGCAAGATAGCACTTTTGCTTCTCTTGAGATTGCAAGCTAGCAATTCTTGGTAATGTTCAAGATAGCAAGTTCTATATCATACAAGCTAGTAAATTTTACAACATTTAGAACATGCAAGCTAGCAAATTTTACATCATTTTAGAGCTTACAAGCTAGCAATTTTTCTTTTTTTATAATTTTTAGGCTAGCAATTTTTGCTTTTGATGTTCATGTTAGCAATTCTAACACGTTTTACATTATGTAAGCTAGCAAATTTTTACATCATTTTAGAAAATGTAAGCTAGTAATATTTGAGATGTTTAAGAAAGTAACTTTTTGACTTTCAAGAGGGCTTTTCTATCGTTCATCCTCCCATATTTATTAGTATAGACTATACTTATTGGAAAACTCGGATGAAAGCTTTCTTACTTTTCTTGAACCTTGATTTATGTAATATTATTGAAAACAGATTTGAACGTTTTTCTCTTCCAATGAACGATTGGACTGAGTTGGAGAAGAAGACTTTCTCTTTAAATGCCAAGGCTATGAATGCCTTGTTTTGCGCTTTAGATAAAACTGAATTTGATTGTGTTTCTATTTATGAAATTGCTTTCAATATTTGACACACTCTTGAAACCACACACAAAAGGCACTAGTAGAGTAAAGGATTCTAAGATAAATCTTTTGATGCGTGATGTTGAATTGTTTCGTATAAAACAAAGCGAAACCATTAGAGACATGTACACCCGTTTTATGGATGTCGTCAATGGTTTAAAAGCACTTGGTAAAAGTTTTTTGAATCTTGAACTTGTTAATAAAGTTTTATGATCTCTTTCTAAAAATTGGGATTCGAAAGTAGCGGCAATATAAGAATCAAAGAACTTGAACCATTTTCCGATTGAAAAACTTATCGAGTCCTTGATGACCTATGAAATAACTTGTGTTGAACATGATGAATATGAGAACCACCTTCCAAAGAATAGGAAGGATTTGACACTTCAAACAATAGAATACCACTTGAGTGATGACTCAAGTGATGATGATGATGGCCTTGAACTTCTCATAATAAAGCTTAAAAAGTTCTTAAAATAAGAATCAAAAAGTAAAACTGAACTTAAAAAGAAAAAGCTACAAAAGAAGAAGAAAACACTCAAGGTAACTTGAGACGAATCAAGTTCCTCCAAAGATGAAAAACAATACAACAAAGGGGAGGTGGCAAACTATGCCTTAACGGTTTTCGACGACGAGGTAACCAAAACCCTTTTACTTTATTTTGAAATTACTTGATGCCTTTTCATGAGTTATTTTAAATTAGTTAGTAAATAAAAAAATTAAAATTTGAGCATGACAATTGCATGTTAATTCCTAGTACTAAGCATGAAAAGTTAGATACACATAAAAAGAAAAATGCATTACTACAACAAACAAAATGATTTTGAAAATGCTTTATGTTTGATGAAATTAATTTTGATGATTTAATGATGTATAATGATGTAATGATGTAATGAAAATATTAAAAGTTTTGGTGCAATATGCTTGATGATTTTATTTTATGCATGAGATTTTGAAGTTATACATGATAATTTTTGTGATTTATTAATCTTGATGATTTTTGTGATAAATCTTGCACTTTCATTTTAAATGATGATATAAGTTTTGATTTGGCAAAAAAAAAAAAAGGACATGATTGTATAAAATCAAATCACTTAAATTGAAACAACTAAAAGGGAATACATTTTGAAAATAAATGATTGTATCATATTTGATGATTTTACATTTTGAAACTATGCCTGAATCAAGTTCTCATGTGAATTTATTTATGTTGCCTTCATTGAATATTAAAAAAAGTGATTTTGATGATTTGAATTTAAATGAAAAATTTTCAACCAAATCATGAAATTTCTTTTGATTTCTCTACTTGAACTATCTTTTATGAGAATCAAAATATTTTCTATCTTTAATTATTTCTTCTTACCATTTACTAAAGAAGAGACTTATATAAACAAACTATGATCTTGATAATGGTTTATAATGGTTTGAAATTATGCATGTTATAACTTGAAACCTTGTTTTGGTATCATGCATACCCAAGTAATGTTGATTTGACAAATTGAATGAGTTGAAAATGAATGATGATTTTTCACTTGATTATAACTTGTGATATTTTTTTTATATGAATCATCATCTTGATTTCTCGATATTTGATACTTGAAATCTTTCTATGAATTGAGATCATTTTCTCTTTGTTTCTTTTTGCTATTCACTAAAGAGAATATTTATCAAAATAAATCATGTCTTTTAGTATTCACATGATCTTATCTTTCATGATATGATTTTTATAATTCCTTGTATTCATAAAGTATATCTCATCACCAAAATTTTCTTATTATCGTTCATATGATGATATGAAATTATGCAATACTCATGATATTATGTTGATATATACAAATGAGAAGTTATGATGCATATGATGTGAATCATGATTAAAATTGCTTTGACTTGAATTCAATTTGAATTCAAGGTTTATTTCAATTATGGCATATTGAAATAAAAATGACACTTTATCTTTGTCATAATTCAAAAATTAATATAAAGGGAAATGAATTGCATCATTATTTTATTATTCCCCTTTTTTTTGCCAATGACAAAGGGGGAGAAAGAATTTTTAGTATGCACATCTTAAAAGAGAAAGATTTGCTAGCTTGCACAATTCAAGAAGTTGCAAACTTGCTAGCTTGCTCATCTCAAAAGAGTAGCAAGATGTGCTATCTTGCAAATCTGAAGAGAAGCAATGTTTGCTAAGTTACACATTTCAAGAAGATGCAAAAATAGGCTATCTTGCACATCTCAAAAGATGTGAAATTGTGCTAACTTTCATATGTGCAAAATTGACAAACTTACAAAACTCAAAATTATTTGCTAGCTTATATTTTCTAAAATTATGTAAAAATTTTCTAGCTTGCATGATAATAAAACTTGAGATTATGTTTATAATTCAATGATTTGAAATTTCATATCTCAAATACTTGATAGTTGCACTTCTCCTTTTTCTTGATGACAAAGGGGGAGAAGTATAATGATGTTATGCATGATTTTACGATGACATTGCTTAGATTTTTGAATTCAAGAGTTCTATCAATATGACATATTGATAGGGAGAGTTAAGGTTAACTCCATCATCAATTGGTTGTCATCATAAAAAAGGGAAAGATTATTGAATCTCGGATTTTGATGACGAAACCAATTGATGTGTTCATGATTTGATCTACGTTTTAAGTGACGCAGGAAGCTTCAATCAAGGAGAGACAATTAAAGTAGGAAGAATCATGTTAGGCCGGAATGGAACATGTCAGAAGATTGGACATCGCATTGAAGGATCAGTCGACATATCGACAGAAGGCTTCGGGCCAAGAAGAGTGGAAATTGCACCAAGGAAATCAGAGTTGTGAAGGTCAATTAGCCGATTGAGCAATATGCTGGTAGGATCAAGAGTGGCACTAAGAGGGGGGGGGGGTGTGAATTAGTGCGGCAAAAAATCATCGATTTCGTAAAATATTCGTTTCGATTAAAATCATTTCGGAAAGATGTTGAGCTTGAGAGCTTTCATAAAAATGTAAAGAGAGACTTAAGGAGGTTTGTAGTAATGTAAATTACACAAAAAGAAAAGTAAACTAGAATTTAGAGTGGTTCGGTCAATGTGACCTACATCCACTTCGGATTCCTCCAATGTTGTGGTCACTAGCATCTACTAAAAGCCTTCCTTCAATAGGCAAAGACCAACCACCTTTAATAGCTCTTTTTCTTTTTTGTGGGTTTAAGAGATAACCCTTATAAGCCTCACTCCTCTTTCTTGAATGGTTATAAAGCTAAGAGTGAGAGGAAAGGACTCTTTCTCACTTTTACAACACTTAACACCTCAAAGATTCAAGAATATGTTAAACACTTTCGTGCCCTTTCATGCAGAAAAGGGTGGGGTTTTTATAGGCTCCAATGGCTTCAGAATTGGAGCCAAAAAGTGTCATATTCACCGCTATTACTGGGTGGTACTACCACTTGATACCTGACTAGGAGGTACCACTACCTAGTTTGGGTGGTACGATCGCTTGACAGAGCTCAGAGATCGAGCTCTAGCGATACCACCACCTAATAGGGGCAGTACCACCGCTTGCAGCATTAACTGCTGAAGGTACCACTGCCCAAACCACCTGGGAGACTGGGTCACCAAGCGGTGCCACCGCTAGCCATGAATTCAGATGTTGAATGGGCTATCCAATCTAGCCCTATGAAGGGCCGAGTTAGCCCCTAATTGAGTTAGTGGGATCACCTCCTAATCCTAACTCAATTTATGATTTTAACTACGATTAAGACAAGTAATTAGTTTGGTATGTTGATCTTTCCCTCGGCGATCCTTCGGTGAACTTCTCGGCGAGTCTTCCGGCGTGCTTCCAGTGAACTCTCGATGAACTTTTAGCGATCTTCTGACTAACTGTTGGCCATCTCCTGACGAGCTTTCAGCGATGAACTTTCGGCGATCTTCTGATAAGCTCTCGGGGATCTTTAGATGAGGTCTTGGTGAGCTCCCGATATATTATCCGAATCTTTGACTTCGGCCCATCATTTACTTTACGCCTTATCGCTATCGTATTTAATCCTGCACACTTATCTTAACACATAGTTTAGGTCAAATAATTTACCAATTGATTTCATCATCAAAATCTGAGATTCAATAATCTTCCCATTTTTTATGATGACAACCAATTAGTGAAGGAGTTAACCTTAACGCCCCTTATCTATATGCCATACTTGAGAAAATATAAACTTGAATTCACAGCCTTGAATTCAAGTTTTGATCGAAATTAGAAATATTATGCATCATTATAATTTCAAGTCATCAAGATATTTAAATGCATAATCACTTCATGTATGATAGAATGTTTCAGCATAGCCTTTCATCACTACTTGCATGAGGTATTATCATTATTGCATTGTAGCACTCAAAAGTTGATAATCTTAAGAGTTCGATATTGCATCATGTATGACTAAAAATTCTCAGTAATTAAAAAAGATCATCATTATCATAGAAATTTTCAGCATTAAAGTAAGCACTATATTGCATCATTGTATGATTAAAAATTCTCAGTAATTAAAAGAGATCACAATCATTATAGAAATTTTTAGCATCAAAGTAAGCACAATATCGCATCATTGTATGATAACATGCTTATCATTTAAAGAGATCACAGCATCATAGAAATTTACAACATCAAGGCACATAATTTCAACATCAAAGTAGGCAGCATTTTAAGTTTACAACATCAAGGTAAACAACATAGGAGATTACAACATCAAAGTAAGCAGAATAAAAGAGAGGGAGGGATTTCGTCCACTTCTCCCCCTTTGTCATTAGTAAAAAGACATATACAACTATTCAGGTGGTGGCAAGTCAAAATGTCTAAATAAAGTATTGAGTTATTGATGAATCTGCTGCAACTCAATTAAAATTTGATCTTGGCATTATTCAAGTCGATCTTGACATTATTCAAATCAATCCATTTAAGTCCCTATATCATCGATAGATGAGGGAGGTGCTTGCTCTGCTAGAGGTGTTGCCTCAAAGGGACCAGTTGGAGGAGATTGATTACCACTAAAAATTGGTGTTTCAGGTTCTGGTTCAGGCAGGAGGGGATCAGTCCTTCTCAGAAATCTAGTCCATATCCCATTTTTTAATGTACACCTCAATTGTAGAAGTAGGTTTCTATTTATAACATTAAATCTATCTAGTTTCATAATTTCTTCGTCAGGTGGGATAACTATGTCATAAGCATGGATTAGTCTTGTGATCAGGCCACCATATGGAAGCATCATATCCTTTTTCGATAGTTCAATCATCTTTTGTTAGATTAGGTAACCAAAATAATTATTATGTCCCTTCATAATCCAATACATGGTATCTAATTCCATTTGGCTTACTTCATCATGATGATATTGTTTTGGGAGAATAATACTTATTAGGATGTGATGAAGTATTTTGGTGCTGAAAGGTAGTAAATATTCATAGCTTTTGGGAAGAATAGATAAGTTAGGATTACCAAAAATCGTTCTTAAGGCATCAGTATAAGTAGTCCCAACTAATTCTACATCCCATTGTTATCTAAAATAATACCATTTTTCTTTCTCGGCAATTCCTATGAGGTTGCAAATTATGCTATCATAATGGGTATATGATATCCTAAGAGATAGGTAAATACCCTTTCATTTTCATCCACATGTAAATTATTGTAAAATAGCCTAACAAGTCTAGGGTAGATAGGTTCACTTATTTGTAGGATTAGGAGAATGTCTAGATTACCAAACTATTGAATATGTTAAAAATTACTTAATTCCTCTAAATCAACATATTTACCCTTATGAATATTTTTAGACTCTATGGATGAAAATTTAAGGACATGTTGATGAGAATCGATAAGTAGGGAGTCATAGTTTTCATCTAATCTCCTCTTCCCTTTGTCATTAAAGGATCTTCTAAAACTTATGGAGACTATAATTATAAAGACAAATAAGTGACAAAAAAAGTTATGCAAAGGGAGAAATCAATTTTGTTTAGTGAGTACCTTAGTAGTTTTTTCTTCTTTGGATTTCCAAAAGGATGTTGGAGATTGATCCTTGATTTAACAGAAAGTGGAGAATTTTTTGAGTTGCTAGAGGCAGAGTAAGAGATTCAAGAGTTTTGGGGCACTTAGGAAGGTTGTGGAATGAGTTGGGGTCAGTTCTACCGGCGGTCCTAACTTGTTCTTTATATAGGGTAGTTACGGGCGGTGGCACCGCCAGTTGGGTGGTGTTATCGCCTACAACACATTACCGCTGGGTGGTGCCACCGCCTACAGGTAGTGAGCGCTACTCCGATTATGCTGTATTGTGGTGTTGAGTGGTTCCATCTTGTAATATTTCTATCATTGTGAAGTGACCACACTCATTTACACATTATAAGCTCATCATGTAAAGATTCGCATCATATAAAAATTTACACCAAAATTCATGATTCATCATATAAAATTTATACACAATCATTGTAAAAAGTGTATGATAAGATTCATATGACTCTTTGTGCAGTTCATGATTGAAGTGAAAAAAAAAAAATCGAGAACGTCTAAAAACGAAATTCAACAAATTCATGCATTTGGACAATTTAACATCCCTAATTCCCTTCTAATAAAATCAAATTATTCTTCATTTAAAGGTTTTGTAAAGATATCGGCTAATTGATATTTTATATCAATAAACTCTAAGATTACATCATGATTATTAACAAGATCTCGTATAAAATGATGTCGGATGTCAAAGTATTTAGTTCTAGAGTGTTGAATAGGATTTTTTATTAAACATATTATACTTGTATTATCATATTTTATAGGAATATTCTTAAGATAAATTTTATAATCTTCCAATATATTTTTCATCCATACAACTTGTGCATAACATGCACTAGCAGCAATGTATTCGGCTTCAGTTGTGGATAATGCAACCGAGTTTTATTTCTTAGAAGACTAAGAGACAAGTACGTGTCCTAAAAATTGACACATTCCAGATGTGCTTTTTCTATCTAATCTATATCCAACAAAATCCGCATCAACATAAGCAATCAATTCAAAGTTTTTGGATTTTAGGTACCATAATCCTAGATTTGTGGTTCTTTTAACATATCTAAGTATTTTTTTGGCTGCTTTAAGATGAGATATTTTAGGGTTAGATTGAAACTAGCACAAAATCCTATGCTAAACATGATATCTGGTCTAGTTGTGGTGAGGTATAGTAAACTACCTATCATACCCTTATAAGCTTTTTGATTAAAGCTTTCTCCACTTTCGTCAATGTCTAACTTGGTGAAGATATTCATAGGAGTGTTGATAGCCTTTGAACTATCCATGTTAAACTATTTTAGCAAATCTAATACATATTTTGTTTGGCTAAGAAAAATACTATTACTAAGTTGTTTGATTTGTAAGCCTAAAAAGAATGTTAGTTCATCCATCAGACTCATTTCAAACTCTTGACTCATGCTTTTGGCAAACAATTCACATAATAATTCATTTGTAAAATAAAAAATAATGTCATGAATATAAATTTTAATAATAAAAAAATTATGTTTAAAAATTTTAATAAACAATATAGTATCGACCTTGCCTTTAGAGAAATTACTTTGAATAAGAAAAGAGTTAAGTCTCTCAAACCAAGCCCTTGGGGCTTGTTTCAATCCATAGAGAGCTTTAGTCAATTTAAACAAATGATTAGGGAGATTATTATTCTCAAATCTGGGAGGTTGTTTAACATAAACTTTTTCGAAAATAAAATCATTACGAAAAGTACTCTTAACATCTATTTGAAATAACTTTAAATTATTACTACTAATAAAGGCAAGGAGCATCCTTATGACTATTGAAAGATAACGATAGGGCTTGATTACGAAGGTTGTATGTAGATAGTTTGCTACCTCCTAGGCTTGATGTAGCAATTGGTCCAAACAAATCCATATAGATCTATTGCAATGGTCTAGAGGTGCTAATTTGATTCTTTGGTTTGAAACTACCTTTTATTTATTTTCCTAGTTGACATACATCACATACATTTCTTTAACAAACTTAATATGAAGAATTCCTCTTACAAGTCTTTTAGATGAGATTTGAGAGATTAATTTCATGCTAGCATGATCTAATTTCCTAAGCCAAAGCCAAGCATCATCATTCAAAACCGAAAAGCACATTTCATTATAAAGATCATCAATGTCGTTAGTGTATATATTATTTTGCTTTAAGGTAATCATAAATGTGTATTTGTGTGGTTTTTCAATAATGTAAGTATTAGATTCAAATCTAATGATATATCCTTTATCACACAATTGACTAATGCTCAAAAGTTTATGCTTTAAGCTATCAACCAACAACACATCTTCAATAAAAAGGTTGGATTTGTTACCTATAGTTCCTTTGCCAATGATTTTACCCTTGTTGTTATCTTCAAAGATAACATATCCTTCATCTAGGCTAGTGAGCTTAGAAAATTGAGAAGGATATCCGATCATATGCTTTGAGCATCCACTATCAAGGTACCATCTCTTACTCCTAGCTTGTGATGGTATATTTTTCTACAAAAAAGAATGATTTTTAGGTACCCAATTGACCTTGGGTGCCTCAAAAATTGATCTACATAGCTTATCATGTTGCATTGAGTCTTTTGATGTTCTTTTAGAAACCCAAATCAATTTATGTGGACTATAACTCTTAAGTGGACATTTATAGGCGACATGTTTGAGTTTGCAACAAAAGTTGCATTTGGTCAGCGCCTTTAACAAAGGTGATACATGCAAGGTAGGGCCTTTAACAAAGGTGGTTGGATTTTGGTGAGCATTACTCACAAATCTAATTCTGCCTCTCCTATGGATGTGACCCTTATTGGCAAGGATCATGTTCAAGGACTTGCTAGCAACCTCAAATTTTTGTAAGGTTTCTTTGAGTAGTAAGTTTTCCTTTTTATGTATTTATATTTCATCACATTTTGTAAAGGAGCTAAACTATCATTATGCTCAATTATTAATCTATTCAAATCACTAACAATATAAGTATGCTCCTTTTTCAATAATTTATATTTTTTACGAATTAGTTTGCATTCATCAAATAATTCATGAAAAGTGCTTAATAATTTAGCAAAAGATAAATTTGTATCTAATGAACTACTTATCTCATCTCCAATAGCCATTAGCGTATAGTGAGCAACTTGCTCGGTGTTGGTTGGCTCTTCTTCTTCGGATACACTTGAGTTGTCCAAAGTTGCTTTAAGGGCCTTCTTCTTCTTTGGTTGCTTCCTCTTTGCTTGGGGACATTTACTTTCGAAGTATCCCGGCTTCTTGCACTCATAGCATATCGCTTGTTCTTTCTTGGGTTCAATTTTATTTTTAGTATTATTTTTAAATTTATATCTTTCTATGAATTTCTTGAACTTTCTTGTCAAGAGTGCCAAGTGTTCATCATAGTCCTCATCACTTGAATTTTCTTTCAAATGATCTTCTTGAGTTCTTAGTGTCATATCCTTCTTGTTCTTTGGAAGCTTATTCTCAAGCTCTTCATGAGCATTACAAGTCATCTCATAGGTCATTAGTGACCCGATTAATTCTTCGAGAGGAAAGTTATTTAAATCCTTGGCCTCTTGAATTGTCGTTACTTTAGGATCCCAACTCTTTGGAAGGGATCTTAAGATTTTGTTAACAAGTTCAAAATCCAAGAAACTTTTACTAAGTCCTTTTAGACCATTAACGACATCCGTTAATTGGGTATACATGTCTCCAATGGTCTTACTTGGTTTCATCCGAAACAACTCATAAGTATGGACTAAAAGATTAATTTGTGACTCCTTTACTCTACTAGTGCCATCGTGAGTAACTTCGAGTGTGTGCCAAATATCAAAAGTCATTTCACAAATCGACACTCGATTGAACTCATTTTTATCCAAAGTACAAAAAAAGGCATTCATAGCCTTGGCATTTAGAGTAAAAGTCTTCCTCTCCAACTCATTCTAATCATTCATTGGAAAAGAAGACTTTTGGAAGCTATTTTCTACAATGTTCTATAATTCAAAATCCATATAAGTAAGAAAAATCATTATTCTAGTCTTCCAATAGGTGTAATCCATTCCATTGTACATGGGCGGATATGTAATTGAGTAACCCTCTTAGTTGCTAGCAAATGCTATCTCTTTTGGGTTTCAAATAAAATGAGAGTGAACTTGCTCTGATACCAATTGTTAGGATCAAGAGCATCACTTGGGGGGGGGGGTGAATTAGTGCAGCAAAAAATCATCGATTTCATAAAATATTCATTTCGATTTAAACCATTTCGAAAAGATGTTGAACTTGAGAGCTTTCGTAAAAATATAAAGAGAAGCTTAAGGAGGTTTATAGTAATGTAAATTGCATAAAAAGAAAAGCAAACCAGAATTTAGAGTGGTTTGGTCAATATGACCTACATCCACGTTGGATTTCTTCTCCGTCGAGGTCACCGGCATCCACTAAAGGCCTTCCTTCAATAGGTGAAGACTCACTACCTTTTACAGCACTTTCTCCTTTTGTCGAGTTTAAGAAATAACCCTTACAAGCCTTACTCCTCTTTCTTGGATGGTTACAAAGCTAAGAGAGGGAAGAGGAGGACTCTTCTCACTTTTACAACACTTTTGACACCTCAAACACTTAGATTTTTTCACACATATAATTGTACTTTGTTACCCTTTCATGCAGAAAAGGGTGGGGTATTTAGAAGCCCCAATGGCTTTTGAATTGAAGCCAAAAAGTGTCACTTCCACGAATTTCAAGGTACTAGCGGTACCGCCACCATTATTGGGTGGTACTACCACTTGACACTTGACACTAGGCGGTCCCATCGCCTAGTCTGGACAATACGATCGCCTGACAGAGCTCGGAGATCGAGCTCTAGCGGTACCACCTGGGAGACTATTAGGACTCTAGCTAGAAGAGTCCTAATTGGGAGACTATTATGACTCTAGCTAGGAGAGTCCGCTTGACACTTGACAGCATTAACTATCCATGGTAACATCGCCTAGAACACTTGGGAGACTATTAGGACTCTAACTAAGAGAGTCCTAATTGAGAGGGGCATTCATGTAAAACCTACCTAAGTCGACCTCTATTAAAGAGGTGAAGAGGCCTGCTAGGGTTAGGAGGTTATTTCTTAGAGAAGAATTAGAAGTTGTTAAGGAATATAAGTCTTGAGTAGGAGTCCTATTAGGAGTTGGTTAGAAGTAGGAGTCTTGAGTAAGAGTCCTATTAGGAGTTAAGGTTTATAAACCTTATAAATAGCCATGTATTCATTCTTTTTTGATAAACAATAGATGAATCTTTTCTGCAACCTTTAAGCAGTAACTTGGAGGAAGGAACCCATATAGAGTTCCAAGGAGGCCGATCCCCTAAAGAGATCAACCCCAAGCTTAGAATCTATAAGTGTTCAAACACCTGGTATCAAAGCAACATTCTTGGCATCTTGTTGCCCTTCTACAGCCATCCATCAGCCCTCCATAGTCATCCAAAGCAATTCTCACAATTGCTTAAAAGATCATCGTCAAATTCTGCCCTCATCTCCACTACCGCAGATTATCCTTTGATCTCCCCGTGAATTGCAATAGAAAATTTCAGCCGCATATTGTTGCCTTAACCGATCTATTTGCAATCTTTTTTGAACAAAATTTCTTATACATATTATAGATCATCTTGTCTTCCATCTAAGATTGATCTATTAAGGAATTCATCTCTAAAAACGATTTTGTGTTGCTGCAAATTTTCGTCGCAAACCGTTGAAATTTTTCAACGAGAATTCTGCTATCGCAACTTGCACCAATTTCCTTGCTGTTATACTGCCAAAATTTTCTTGATTAAATTGGATATCCTTGCTATCATATAAACTGAGATTTTACTATTAATTCCCTCAAATCTGTCAAGTTTTTGGTGAAAATTTCATCAAGAAATTTGATGACAATTCTGCTCTTACAAGACAACAAATACCTGCAGCAACTTCCGCTGATTTCTATCAAACCTTTGCTGCCATCTATCATAGATCTAAAATGTTCATCGATAGCCCTAAAACTCTACAAAACCACACCCTCAAACTGCACCCAAAACAGCCACAAAACAAGCCTAAACTGCAGCCTACATCCACCAATCCACCAACACTTTCGGCCATCACTTCTCTCAACCTATACATGCCTTTAACCCGACAATAAAAGAGAGATCTTAACATCATAGATTTCAAGATATATACTATGGCATCTGAGGAGGCAATCAATGCTAATTTTGAAGCCTTTGAGGCACGAATGAATGATAAGATTTGGACTCTCTTTACCGAACTCAATTTGGGCCAACCACCAAGCCTAAAGAAATCACATCAAGGAGAGAACTCTAACCAATCACACCAAGCCCAAAGAGATGACTTCCAAGAGAGGGGAGGCTTTATGACCAACTCCAACTATCCACACATGAGGGTGGACTTCCCTAGATGGGAAGAAGGAGACCCGATTGGTTGGATCTCATGCATGGAGCGATATTTTCGGTACCACAAAATCATGAACACATCTATGGTGGAAATTACGGCTATACATCTTGAAGGGGATGCCATATAGTGGTTTGATTGGTTTGAACACACTCATGGTGTCCTCTCATGGTGATAATTCAAAGAAGGATTGCTAATCCACTTCGAACCAACCGATTACGAGAACATTGACGGACAACTAGCAAAGATCCGACAAACCTCCACCATTCAGGAGTACCAAACCAGGTTTGAAAGGTTATCTAATCAAACTCATGATTGGTCTCAAAAATAGCTATTGGGGACCTTCATTGAGGGCTTGAAGTCAGAGATCCAAGGAGAAGTTAAAGCGTGACAACCGTACACGCTTATGGCAGCCATCTCTTTCGCACGACTTCAAGAGGAGCGATTGAACCATGAAGCCCAGAGAACTAGGGTTACTCCCTGACTAGGAATACTGAAGCCCTCAGCCCCTCCTACTGTCAACCGGGTCCCTGCACCAAAAAGGTTGACAAGAGAAGAGCTTCAGGAGCGATATGCAAAGGGGTTATGTTGGCATTGCGACAAGCCGTGGAGCCGCGAGCATCACTGTAGAAAAGGGAGACTTCTTATGTTTGAACCAGTAGAAGAAGAGGTCATTGAACATTCAGAAGAGAGTCTTGAACATAAAGAAGAAGATGTGGAAGAAGAGCCACAACTGACCGACATTACGGTACACACACTAGCCGGCTACTCAAACTCGTAAACGATGAAAGTTGGAGGTCTTCCCAAACAACAACTGATCATTGTTCTCATTGACATGGGTAGCACTAATAACTTCCTACAGTAAGATTGCTGTCCGGATAGCATTACCTATCAAGTATTGCAGTAGGTTTGACGTTAAGGTCACCGACGGATGAATTTTGAAGTGTGATCATAGGTGCCCACAAGTGAAACTGTTGTTGCAGGACTAAGAGATAATTGCATATTTCTTCCTCCTCCCTCTTGATGATCATGAGGCCATGCTCAAAATTGAATGATTGACGACATTAGATATATTTGATGAACTGTGCAACCTACCTCCTACCCATTGGCATGATCATTGTATACCAATTCTTCTAGGCAAACCTCCTGCAAATACTCGGCCATATCAACATTCATATCTGTAAAAGGATGAAATAGAAAGGACTGTAAAAGAAATGCTCGAAACAGAGTTATTCTGCCAAGTTGCAGCCCCTACTTTTCACCGGTGCTCTCCGTACAAAAGGAGGACGGAACATGACAAATGTGCGTTGATTACCGAGCTCTCAATAGCATAACCATCAAGGAAAAATATCCTATTCCAATAGTAGATGAATTAATAAATGAAAGAGAGCACAAATATTCACAAAGCTAGACCTTTGATCCGAGTATCATCAAATACGAGTGTGCGAAGAAGACATACCGAAAACCATCTTTTGAACACACAACGACCACTATGAATTTTTGCTTTCTTCAATAGAAGGTGGAATATCTTGGGCATATCATATTAGAGAAAGGTGTGGTAGTAGACCCCTCCAAAATTGAAGCAATGCAGAACTAGCCGACCTCGAGGAATATAAAATTGCTACTTGGCTTTCTCGGTTTAATAGGCTACTACGTAAGTTCATGAAAAACTATGGAAATATTAGTACACCACTTACTTGCTAAAAAAAGATGCTTTTGAATGGTTGGACAAAGCCACCACTGCCTTTGACAAACTTAAAGCCGCAATGAAGATAACGCCCATACTAGCACTACTCGACTTCGACAAGACTTTCATTATTGAAGTCGATGCCTCTGGAGTCGGAATTGGTATTGTACTAATACAAGATGGCCGCCCCCTTGCTTATAGCAATAAGGCATTATCTCCTTCCCACCTCAAAATGACTATTTATAATAAGAAGATACTCACGATTGAGCATGCGGTGGCCAAATGGAGATCGCACTTGATCGAGCGATGCTTTCAAATCTAGACCGACCATAAAAACCTAAAATATTTTTTGGAGCTGAAGATATCTTCCCTCAAGTAGCAAAAATAGGTAACAAAGCTTCTTGGATATGATTATGAAATAACTTACAAAAATAGGAAAGAGAATGTTGTTGCAGATGCGCTTTCACTACTACCCACACAAGTTGAATTTTCGGCCATTTCACTTTTGACTAGCAACTTCCCTAAGGATATTAAAAGGGAATGGCAGGAAGATTCGGAGACCAGTAAGATCATAAAAAATTTGGAGGAAGCACCAAGCTCCGTGGCTCATTATAATTAGGAATCAAAAGAATTACACTATAAGGGCACTAAATTGAAAAGGAGTATGGTGTTTCACTCGCAAACTGACGATCAGACGGAAGTGGTAAACAGGTGCTTGGAGACAGCCCAAAACCACTCACCAATGACTACCGAAAGAGAACTCCATACCTAGTTGAGTGCTATTATTGATCGATGGATCGTGACTCGACATTACGATGACCCACTACTGAAGCACTAATAAAGTGGGTGAACTTACCAACAAAAGGTGCCACTTAGGAGAAGTATTACGACTTGAAGATCAAATTCTTAGAATTTATGGATCGTCAACCTTGAGGACAAGGCTGATTTGAAGAAGATGGGTCTGTTAGGACTTTAGGTAGGAGAGTCTTAATTAAGAGGGGCATTCATGTAAAACTTACCTAAGCTGACCCTTATTAAAGAGGTGAAGAGGTCGACTAGGGTCAGGAGGTTATTTCTTAGAGAAAAATTAGGAGTTGTAAAGGAATAGGAGTCTTGAGTAGGAGTCCTATTAGGAGTTGGTTAGAAGTAGGAGTCTTGAGTAGGAGTCCTATTAAGAGTTAGGGTTTAGAAACCTTATAAATAGTCATGTATTCATCCTCTTTTGATAAGCAATAGATAAATCTTTTCTGCGGCCTTTGAGTAGCAACTTGGAGGAAGGAACCCCTATAGAGTTCCAAGGAGGCCGATCCCCTAAGGAGATCAACCTCAAGCTTAGAATCTACAAGGGTTCTAATAGAGATCGAGTCTCAAGCGGTGTCACCGTCGGCCAAGATTTTAGATGCTGAATGGGCTGTCCAATCCAGCCCAATTCAGCCCTATTAAGGGCCCAATTGGCCTCTGACTGAGTTAGTGGGATCACTTCCCAATCCTAACTCAATTTACGATTCTAACTATGATTAAGGCAAGCAATTAGTCTGGTATGTCAATCCCTCGGCGATCCTCCAACGAACTTCTCGGTGAGTCTTCCGGCAAACTCCCGATGAACTTTTGTCAATCTTCTGATGAACTCTCGACGATCTTCTGATGAGTTTTCATTGACGAACTCTCGGCAATCTTTAAATGAGCTCTCAGCGAGCTCCCGGTATATCATCTGAATCTTCGACTCTGGCCTATAATCTACTTTATGCCTTTATGCTATCGTAGTTAATCCTACATACTTATCTTAACATATAGATTAGGTAAAATAATTTATCAATTGATTTTATCATCAAAATTTGATATTCAATAGCTGCCACTATAGTAGCCTATCGACTGTCGGCCAAGAGCTTGCATGCAGATGGCAGTGCTACCATCTGCGAGGGCAACAAGGGCAGTAACAATTTGCGTTAATAATTTTGATGTCAAAAGTTTCTCCAAAACACAACACACACAGTTCAAAATTAATTTTCTCATGAACAACCTAGCTCTGATACCACTATTGAAAAATCTAGGGGGCGACATCACATGCGCAGTGAAAGAATTGAAAACAAAATTTCTAATTCTGAAAGATATGTTCATCATCGTGCAAAGATTGGTGCACAAAAATTCGAAAAACAGAAAACCACGTGTGAGATAATATATTATGTTACCTAGGGAGATCATATATCCCTGAATCCCCACAAATCTCTAAGAGAGAGTGAAGGAGGTTAAGCACCCTCCTCTCTAGCGGTGATCCACATAGTAGGGCTACGATGATGCTCCTTAAAACTCCAAGTCTGCTTTGAGGTGGAGAGGGGGAGGAGAATAGGAAAGGTAACCAAAAGGCTCTAGCCTATGAACCACTGATTCCTTCCTATTTATAGAGGTCCTCTATCAACTTAATCCTAATAGATCCTGCCCTATTAGGTATTGGATCTCCATCCAACTACTAAAGCCTCTTAGATTAATGAATCTCTATCCAGTAATTTCTTATGGGTACTTATTGGATCTCATTAATAGGATCCAATAATTCAGGGGATTATTCGATATCCAATAAGATAGGGGCTCTAGCGGATATCTCATATCCGAACCTCTACTCATCACAATGCCTACTATATGTGTATGACCCTCTAGGCTCAATATCAAGCTAGCCGTGAGTCATACCTGTTAGAACTCTTTTTGGCTTAATGAATATCTTTATAATAATTCACTCGACTCATCGACTACGAACGTACTAGGGAACTACGCCACAGTCCCCAGATAATACAGGGGAATCCAATCCATTGGACCTATCTATCCTTAATTACCATGTACCTATAGTCTCTCATCCATCTAATATCCCAGAGACTGTACGTTGGGTATGGTGCTGTTAAACCCACATGGTTTCTACTCGAATCTCGCTCTAATCGGATTCTCCCAAAGAACTCTTTCTCTCTCAATCTGAATGACCCTGGCCAGGGATTTGTCTAAGCAAGAACACATGAGACATTCCTCTCATGACACCGAGAGTGGATGATCATTTATCGACACTCAATAGCCCTCGTAAGGTTGACTACCACTCCCGATGACCGGCTATGCTAGATTTGGGATATTGAGTTATACCTGTCAAAGCTCCTTCTTGCTCAGTAAATTATTATCCCCATAATAATTCACTCGACTCATCGACTACGGATATACTAGGCCACTACACCGTAGTCCCCACATAATACAAGGGAATCCAATCCATTGGATGTGTCTATCCTCAGTTACCGTATAACTATAGTCCCTCATCCATTCAATATCCCAAAGACCGTATACCAGGTATGGCACTATCAGACACAAACGGTTTCTACTCGAGTCTCGCTCTAATCGGATTCTCCCAGAGAACTCTTTCTCTCCCAATCCGAATAACCCTAGCTTGGTATTTGTTTGAGTAAGAACACATGGGAGATTCCTCTCATGACACCGAGAGTAGATTATCCTCTATCGACACTCAATAGCCCTTGTAAGGTTAACTGCCACTCTTGATGACTAGTTGTGCTAGATCTGGAATATTGAGTCATACCTATTAGAACTCCTTCTAGCTTTGTGAATTATTATCTCTATAATAATTTACTCAACTCATCGACCGCCGACATACTAGGCCACTATACCGCAGTCCCTAAATGATATAGTGGAATCTAATCCATTAAGCCTGTCTGTCCTCAGTTATCGTATACCTATAGTCCCTCGTCTATCTAATTTCTCAGAGATTGTATACCGAGTATGGTGCTGTAAGACTCATATGGTTTCTACTCGGGTCTCGCTCTAATCAGATTCTCCCAGAGAACTCTTTCTCTCAATCCGAATGACCCTGGCCGGGGATTTATCTGAGTAAGAACATATAGAATATTCATCTCATGACACCGAGAATAGATAATCCTCTATCAACACTCAATAGCCCTCATAAGATCGACTGCCACTCCCGATGATCGATTGTGCTAGATTTGGGACATTGAGTCATACATGTCAGAACTCCTTCTAGCTCAATGAATTACTACTATCAACACTCAATAGCCCTCATAAGATAACAATTTCCACCATAGCATCATCCGACGTTCGGTAGTAGCGAAAGAAACGTTCGACACGCGAAATCCACCCCACCGAATCTCCTTCTTCCCATAATGGGAAGTCCACCCTAATGCATGGCTGAAGCATGTCTAAGGGCTATCCCTCCTTCTCTATAGGTCTCTTGGAACTCTCTCCTCGCTGAAATTTGGTTGGACTCAACGGTTGTCCAATTCTGAATTCTGCAAATAAAGCGCGCAATTTGTCCTCCAAGCGTGATTCAAGTCGCAATTCAATCCGAGATTCTAATGCTTCAAATTTAGCATCTATTGGATCTTGAGAAGCCATAGCATATGCATATAGATCAAAGATGTCCATGTCTTTTTTCTGTTGATAGGTTAATGGCATGGGGTGGTGAAAGGTTCGAAAAAATTGAGGATCATTTAAAGGTACTGTAGTAGGTTTTTACTTCTAAAGTATAGCAGTTTGGACGTAAAAGGTTAGTGGTTTATATTAAGAATTTTTTAATAAAACTAAAGGAAAATATGCTTTTAGGAAGTGTTAAAGCTATCGTAAAAATTTCATAGAGATTTGGATAGAAAAAACATAGGAGCAAGATAAAACAAACTGTGTTATACGGTTGAAATTCTGCAGTGCATCTTTCGTTATAGAGATGAAAACTTTGTGACGAAAAGTTTATATAGAAATATAAGAACAACTTTTTTAGATTCTTGAATAAGGATAACTAAATTACAATAGCAATAAGGTAGGTGTTGAATCTCGGATTTTGATGATGAAGTCAATTGTCATTTGTTATCTATTCCATATGTTGAGATAAGTGTGCAGGATTAACTACGATGAAAGTAAGACATACAACAGGAGTTGCGTTGGAGTCAAGACTATGATTATGTTAGGGGTTCGAGAGTTCGACGGAAGTTTGGACGGTCATCAGAGGTTCTGCGGGAACAAATCCGAGAAGTCCAAGAGCTTGCCAAAGAAGCTCGTCCGAACTCGCCAAGTCGATCGTCGTAAATCCAGGAGTTTGTCGGAAGTCCGTTGGAGCATCACCGAGGGTTCGTCAGATGTTCACCGGAAGTTCACCAGAAGCTCATCAGAAGCTCGCTGGAAGAAGCAATTGATGCACCGGAGCAAGTTGCAGTAAATGTCTTAAAAATATCGTAGTTAGCATGATAATTAAGTTAGAAATGAGAGGTGATCCCATTAATTTAATCTTGGGGCAATTGGGCCCTTGACAGACTCAAATTGGGTCGAATGGATTAGCCCATTCGGACCCAGATTTCCTGGCCAACGGTGGCACCGCCTAGGAGCTCAATCTCCCAGGAAAGCTGGGCAGTGGAACCGCCCATGTCAAGCGGTGGTACCGCTTGGGCTCGATCTTCGAGTGAGGCTGGGCGGTGGTACCACCCCTTTTAAGTGGTGGTACCGCCTGAGCTCGGTCTTCGAGCTTTGTCAAGCGGTAGTACCGCCCGGTTATGGTGGTAGTACTGCCAGGACCCCAGAAATCCAGGATATGACATTTTTTAGCTCGAAATTCAAACCAGTTTGGGGCCAATATATACCCCACCCTTTCCTGCATGAAAGGGTACCGAAAGCTTGATCTTACTCTGTGATTTTTAGAGCTCAAAAGTGTTGTAAAGGGCAAAAGTTCTTCTCCCTCTTTTCTTCCAAGTTTTGATCATTCAAGAGAGGAGTGAAAAATCTGTAAGGGTTGTCTCCTAAGCCCGTCAAAAGGAGTGAAACTGTAAAAGGGTGGTTGACCTTTGCTTATTGAAGGAAGGCCTCTAGTGGATGTCAGTGACCTCATCGGAGGAGGAAGCCAAAAGTGGATATAGGTCAAGATTGACCGAACCACTCTAAATCTCGGTTTGCATTTATATTTTGTTCTCTATCTTAACTGCAAACTGCCTCCATAGCTTTACTTTAACTGCACTTCACTTGATCTTAAGTTAAAGAATTTTCCGAATCGGCTTTCGTATCGAAATCATTTTTTATCATACGAACACAGTTTTAAATCATTGAAAGTTTTCCGCTGCACTAATTCACACCCCCCCCCCTCCTCTTAGTGCTCTTGATCCTAACAATTGGTATCAAAGCAGGGTTAACTCTCAATCGGATTAAAACCCAAGAGAGATGGCATACACTGGAAATCAAGAGGGCCACTCTATTACACGTCCACCCATGTTCAATGGGACGGACTACACCTATTGGAAGACCCAAATGAGGATCTTTCATATTTCAATGGATTTTGAACTTTGGAATCTTGTCGAAAATAGATTTTTGAAGTCTTCTCTTCCAATGATCGATTGGAATGCATTGGAGAAGAAGACTTTCGCTCTTAATGCAAAGGCTATGAATGTCTTATTTTGTGTGCTTGATAAAAATGAGTTTAATCGTGTTTCGGTTTGTGAAACCGCATTTGATATTTGGCATACACTTGAAGTGACTCACGAAGGCACAAGTAGAGTGAAAGAGTCAAAAATCAATCTTTTGATACATTCTTTTGAACTTTTCAACCGAGCGAGACTATTGGCGACATGTACACTCGTTTCACAGATGTTGTCAATAGTTTAAAAGGACTCAGCAAAAATTTTTTGGATTTTGAGCTCGTAAATAAGATTCTAAGATCCCTTCCTAAGAGTTGGGACCCTAAAGTCATTGCTATTCAAGAGGCTAAAGATTTAAATAACTTCCCTCTTGAAGAATTAATCGGGTCATTAATTACTTACGAAATGACTTGCAAAGCTCATGAAGAGCAAGAAGACATCATTCTAAAGAATAGAAAGGATATGACACGTAGAACCTTCGAAGACAACTTAAGAGAAAACTCAAGTGATGAAAACTGTGATGATGACTTGGCACTTCTAACAAGGAAATTCAAAAAATTCATTAAAAGAAACAAGTTTAAAAATGATACAAAAAATAAATTTGAACCCAAAAAGGACCAAGTTATTTGCTATGAATGCAAGAAGCCGGGACACTACAAAAGTGATTGTCCCCAAGCCAAGAAGAAAACACCAAAGAAGAAGGTGCTCAAAGCAACGTGGGATGACTCAAGTGCATCCGAAGAAGAGGGGTCCAACACCGAGCAAGTAGCCATTATGCCCTAATGGCCATCGGAGATGAGGTAACGAATTTAATTGATGTAGATTTATCATTTGACGAATTATTAAATGCCTTCCATGATTTATTTGATGAATGCAAAACTATTAGTAGAAAATACAAATTGCTAAAAAAGGAGCATGATAGTCTTACTTGTAATTTCGATAAACTAAAAACTGAATATCATGATAGTTTAGCTCTATGTAAAAAATGTCATGATCTAGAAACTCTCCAAAAGGAGCACTTGCTACTTAAGGACACATTGAAGAAATTCGAGGTTGATAGCAAGTCTTTGAATATGATCCTTACAAATAAGGGTCATGTTCTTAAAAGAAGTGGAATCGGATTTGTGAGAAGTCTTCACCAAAATCCAACCACCTTCATAAAAGGCCCTATCTTACATGTTTGGCACCAAAGCAAATGCAACTTTTGTTGTAAACATGGACATAAAATTTATCATTGTCCATTCAAGAAAATTAATATGACCAAACTAATTTGGGTTCCTAAAGGAACCATGATAAATTCTATGTAACATGATAAATAATATAGATCAATTTTTGAGGAACCCAAAAGTAAATGGATACCTAAAAATCATCTTTTCTTGTAGAAACATATACCATCACAAGCTAGAAGCAAGAGATGGTATCTTGATAGTGGATGCTCAAGGCATATGACTGGAAATCCATCTCAATTCTCTAAGCTCACTAGCATAGACGAAGGCTATGTCACATTCGGAGACAACAACAAGGGTAAAATCATTAGCAAAGGAACCATAAGTAACAAATCCAACTTCTTTATTGAAGATGTTTTGTTAGTTGATGGTTTAAAACATAACCTCTTGAGCATTAGTCAATTATGTAATAAAGGATATATTGTCAAATTCGAATCTAATACTTGCATCATTGAAAAACCACATAAAAACACATCTATGATTACATTAAAACAAAATAACGTATACACCATTGACATCAATGATCTTTGCAATGAAATGTGTTTCTCGGTTTTGAATGAGGATGCTTAGCTTTGTATAGGAGATTAGGTTATGCTAGTATGAAACTAATCACTCAAATATTATCCAAAAAACTTATGAGGGATTCCTCATATCAAGGTCATCAAAGATAATGTGTGTGATGCTTGTCAATTAGGAAAACAAATTAAGGGTAGTTTCAAATCTAAGAATCAAATAAGCACCTCTAGGCCCTTACAATTGATCCATATGGACTTGTTTGGACCGATCTCTACATCAAGTCTAGGAGGTAGCAAATATGCCTTCGTCATTGTAGATGACTATAGTAGATACACATGGACTTATTTCTTAAAACACAAAAATGAATGCTTTAGATATTTTACCAAGTGTTACAAACTTGTCCAAAATGAAAAGGATTCTATGATTTCGTCAATTAGAAGTGATCATGGTAGTGAATTTCAAAACCATGATTTCTAAGAATTTTGTGAATTTAATGAATACAATCACAACTTCTCTACTCCAAGAAATCCTCAACAAAATGGAGTAGTAGAAAGAAAAAATAGAAATTTACAAGAAATGGCGAGAACCATGTTGAATGAACATAGCCTACCCAAATATTTTTGGGCCGAAGCCGTAAATACTGCATGTTATATTTTGAATAGAGTTCCAGTAAGACCCTTACTCACCAAAACTCCTTATGAGTTGTGGAATAACAAAAAACCTAATGTTTCATATTTTAAAGTTTTTGGGTGTAAGTGTTTTATCTTGAATAAAAAAGATGCCTTAGGAAAATTTAATGCTAAATCCGATGAAGGAATTTTCCTTGGTTATTCTTCGGTTTCTAAAGCTTTTCACATCTTCAATAAAAGAACTTTAATTATAGAAGAATCCATTCATGTTGTTTTCAATGAGATTTCTGAAATCAAGAAAAATAATTTTGATGATGATGTTAATTTTGATTCTTTGAATTTAAATGAGAACCCTTCTCCAACTAGTAACTTGGATGCATCTACTTCCAAAACATTCTTACCCAAGGATTGGAAGTATGTAGATGCTCATCCTAAGGAGCTAATCCTAGGAGACACATCCAAGGGGGTTCAAACACATTCTTCATTTAAAAATTTTTGTACCAACGCCGCTTTTTTCTCCCAAATTGAACCTAAATGTATTGACGAAGCTATGAAAGATGATTCATGGATTATCGTAATACAAAATAAGTTAAATCAATTTGAGAGAAACGAGGTGTGGAAGCTTGTTCCTAGGCCAAATGACGATTTAGTTATTGGTACTAAATGGGTCTTTAGAAACAAGCAAGATGAATATGATATCATGGTTAGAAACAAGGCTAGATTAGTAGCCAAAGGTTTCAACCAAGAATAAGGTATCGATTACGAAAAAACCTTTACTCCTGCGGCTAGATTAGAAACCATATGGATGCTTCTTGCCTATGCTAGTAATAATAATTTTAAGTTATTTCAAATGGATGTTAAAAGTGCTTTTCTTAATGGATTTATTTCCGAAGAAGTTTATGTTGAATAACCTCCCGAATTTAAAAATAATAGCCTCCCTAATCATGTGTTTAAATTAACTAAAGCTCTCTATGGTTTAAAACAAGCCCCAAGGGCTTGGTATGAGAGACTTAGTTCTTTTCGTATTGCAAATAATTTCACAAAAGGTAAGGTCGATACTACATTGTTTATCAAGAATTTTGAAAACAGTTTTCTCATTGTTCAGATTTATGTTGATGATATTATCTTTGGTTCTACAAATGAATCTCTTTGTGAATCTTTTGCTAAAACCATGAGTCTTGAATTTGAAATGAGTTTGATGGGAGAATTAACCTTTTTCTTAGGCTTACAAATTAAGTAACTAAGAAATGACATCTTTATTAGTCAAACTAAATATGCTTTAGATTTGCTAAAAAGATTTAATATGGAAAGCTCAAAAGCTATTAACACTCTTATAAGCACCTCCAGTAAGTTAGAAGTTGATAAAAGTGGAGAAAGCTTTGATAAAGAAACTTATAGGGGTATAATAGGATGTTTACTTTACCTCACTACAACTAGACCAAATATCATGTTCAGTATAGAACTTTGTGTTAGGTTTCAATCGAACCCTAAGATATCTCATCTCAAAGCAATTAAAAGAATACTTATATATTTTAAAGGTACCACAAATCTAGGATTATCATATCCCAAAATCGAGAATTTTGAATTAATTGCTTATGCTAATGCGGATTTTGCTAGGTGTAGACTAGATAGAAAATGCACATCAGGAATATTTCAATTTTTGGGACACGCCCTTGTTTCCTGGTCATCTAAGAAATAAAACTTGGTTGCACTATCAACAACCAAAGCTGAGTATATTGTAGCTAGCGCAGCGCATGCTGTGCACAAGTTGTGTGGATGAAAAACACCTTAGAAGATTATAAAGTTTATCTTAAAAATATTCCCATTAAATATGATAACACAAGTGTTATATGTTTAACAAAGAATCTCATTCAAACTCAAGAACAAAACATATTGATATTAGACATTACTTTATATGAGATCATGTCACTAATCATGATGTAGTTATAGAGTTCATTGATACTAAACATCAACTAGCTGATATTTTTACAAAGCCTTTAAGTGAAGAAAAAATTGATTTCATTAGAAGAGAATTAGGAATGTTAATGTGTCCGAATGCTTGAACTCATTAAATTTATTTTTTGGACTTTCTTGATTCAATGATCAAATCACTTAATTGCATATGATGAGAATTTTACTTGATTATATAACATGTTAGAAATTATGTGTTTTGGATACTAAAATTTCCATGTTGATTGAAAAACTATGGCAAAGATGTATCCGAATGCATGAACTTATTAAAATTATTTTTCGGACATTCTTGATTCAATGATCAAATTACTTAATTGCTATGATGACTTTACACGATTACATGCCTTAATAACATGTTGGAAATTATGTGTTTTGGATACAAAAATTTCCATGATAATAAGCATGTTTCATCTTCATGATTGTATTTGAAAATCTATAGCAAAACCTTGTCCGAATGCATGAAGTGTTAAATTTTATTTTTGGATTTTCTTTATACATTATTCTCTTTCGGACTTAATAAGCATATGTGATATCGAGTTTGATTCATATCATTGATTTTTGACATATGGAATCAACTAGCAAATACATCTCTCATAGACTTATCATGTGAAAAATATTTTTCAAGAAATGAATTTGATTATTCCTTCTTATAAACTCCTTATTAAAAAAAGGGAAGATATTTTTTACTTGCAAGGATTTGATTCACATACATATCTTGATCCTTGTAAAAATGAAGAGTGCTTTAAATCTCTTATCGATTTTAACTTCATTCGAGTAATCTCACAAATGGCTTTCCTCCTTCATGCAAAAAGATAATACCAAATAAAAAGGAAGAAGTAATCTCAATGTCATGTTTTCCTTGAGATGTTTGTATAATTGGTATCTTATCACTCATTGAAAAATGACATGAACCTAGTTATGGCATGAATCATTACCACACTTATGTTTAAAATTTGCTTATATCGTTCTCCTTTTTATTGATGACAAAGGGGGAGAAATATATGAATTGATGCTATGAGTGATATATTCGAATTTAAATTATGTTAAGATGTTAAAAGAAGCTTGCATCAAAATATATAGTAAATTGATGATAGAAATGCTATGATTGCCATATTTGCATTATGCCATATATGCATGTTAGGACCCTTTTTCTGAGCCTTTGAATAATGTTTATTGAGTATGTTTAGTTTAGTTGTTTATTGAGTCTGTTTAGTTCAGTTAGAATCGGGTAGAGGTTTATTAATATTTATTTATTATTAAGAGTCCAAGTCCTGGTGGACTCTAGGTGGAACTCTATAAATAGTGATATAACCCTTTCTTTTAAGAATCAATCAATGAAATATTATTCCAGTTTGTTATGACAAACCCTAGGAGGTCGATCCCTAGGTCGATCCCCTCGAAGCGATCAAGGAGGCTGATCCCCTCAAAGTGATTATCCCTTTCTCTTCTTCTTTTTTTATGATACTTACTTGATCAACTAATTGTATTAGAGCAGTGATCCTTGGCATTCTCGCTGCACCGTAGCTATCAAAAAAAAAAAGAGAGAGAAGAGGTCGGTAGCCATCAACCACAACCCTGCCTCCCCCTACTTCCGGCCAGCCACCCGTCGCTGCTGCTTCTCGACCGATGGCCGCCGCTGCCCCCCCGGACAGCGACCTCGCCTTCTCATTGCCCACATCTTGCTCGAGTGAGAAGGGCTGTGGTCGTTGTTTCCCAGCCAGCGGACCACCCATCGCCGCTTCTGCCGTTGGCGACACTGCCCTAGCCGCACTGCCATCACTGCCTTCCCTTGGTTGCAGCTTTGGCCATGTGATCTGTCAGCGTCGCTGTTTCTGTGGTGCTTTAGAAATAGAGCAACCGCCGGTCCCTCTACTGCCCCAGGCGCCGGTTGCCTCTATCACCGCCGTTGCTTCCCGGCCACTTCAACACCACCCCTCTCCTTCGTTGTCAAGCCACTACCGCTACTAGCCACCGTGCGACGACCGTCGCATGCCTCCCAGCCGTCGATCCCTACCTCGCTATATACGTAGTGACAGAAATAGGGCAACTCACCGGGTGCCCTTGTTCCCAACCGTGACACCACCGACTCCTCCTTCTCCACTGCCGCCGCTGCTTCTCGGTCGCTCGACCACCATTGCCGCTGCTCCCCAGCCAGCAACCTCCCCTCCTTGTTGCGCCGTACCCGCCATAACACATCCCTCTTCCCTTTGAAGCCCCATACTGGTCGAAAGGGGCCATGCCTCCCCCTTCTTTCGGCCAGCCCCACCGCAGCCACTGATATTTTGGCCAGCGACCACTATAGCCGCTACTCCCCAGCCAGCAGCCTTCCCTCCCTTGATCTACACCCTGCTGAGCGAGAAGGGACACTACCGTTGTTTCTTGGCCAACGGACCAACCCCCTCATCGCTTCTACCGTCGGCAACACTACCCCAACCGCGCCACCATCGCTGCCTCCCCTTGGGTCATAGCTGCAGTTGCTTGACCATCGCTCCTCATGGCGATCAAACCAAGGCAACCATGATCACTGCAGCCACCACCGTTTCCTTAATCGAACATGATCCCTCGGCGTCACCAGTGCCTCCTTCCATAGTGCAATAGAGACAAAGCAACGCTACCTTCCATCCACACCGTCACAGCCACCGCAGCGGTGAGCCCTTAAAGGCGTTGCCCCAACCGCACCCATCACCGCAGGTTGCCATCACTGCAGCCTCAACCCGCTGCTTGACGATCGCCCTTGGGTAATCGAACATGATCCCTCGGCGTCACCAGTGCCTCCTTCCATAGTGCAATAGAGACAAAGCAACGCTACCTTCCATCCACACCGTCACAGCCACCGCAGCGGTGAGCCCTTAAAGGCGTTGCCCCAACCGCACCATCACCGCAGGTTGCCATCACTGCAGCCTCAACCCCGCTGCTTGACGATCGCCCTTGGGTCCAGCAACTGCAGCCACCACCGTTTCCTTAATCGAACATGATCCCTCGGCGTCACCAGTGCCTCCTTCCATAGTGCAATAGAGACAAAGCAACGCTACCTTCCATCCACACCGTCACAGCCACCGCAGCGGTGAGCCCTTAAAGGCGTTGCCCCAACCGCACCATCACCGCAGGTTGCCATCACTGCAGCCTCAACCCCGCTGCTTGACGATCGCCCTTGGGTCCAGCAACTGCAGCCACCACCGTTTCCTTAATCGAACATGATCCCTCGGCGTCACCAGTGCCTCCTTCCATAGTGCAATAGAGCAATCGACGCAATCATCTTTCGGCCCCGGTGCTCTCACCCCATGCAGTGACAAAACAGGGCAGCAACTCTTCCTCCAATGCAGCGAACACAACACTCCCATCGGCGTCACCCTCCTCGGCAACTTTGCATTGACAATGCTGATGCCCTTGACCCAACATAGAAAACAGGAGTTGAGAACCCCAGATTTGCATACCCCAGATTTGCAGTCTTGCGCAATGGCCACCGATAACACAGTGAAAGCACAAATGGAAGCATGGGAAATCAAAATTGAGAACTGGCTACAAAAAATACTTAATGATTTCAAAAAGAGCCTACTAGAGAGCCTCAGCAAATTTCAACAAGATAGGGGCTCAAGTTCTATGTTGCATAGATATGAAAATATAAGAAAAGGGCCCCAAGATTCTGATACAAACTACTCAAACATGAAGGTGGAATTTCCAAGATGGAAAGATGGAGATCCGACTAGTTGGATCTCTAAGGCAGAAAATTTCTTTCATTTTCACAGAACCCTAGAAGAATCTAATGTAGAAGTGGCCTCAATCCAGCTTGATGGAGATGCAATCCAGTGGTACGATTGGTATGAAACCTTCCATGGAGTTCCTTCATGGCAGCAGTTCAAAAGAGGGCTTCTTGTTCGCTTTGGCCCATCCGAGTATGAGAATGTTGATTGCCAACTCGCCAAAATTCGTCAGACTTCTACAGTGTTAGAATATCATAGTAGGTTTGAAAGATTGTCAAATCAAGCTAGAGATTGGTCGGACCGACAACTTCTGGATACATTTATTGAAGGGCTTATTCTATAGATTCGGTGTGAAGTTAAAGCTTGTCAACCCCGCACTATGATAGCTATGATCTCATTTGCACATCAACATGAGAAAAAAATTAGCAAGAAAAGATCAGTAAGAGGTTTGTACTATGATGAAAAATGGAGTATGAAGCACCGATGTAAACAAGGGCAACTTCTGATGATTGAAGTAATTGGAGAGGGGCCGAAAGCTAAGAATGAGGACTCCAATCATAAAGGTATAAATTCTAATGAAAATGTTGAACCTACCATACATATAATGCATACATTAGGTGACTACTCTAACCTACAAACTATGGAAGTTGGCGAAACTCTAGAGCATCAGCCTATTATAGTTTTGATTGATACTTAGCACTAACAATTTTATGGACAGTGAGACTGTTGACCGATTGGCCCACCACATTGAAGACTATGATAAATTCGTAGTAAAGATCGTTGATGGATGGATTTTCACTTGTGATAGCGAAAGTTCAAAGATAAAATTGATTATACAGGGCCAGAAGTTTCTTGCAATGATTACTACACTAAAAGACCGACCTGTTGCTTACACTATAAAAAATTGGAGACAATACATATTTGATCAACGGGTTGTGATGCGTTGCAGATAGTCTATGACTAAAGTACTGAAAGATAAGCTCCCCGAGATTGATGCTGCTCAGCCTTAAGGACAAGGTTGATTTGAAGAGGGAGGAACTATTAGGACCCTTTTTCTGAGCTTTTGAATAATGTTTATTGAGTCTGTTTAGTCCAGTTATTTATTGAGTCTTTTTACTTCAGTTAGAGTCGGGTAGAGGTTTATTAATATTTATTTATTATTAAGAGTCCAAGTCCTGGTGGACTCTAGGTGGAACTCTATAAATAGTAATGTAACCCTTTCTTTTGGGAATCAATCAATCAATTTGTTATGACAAACCTTATGAGGTCAATTCCCTCGAAGCGATCAAGGAGGCTGATCCCCTTGAAGTGATCAAGGAGGGTCAATCCCCTCGAAGTGATCAAGGAGGGCCGATCCCCTCAAAGTGATCAAGGAGGCCGATCCCCTCGAAGCGATCATTATCATTCTCTTTTCTTCCCTTTCTTTCATAATAAGACCTTAGGGTCTTATCATTATCATTCCCTTTTCTTCCCTTTCTTCCACAATAAGACCTTAGGGTCTTATCAATGCATCATGTTAAGATATCAAGAACTTGCATCGCAATTTTACTTATTGATATCTTGCTATGTGATGAAATGTTGTGATTGCTAAACACTTGAAATGCTCACGTTCTATTAAGATATCAAAAGCTTACATCATAATTTTACATATTGATATCTTACCATATGATGAATTGCTACCATTACTATCATTTACATTTGAAATGTAAGACTTGAAAATGGATGTCAAGCCTTGACATCATTTTCAGAGAGATACATCATGATAGGAATCATGATGGGAGTATTGATAAGGTTAAACGATCTTAACTTATCAATATATCTCTTGAATTCAAAGGCTTTGAATTCAAGAATGACTTATCTCGAGTATGGCATATAGATAGGGAGAGTTAAGGTTAACTCCGTTATCAATTGATTGTTATCATCAAAAAGGGGGGGATTGTTGAATCTCGGATTTTGATGATGAAGTTAATTGTCATTTGTTATCTAATCCATATGTTGAGATAAGTATGCAAGATTAACTATGATGAAAGTAAGACATGCAGCAGGAGTTGCGCCGGAGTCAAGACTATGATCACATTGGGGGTTCGAGAGTTCAACGAAAGTTTGGACGGTCGTCGGGGGTTCTATGGGAACAAATCTGAGAAGTCCAGGAGCTTGCCAAAGAAGCTCATCGGAACACACCAAGTGGATCATCGCAAGTCCAGGAGTTTGTCGAAAGTCCGCCGGAGCATCACCGAGGGTTTGTCGGATGTTCGCCGAAAGCTCGTCGGAAGAAGCGATTGACGCACCGGAGCAAGTTGTAGTAAATGTCTTAAAAATATCGTAGTTAGCATGATGATTAAGTTAGAAATGGGAGGTGATCCCATTAACTTAATCTTGGGGCAATTGGGCCCTTGACAGACCCAAATTGGGCTGAATGGATCAACCCATTCGGACCCAGATTTCCTGGCCGACGGTGGCACCGCTTGGGTCGGCGGTGGCACCACCCAAGAGCTCAGTCTCCCAAGAAAGCTGGGCTGTGGAACCACCCATGTCAGGCGGTGGTACCGCTTGGGCTCGGTCTCCGAGTGAGATTGGGCGGTGGTACCGCCCTTATCAAGCGGTGGTATCGCTTGAGCTCGGTCTTTGAGCTCTGTCAAGCGGTAGTACCGCCAAGACCCCGGAAATCTGGGATATGATATTTTTTAACTCCAAATTCAAACCAGTTTGGGGGCCTATATATACCCCACCCTTTCCTACATGAAGGGTACCGAAAGCTTGATCTTACTCTATGATTTTTAGAGCTCAAAAGTATTATAAAGGGCAAAAGTTCTTCTCCCTCTTTTCTTCCAAGTTTCGATCATTCAAGAGAGGAGTGAAAAATCTATAAGGGTTGTCTCCTAAGTGCGTCAAAGGAGTGGAAACTGAAAGGGGGTTGCCTATAAGGGCCTATTGAAGGAAGGCCTCTAATGGACATTGGTGATCTCATTGGAGGAGGAAGCCAAAAGTGGATGTAGGTCAAGATTGACCGAACTACTCTAAATCTCGGTTTGTATTTATATTTTGTTCTCTATCTTAACTGCAAACTGCCTCCATAGCTTTACTTTAACTGCACTTCGCTTGATCTTAAATTAAAGAACTTTGCAAATTGGCTTTCGCATCGAAATCATTTTTTATTATACGAACGCAGTTTTAAATCGTCAAAAGTTTTCCGCTGTACTAATTCACCCCCCCCCCCCCCCTTAGTGCTCTTGATCCTAACATTAGGAAACCAGAACCTATTGCAATTCATGGGGAGATCAAAGGATGATCCATAGTGGTGGAGATGACGGCGGAATTCGACAATGATCTTTTAAGCAATTGTGGGAATTGTTTTGGGCGACTGTGGAGAGTTGATGGATAGCTTTGGAAGGGTAGCAAGACACTAAGAATGCTGCTCTGATACCAAGTGTTAGAATCCTTATGGATTCTAAGCTTACGGTTGATCTCTTTTGGGGATCAGCCTCCTTGGAACTCTATAGGGGTTCCTTCCTCCAAATTGTTGCTCAAAGGCTACAAAAAAGATTCATCTATTTCCTATCAAAAGAGAATACATGACTATTTATAGGGCTTCTAAACCTCAACTCCTAATAGGACTCCTACTCAATTAGGACTCCTACTCAAGACGCCTACTTCTAACCAACTTCTAATGCTTCTCTAAGAAGCAACCTCCAAACTAATCCTATCCTTAGCTGGCCTCTTCACCTCTTTAATAGGAGTCGCTATGTAGGTTTTACATGAATGCCTCTTTCAATTAGGACTCTCCTAGCTAGAGTCCTAATACTCGCCTTTGTTGGTTTGCTCCTCGTTTTCGGATAAGCTCGATTCGCCCTAGAGTGCTTCCTTCGTCTTGTATTTATAGCAAGTAGTTATATTATTTTTAAGTTTATTTTTGTTTTTTGATTCTTATTTTAAGAACATTTTACGCTTTATTGTGAGAAGTTTAAGTTCATCATCACTTAAGCTTTCGCCCGAATGATCTTCTTTTGTTATAGGTACAAAATCCTTCTTGTTCTTTGGAAGGTTGTTCTCAAGTATATCATATACCACATAAGTCATTTTGTAGGTCATCAAAGACCCAATAAGTTCTTCGAGAGGGAAAGTATTTAAATCCTTGGCCTCTTGAATGACCATTACTTTAGGATCCCAATTTTTAGAAAGAGATCATAAAACTTATTCACAAGTTCAAGATTCGAAAAACTTTTACTAAAAGCTTTTAAACTATTGACAACATTTGTAAAATAGGTGTATATGTCTCCAATAGTCTCACTTAGTTCCATACGAAATAATTTAAAATCACGTATCAAAATATTTATTTTAGAGTCTTTAACTCTACTAGTGCCTTCGTGTGTGATTTCGAGTGTGTCAAATGTCAAAAAGCTGTTTCACAAGTAAAACTGTTAGGAACAAGTCGACAGTAAGAGGGGGGGGGGGGTGAATTAGTGCAGCAAAAAAATTATGTCAGTTTGAAAATCATCGTATGATAGAAATCGATTTCGGAAATGTGCTTGAATTGAAAGCATGTTCATAAACGTATTAAAGGCAGTAAGCAAGTAAAGTAGTTTGCAATATAGTAAATTGCTCAAAAAGAAATGCAAACTGATTTATAGTGGTTCGATCATAGTGACTACATCCACTCCCGATTTCTTCTCTATTGAGGCCACCGACATCCACTATCGGTCTTCCTTCAATAGGTGAAAACTAACTACCCTCTTACAACACTTTCTCCTTTTCACAGGTTTAGGAGATAACCTTTACAAGTCAATCTTTTATAATTATTCCCTCATACACCTCTCTTAGGACTAATTCTAAGCACTAGGAGGAGGGAACTCAAAGTTTTGATAGAGTTTACTTAGTTTTTTTCTCTAGAATACTTTTTGCCTTCTTGCTGTCCAAGTGGGGTATTTATAGGCCCCAAATGGTTTCAAAAATAGAGCCAAAAATTCAAACTTTTGGGTCTTTTGGGTATAGGAAGTACCATCACCCAGTTTGGCAGTACCACCGCTTGATAGCCTTGAAGATCGAGTTTTTCAACTTACAAGCGGTTCTACCGCCTGTTCTGGTGGTGCCACCGCTTGGCCCAACATTTGGGTCATTGAATGGGCCTCCCAATGAGTCCAATTTACTCATAATTTAGGCCCAATTGGCTCCTAATTGAGTTAGCCTAATTCCAACCCAATTATGTGCTAACTACAAATTTTAAGGCATACACTAAGCTAAATAAGTTCGGTCAGTCTAGGTTTCTTCCGACGATCTTCCGGTGAACTTCCGATGATCTCTCAGCAATGTTCCAATGGACTTCTAGCAAGCTCCTAGACTTCAGGACGATCTTCTTGGCGAGTTCTAATAAACTTCTATGGCAAGTTCCTGGACTTCTCAGTCAATTCCGACAGAACTTCTAACGAATCTCCGGATTTCCGACGAACTCTTGAATTCCCAACGAAATCTCGTTCTTGACTCCGAGACTTCATTTTGCTTTATGCCTTGATCGCTATCATAGTTAATCTTACACACTTAAAACCTACTTTGATCTAGAAAATTGTTACAAAGCTTGAATCAAATGTTGTCCGGCATATCATTGGTTCATCGATGCTTCATCCGATTTCTTCTCTATTGAGGCCACCGACATCCACTATCGGTCTTCCTTCAATAGGTGAAAACTAACTACCCTCTTACAACACTTTCTCCTTTTCACAGGTTTAGGAGATAACCTTTACAAGTCAATCTTTTATAATTATTCCCTCATACACCTCTCTTAGGACTAATTCTAAGCACTAGGAGGAGGGAACTCAAAGTTTTGATAGAGTTTACTTAGTTTTTTTCTCTAGAATACTTTTTGCCTTCTTGCTGTCCAAGTGGGGTATTTATAGGCCCCAAATGGTTTCAAAAATAGAGCCAAAAATTCAAACTTTTGGGTCTTTTGGGTATAGGAAGTACCATCACCCAGTTTGGCAGTACCACCGCTTGATAGCCTTGAAGATCGAGTTTTTCAACTTACAAGCGGTTCTACCGCCTGTTCTGGTGGTGCCACCGCTTGGCCCAACATTTGGGTCATTGAATGGGCCTCCCAATGAGTCCAATTTACTCATAATTTAGGCCCAATTGGCTCCTAATTGAGTTAGCCTAATTCCAACCCAATTATGTGCTAACTACAAATTTTAAGGCATACACTAAGCTAAATAAGTTCGGTCAGTCTAGGTTTCTTCCGACGATCTTCCGGTGAACTTCCGATGATCTCTCAGCAATGTTCCAATGGACTTCTAGCAAGCTCCTAGACTTCAGGACGATCTTCTTGGCGAGTTCTAATAAACTTCTATGGCAAGTTCCTGGACTTCTCAGTCAATTCCGACAGAACTTCTAACGAATCTCCGGATTTCCGACGAACTCTTGAATTCCCAACGAAATCTCGTTCTTGACTCCGAGACTTCATTTTGCTTTATGCCTTGATCGCTATCATAGTTAATCTTACACACTTAAAACCTACTTTGATCTAGAAAATTGTTACAAAGCTTGAATCAAATGTTGTCCGGCATATCATTGGTTCATCGATGCTTCATCCGATTCTTCGGCGCATTTTCCTCTCTTATAGTCTATGTTGAATCTCGAATTTTGATGATGAAATCAATTGATAAATTATTTGACCTAATCTATGTGTTGAGATAAGTGTGTAGGATTAACTATGTTAGAGATAAGGCGTAAAGCAGATGATGGGTCAAAGTCGAAGATTCGGACGATATACTAGTAGCTCGCCAAGAGCTCGTCTGAAGATCCTCAAGAGTTTGTCATAATATCGTCAAAAGTTTATCGGGAGTTCACCAAAAGCGCGTTGGAAGACTCACCAAGAAGTTCACCGAGGGAGAGATCAACATACCAAACTAATTGCTTGCCTTAATCATAGTTAAAACCGTAAATTAAGTTAGGATTGGGAGGTGATCCTACTAACTCAGTTAGGGGCCAACTGGGCCCTTCACAGGGTTGAATTGGGCCAGATTGGATAGCCCATTCAACATCTGAATTCATAGCCGGTAGTGGCACCGCCTAGTGACCTAGTCTCCCAAGTGGTCTGGGCGGTGGAACCGCCAGCAATTAATGTTGCCAGCGGTTGTACCACCAGAGCTCAGTCTCCGAGCTTTATCAAGCAGTGGTACTGCCCAGTGTCAAGTGTCAGGTAGTAGAACTGCCCAGTAATGGCAGTGGTACCGCCAGTACCCCTAAATATGGGGATAGGACACTTTTTAGCTTCAATTCTGAAGCTATTGGGACATATAGAAACCACACCTTTTCTACATGAAAGGGCATGAAAGTGTTTAACATATTCTTGAATCTTTAGGGTGTTAAGTGTTGTAAAAGTGAGAAAGAGTCCTCTCCTCCCACTCTTAGCTTTGTAACCATTCAAGAAAGAGGAGTGAGGCTTGTAAGGGTTATCTCCTAAACCCGCCAAAAGGAGAAAGAGCTGTAAAATGTGGTTAGTCTTCGCCTATTGAAGGAAGGCCTTTAGTAGACATCGGTGACCTCGACGGAGGAGGAATCCAAAGTGGATGTAGGTCACATCGACCGAACCACTCTAAATTTTGGTTTGCTTTTCTTTTTGTGCAATTTATATTACTACAAACCTCCTTAAGTCTCTCTTTACATTTTTATGAAAGCTCTCAAGTTCAACATCTTTCCAAAACTTTTTCAATCGAAACAAATATTTTACAAAATCTATGATTTTTCGTCGCACTAATCCACCCACCCCCCCCTAACAATTGGTATCAAAACTCGGTCATGTTAGAACCCTTACAGATTCTAAGCTTGGGGTTGATCTCTTTAGGGGATCAACCTCCTTGGAACTCTATAGGGGTTCCTTCCTCCAAGTCACTAGTCAAAGGCTGCAAAAAAGATTCATCTATTGCTTATCAAAAGAGGATAAATATATGGCTATTTATAGGGTTTCTAAACCCTAACTCCTAATAGGACTCCTACTCAAGACTCCTAATAGGACTCCTACTCAAGACTCCTATTCCTTTACAACTCCTAATTCTTCTCTAAGAAATAACCTCCAAACCCTAGCTGGCCTCTTCATCTCTTTAATAGGGGTCGGCTTAGGTATGTTTTACATGAATGCCCTTCTCAATTAGGACTCTCGTAGTTAGAGTCCTAACAGACCTGCCCTCTTCAAATCAGCCTTGCCCTCGAGGCTGACAATTCATAAATTTTGGGAATTTTATTGAATCTCAGATTTTGATGATGAAACTAATTGATTGTGTTTAGATGTTTAACTACATTTTGAGTGATGCAGGTCTACTCGATCAGGATTAGACAGTTGACGCAGGAGGAATTGACGTTGCGCTGGAGGAGATCACGTTAGGATATTGGATGACAGAACGATTCGGACGTCGGGCATCGGGCCAAGGAGAGCGGAATTGCACCAAGGATATCAGGGTTGCGAATGTCAACCGTCGATTGGGCAATAAGCCCAAGAGAGGACGATGTGTTGAAGAATCGGACGAAGTGCCAACCAATGACGTGCCGGGCAACAGAATGTCAATTCGCGTTGTAATAATTGTCAAGATCGGAGTAGAGTTTTGGCTTGTGTGTGCAAGATTAACTACGATAACGATGAAGACATAAAGCGAAACAAAGTGCCGGAGTCAAGCACGAAGGATTCGTTGGGAGTTCGAGAGTCCGACGGAAGTCTGAAGGTTCGTCGGGAATGCTGCCAGAACTAGCCGAGAATGAGTAGGGAGCTTGCCGAAGGGTTTTCGGAAGCTCGCCGAAAGGTACGTCGGAAGTTCGTGGAGCTCACCGAGAAAGATCGTAGCTTGCCAAAGAAGCTTGTCGGAACTCGCCAAGATCAAATCGTGAAGCCTAGGAGCTGGCCGGGAGTCCGCAGAGTAGTTTCCGAGAGTTTATCGGAAGATCGCCGAAAGTTCGCTGGAAGAAGTCTTGACTTGCGGACTTTGTAATAGCTTAGGAAATGTCTTTAAATTCGTAGTTAGCATGTTAATTAGGGTTAGGATTAGGTATTAATCTTATGACCCAAGTAGGGGCCATTTGGGCCCAAGTTTGGACTGGTTTGGGCCAAGTTTGGAGCCCAACCAGTGAGCTGAAATAGTGTAGGTGGTGGCACCGCCCAGAACTCGAAAGGTTGGGCGGTGGAACCGCCGGACTGGGCAGTGGCACCGCCCAACACCCAAAGAGCTAGGCGGTGGCACCGCTGGACTGGGTGGTGGCACCGTCCTGTACACTGTCGTGTCAGAACTGACAGGCGGTGGCACCGCTAGCTTCAGGAACCGAAGAGAATTCAAATTTTGGAGCCCAAATTTGAATCCTCTTGAGGCCTATAAATACCCCTCAATTCTCAGCAGAGATTACAACTTTTGAGAAGCAATAGATTGAGATAAAAGCCTTAGCAAAGTCTTTAGCAAGTCTTGTTTTCAATTGCTCGAGTGTTCACCTCCTTCTTTCTCGTTGAAACTTTGTAAGAGTGTGAACTACTTATAAAAAGTTGTAAGAGAGGTATTTGTCCTTTCCCTTCAAAGTGATTTGCCAGTGAAAGTTGGGAGACTCATCGAAGAAGGCTTCGCAAGTGGATGTAGGTCATTTTGACCGAACTACTTTAAAATTGGCATGTTCACTTGTTTGCATTTATTTATTGCACTTTACCTTACTACAAATCTTTATAAGTGCTTTACTTCCTCATTACTTTTGCTGCACACATTTACGAACACGCTTTCTAGTTAAGCACTTCCGAGTTCGATTTTTATCGTATGAAAAAGTTTCCAAAATCGACGTTTTAATCCGCTGCACTAATTCACGCCCCCCCCCCTTTAGTGCCGCTTCGATCCTAACAATTGGTATCAGAGTCCAGTATTTCTCATTTTGGATTTACACCCGAGAGAAATGACTCTTCATGGCTTTCAAGAGGGCTTTTCGATTGTTCGTCCACCGTTGTTTAACGGATTGGACTACACTTATTGGAAAACTCGAATGAGAGTTTTCTTGATTTCTATGAATTTGGATTTATGGAATATTGTTGAAAACGGTTTTCAACTTCCCTCTAAACCGATGAACGAATGGTCAGATTTGAAGAAGAAGTATTTTTCTTTAAATGCAAAGGCTATGAATGAATGCCTTATTTTGCGCTTTGGACAAAAATGAGTTCAATCGGATTTCTATGTGTGAAATGGTTTTTGATATTTGGCGAACACTTGAAATCATGCACGAGGGAACTAGTAGAGTCAAAGACTCGAAAGTTAACATTTTATTGCATGATTTTGAGCTTTTTCGAATGCAACCAAGCGAGACTATAGGCGACATGTATACCCGTTTCACGGATGTTGTCAATAATCTAAGAGTTCTTGGTAAATCTTTTTCGAATTTTGATCTCGTAAGCAAGATCTTAAGATCCCTTCCAAAAAGGTGGGATCCTAAAATAACCGCAATACAAAAGACAAAAAATTTAAATGATTTTCCATTAGAAGAATTAATCGGGTCATTAATGACCTATGAAATGACACTTTTGGAACATTTTGAACCCGATAAGCACTTGAACCACCTTCCAAAGAATAGGAAGGATTTGGAACTCCGGACAAATGAATACCACTTGAGCGATGACTCAAGTGATGAGGACAATGATGAACTTGAACTTCGAACACTAAATCTTAATAAGTTTATTAAACAAAAATCTAAAATAAACAATGAACTTGAAAGGAGGAAGAGGCCAAAGAAGAGGAAGGCAACCAAGAATGAATCAAGAACTTCCAAAGGTGAAACGACGAATTGGGCTTTGACGGGCTTCGACTACAAGGTAAGTAACTCAACTCTCTTAAATTATTTTGAAATTACTTGAAGTTTTTCATGAGTGCTTAATTTAGATAGTAGGAATAGGAAATAAAAAATTATTTTTCAAAAATTATATCATGTTTTTCTTTTTAGCATTTTTGAAAAATTAAAAATTTGATCATGAAAAGTATATTGCTAAGGTTTCATGTATGTTATGTTTTGAAATGTTGAATGATGTATGCAACATTAGGGATGATAATTATATGATATGTGATAATACTTAGGATTAATCCATGCATGTGTATCTTGATGATTTTATGTCATGCATGAGTTTTTGAAGTAAATGTTGATTTAAAACTCTCATTTTAGATAAACATAACATATTTTTGGTCTAATCATTTTTATGATGAATTAAGATGACATTCTCATGATATATTAAGATGACATAGTGCATGTACATCTATGTATGAATTTCTTGATAGTCTTTTGATGATAGATGTGATATGATGATGTGTTTGGTCTTGACGGCTTCATGATGAAACTTATGTTTCAATTTTAAATGATGATACATGTTTTCACAAAAAGGCTTGAATACCCTTACATGAAATCAATTGTATGAAATGGAAATGAATTTTCTATCCTATTGAGATTAATGAATTTATTTTACCAATCTTGTGAATCTCATGAAAATAAACATGATGAATATTTTGAAAATAAATGAGTGTATCATGCATTTTGTCTTAATAATTTCTCTTGAACATACTTTTTGAAATCATACTTGATGATGAATATCAAGATATTAAAAGAATGCTATCATGGAATCATGCTTAATGATTTGTTTTATGAAATTTACCTTTTCATTTTAAATGTAGACACTTGTTTTATTAAAGGTAAAGGCATGCTTATAAGAAGCAAATCACATGAATAGAAATTTATAAAAATGAAATGTGATCCTCTATCTTATTGACTTTTCAATAAATCTATGTTTGTCATGTATGAATTTATTGAATGTGACTTTGAGGATGATTTCGGATTACACAAATGCTTGATTCATACTTATGACATGAGACACGTTTTAAATATGAATCATGTTCAATGCTTTAATCATGTTATATCTCCCTTAATTCATTTTGTTCTCCTAGATTTATTTACCAAAGAGGAGAATCTTTCGAATGAATGAAATAATACAAATGAATCACTTATCGATATATCTTTTTGAAATATCTTTTTAATGTGATGTTGATAATTTGAGATGCCTGTTGGAATTCATGACATGAGATAATTGAATCCTTGACTTACTCTTTATATGGCTTGAAAATAGATGTTTAAAATCTTGCTTGATGAGTTGTTTTATAAAATTTTGCCTTTACGTCTTGAACTTTCATGCTTATCTTGATTTGGCATATAAAGACTAAGGCATGCTTAGATGAAAAAGAATCACTTAAAAAATACTTTTCACATTTGATCGATATTAATGATTTCATGATATTTTGTGAATCTCGAAATTGATTTTGATGACTTGATTATGAGTTTCAAGTTAACGATTTGATTTGAATGAGTTTTATCTAAATCATAATCTTGATCTTGCAAAATTGGAATCGTAAATAATATCTTTTGGTATTCATGAATTGATACTCACAATATGAAAGTATTGGTATTCAGGACTTGAATTTGATTGAAACATTGCATGCTTAAATTAATCATTCTCCTATGTTTCAAAAATTCTTTAAATGCCTTATGTGATGATTGAAAATTAATTTGCTTTATGATGAATCACGAATCATGACTTGATCTATGATATTGATGTATTTTAAATATACAACATCCTTATGTCTTTGACTAATAAAGCTGCAATGATGACAAATAATGATAATATTTCATGTAAGTAGTGATGAAAGGTTGTGCCGAAACATTTTATCATTCATGAAGTGATTGTGCATTTAATATCTTGATGACTTGATTATGAGTTTCAAGTTAACGATTTGATTTGAATGAGTTTTATCTAAATCATAATCTTGATCTTGCAAAATTGGAATCGTAAATAATATCTTTTGGTATTCATGAATTGATACTCACAATATGAAAGTATTGGTATTCAGGACTTGAATTTGATTGAAACATTGCATGCTTAAATTAATCATTCTCCTATGTTTCAAAAATTCTTTAAATGCCTTATGTGATGATTGAAAATTAATTTGCTTTATGATGAATCACGAATCATGACTTGATCTATGATATTGATGTATTTTAATCATGATCCTTGGTTGTATAATTCTTTTGCTCTATTAAAAAGATTTGTCGAATGAATCATGTCCTTCTTGAATTTTCTTGATATCATGACATGATTTTGTAATATGGCTTGTATAATGATTAAAAAAATTTTTGCCATTGATTTCTCCCTTCTTTTTTATAATGATAAAGGGGGAGTTAGTCTACTAGCCTGCATATTTCAAGAAGCAAGAGCTGCTTTTTGAACATCTTAAAACTGCTAGCTTGCATATTCTAAAATGTTGTAAAATGTTGTGAAGAAGGACATGCTATCTTACTATCTTAAGGAAGGAAAATTTGCTAGCTCGATCATTTCATTGAAAGAACTTGCTATCATGAACACTACCAATGAATTGCAAAGCTTGTAGTCTAAAGAAAAGTAAATAGTTGCTATCTCAAGATGCTAAATATGCTAAACTTGCACATTGCAAAGGAAGTAAAATTTGATAGCTTGCAACTTGCATATTTCAAGAAGCAAGAGCTGCTTTTTGAACATCTTAAAACTGCTAGCTTGCATATTCTAAAATGTTGTAAAATGTTGTGAAGAAGGACATGCTATCTTACTATCTTGCATATCTAAAACTTGATAGCTTGCACAAGTCAAGAAAATGCAAAAACTTACTTACTTTCTCGCACATCTAAAGAAAAGATACAAATGTAACACTTGCCAAATTGTTTGCTTGCCTCATGTAAAACATGGTCTCTTGCTAGTTTGGCATTTTGCTAAGGAAGCAAAAATGACACTTCTCAAAAGAGAAGAAAGAGCTTGCTTTCTTGAACATCTTTAATTTGCTAGCTAGAATGATGTACAATTTGCTATCTTGAACATTACAAAGAAATGCTATCATGCACATCGCAAAGAAAAGCAAATATGCCAACTTGCACATCTTTAAATTTACTAGCTTGTATGTAGTATGTATTTTAAATATACAACATCCTTATGTCTTTGACTAATAAAGCTGCAATGATGACAAATAATGATAATATTTCATGTAAGTAGTGATGAAAGGTTGTGCCGAAACATTTTATCATTCATGAAGTGATTGTGCATTTAATATCTTGATGACTTGAAATTATGTTGATGCACAATGCATGTGATTTCTAATTTCGATCAAAGCTTGAATTCAAGATTGTAAATTCAAGTTTATATCTTCTCGAGTATGATATATAGATAGAGAGAGTTAAGGTTAATTCCTTTACCAATTGGTTGTCATCATAAAAAAGGGGGAGATTGTTGAATCTCGGATTTTGATGATGAAATCAATTGGTAAATTATTTGATCTAATCTATGTGTTAAGATAAGTTTGCAGGATTAACTACAATAGTAGAAAGGCGTAAAGTAGATGATAGGTCCGAGTCAAAGATTCAGACAATATACCGGGAGCTTGTCAAGAGCTCGTCTGAAGATCGCCGAGAGTTTGTCAGAAGATTGCTGAGAGTTCGTCGTTGAAAGCTGGTCAAAAGTCACCAAGAGTTTGTCGGAAGATCACCAAGAGTTCATCGGAAGATCGCCAAAAGTTCGTCGGGAGTTCGTTAGAAGCGTGCCGAAAGACTCACCGAGAAGTTTGCCAGAGGATCGCCGAGGGAAAAATCGACATACCAGACTAATTGCTTGCCTTAATTATAGTTAGAACCGTAAATTGAGTTAAGATTGGGAGGTGATCCTACTAACTCAGTCAGAGGCCAACTAGGCCCTTAATAGGGCTGAATTGGGCCAGATTAGACAGCCCATTTAGCATCTGAAATCACGATCGGCGGTGGCAACGCTTGAGACTCAGTCTCCCAAGTGTTATGGGCGGTGGTACCGCCCATACTAGGTGGTGGTACCGCTAATAGTTAATGATGTTAGGTGGTGGTACCGCTAGAGCTTGCTCTCCGAGTTTGTCAAGTGGTCATACTACCCAGGCTGGGCGGTATGACCGCCTAGTCTAAGCAATGGTACTGCCCAATGTTAGGTGTCAAGCAGTAGTACCAACCAATAATGGTGGTGGTACCGCCAGTACCTCAAAATCCAGGAAAGTGAAACTTTTTTGCTACAATTTAAAAGCCATTGGGGCCTATAAGTACCCCAACCTTTTCTGCATGAAAGGGTAACAAAGTGCAATTATATGTGTGAAAAAATCTAAGTGTTTGGGGTGTCAAAAGTATTGTAAAAGTAAGAAGAGTCCTCATCCTCCCTCTCTTAGCTTTGTAACCATCCAAGAAAGAGGAGTAAGACTTGTAAGGGTTATCTCCTAAACCCGACAAAAGGATAAATAACTGTACAAGATGGTTGGTCTTCACCTATTGAAGAAAGGCCTTTAGTGGATGTTAGTGATCTCACCGGAGGAGGAATCCGAAGTGGACGTAGGTCACATTGACCGAACCACTCTAATTTTGGTTTGCTTTTCTTTTTGTGTAGTTTACATTACTGCAAACCTCCTTAAGCTTCTCTTTACATTTTTACAAAAGCTCTCAAGTTTAACATCTTTCCAAAACGGTTTGAATCGAAATGAATAGTTTACGAAATCGATAATTTTTCGCTGCACTAATTCACCCCCCTTCTTAGTGCCGCTCTTGATCCTGACAATCGCCATGTGTGCATGGACATTATGCACGCAGGCACGACTGCCTGCAATGGCACCCGCAGGTAGGACCGTAGGCACGTTGGCCACCTACGCACGGGCACTGTGCCCATGCGCGAGCTGCCAATAGTGGCAGCAGTGAGCCCCAAAGGGCGGCACTATCCCCGCGGGCATAGTCGCCCGCGAGGGCGGCACCATCCACTAGCACAATGCCCGCAGGCGAGCCGCTCGCGGGCAGGGGCGGTGACCCCACGCCCCCCCGCTACACCCGCTACACAAGCTATCACTGGCAGGGTGGTGGTGGTCGTAGTAAGTAGGGAGAAGAGAGGGGTTAGGGTTTTTTGGTCAAAAGATAGTTTTGGCCCTCGGATTATCAAAAATTCCAAGTTCTATCCTTTGTATAAATTATAAAAATACCCCTCATAATTCAAAAAATTTCCTGCATGTCCCTAATTTCAAAAAATATTAATTAATTAAAAAGTTTAATTGATTATTATTTTTATTATTATCTAGTAGTCCTACATGATGATGATTACACATGTGATGTATGATGTGTGGATGGATGATCATGGACTATGTGATATGTGTACTTGTGATTATTATATATGCATACGATTTAGCTATATATTAAATATGTATACGTATGACATGTCATATTAGGAGATCAAATCAAAGAAATCTCTCTCTCAATAATATTTAGTCTGTAAATGTGAGACAATTAGATTAACCAATATAGCCTTCCATTGTTATAGGTAGGGATTGATTCTCGATGTAGGTTGAGTTGGTCGAGTCCCTGAGGCTCACCTATATCGCGATTCGCTATCTTATCATATCGCGATTCGCTATCTTATCTACGACATAGAGATGTCACCGGTGACCTGAGGAAATGGTATTCTTGGTCGAGTCCCTTGAGGCTCACCTATATCGCGATTCGCTATCTTATCTACGACATAGAGATGTCACCGGTGACCTGAGGAAATGGTATTCTTGGTCGAGTCCCTTGAGGCTCACCTATATCGCGATTCGCTATCTTATCTACGACATAGAGATGTCACCGGTGACCTGAGGAAATGGTATTCTTGGTCGAGTCCCTTGAGGCTCACCTATATCGCGATTCGCTATCTTATCTACGACATAGAGATGTCACCGGTGACCTGAGGAAATGGTATTCTTGGTCGAGTCCCTTGAGGCTCACCTATATCGCGATTCGCTATCTTATCTACGACATAGAGATGTCACCGGTGACCTGAGGAAATGGTATTCTTGGTCGAGTCCCTTGAGGCTCACCTATATCGCGATTCGCTATCTTATCTACGACATAGAGATGTCACCGGTGACCTGAGGAAATGGTATTCTTGGTCGAGTCCCTTGAGGCTCACCTATATCGCGATTCGCTATCTTATCTACGACATAGAGATGTCACCGGTGACCTGAGGAAATGGTATTCTTGGTCGAGTCCCTTGAGGCTCACCTATATCGCGATTCGCTATCTTATCTACGACATAGAGATGTCACCGGTGACCTGAGGAAATGGTATTCTTGGTCGAGTCCCTTGAGGCTCACCTATATCGCGATTCGCTATCTTATCTACGACATAGAGATGTCACCGGTGACCTGAGGAAATGGTATTCTTGGTCGAGTCCCTTGAGGCTCACCTATATCGCGATTCGCTATCTTATCTACGACATAGAGATGTCACCGGTGACCTGAGGAAATGGTATTCTTGGTCGAGTCCCTTGAGGCTCACCTATATCGCGATTCGCTATCTTATCTACGACATAGAGATGTCACCGGTGACCTGAGGAAATGGTATTCTTGGTCGAGTCCCTGGGGTATATCATCGAATCAGACTCATCTTGTAACGATGGTGTTGACTTAACCGAATATTATGGTTGGTTAAGTCCCTCGAGACCATGGTGATTCGAAAGCCGAACAGGATGGGAATCATAAGGAGTTATGATCGGCAAGAGTTGCCCTACCTTTTGGGCTTAGTGTGATTGGTCGAGTCTCTCGAGGTTACACTAAGATGCTAATTGGATCCTAATCCCCACTAGAAGTCTATCGGAGACTTTCATTTCCTATGCTGAGGGTGTCACGGGACTCGCTAGTAGGGTAAATAGATAGGGAGTAAATTAAGATAGAAGTCCATATCTTGATTATTTATTTTTTTATAAAATCTGTATATTATTTATTTCTACTACATCTTTATTTTCAAAAAATATTGCTTTTAAATCCCTTAAATGGCATACTTGATGTCAACCGCCTCACTGGTCTAAATTATATGGATTGGCTCCGCAACTTAAGAATTGTTCTCATGGTGGAGAAAATTACATATGTCCTTGATATAGTGATACTTACGCCCAAGGAAGGGGCAAGTGAGAATGAGATCACTCGCTATGCGAAGTACATTAATGATTCCACTCTTGCTCAGTGTTATATATTGGGCTCCATGACTCCCGAGTTACAAAGACAACATGAAAAGATGGATGTCAGATCCATTCTCCTACATATCCACAAATTGTTTGAGGAATAGGGAAAAACTCAATTATATGAGATATCCAAGAGCCTCTTTCATGCTAGGATGATTGAGGGAACACTGGTTCAAAACCATGTCCTAAAGATGATTGAGTGGATAGAGAGACTCATAGGCCTAGGAATGGTCTTAGAGGATAACATATGTGTGGATCTTATGCTTCAGTCCCTACTAAATTCCTTTTCACAGGTCATAATGAATTTTAATATGGACAAGCTTGAGATGACTTTTCTAGAGCTCCTCAATATGTTTAGGGAGGCAGAGAGCACTATCAAGAAAGAGAAGCTAGTTCTCTACACTGGTAAGACCAAAAAGAAAAGAAAAGTAGAAAAGTCTCTTAAGAAGGGTAAGGACAAGAGCAGACTAGGAAAAGCAAAGGTTGCTAAGAAAAACTCAATAAAAGACAAAGGCCAGTGCTTCCACTATGGAAAAGATGGGAACTGAAAGAAGAACTACAAAGAGTACCTTGTAAAGAGGGCAAAACAGAAGCTTGAAGAAGCTTCAGGTACATTCATGATCAGTCTCCATTTGTCAGACTCTTTTGATAACACATGGGTATTGGATATCGATAGTGTTTATCATATTTGCAATTCATTGCAGGTTTTGGCAAGGCCTAAGAGATTGGTGAGAGACGAGATGGACTTCAAGATTGGCAATGGAAGTTGCTATAGTAGCTATTGGGGAGGTCACCCTACATCTGCTTGGTGGAGCTATTATTATATTGGATGCATGTTATTTTGTTCCTTCTATTATCAAAAATATTGTTTCCATTTCATGTTTGATAATTAGTGGATATAAATTAGTTTTTGAGAATAATGGTTATTAAATATTATTAGATGATGAGATCATCATGGGAGGAACATTACATAATAGTTTGTTTATGCTAGATACTACTCCACATATCAAGAATGTAAGTGTATCTAAGAGGAAATGAGATAAGATGAACAGTGCATACATATGGCATTGTAGGCTAGGTCACATCTATGAGGGTAGGATTCAAAAATTGCTAAAGGATGGATATATAGATCCATTCGACTATAAGTCACATGCAACTTGTGAGCCTTGCCTTTGTGGAAAACTGACTAACTTTCTATTTAGTGAAACTAGAGAAAGAGCCACTGAGCTACTAGAACTCATACATAGTGATGTATGTGGACCCATGTCAACTCATGTTATTGATGGTTACTCCTACTTCATTAAATTTACTAACAATTTCTCAAGGTATGGACATGTGTACTTAACGAAGTACAAGTTCGAGGTCTTTGAGAAATTCAAAGAGTATAAGAATAAAGTGGAGAGAACCAGACTAGAAAGAGTATCGAGACTCTTTAATCAGATCGAGGAGATGAGTACTTAAGTACAAAGTTTACCCAATTCCTCAAGGACTATGAGATTTTATCCTAATGGACACCTCATATATATCAGCTCAAAGGTGTATCTGAAAGGAGGAATCATACGCTAATAGATATGGTATTGTCTATGATGAGTTTCGATGACCTACCCATATTATTCTATGGATATGCCTTAGAGAGTGCAGCTTACCTTCGTAATAGAGTTCCAATTAAGTCGATAGTGTCTATACCATATGAGATATGGAAAGGGAAGAAGCCCAATCTTAAGGTTATTAAGATTTGAAGCTACCATACCTACGTTAAAAGACACAACCTTGATAAGTTGGAATCGAGGATGGAGCGATGCAAGTTCATGGGATATCCCAAGGAAACTTATGAGTATTATTTCTATCATTATGAGGAGCAAAAGGTCTTTATAACCAAGATAGTGGTGTTCCTTGAGAAGGAGCATATTCTTGGTGGAGATAGTAGGAGCATGATAGAGTTGAGCGAGGTTGGAGAACCTAGCTCAAGAACCAGTCTACAGCCCAAGTCTATTCAAGCACCTAACACACAAGTTCCAACTTTTCGTAGATCTGGCAAAGTATCCCATCCTCTTGAGAGATATGTGGGACTACCAAATTATTGTCTGACAATAAGACATCATCAACCATTCAACATTCCGTAAGCGGATCAATCAGTGAAATCATTCTCCAATAAGCACCTGTATTGTATCCCTAGTGTCCCCACACGAGCAGCTCTAAGACTAGCTGCATCCGTCATATGGACAGGTATACAACACATGAGTCTATCTGATTATCTTGATGTCTCTCTCGAGTAACCTATGACCAAGATTATTTAGGATCTATGTTGACAAGTGAAACAGTCTCATTATCGTGATCTTATTACAATCCGATTCCCATTACACAGATCCAAGGACATCATAATATATTTATACATATATACAACAAGCAATATAAAGTGATTAATGCCAAAATATAATAAGCAAAAAGACTGCATGACAAGTCATACGTGCCATCACTCATGTGATTGGCTTGTAGGGCATATATGACTAGCAATCTCCCACTTGACCTAAAGCCAATCACCTATGTGTTTGATCCCCATTAGACTCCTATGATGCTCAAAGGTAATTTGAAACAACGTCTTTGTTAGTGGATCTGCAATGTTATCATCGGATGGAACTCTTTCCACTGCTACATCTCCTCGGGTCATGATCTCTCTGATCAGGTGGAACCTCCTTAGAACCCTTCTGATGAGACCTGGGTTCTGTCGCTTGAGCAATCATCCCATTTGTTGTCGTAATATAAGGAAATTGACTCCTTGCTACTTGACACAACTCCCAAATCTGTGATGAACTTCTTCATCCAGACTCCTTCTTTTGCTGCCTCTGTTGTAGCAATATACTCTACCTCTATGGTTGAGTCAGTAGTAGTAATTTGCTTGGAACTCTTCTAGCATACTGCTCCTCCATTTAGGGTATACACATACTCTGAATTTGAGTTGCTATCATTGATATCGGATTGAAAATATGAGTTGGTGTAGCATTCAATCCTGAGGCTACTACCTCCATATAATAGTAAAAAATCCTTAGTTCTTCTCAAGTACTTAAGGATACACTTTACTTCTTTCTAGTGCTCCAAGCCTGGATACGCTTAATACTTGTTCATGACACTCAGAGCAAGTGATATATCAGGCTTGGTACATAGCATGGAATACATGATAGACCCTATCGCTAAGGCATAGGGTACCCTATCGCTAAGGCATAGGGTACCCTATCCATGTTTGCCCTTTCTTCAGGAGTCTTTGGGATCATACTCCTAGAAAGCGATATCCCATGTCTCATCGGTATGAGACCACTCTTGAAATTTTTCATGCCAAACCTTTTGACAATGGTGTCTATATACCTAGACTAGGACAAGCCAAGCATCCTTTTGTATCTATCTCTATAGATTTGAATTCCCAAGATATAGGATGCTTCCCTAAGTCATTCATGGAGAAGTGTCTAGATAACTAAGCTTTTACTATGGTTAGCATTCTTATATTATTCCCAATGATCAAGATGTCATACACATATAATACTAAGAAGGTGATAGCGCTCCCACTTACCTTCTTATATACACAAGGCTCATCTTCATTCTTAACGAAATCAGAAGATTTGATTGCCTCATCAAATCTTATGTTCCAACTTCGGAAAGCTTGCTTTAGTCCATAAATGGATCTAAGCAACCTGCACACCTTATTTGGGCAGTCCTTGGACACAATCCCTTAGGCTATATCATGTACACCTCCTCCTCAAGGTTCCCATTAAGAAATGTGATTTTCACATCCATCTGCTAGATCTCATAATCATAGTGTGCTGCAATAGCCAATAAAATTCAGATGAATTTTAGCATAGCTATGGGTGAGAAGGTTTTGTCGTAGTCAACACCTTGCCTTTGATGATACCCTTTAGCCACTAGTCTTACTTTATAAGACTCTACCTTTCCATCTACTATGATCTTTTTCTTAAAGACCTACTTGTAACCGATGGGTACAATACCCTCGGGCGCATCAACTAGGTTCCAAACCTTGTTGGAGTACATGGAATCTATCTCAGAATTCAAGGTTTCTTACCATTTCCTGGAGTCTATACTCAAAATAGCCTCCTTGTAGGATTGAGAATCAGTATCTTCAACACCATCTCCTCCAATATATCCCACATATCTCTCACGAGGATGGGATACTCCATTGAACCTACGTAAAGTTGGAACGTATGTGTTAGGTACCTAAATAGACTCGGGATATAGAGTGGTGCTTGAGCTAGGTTCTCCAACCTTGCTCAACCCTATCATGCTCTCAATATCTCCATCAAGAATGTTTTCCTTCTTAAGAAACATCACTCTCTTGGCTACAAAGACCTTTTGGTCCTCGAGATGATAGAAATAATACCCACAAGTTTCCTTGAGGTATCCCACGAACATACACCGCTCCATCCTCGATTCCAACTTATCGGGGTTGTGTCTTTTAACATGGGCAGGGCAACCCCAAATCTTAACAACCTTAAGATCGGGCTTTATCCCTTTCCATATCTCATATGGTATAGACACTACCAACTTAGTTGAAACTCTATTCAGAAGATAAGCTGCGGTCTCTAGGGCATATCCCCAGAATAAGATGGGTAGGTCAACGAAACTTATCATGGACCGTACCATATCTAACAGCATACGATTCCTCCTTTCAAATACACTATTGAGCTGAGGTGTATAAGTAGGTGTCCATTGGGATAGAATCCTATGGTCCTTGAGGAACTGGATAAATTATGTACTTAAGTACTCACCTCCTCGATCTGATCGAAGAGTCTTGATACTCTTTCCAATCTGATTCTCCACTTTATTCTTATACTCTCTGAATTTCTCAAAGGCCTCGAAATTGTGCTTCATTAGGTACACATGTCCATACCTTGAGAAATCATTAGTAAAGGTAATGAAGTAGGAGTAACCACCAATGGCATGAGTTGACATGGGTCCACATACATCACTATGTATGAGTTCTAGTAGCTTAGTGGCTCTTTCTCCAATTCCACTAAATGGAGAGTTGGTCAGTTTTTCATGAAGGCAAGGCCCGTAAGTTGCATATGACTCATAGTTGAATGGATATAGATATCCATCCTTTAGTAACTTTTGAATCCTTCCCACATTGATGTGACCTAGCCTAAAATGCCACAAGTATACACTGTTCACATCATCTTGTTTCCTCTTAGACATACTTACATTTATGATATTGTTAGGAATGAGTCGGCATTAAGAGTGGGGGTGAATTAGTATAGCGGAAAAAATTGTCGGCTTTGAAAATATCTTCGTACGATAAAATCGATTTTGGAAACATGTTAACTTGAAATACGTTCGGAAGGGTGTGCAACAAAATTAATGAGGAAGTAAAGTAGATTGTAATAAATATAAATAATAAAACAGAAATGAAAACCATTTTATAGTGGTTTGCTCATCGTGACCTACATCTACTCCACCGATTCCCCTTCCGTCAAGGCCATCGGCATCCACTATCGATCTTCTTTCAATAGGCGAAGACCAACCTCCTTCTTACAACTCTATTCCCCTTTTACAGATTTAGGAGAGAACCTTTACACCCCCACTTACTCCTCTCTTAAACTATACTAACACTTAAAGCTTTGAGAGGAGTCCTCACAAGATTTCAACAGTGTTTTTCTACTTTTTGCTCTCAATTCTTGTTACCTTTAACCAGGGATGAGAGGGGTATTTATAGGCCTCAAGTGGATTCACTACCATGCATAATATTTGATTCATAAAAGAAAATCTCAAGTTAAGAAATCAAGAGAAGGTTCATGATTCGATTGGAAAAATCTCGTTTAGATTCAAATCATCATGATCATAAGAGATTCAAAATGACATTACTTGATTTATCAATCTCTTGAGATGCTAACGATTTTCTTTCTCTCATTTGTTATTGTAAACAAGAATGAAGAAGGGAAGAAATATATAACAAAACTCAAGTCATAAATTTTCCAGATGTCAAGTGGCATATCATGGTTTGTTAGGATAAGTCTCCTTTTTTGGTAAATAGCAAAAAGAAACAAGGAGAAAATGATCTTAATTCATAGAAAGATTTCAAGTATCAAATATCGAGAAATCAATATCATAAATTAGATTATTTTCCTCTTTAGGAAGTGGCAAAGAGAAACATAAAAGATCAAATAAGAGATCTTGATTCATAAAAGATTTCATGTCATAAATCTCGAGAAATTATGATTTCAATAAAACTCATTCAAATTCATTTTCATAGTCCAAGAGATTCACAAAAGCATAATATACATGGATTCATTAATCTTTTATCGAAAAATCAATAAGATAGAGATGAAAAATGTACTCCCTTTTTATGTGTTTTATTTTAAGTTGTTTGTTTCATACAAGCATGCCTTTGTCTTTTTATGCCAAATAAAAACATGCATCAACGTTTAGGATTGAAAAATAAAATTTATTATAAAAACCATCAAGACCAAAAAAGTATAACACATTAAACATAAGGCTTCTTCAAATAAGAGATTTGATTCATCATTTTAATTCCAATGATAATTTATTTTCCTTTTTATGTGTTTCATTTTATGTGATTGAGTTTATATAAATATGCTCAAGGTTTTCATATGAAAACCACCCATCTTGTTCATTGCAACAAAAATTAATAAGCCATAAATCACAAAAATTATCATACATAACTTCAAAATCTCATTCATAGTATAAAATCATCAAGGATGGTATCAAAACTTTAATATTTTCATTACATCTTACATCATTATGTCATAAAAACATCAAGCATGATTTCATTGAGCATTTTCAATCAAAGTCGGAAATCATTTAGATACACATTATTTTTTCTTAAAAATATATATAGGATTAATCATTAGATTTAAATCTAACATTTTGTTCCTTTATCATAAAACATACAATTTTCATGGTCATTTTTTAAAATAAAAAGAAGCATAATATAATATTTTACAATTTTTATTTTTTTATTTTTTACTAACTAATTTAAAAACAACTCATAAAAAATTATTTAAGTAAATTCAAAGAAAATAAAGGAGTTTCATTTGAGTTGATTACCTCATTGTCGAGAGTCATCAAAGTGAAGTTCGTCATTTCGCCTTCATTAGTTTGCTCCTCATCATCGGATGAGCTAGATTCATCCCAAGATACTTTCCTCTTCTTGTATTCATAGCAAGTAGTTGTGTTCTTTTTAAGTTAATTTTTGTTCTTTGATTCTTGTTTTAAGAACTTTTTAAGCTTTACTGTGAGAAGTTCAAGTTCACCATCACTTGAGCTTTCGCTCGAGTGGTCTTCTTTTGTTCGAAGTGCAAAATTCTTCCTATTCTTTGGAAGGTAGTTCATCAAGTTCATCATATGTCATTTCATAGGTCATCAAATGTTGAGTCTCGGATTTTGATGATGAAACTAATTGATTGTGTTTAGATGTTTAACTGCATTTTGAGTGATGCAGGTCTACTCGATCAGGATTAGACAGTTGATGCAGAAGGAATTGACGTTGCGCGGGAGGAGATCACGTTAGGATATTGGACGGTAGAACGCTTCGGACGTCGGGCATCGGGCCAAGGAGAGCGGAATTGTACCAAGGATATCGGGGTTGCGGAAGTCAACCGCCGATTGGGCAACAAGCCGCAAGAGCGGACGAAGCGTCAACCAATGACGTGCCGGGCAACAGAATGTCAATTCGCGTTGTAATAATTGTCTAGATCGGAGTAGAGTTTTGGCTTGTTTGTGCAGGATTAACTATGATAACGATGAACACATAAAGCGAAACAAAGTGCCGGAGTCAAGCGCGAAGGATTCATTGGGAGTTCGAGAGTTCGACGGAAGTCCGAAGGTTCGTTGGGAATGCTGTCGGAACTAGCCGAGAATGAGTAGGGAGCTTGCTGAAGAGTTTTTGGAAGCTCGCCAAAAGGTTCGTCGGAAGTTCACGGAGCTCACCGAGAAAGATTGGAGCTTGCCGAAGAAGCTCGTCGGAACTCGCCAAGATCAAATCGTGAAGTCTAGGAGCTTGCCGGGAGTCCGCAGAATGGTTTCCGAGAGTTTATTGGAAGACCGCCGAAAGTTCACCGAAAGCTCGCCGGAAGAAGTCTTGACTTATGGACTTTGTAATAGCTTAGAAAATGTCTTTAAATTTGTAATTAGCACGTTAATTAGGGCTAGGATTAGGTGTTAATCCTATGACCCAAGTAGGGGCCAATTCGGCCCAAGTTCGGACTGGTTTGGGCCAATTTTGGAGCCTAACCAGTGAGCTGAAATAGTATAGGCGGTGGCACCGCCTAGACTAGGCGGTGGCACCGCCTAGACTAGGCGGTGGCACCGCCCAGAGGCCGAGAGCTGGGCGGTGGCACCACCTGGGCTGGGCGGTTGCACCGCCCAGCACCCGAGAGCTGGGCGGTGGCACCGCCAGCATCGGGAACATAAGAGAATTCAAATTTTTGGAGCCCAAATTTGAATCCTCTTGAGGCCTATAAATACACCTCAATTCTCAGCAGAGAGAACAACTTTTTGAGCAGTAAGTGATTGAGAGAAAGGTCTTAGAAAAGTCTTAGCAATCCTTGGTTTTCAATTTGCTAGTGTTCACCTCATTCTTTCTTGAAAATCTGTAAGAGTGTGAACTGCTTGTAAAGAGTTGTAAGAGGGGTATTTACCCTTCCATTTCAAGAGATTTGCTAGTGGAAGGTGAGAGCCTCGTCGAAGAGGGGCCTCGCAAGTGGATGTAGGTCATTTGACCGAACCACTTTAAAAACGGCATAATCTCTGGTTTGCATTTCATTGTTGCTATTCACATTACTGCAAACTTTCTTACTTGCTTTATTTACTCATTACCTTAGCTGCTCTACTATACGAATACGCTTTCAAGTTCAATTTTTACCGTACGAAAAAGATTTATCAAAACCGACGTTTTAATCCGCTGCACTAATTCACCCCCCCCCCCCCCCCTCTTAGTACTCTTGATTCTAACAATTGGTATCAGAGCCCAGTATTTCTCATTTCGGATTTACACCCGAGAGAAATGGCTCTTCATGGCTTTCAAGAGGGCTTTTCGGTTTTTCGTCCACCGTTGTTTAACGGATTGGACTACACTTATTGGAAAACTCGAATGAGAGTTTTCTTGATTTCTATGAATTTGGATTTATGGAATATTGTTGAAAACGGTTTTCAACTTCCCTCTAAACCGATGAACGAATGGTCGGATTTGGAGAAGAAGCATTTTTCTTTAAACGCAAAGGCTATGAATGCCTTATTTTGCGCTTTGGACAAAAATAAGTTCAATCGGATTTCTATGTGCGAAATGGCTTTTGATATTTGGCGAACACTTGAAATCACACACGAGGGAACTAGTAGGGTCAAAGACTCGAAAGTTAACATTTTATTGCATGATTTTGAGCTTTTTCAAATGCAACCAAGCGAGACTATAGGCGACATGTACACCCGTTTCACGGATGTCATCAATAATCTAAGAGTTCTTGGTAAATCTTTTTCGAATTTTGATCTCGTAAGTAAGATCTTAAGATCCCTTCCAAAAAGGTGGGATCCTAAAATAACCGCAATACAAGAGACAAAAAATTTAAATGATTTTCTATTAGAAGAATTAATCGGGTCATTAATGACCTATGAAATGACACTTTTGGAACATTTTGAACTCGATGAGCACTTGAACCACCTTCCAAAGAATAGGAAGGATTTTGAACTCCGGACAAATGAATACCACTTGAGCGATGACTCAAGTGATGAGGACAATGATGAACTTGAACTTCGAACACTAAATCTTAATAAATTCATTAAACAAAAATCTAAAACAAACAATAAACTTGAATGGAGGAAGAGGCTAAAGAAGAGGAAGGCAACCAAGGATGAATCAAGAACTTCCAAAGGTGAAACGGCGAATTGGGCTTTGACGGGCTTCGACTACAAGGTAAGTAACTCAACTCCCTTAATTTATTTTGAAATTACAAGATGCTTTTTATGATGCATTTTCCTCTTTTATTAGTTTAGAATTAATTTTCTTGAAAATTGCATGTCTAATAATTTAATAATGAAAATACAAAAATTAGGAATCATGCTTATGATTCTAGTAATTTTAAAAATAATCATGAAAATTGCATGTTTATGATAAACAAAATGATTTTGATTAAAAATGCCTTATGAAATTATGCTATATGTGGTTAAGAAGTAATAATGTGTTTCATGTTGATTTCCATTATTATTTCTCGATTTTGATTAAATGAAATCATGTTTGATTTGAAGTAATGCATAATGATGTAATGAAAATATTAAATGTTTTGATACCATGATTGACGATTTTATGCATGAGATTTTAAAGTTATACATGATAATTTTTGTGATTTATGAATTATTGATATTTGCCGTAATGAAAGCTCTTTTTTGGTTTAAATGATGATAAATATTTTTCAAGAAGAAATAATGTGTATTTTGATGATTTCCAATTTTGATTGAAACCATGCTTGATGTCTTAATGAAAATATAAAGAAGTTTGATATCATGCTTAATGATGATGTATGGATCTTGTATCAAAAACTAAGCTTGAAAAGTTAGATTCACCTAAAAAGAAAAATGCATGACTACAACAAACAAAATGATCTTGATGGAAAATACTTTATGAAATCAATTTCGATGATGCATAATGATGTAATTATGTAATGAAAATATTAAATATTTTGAAACCATGTCTTGATGTCATGCATAATGATCATGCTTAATAGATTTCGAAATTATGCATGATGATTCTTGAGACTTATGGATTATCGATTTTTACGGTAATGAAAATGGCTTTTTCGGTTTTTGAACATTGATGCATATTTTTTTTTGGCATAAATGAAATAAATCACATGAATAGAAACACTTTAAAAGGAAAATATATTATCATGGGAATTAAAATCATGAATCTAATTGTATCACTTTTGTGAATCTCTTAAAAATGATCTTGATTTGATGATTTAAATTTAAATGAGCTTTATCTTGATTTCTCAAAATTTGTAAATTGAGATTTCTTATGCTTAAGTCAAGATTTTATATGCTTGAATTGAAATCTTTTTCTCCTAAGGTTCTTTTACTAAAGAGAATATCTTTTTCGAAATCCATGACTTTAAAATTTCTTTTGAATATCTTTTATTATTTGATCTCCTAAGATTTTCTTTTGATTATTTAAGAGGAGGTTTTTCAAAAGAAATCATGCCTTTTGGTATACACATATTCTAATCCTTCATGATATGATTTTTATGCAATTGCTTGTATTCATGAAAATATTCATCTCATCACCCAATTAATTCTTCTTGATATTCCTAATGTGATGAATGAAATTATGCATGAATACAAATAAGAAGTTAATTATCATGCATGATAGGATGTAATGAATATTGACATTTAGATACTATCATTTGAAAAAGTTATGATCATATATGGCAAGATGCAATTTGACAGATTAATACCATGATGATTTGAAATGTTTATGATTTGAAATGATGCATATGCTTTTTATTATGATGATGTATATGATGTATTGCATATGATGTGTATCATGAATGCTTTAAATGATAAATGTTTGGTACCAACAATCATGATGATGATTTAAATTTAAATGAGCTTTATCTTGATTTCTCAAAATTTGTAAATTGAGATTTCTTATGCTTAAGTCAAGATTTTATATGCTTGAATTGAAATCTTTTTCTCCTAAGGTTCTTTTACTAAAGAGAATATCTTTTTCGAAATCCATGACTTTAAAATTTCTTTTGAATATCTTTTATTATTTGATCTCCTAAGATTTTCTTTTGATTATTTAAGAGGAGGTTTTTCAAAAGAAATCATGCCTTTTGGTATACACATATTCTAATCCTTCATGATATGATTTTTATGCAATTGCTTGTATTCATGAAAATATTCATCTCATCACCCAATTAATTCTTCTTGATATTCCTAATGTGATGAATGAAATTATGCATGAAATACTCTTGATATTATTTTGATGCATACAAATGAAAAGTTTTGATCATGCATGGTAGGATATAATTTGACAAGTTGATACCATCATGATATGAAACATTTATGATATACAATGATGCATGCAATACTTGTGCTTTCTAATTATGATGTGATGTATTGCATATGATGTAAATCATGATTTAAAATACTATGTGTTGTTGCTAAAATGATGATTTGATAATATGCATGAAATACTCTTGATATTATTTTGATGCATACAAATGAAAAGTTTTGATCATGCATGGTAGGATATAATTTGACAAGTTGATACCATCATGATATGAAACATTTATGATATACAATGATGCATGCAATACTTGTGCTTTCTAATTATGATGTGATGTATTGCATATGATGTAAATCATGATTTAAAATACTATGTGTTGTTGCTAAAATGATGATTTGATAATATGCATGAAATACTCTTGATATTATTTTGATGCATACAAATGAAAAGTTTTGATCATGCATGGTAGGATATAATTTGACAAGTTGATACCATCATGATATGAAACATTTATGATATACAATGATGCATGCAATACTTGTGCTTTCTAATTATGATGTGATGTATTGCATATGATGTGTATCATGAATGCTTTAAATGATAAATGTTTGGTACCAACAATCATGAAGAGATTAATACTTAAAATGTTGATTTAATGTTTTGTGTCATGAATGCTCTAAATGATGAATGTTTGGTATCATGATCAAAATAATAGTATCATGTATGATATCCTCATAATGTTAATCAATTTATTCAATATCGTGCATGAATGAAATTATGCATGAAATACTCTTGATATTATTTTGATGCATACAAATGAAAAGTTTTGATCATGCATGGTAGGATATAATTTGACAAGTTGATACCATCATGATATGAAACATTTATGATATACAATGATGCATGCAATACTTGTGCTTTCTAATTATGATGTGATGTATTGCATATGATGTGTATCATGAATGCTTTAAATGATAAATGTTTGGTACCAACAATCATGAAGAGATTAATACTTAAAATGTTGATTTAATGTTTTGTGTCATGAATGCTCTAAATGATGAATGTTTGGTATCATGATCAAAATAATAGTATCATGTATGATATCCTCATAATGTTAATCAATTTATTCAATATCGTGCATGAATGAAATATAAGGTTTTGAAAATGTGCATATTCTAATTTGAAAATATAATGATGCACAAATAAGATTGATACTTACCTTTGTCATAATTGATGTAAAGGGTCTTCCCTTCCTTTTGACAATGACAAAGGGGGAGATAGCTAGTTTGCACAAGTCAAGAAGATGCAAAAACTTGATTACTAGCTTGCCTATCTTAAGTAGCAAAGATTGCTAACTTGCTTATTTCAAGAAGCAAAAGTTATCTTCTTGAACATCACTATCTTGCCTATCTCAATAAGCAAAACATGCTAACGTGCACATCTAGCAAACTTGTATATTTTAAGAAGCAAGGGTTGCTTTCTTGAACATCTCAAAACTGCTAGCTTGCATGTTCTAAAAATATTATAAAATTTGCTAGCTTGTATGTAATAAAACTTGCATATCATAAAGTTGCTAGCTTGTAGAGAAGCAAAGAATTACTATCTCAAAAGATGCAAAAATTGTAAAACTTAGAAAACTTGCAATATAATTGCTCTTGCCATGTTTTGTATAAAAAAAAATAGGTTGATATCCTTAAAAGCATCGCATTAAATTTTTTAGTATCGTAATGTATCACATGTATTGCAAATTGAAATTTTTGAGACTATTATCATATCATGTTTAACAATTGATGTCTTTCATGACATGATTTCTTTGCATTTTTGTCTTGTATGTATCATGTGATGATTGAAACATTGATTGATGCAAATTTATAATTTATGTAAAAGTCTAAATCATTGGTTCCTCTCCTTCTTTTCGGCAATGACATAGGGGGAGAAAGATTGCTAGCTCAAGGCAAATGCTGACTAGCTTGTACTCTTCCCTACTTTTCGACAAAAACAAATGAGAGAAAGCTTTTGCTAGTTAGAACATGCAAAGAAAAGTAAAGTGCAATCTTGCACAAGAAGCAAGTGTTGAATTGCCATGATTGAACTTAAGAATCTTACTATACTTTTGTGCTTATATGTTGTGATGAAAATCTAGCTTCACGTTACAAAAACTTAAATATCTTTTAAAATAGCTAGAGCTACTTCTCCTTTTTGTTGATGACATAGGGGGAGAAGTATATTGATGACTTCATGCATTGAATTAAATATTTTATATATTTGCATGATGGTTTAAATGTTTTTCATAATATGTGATGAATGTTTGGTATCATGATCAAAATAATAGTATCATGTATGATATCCTCATAATGTTAATCAATTTATTCAATATCGTGCATGAATGAAATATAAGGTTTTTGAAAATGTGCATATTCTAATTTGAAAATATAATGATGCACAAATAAGATTGATACTTACCTTTGTCATAATTGATGTAAAGGGTCTTCCCTTCCTTTTGACAATGACAAAGGGGGAGATAGCTAGTTTGCACAAGTCAAGAAGATGCAAAAATTGTAAAACTTAGAAAACTTGCAATATAATTGCTCTTGCCATGTTTTGTATAAAAAAAAATAGGTTGATATCCTTAAAAGCATCGCATTAAATTTTTTAGTATCGTAATGTATCACATGTATTGCAAATTGAAATTTTTGAGACTATTATCATATCATGTTTAACAATTGATGTCTTTCATGACATGATTTCTTTGCATTTTTGTCTTGTATGTATCATGTGATGATTGAAACATTGATTGATGCAAATTTATAATTTATGTAAAAGTCTAAATCATTGGTTCCTCTCCTTCTTTTCGGCAATGACATAGGGGGAGAAGTATATTGATGACTTCATGCATTGAATTAAATATTTTATATATTTGCATGATGGTTTAAATGTTTTTCATAATATGTGATGAATGTTGCTTGGATTTGGGATAATCCAAGTGTTCTATCAATGGCATATTGATAGGGGGAGTTTGGTTAAACTCCGGGGAGTTAAGGTTAACTCTGGTAGTCATCAATTAGTTGTCATCATCAAAAAGGGGGAGATAGCTAGTTTGCACAAGTCAAGAAGATGCAAAAATTGTAAAACTTAGAAAACTTGCAATATAATTGCTCTTGCCATGTTTTGTATAAAAAAAAATAGGTTGATATCCTTAAAAGCATCGCATTAAATTTTTTAGTATCGTAATGTATCACATGTATTGCAAATTGAAATTTTTGAGACTATTATCATATCATGTTTAACAATTGATGTCTTTCATGACATGATTTCTTTGCATTTTTGTCTTGTATGTATCATGTGATGATTGAAACATTGATTGATGCAAATTTATAATTTATGTAAAAGTCTAAATCATTGGTTCCTCTCCTTCTTTTCGGCAATGACATAGGGGGAGAAAGATTGCTAGCTCAAGGCAAATGCTGACTAGCTTGTACTCTTCCCTACTTTTCGACAAAAACAAATGAGAGAAAGCTTTTGCTAGTTAGAACATGCAAAGAAAAGTAAAGTGCAATCTTGCACAAGAAGCAAGTGTTGAATTGCCATGATTGAACTTAAGAATCTTACTATACTTTTGTGCTTATATGTTGTGATGAAAATCTAGCTTCACGTTACAAAAACTTAAATATCTTTTAAAATAGCTAGAGCTACTTCTCCTTTTTGTTGATGACATAGGGGGAGAAGTATATTGATGACTTCATGCATTGAATTAAATATTTTATATATTTGCATGATGGTTTAAATGTTTTTCATAATATGTGATGAATGTTGCTTGGATTTGGGATAATCCAAGTGTTCTATCAATGGCATATTGATAGGGGGAGTTTGGTTAAACTCCGGGGAGTTAAGGTTAACTCTGGTAGTCATCAATTAGTTGTCATCATCAAAAAGGGGGAGATTGTTGAGTCTCGGATTTTGATGATGAAACTAATTGATTGTGTTTAGATGTTTAACTGCATTTTGAGTGATGCAGGTCTACTCGATCAGGATTAGACAGTTGATGCAGAAGGAATTGACGTTGCGCCGGAGGAGATCACGTTAGGATATTGGACGGTAGAACGCTTCGAACGTCAGGCATCGGGCCAAGGAGAGCGGAATTGTACCAAGGATATCGGGGTTGCGGAGGTCAACCGCCGATTGGGCAACAAGCCGCAAGAGCGGACAAAGCGCCAACCAATGACGTGCCAGGCAACAGAATGTCAATTCGCGTTGTAATAATTGTCTAGATCGGAGTAGAGTTTTGGCTTGTGTGTGCAGGATTAACTACGATAACGATGAAGACATAAAGCGAAACAAAGTGCCGGAGTCAAGCGCGAAGGATTCATTGGGAGTTCGAGAGTTCGACGGAAGTCCGAAGGTTCGTCGGGAATGCTGTCGGAACTAGCCGAGAATGAGTAGGGAGCTTGTTGAAGGGTTTTTGGAAGCTCGCCAAAAGGTTCGTCGGAAGTTCACGGAGCTCACCGAGAAAGATTGGAGCTTGCCGAAGAAGCTCGTCGGAACTCGCCAAGATCAAATCGTGAAGTCTAGGAGCTTGCCGGGAGTCCGCAGAATGGTTTCCGAGAGTTTATCGGAAGACCGCCGGAAGTTCGCCGAAAGCTCGCCGGAAGAAGTCTTGACTTATGGACTTTGTAATAGCTTAGAAAATGTCTTTAAATTTGTAGTTAGCACGTTAATTAGGGCTAGGATTAGGTGTTAATCCTATGACCCAAGTAGGGGCCAATTCGGCCCAAGTTCGGACTGGTTTGGGCCAATTTGGAGCCCAACCAGTGAGCTGAAATAGTGTAGGCGGTGGCACCGCCCAGAGGCTGAGAGCTTGGCGGTGGCACCACCTGGGCTGGGCGGTTGCACCGCCCAGCACCCGAGAGCTAGGCGATGGCACCGCCAACATCGGGAACATAAGAGAATTCAAATTTTTGGAGCCCAAATTTGAATCCTCTTGAGGCCTATAAATACACCTCAATTCTCAGCAGAGAGAACAACTTTTTGAGCAGTAAGTGATTGAGAGAAAGGTCTTAGAAAAGTCTTAGCAATCCTTGGTTTTCAATTTGCTAGTGTTCACCTCCTTCTTTCTTGAAAATCTGTAAGAGTGTGAACTGCTTGTAAAGAGTTGTAAGAGGGGTATTTGCCCTTCCATTTCAAGAGATTTGCTAGTGGAAGGTGGGAGCCTCGTCGAAGAGGGGCCTCGCAAGTGGATGTAGGTCATTTAACCGAACCACTTTAAAAACGGCATAATCTCTGGTTTGCATTTCATTGTTGCTATTCACATTACTGCAAACTTTCTTACTTGCTTTATTTACTCATTACCTTAGCTGCTCTACTATACGAATACGCTTTCAAGTTCAATTTTTACCGTACGAAAAAGATTTATCAAAATTGACGTTTTAATCCGCCGCACTAATTCACCCCCCCCCCCCCCTTAGTGCTCTTGATTCTAACATCAAAGACCCGAGAAGTTTTTTAAATAAAAATTTATTTAAATCCTTTATCTCTTATATTGTAATTACTTTCGAATCCCAATTTTTAGAAAGTGATTCTAAATCTTGATTAACAAGTTCAAAATTCAAAAAAATTTACCAACAGCTTTTAAACTATTGATGACATCCGTAAAATGGGAGTATATGTCGATAATAGTTTCACTTGGTTTCATGCAAAACAATTCAAAATTATGCATTAAAAGATTTATCTTAGAATCTTTTATCCTAATTAGGCCTTCGTGTGTGATTCAAGAGTATGCCAATTATCGAAAGTCATTTCACAAGTAAAAACCTAATTGAATTCATTTTTGTCTACGGTGCAAAATAGAGCATTCCTAGCTCTAGCATTTCAAAAAAAAGTTATCTTCTCCAAATCATTCTAGTCGTTCATTGGAGTAGAAGATTTTTAAAATCTGTTTTCAATAATATTTCATAAATTCAAATCCATAGAAAGTATGAAAACTCTCATTCAAGTTTTCCAATAAGTGTAGTTCTGTTAGGACTCTAACTAGGAGAGTCCTAAATTGAGTTTCATTGAAGGGGGCATTCATATAAAACCTACCTAGCCAACCCCTATAAAAGAGGTGAAGAGATCGACTAGGGTTAGGAGAGTGTTTCTTAGAGAAGTATCAGGAGTTGTAAAAGAATAGGAGTCTTGAGTAAGAGTCCTATTAGGAGTTTTAATTGAGTAGGAGTCTTGAGTAGGAGTCCTATTAGGAGTTGGGGTTTAGAAATCCTATAAATAACCATGTATTCATCCTCTTTTTATAAGCAATAGATGAATATTTTCTACATCCTTTGAGCAGCAATTTGGAGGAAGGAAACCCTATAGAGTTAGTTATGGAATGGTGCCTGAGCTAGGTTCTCCAACCTTGCTCAACTCTACCATGCTCCCACTATCTCCACAAAGAATATGTTCCTTCTTAAGGAACACAGCTCTCTTAGCTACAAAGACTTTTTGGAAGACAAGGTGATAGAAATAATACTCATTAGTTTCCTTGGGATATCCCATGAATATGCATCGTGCCGTCCTAGATTCCAATTTGTTGAGGTTGTATCTTTTAACTTGGGCAGGGCAATTCTAAATCTTAACAATCTTAATATCAAGCTTCTTCCCTTTCTATATCTAATATAGAGTAGACACTATCGACTTAGTTAGAATTTTGTTCAGAAGGAAAGTTGCAGTCTCTAGGAAGTATCCCCAAAATGAGACAAGGTGGTTGACAAAACTCATCATAGACCTCACCATGTCTAATAGTGTATGATTTCTCCTTTTGGATACACCATTAAGCCAGGGTGTATAAGGAAGTGTCCATAGGGACAGAATCCTATGGTCCTTGAGGAATTGGATGAACTCTATACTCAAGTACTCATCTCCTCGATTTAATCGAAGAGTCTTGATACTCTTTCCAGTCTGATTCTCCACTTTATTCTTATATTCTCTGAATTTCTTGAAAACCTCGGACTTATACTTCATCAAGTACATATGTCCATACCTTGAGAAATCATTAAAAGTAATGAAGTAGGAGCAGCCACTTGTGGCATGAGTTGACATGGGACCACATACATCACTATGTATGAGTTTCAGCAACTCAATGGCTTTATCTAGTTCCATTAAATGGAGAGTTGGTTATCTTTCCATGAAGGCAAGGCTCGCAAGTTGCATATGACTCATAGTCGAATGGATCTAGGTATTCATCCTTTAGCAACTTTTGAATCCTTCCCTCATGGATATGACCTAGCCTATAATACCATAAGTATGCACTATTCACCTCATCTTGTTTCCTCTTAGACATACTTACATTCATGATATATAGAGCAGTGTCTAGCATAAACAAACCATTATGCAATGTTCCTCTTATGATGATCTCATCATATAATAATATTGAATAACCATTGTTCTCAAAAACTAATTTATATCCACTAACTATTAAACATGAAATGGAAATAATATTTTTGATAATAGAATGAACAAAATAGTAAGCATCTAATGCAATAATAGCTCCACCAAGCAAATGTAAGGTGACCTCGCCAACAACCACTATAGTAACTTTTGCTCTATTGTCTATTTTGAGATCCATCTCGCTTCTCACCAATCTCCTCTGTCAAGCTAGAACTTGCAACAAATTGCAGATATGATAAGCACTTTATGTATCTAATACCCATGTGTTATCATAAGATTCTAACAAATGGAGACTGATCATGAATGTACTTAAAGCTTCTCCAAGCTTCTGTTTCGCCCTCTCTACTAGGTACTTTCTATGGTTCCTCTTTTAGTGCCCATCTTTGCCACAATGGAAGCACTGGCCTTTGTCCTTTGCTAGGTCTTTCTTAGTAACCTTTGTTTTACCCGATCTGCCCATGCCCTTGCCCTTCTTAAGGGACTTTTCTACCTTCCTTTTCTTTACGGTCTCACCAGCATAGAGAACTAGCTTCTCTTTCTTGATGGTGCTCTCTACCTCCCGCAACATATTAAGGAGCTTAGGGAGAGTCACCTCAAGCTTATTTATATTAAAATTCATTATGAACTAAGAAAAGGAATCTAGTAGGGACAGAAGTACAAAGTTTACATATAGGTCATCCTATAGGACCATTCCTAGACCTATGAGTTTCTCTATCCACTCAATCATCTTAAGGACATGGTTCTAAACTAGTGTTCCCTTAGTCATCCTGGTACGAAAGAGATATTTGGATATCTCATATCGCTGAGTCTTTCCCTATTTCTCAAATAATATACAGAGATGTAGGAGAATAGATCTGATATCCATGTTTTTATGCTATCTCTATAACTCAATAGTCATAAAGCCCAACATGTAACATTGAGCAAGAGTGCAATCATTTATATACTTCATGTAGCGAACGATCTCATCCTCGCTTGCCCCTTCCTTGGCCGTAGGCATCACTGTATCAAGGACATACATGATTTTCTCCACCATGAGAATGATTCTCAAGTTGCGGAGCCAATCAGTGTAATTTGGACCAGACCAGTAAGATGGGTGACATCAAGTATGTCATGTAAGGGATTTAAATGCGACATATTTATGAAATAAAGATATAGCAAAAATAAATACATGTAGATTTTATAGAAACATAAAAAATAAGATAATAATAATAATAATAATAATAATAATAATAATAATAATAATAATAATAATAATAATAATAATAATAATAATAATAATAATAATAATAATAATAATAATAATAATAATAATAATAATAATAATAATAATAATAATAATAATAATAATAATAATAATAATAATAATAATAATAATAATAATAATAATAATAATAATAATAATAATAATAATAATAATAATAATAATAATAATAATAATAATAATAATAATAATAATAATAATAATAATAATAATAATAATAATAATAATAATAATAATAATAATAATAATAATAATAATAATAATAATAATAATAATAATAATAATAATAATAATAATAATAATAATAATAATAATAATAATAATAATAATAATAATAATAATAATAATAATAATAATAATAATAATAATAATAATAATAATAATAATAATAATAATAATAATAATAATAATAATAATAATAATAATAATAATAATAATTACTTGTCTTAATCTACTCTCACTATTTTCTCATGAATTACACAACTCCCTCTAGTATATGAGTCAGAGACCCCCCGACAAATCTCTAGTAGGGATCGGGATCCAATTGGCATCTTAACATAACCTCGAGTGACTCGACCAATTACGTTAAGCACATAAAGGTAGGCAAACTCTTGCTAATCATAACTCCTTGTGATTTCCATCCTGTTTGGCCTCTGAACTACCATGGCCTCAAGTGACTCAACCAACTATAGTGTTCGATTAAGTCATCACCATCGTTACAAGATGAGTCTGATTCGACAATATGCCCTCGAGTGACTCGACCAAGTATACCATATCCTTAGATCACTAGTGACATCTCTATATCAGAGGCAAGATAGCGAATTACGAAATACATGAGCCTCGAGTGACTCGACTAACTCAACCTACGTCGGGAATCAGTCCCTACCTATAATGATAGAAGGCCACGTGGGTTAATTTAATTGCCTCACATTTACCGACTTAATATTATAAAGAGAGAGGATTTTTTATTTAGTCTCCCAATATGATGTGTCACACACATACATATTTAATATATATATATATGTCACATGCAAATATATATATACATATCTAGTAGGTGTATAAGTAATCACACATCACATGAGTAATTACACCAAATGATCATAGACCACACCCTAATATGATCAAGCCTAAGCTAGTGGGCCTAATGACTCATATCAAGATCAATATATGCAGTCGCGCATCTCCATACCCTGTGAACATTAATCTCATCCTCATCGGTTCCATCGATATCTCGGCGCATCTTCATGCGTCGGATCGTCCGTCTCGACCTCTTGGGTCTTGCTATCGCTTACACACTCCTACTATGCCTCCTCAAGTAATTACAACTTAATCATAGATACGTAGACTTAATAGTAAATGAGAAATAAATTAGAGGCTCGGAAGCCCCAATAATAATAATAATCTCATGTACATACACATCACACAGTCAATGATCATCCGTCCACATCATACATCACATATACTCATCATCATCATGTAGGACAACTAGATAATAATAATAATAATAATAATAATAATAATAATAATAATAATTAAACTTTTTTAATTAATTAATTAATATTTTCTAAAATTAGGGATATACATGGAATTTTTTGAATCGTGAGGGGTATTTTTATAATTTAGATAAAGGAAAGAATCTAGAATATCTGAAATTTTGATGGGCAAAATTATCTTTTGCCAAAAAAACCCTAACCCTCCCCATCTCCTTTGCTATGCTACAATCGCCGCCACCCTGCCAATTATTGGGAAATCTTGGGGGTGACATCACATACGTAGTGAAAGAACAGAAAATAAGATCCTCAATTCCCAAAGATATTTTCATCATCTTACGAAGATTGGTGTGAAAAATCTATGAAACTTAAAATTGTATATAAGATAAATTGTGTCACCTAGGGAGATCGTATATCCTTGAATCCTTGCAGATCTCTAAGAGACGGTGAAGGAAGTCAAGCACCCTCCTCTCTAGCGATGATCCACACAGTAGGGCTACAACGACGCTCCTTAAAACTCCAGGCCTTCTCTGTAGTGGAGAGGGGGAGGAGAATAGGAGAGGCAAGGAAAAGGATCTAGCCTATAGACCACTGATTCCCTCCTATTTATAGAGGTCCCTTGATAACTTAACCCTAATTGATCCTCCCCTATTGGGTATTAAATCTCCATCCAACTACCCAAGCCTCTTAGATTAGTGGATCTTTATCCAATAATCTCTCATGGGTGCTTATTGGATCTCATATATAGGATCCAATAATTTAGGGGCTTATTGAATATCTAAAAAAATAGGGGCTCTGGCGGTCCGAATCTCTACTTATCGCAATGTCTACCATATGTGTGTGACCCGCAATCTTCTGTAAGGCACAGTGCTCGCTCATAGGTGGCCACCATGCCCGCGCACAGGGGCCTGGCCTCATGCCGTCGGCCTTGCGGCTGCCGCTGCAAGCGGCCTGCCTGCACGCAAATGGCAACATCAACATCTGCGACGACAGCGAGGGCAGCAACAGTTGCTGCCTTTTTCGCTTTTGCGTCAACGATTTTGACGTCAAAATTCTTCCTAAATACAACATACACAGTTCAAAAACCAATCATTCAAAAACCAATGAGTGATGGCATGTGTGACTTGACATGAAATCTTTTTGCTTATTATATTTTAGCTTTTATCACTTTATATTGTCAATTACATATATGCATGTATATATTGTGATGTCCTTGGATCTGTGCAATGGGAATCAGATCATGATGAGATCACGATAATGAGACCGATTCACCTTTAAACACAAATCCTAAATAATCCCGGTCATAGGTTACTCGAGAGGGACATCGTGATAACTAGACAGACTAGTGTGTTGTATACATGTCCATATGATGGATGTAGCTAGTCTTATAGGTGCTCATGTGGGGACACTAGGGATACAGTACATGTGCTCATTGGAGAATGAGTTCACTGATTGATCTGCTTACGGAATACTGGATGGTTGATGATGCCTTATTGTCAGACAACGATTCCGTAGTCCTAGTAGTGTATCTGGTCCTTAGACTTGAGACAACAAGGATGTCCTGTATGAGTGCTCCACTCTTTGATACCAGACTTAGAGGTTTGTATGTCCCAAATCTAGTACAGCTGGTCATTGGGAGTGGCAGTCGACCTTACGAGGGCTATTGAGTGTCAATAGAGGACCATCCACTCTCGGCGTCATGAGAAGAATATCCCATGTGTTTTTGCTAAGACAAATCCCTAGCTCGGGTCATTCGGGTTAAGAGAGAAAGAGTTCTCCGAAAGAATCCTATCAGAGCGAGACTCGAGTAGAAACCGTATGGGTTTGACAGCACCATGCTCGATATACGATCTTTGGGATATTAGATGGATGAGAGACTATAAGTACACGGTAATTGATGACAAATAGGTCTAATGGATTAGATTCCCCTGTATCGTCTCGGGACTATGGCATAGTGGCCTAGTAGGTCCGTAGTCGATGAGTCGAGTGAATTATTACAAAGATAATAATTCACTAAGCCAAAAGGAGTTCTGATAGCTATGACTCACGGCCAGCTCGATATTGGGCCTAGAGGATCACATATATATGGTAGGCATTGCGATGAGTAGAGGTTCGGATATGAGATATTCGCCGGAGCCCCTATCTTATTGGATATCCAATAAGCCCTTGAATTATTGGATCCCATGGACGAGATCCAATAAGAGCCCATGAGAGATTATTTGATAGAGATCCACTAATCTAAAAGGCATGGGTAATTGGATGCAGATCCAATACCCACTAGGGGAGGATCCATTAGGGTTTGACAAGGGGCCTCTATAAATAGGAGGGATTCAGAGCCTCATAGGTTAGATCCTTTGCTTGCCTCTCCTATTCTCCCCCCCCCTCTCCACCTCAGAGTAGGCCTGGAGTTTTAAGGAGCGTTGTCGCAGTCCTACTGTGTGGATCACTACTAGAGAGGAGGATGCTTGACCTCCTTCACCCTCTCTTAGAGATCTACAAGGAAACAGGGATATACGATCACCCTAGGTAACACAATCTATTATATATGTAGTTTGTTTTGTGAATTTTTTGCATACCAATCTTCGCACGACAACGAACATCTATTTGGGAATAGGGGATTTTATTTTCTTGTTCTTCCGCTGCACATGTGATGTCGCCCCCAAGATTCCCCAACAATGATTACTAAACACTTGAAATGTTTGTATCATGTTAAAATATCAAGAACTTACATCGTAATTTTACATATCGATGAAATGCTATGATTGCTAAACACTTTGAAATGTTTGCATTATGTTAAAATATCAAAAGCTTACATCGCAATTTTATATGTTGATATCTTACCATATGATGAATTGCTACGATTACTATCATTCATATTTAAAATTTAAAACTTGAAAATGGATGTCAAGCCTTAACATCATTTTCAGAGAGATACATCATGATAGGAATCATGATGGGGATATTGATAAGATTAAATGATCTTAACTTATCAATATGTCTCTTGAATTCAAAGGCTTTGAATTCAAGAATGACTTATCTCAAGTATGACATATAGATAAGGGGAGTTAAGATTAACTCCGTTATCAATTGATTGTCATCATCAAAAAGGGGGAGATTATTGAATCTTGAATTTTGATGATGAAGTCAATTGTCATTTGTTATCTAATCCATATGTTGAGATAAGTGTGCAGGATTAACTATGATGGAAATTAGACAGGAGTTACGCCGGAGTCAAGACCATGATCACGTTGGGGGTTCGAGAGTTGAACGAAAGTCTGGATGGTCGTCGGAGGTTCTACGAGAACAAATCTGAGAAGTCCAAGAGCTTGCCAAAGAAGCTCGTCGGAACTCGCCAAGTGGATCGTCGCAAGTCTAGCAGTTTGCCGGAAGTCCGCCGAAGCATCACCAAGGGTTTGTCAGATGTTCGTCGGAAGTTCGCCGGAAGCTCACCGGAAGAAGCGATTGACGCACCGGAGCAAGTTGTAGTATTAATGTCTTAAATATCATAGTTAGCATGATAATTAAGTTAGGAATGGGAGGTGATCCCATTAACTTAATTAGGGGGCAATTGGGCCTTTGACAGACCCAAATTAGGCCGAATGGAGCCTATTCGGATCCAGAATTCCTAGCCGACGATGGCATCGCTTAGGAGACTCGGTCTCCCAGGAGTTTTAGGTGGTAGTGCCGCCCTTGTCAGGCGGTGGTACCGCCTGAGCTCGGTCTCCGAGCGATGTCAGGCGGTAGTACCGCCCAGACTGAGTGGTAGTACCGCTCAGTGACAAATGACAGGCGATAGTACCGCCCAGTTATGGCAGTAGTACTACCAGAACCCCGAAAATCCGAGAGATGACATTTTTTAGCTCCAAATTCAAACCAGTTTGGGGCCTATATAAACCCCACCCTTTCATGCATGAAAGGACACCAAAATCTTGATCTTATTCTGTGAAATTTAGAGCTCAAAAGTATTGTAAAGGCCAAAAGTTCTTCTTCCTCTTTTTTTCTAAGTTTTGATCATTCAAGAGAGAAGTGAAAAATCTGTAAGGGTTGTCTCCTAAGCTCGTTAAAAGGAGTAAAGCTGTAAAAGGGTAGTTGGCCTTCACTTATTAAAAGAAGGCCTTTAGTGGATGTTGGTGACCTCATCGGAGGAGGTAGCCAAAAGTGAATGTAGGTCAAGATTGATCGAACCACTCTAAATCTCAGTTTGCATTTACATTTTGCTCTATCTTAAATTGTAAACTGCCTCTATTACTTTACTTCAACTCTACTCTCGTTTAATCTTAAGTTGAAGTAATTTTTGAATCGGCTTTCACATCGAAATTGTCTTTATCATACGAACGTCGTTTTTAAATCGTCGAAAGTTTTTCGCTGCACTAATTCACCCCCTCCACTCTTAGTGCTCTTGATCGTAACACTTAAAGTAAAGCGAAGAATTAATCTGATACAAGTCTCATGTTCATGGTTAAGATTGTTATTAATTTAATGGGATTGAGTACTTATTGTATACTGATCGGCCATATGAGTTAAAGAGTGTTATTATGGACAGGATTGTATTAGAATCTTTTGAAGTGATTATTTTTTCCTTTTTCTGAAAAAAAAAACATGTACAATTCTACGATTCTCATGTGAAGCTAAAGAAAAGTTTATCATACCTGATTTAATTGGATTTGGATTATCAATCAAACCCGGGTGATCATCCTTCCAATCCTCCAATGAATTAAAGATTATCAACACAAAAGTACCCTTTTAAAACAAAATCGAAGCTAAAGAAAAGTTTATCATAACTGATTTAATTGGATTTGGATTATCAATCAAACCCGGGTGATCATCCTTCCAATCCTCCAATGAATTAAAGATTATCAACACAAAAGTACCCTTTTAAAACAAAATCGAAGCACTATGTTTCCAGTTCTTGCTCCTAAAACATCACAAAGCAAAATGATGAAATGAATCGTTATGCATTGGATGTGGCATGACTCGAAGATTCCTGTGCCCATCTGGGCAAAACACTAGCATAAGAATCATATTAAGTAATAGTATCATAACGATTTAGTGGCATACACAAGTATCAGAACCTCATATGGATGCCATTTCACAGCAAATTACATGTTTAGAGTCTATTAATTTATCATTTTAATTACAAACATTTTCATACATGTCATTCATAAATTATGTAATTTCCAAAATACATCTGAAAATGTCAAAATGACTCGTTATATATGCACACACACTGGCAGTCAAGTAACTAACTTTAAACGTAGACAACTTTTCAAGAGAGGAGACAATCAAGTTTCATTAATATATATATATATATCATTAATATCTCATTCCCAACTTAGCCAGAGATTGCCTCACCACGATTCTCAGAACCTTGTCAACAACTCATCATTACCCAATCACAACAGTAAATGGCAGAGATAATACCTTCTCAAAACTGCTATTTCTAGAACTTACTGCAAGAAAATACAACTTTTGCAAATAGTATAAAAATATGCCAACAACTGAGATGAACATTAACTGAAATAAGCATAGGCAGATTATCAATCCAAGAAACCCATAGTAACCTTTACACGATAGAATGGGAAGCACTTCATGTATTAAAGGGTCTTTGACTTATCTTACTCTCCCATGGGTGGCCCAGCGCAGAAGGCTCATGTCAATACAGATCAATGTGCCCGATCTTATCCCTGAAAGTGGGAAGGTCAATGAAGATATATCAGATCAGTTAAAGACAAGCAAAAGATTGACAGGATGCAAGTATATAAAAAACATGTTGTACAATAGCAAGAAAATAAACTTATTTCAACTAACATATTGAGCATCATGCTGATTAATAAGAAATGTTTTCATTGGCAGTCCTTTAACCGAGTGGCAACCAATCAATCAAGGAACAATAATGTCAATCAACAAAACTGAAAAAGGTTTTTTGGAGTAGCATATTACTTATATGTTCAACATCAGTAAAAAGCATAAAGAAAACAAAACCCACAAAGTGCCGCAATTTTGACAACCTGAATACCATCATCCCTTGGGTTGCTCCACGTTCAAAGAGCCTTTCATCCTGAAGAGACCACAAAAAAGGATCTTTGAACATATTATTAGATTGACGTGTCGATCTCTTTAAATTTGATGCACCTTACATACTAGATACATGCAACCTTCACTTAGCAAAGATCAGTAGTTGCTTAGAGCTGTTATGCTGTAAGAATATTTTTAAAAAATAGCAAAGAGTATGTACCAAAGCAAAGCAATGTCAAAACAACCATAAACATTCTATAGCAGCGAATTTTTAGTAAATACTCAAACTATAAGATCAGAGGAATATGCATGCATCAGTTGAGCCATCTGCTCCTATTTAACATCAAAATATAATTATCCCTTCATTGTTGCTGGACGAATGCATAGGACAAATCATCTTTCTCCACAGTAGACTGACAACAATTTGAAACCATCCCCATCATAAGATGTTGATCACAAAGAGATGAACAAAAAGAAAGAAACCTACTGATGTGTCATCTACCAGAAACAGAACAGAGATAAAATAGGGCGGTAGGATAAATGAAGGGTAAACGGGATTCACTCTCGTTGGTAGAAACAAATTACTTACTAGATTCCAATCCCCAAGTAAAAATTTATCCTTTTTCCTACAACTATTCGTTTCTCCAAGCATACAATATAAAAGAAAACCCAAGGCCTCCCAACTGAGATTCCCGCAGATTCTGTGATGTAGACCATGGTAACAGCTTTGTGGCTGAAAGACAAGTCTGAAACACGAAGACAGCACTCCCAGAAGGTGGGCCAAAAAGCCAGCTATGAACGTCCCAAAACACCTCTACAGGAAACCCGTCGACCAGAATTGTCTGGTTTCCACGGAATTTCCATGCGAGTCTCTTGATCTGCATTACCCGTTTGCGGTCGATGTGGATCTCAAGGCATGGACCCTGGAGCCCAACGGTGTCACACTCTATTTCAACCTCGTGGGATTGCCCATTGTCACAAAATTGCGCTTTTGTTGAATAGAAGACCTTCTTGCCGTATAAGTGCTCCCTCTTGGCGATGAATACCGCATTCGAAGGAGGAGGGCTTGTATTAGTCTTCCGGTAGGCTTCTTTCGTCAGATCGCCAAGCAGAAGGACCATCTCAAGATCAAACACCACCGCGACGTAGAAGCCTTCCAGCGGCTCAGGCCCCAGTCCGAACTTGGCAACGGAGATGTCCCAGAATATAACTATCTTGCTGTTCTCCACCTCCAAGATCTTGGATCCCTTTCGCTTGGAAAACAACGATGGCTTGATTTCCACCTTGCAGAGGCGTTGGTTCGCGAAGTCATCGATTCCGACGCTCAGGCCTTGGCCCATCAGAGTCTTGTTCCATGTAACGTGGATCACACAAGAACGACCCAAGAGTTGAGCCTTGTAAAGACAAGTCACAAGATTTTGAGTACTTCTGCTTGCCCCGGATGAGGAATCGGAGACCTGAACTCCGCTTTCACCGAAACAAGAAGGAAAATCCCTCATTGTGATGCACGGAATCAAATCCGACCTATAGAGAACCTTCAAAACCAATCATCGGCCTAGCAGCCTCGCCTGCCGCATCTAAGAAACCTAGGACACATCGCAAACTCTGGCGACTCGCCGTTGTCACAGAGGATGCCACAGGTGACAGGATTGCTGCACCAACAAATCAAGCATCACAATATCAGAGATCAAGGTAGAAAATAGGATCAAATCAAAATAAAATCCAAAGCAAATTGCCGCCTCTTGTCCACACGATCCAAGGACAAACGATTGCAAAGGAAAGAAAGAACCAAAAAGAGAGTCGCTCTCTCACACCCTTTTTCACTCCCCGAGAATCCAAATCATCTACAGCAAGGAGATGTGGAGAAAAACACCAGTCAAGATCATTTAGGCAACCCAACAACAGTTCCTCCTCAGATGATGATCTAAAAGACCCAAGCACGAGGAAACGAAGATGGATAGAGGAAAGGGAACCCCATGCCTCATTCCATCTCATCACAGCAACCAAATGCCGTTCCGGGCGTCCTGCAGCTTCTTTGGGTGATGCAGCGAGCCAAAACAGTGAGAAGACCGGTGAGCAGAGAGACAGGCCGAGAACCCTCTTCCCAAAACCATTAGCAAGATTTAAAATAAAAATAAAGTCCCCCACCAAAGCAGACGAGCAGGCAGTCGCGACTGTCAGCTAAGATGCCTCCACTGCTGCAGTGCAGTGCGGTCGTAGAGTCAGTAAGGAATAAGCAAGTGTATATATATATATATATATATATATAGAATGCTTCCTCATGTGACTTAAAATTCTGATTGACAGTGAGTTGGTAAGCTACAGTAGCTCCAAAGTCATGAAATAAGTTCCAAATATTCTCTTACTTAGTTTATATTATATATTTAAACTCAGCTTATATGATGATGCAAGGAGATGGTAAACTCATCATAATACGATGATTCAATCACGATATGATAAACTCACGTAATCCTTCAAATCTTAAATTATATTCTTAGTTACCCGATGATTCTCAGAATGATTCTCAGAGATCATTGTTGTATCATAAAATTTCTCATGTATAGCATCATTAAACATCTGACTAAATTATCTTTAGATTCAGTATTAAATTGAATTATTCGTGTATATTTATTGATTTAAGTTTCTAAAAAGTTTTATGAGACAGATTTGATGCTCTTAGTTTCGTTATTTACCAGTAAAATACTCGAGAAAGAATCCTTTTTATCGTTAGATCTGAATTATCTTTCATACAGGACAATCTTCGTCTCACACTTGGTAGGCCGAACAAAGTCACATACTAGGAATATCAGGACTGTATATATATCAATGCTTCCTCATGTGACTTAAATTCTGATTGACAGTGAGTTGGTAAGCTACAGTAGCTCCAAAGTCATGAAATAAGTTCCAAATATTCTCTTACTTAGTTTATATTATATATTTAAACTCAGCTTAATGATGATGCAAGGAGATGGTAAACTCATCATAATACGATGATTCAATCACGATATGATAAACTCACGTAATCCTTTCAAATCTTAAATTATATTCTAGTTACCCGATGATTCTCAGAGATCATTTGTTGTATCATAAAATTTCTCATGTATATCATCATTAACATCTGACTAACTTATCTTTAGATTCAGTATTAAATTGAATTATTCGTGGTATATTTATTGATTTAAGTTTCTGTTGGAGCAGGGGGCATGATAGCTACGTAGTTTTAAACGTAACAGCATTCAATTAAAGCGAAACGGTTTTTTGGGATCTCAACTCCGATTAGATGCAGCCACGAGCTGGCATTAATCAGTTGGAATAATCGGTTCTACCCATAGCTCCAAATGAAATGGGGTGGCGGGAGTCCCAACAGCAATAATAACTCAACTACAGCCAACTCACACCAACCAGTGTACCAATTGTTCAACCTACGTAACTGTCTCTTATTGGCCTCCGACCTCGAAGAATTCCTACTCCTCAAGAAAGCAGAAGCTGAGCGAGACGTTAGGATGGCTGGCTTCCTTTTCGTACGTTACCACTTCTGATCTGGCTAAGATTTTAATACGTTATGCACTTGTGATTTCCAACTCTGGCCACCACGTGACCGTGTCTATGACCAATAAAATAACCTGCTTTTTTTACTTCGATGTGTGCAAATACTAATATGTTTTTTCTGAGATGATAAATACTAAACACAACAGTAAGTTTTTATGATCAAAATTTGCTCGAGAAAACCTCAAGACATCAATCCTAAATCAAATGCGAGCTACAACAGAACGAACTTCCCTGAAAGAAGTCAGATAAACTGTAGAGATGATTAAAACATTGAGACTTTATGCTACCATAGTTAAGATAGCTTTAAAACGTTTTCGTGTTGAAACTAAATTATGATGGAAATAGTACAACCTTATGCTATATGAATATTGCCAATATACATTGAGCTGGCAGATTATACTCTTTAAAAAAAAAAAAAAAAACGTGGCATCCTATCATGTAAAGATGGTTGTGGCGCTGCTATATGAATTCTGTGAATAAAACCACAGTATTGAGTCCAAGCATACAAAACAAATAAAATAAAGGAAAAAAATGAACACTAATTTCATATCATCTTAGTACGATTGCTTTACTGCATACAAGCAATCAATAGTATTCTATCACAACTTCCCACCATTTGGCAATGACAATGTCTTCTATTGAAAAAGATGGTGACGGTGGTAAATCAGAAGACAGATGACAGATAAAAAGCATATATAGCGGAAAGAGAGACTGTCTTTTATATATATATATATATATACACTAAGTATTGATTTTTTTAGGATTATAAATTAAGTAAATTAAGTAATTAAATGATAAAAATTTTATTAGTTAAATCTTTGATTAAAAGACTTAAAGTTATATGATAGGTAGTTTATTATATCTTATTATTATTAGACCTGCTATAATATTTAATATTGTATTTTGTGTAAAATTTCAATTCAATCCTAAATAATTTTATTATAAATTGGTTAAAATAAATTTTAGATACCTAAAAGGTGTTAGGAATAAGTCGACACTAAAAGGGAGAGGGAGTGAATTAGTGCAGCGAATAAAATCATGTCGATTCGAAAAATTTGTACGTTCAATTAAAATCAATTTCGGAAAGATGTTAAATTAAAATATATTCGGAAGGGTATGCAGTAAAAGTAACGAGGAAATAAAGCAGTTGTAATAAAAATAAATAGTAAAATAGAAATATAAACCATTTTATAGTAGTTTGGTTGTCATGACCTACATCCACTCCACTGATTTCTCTTTTGTCGAGGCTACCGGCATCCACTAATGATCTTCCTTCGATGGGCAAAGATCAACTACCCTTACAACTCAATTCTCCTTTTGACAGGTTCAGAAGAGAACCTTTACAACCTCTTTTTACAAAGCTTCCCTCACACTTTCCCTTAAAATGGTCTCTAAACTTTAGGAGGAGGGACTCTATATTTTAAAAGGGTTTTCAATTTAGAAACATAAAGTTTTTTATCACCTTTCTTGCTACTCCATGTAGGAATAGTTGAGGTATTTATAGACCCCAATGGCTTCAAAACATGGAGCCAAAATTCAAATCCCCGAGATTTTAGAGTACGAGCAGTACCACCGCATACACTAGGCAGTACCATCGCCTGCAGCTTGACACTAGGTGTACCACCGCCTAGATCTGGCGTATATATATATATATATATATATATATATATATATATATATATATATATATATATATATATATATATATATATATATATATATATATATATATATATATATATATATATATATATATATATATATATATATATATATATATATATATATATATATATATATATATATATATATATATATATATATATATATATATATATATATATATATATATATATATATATATATATATATATATATATATATATATATATATATATATATATATATATATATATATATATATATATATATATATATATATATATATATATATATATATATATATATATATATATATATATATATATATATATATATATATATATATATATATATATATATATATATATATATATATATATATATATATATATATATATATATATATATATATATATATATATATATATATATATATATATATATATATATATATATATATATATATATATATATATATATATATATATATATATATATATATATATATATATATATATATATATATATATATATATATATATATATATATATATATATATATATATATATATATATATATATATATATATATATATATATATATATATATATATATATATATATATATATATATATATATATATATATATATATATATATATATATATATATATATATATATATATATATATATATATATATATATATATATATATATATATATATATATATATATATATATATATATATATATATATATATATATATATATATATATATATATATATATATATATATATATATATATATATATATATATATATATATATATATATATATATATATATATATATATATATATATATATATATATATATATATATATATATATATATATATATATATATATATATATATATATATATATATATATATATATATATATATATATATATATATATATATATATATATATATATATATATATATATATATATATATATATATATATATATATATATATATATATATATATATATATATATATATATATATATATATATATATATATATATATATATATATATATATATATATATATATATATATATATATATATATATATATATATATATATATATATATATATATATATATATATATATATATATATATATATATATATATATATATATATATATATATATATATATATATATATATATATATATATATATATATATATATATATATATATATATATATATATATATATATATATATATATATATATATATATATATATATATATATATATATATATATATATATATATATATATATATATATATATATATATATATATATATATATATATATATATATATATATATATATATATATATATATATATATATATATATATATATATATATATATATATATATATATATATATATATATATATATATATATACAACCGAAACAATAGGCAGTCGTACCAGCGCCCTGCACGCTGACACTAGTGTGGTACCACCGCCTAGTTGGCGGTACTACTACCTGACACATTATCACTGGGCGGTACCACCGCTTGAGAGCCTCGGAGATCGAGTTTTTCAAAATTTCCAACTCACAAGAGATTCTACTATTTGTTCTAGTGGTGCCACTACTTGACCCAACATTTGGGTCATTGAACCAATGCACCCAAATCACTCCCAATTTAGGTCCAATTGGCTCCTAATTGAGTTGGCCTAATTTCAACCCAATTATATGCTAACTATGAATTTTAAAAAATCCACTAACCTAAATAAGTCTGTAAGTCTAGGTTTCTTCCAATGAGCTTCCGATGAACTTCCGACGATCTCTCGGCAATGTTCCAGCAGACTCTCAGCAAACTCCTAGACTTCACGATGATCTTCTTGGAAAGTTCCGACAAGCTTCTTTGGCAAGCTCTTGGACTTCTTAGTTAATTCTAACAGAACTTCCGACGAACGTTCGGACTTCCGATGAACTCTTGAACTCCCAACGAAATCTCGTTCTTGACTCCAGGACTTCATTTTACTTTATGTCTTGCTATTGTAGTTAATCTTGCATACTAAAAACCCACTTCGATGTAGATAATTATTACAAAGCTTGAATCAAGTGTTGTCCGACATGTTATTGGTTTATCGACGGTTCGTCCGAATCTTTGGCGCATCGTCCTCTCTTGCGGCCTATTGCCCAATTGACCAATTGACCTCCACAACCCCAATTTACTTAGCACAAATTTTGCTCTTTTTAGCTCGATGCTCGAACCCATAGCCCGAAGCCTTCTACCAATATGTAGACTGATCCTACGGCTCGATGTCCAATCTTCTGACATGTTTTTTTATTGCCCAATATGATTCTTCCAGCTTTAATTGTCTCATCCTGATTGAAGCTTCATACATCACTCAAAACACAGATTAAATCATAAACACTCTCAATTAGTTTCATCATCAAAATTCGAGATTCAATAATTTTCCTCTTTTTTGTAATAACAACTAATTGATGACGAAGTTAACCTTAACTCCCCTTATCAATATACCATATTGGTAAAACCTTAAATTCAAGCTGAATTCAAGTCAAAGAAAATTTAATCAAGAATATTTGTAACACATTATCATAAAATCATGCATAATCAAATTTACAATACATCATTTTATGCATGATCATTATCATAACTTCTCCCCCTTTGTCATTAACAAAAAGGAGAAGTGTATTTAGCAAGTTTCAAATCATTACATTATAAATATAATATCAAGTTTTATCATCATGCAAGTAAGTAATTTTCTTTTTTCTCTTTTGAGAAGTGTAATTTTTTGCTTCCTTGACAAAGTGCAAGTTAGCAAAATTTTACATCATTTTACATGCAAGCTAGCAATAATTTTGAGTTTTGCAAGTTTGTAAATTTTGCTAGATGTGCAAGGTAGCATGTTTTGCTTCTTGAGATAGGCAATATAGCACTTCTTTCTCCATGCAATTTGCAAGCTAGCAAATTTTTGCTTCCTTTGTAATATTCGAACTAGCAATTTTTGCTTCCTTTACAAAGTGCAAGGTTCTAAATTTTGCATCTTGAGCTAGTAATTTTTTTCTCCATTTGTCATTGTCAAAAAAAAGGGAAGAATACAATGTTGTAATTCTTTTCCCTTTTCATCAATTTCCAATTCATGACAAAGGTAAAGTATCATTCTTAATTCAATATTTTTGTGTATCATTAAACATGCATAATTTCAAAACCTTACATTTTATTTTTCATGCATGATACTAAAAATCAATCATCACTATGGGTATATCATCATGATACTCAAGCATTCATGATACATCATTTTGGGCATAACATTCATGATGCTAAGACATTAAAATTTTTAAGTATTTATCAATATTTTGATCATAATACCAAACATTCATCATTTCTCTCATGCATGATACTAAAATATTCATGATACCAAACATTAAATCAATATTTTAAAGCATTTATCACTCCATGATTGTTAGTACCAAATATTCATCATTTATTTTCTCCCCCTTTGACATAGGCAAAAAGAGGGGAATAGCACAAAGGTGTAAATATTCAAGTCATTACATGGAAGATATCAAGAAAATTTTGGTGATGAGATATACTTTATGAATACAAGGAATTATACTTCATGAATACAAAGAAAATCTTAGGAGATCAAATAATAAAAGATATTCAAAAGAAATTTGAACTCATGAATTTCGAAAAAGATATTCTCTTTAGTAAATCGTAAAAAGAAACATAGGCGAAAAAGATTTTAATTCATGCATAAGAAATCGTATGATTCATATAGAAAATCTCATCTTTAGTGAATGATAAGAAGAAACATAGAAAAATAAAGAAGAGATATTGACTCACATAAAATAGAAGATATCTCAAGAGAAAGTTCATGATTCGATTGAAAAAATTTTATTTAGATACAAATAATCAAATCATCAAAATCTTTTTCATAGTCCAAGAGATTCACCAAAGCATAATATACATGGATTCATTAATCTTTTATCAAAAATTCAATAAGATAGAGATGAAAAATGTATTCTTTTTTATGTGTTTCATTTGAAATTGTTTATTTCATACAAGCATGCCTTTATCTTTTTATGCCAAATAAAAATATGCATCAATGTTTAGGATTAAAAAGAAATTTCGTCATAAAAACCATCAAGACCAAAAAAGTATAACACATTAAACATAAAGCTTCTTTACACAAATATTAGGATCAAGAGCGGCACTAAGAGGGGGGTGAATTAGTACAGTAGAAAATTTTCGCTATTTCAAAAAAAAATTATTTCGATTAAAATTGATTCTGACGAGAATGATTTTTATTCAATCCGTTTCAGAAAGAATTTGAACTTGAAAGCTTTCGTGAAAGTGCAAGATAAGACTAAGGTGATTTGCAATAATATAAATTGCACAACTAAAAAACGTTGGTTTCATAAAGTCTTCGTATGGTTAAAGCCAATCTCGAAAGGTGTTTACATGAAAGCATATGTAGACGTAGTTAAAGCACAGTAAGGAGGAGAGGCAGTTTGCTATAAAAGAAAGTTCCTCAAAGTAAATGTAAATCGAGTTTTAGAGTGGTTCAGTCAATGTGACCTACATCCACTTTCGGATTCCTCCTCCAATGAGGTCATCAGCATCCACTAAAGGCCTTCCTTCAATAGGCGAAGGCCAATCACCTTTTACAGCTTTTCTCCTTTTGCTAGGTTTAGGAGATAACCCTTACAAGTCTCACTCCTCTTTCCTGGATAGTTACAAGGCTAAGAGAAAATCCGTTTCAGAACGAATTTGAACTTGAAAGCTTTCGTGAAAGTGCAAGATAAGACTAAGGTGATTTTGCAATAATATAAATGCACAACTAAAAACGTTGGTTTCATAAAGTCTTCGTATGGTTAAAGCCAATCTCGAAAGGTGTTACATGAAAGCAGATGTAGACGTAGTTAAAGGCACCAGTAGGAGGGAGAGGCAGTTTGCTATAAAAGAAAGTTCCTCAAAGTAAAGTAAATCGAGTTTTAGAGTGGTTCAGTCAATGTGACCTACATCCACTTTCGGATTCCTCCTCCAATGAGTCATCAGCATCCACTAAAGGCCTTCCTTCAATAGGCGAAGGCCAATCACCTTTTACAGCTTTTCTCCTTTTGCTAGGTTTAGGAGATAACCCTTACAAGTCTCACTCCTCTTTCCTGGATAGTTACAAGGCTAAGAGATGAAGGAGGAGAACTCTTTACTTTTACAACACTTTAAGGCTCAAGAACTCAAGATTATGTTAGGATCGGAGCGGCACTAAGAGGGGGGGGTGAATTAGTGGAGCGGATTAAAACTAGTAGGTTTGAAACTGATTCCGTAAAATGCGAGGAGATTTCGTTCGATAGTAACTAGAGTAAAGTGAAGAACAAAAACTTGCTTCTATGTAGATAATGATTACAGAAAAATAACAACTCACACATTCAAGGAACACGCAGATTTAAAGTGGTTCGGTCAAAATGACCTACATCCACTTGCGAAGCCTTCTTCGATGAGGCCCCCAACTTCCACTAGCAAATCACTTTGAAGGAGAAGGACAAACACCCCTCTTACAACCTTTACAAGTGGTTCACACTATTACAAAATTTCAGCAAGAAAGAAAGGGAGGTGAACACTCAAGCAATTTGAAAGTAAGACTTGCTAAGGCTTTGCTAAGACTGTTTTTTTTACTCTATTGCTTCTCAAAAGTTGTAATCTCTGTTGAGAATTGAGAGGTATTTATAGGCCTCAAGAGGATTCAAATTTGGGCTCCAAAATTTGAATTCTCTTCGGTTCCCCAAGTTAGCGGTGCCACCACCTGTCAGTGGCGGTGCCACCGCCTGTCAATTCTGACACTGAAGGCGGTGCCACTGCCCAGTCCAGCGGTGCCACCGCCTAGCTCTTTGGGTGTTGGGTAGTGCCACCGCCCAGACCAACGATGCCACCGCCTAGCTCTTCGGGTGCTGGGCGGTGCCACCGCCCGACCTTACTAGTCACTGGTTGGGCTTTAAGTCCGGCCCAAACCAGGTTTCATTTTGGGCCCAGTTAGCCCCTAATCAAGATATAGGATTATTTCTTAATCCTAACCTTAATTACATGAAAACTATGTAACTAAAAACATAATCGTAAGTAAGTTTTTAACCGGTGAACTTCAAGTCTTGTTCCGGCGAGCTTTCCGATGATCTTCCGGCGGACTTCCGATACGCCCTTGGATTTCTTCCGACGGACTCCCAATTGGCTCCGGATCTTATGGCGAAATCAGCGAGTAGCCAAGCCTTCTCGATGATCTTTGTGATCCTCCGATGATCTCTTCGGTGGACTTCCGAAAACTCCAACAAGTCCTTGATTTCTTCTCGATTGGTTCCGACAGCATCTTCGACGAATCTTCGGACTCTCAAACACCCATCGAACTTGATTCCGGTAGACTCACTTTATGTCTTCAAGCTTTTGTAGTTAATCCTGCATACTTATCTCAACATATGGATTAGATAAAATATGATAATCGACTTCATCATCAAAATTCGAGATTCAACAATCTCCCCCTTTTTGATGATGACAATCAATTGATAACAGAGTTAACCTTAACTCCCCCTATCTATTTGCCATACGTGAGATAAGTCATTCTTGAATTCAAGGCCTTTGAATTCAAGAGACATAATAAGTTAAACCTTATCAATACTCCCATCATGATTCCTATCATGATGTATCTTTCTGAAAATGATGTCAAGACTTGACAACCATTTTCAAGTTTTATATTTCAAACGTGAATGATAGTAAGCATAGCAAGATATCAACATATAAATTTCTAATTTAAGCTTTTGATAATGCAAACATTTCATAGTGAAAATATAGCAATCATAGCATAGCAATTATCAATTTACAATCATTTTCAAGTTTTATATTTCAAACGTGAATGATAGTGATCATAGCAAGATATCAACATATAAAATTATGATTTAAGCTTTTCATATCTTAACATAATGCAAACATTTCATAGTGAAAATATGGCAATCATAGCATAGCAATTATCAATATACCATATTTCTCCCCCTTTGTCATCAACAAAAAAGAGAGCGACTTTAAGCATATAATTTGTGATTATTAAAGCAAAGGAATTCAACATTACTATGGAATTTAGTTTTAAAAAAAATAATCCAGAATTTAAAACTTTATCGTTCATTCAAAATACATCGCAAAAGAAGGTTCAGCATTCATTCAAAATACATTGCAAAAGAAGGTTCAACATCATTCAAGGAAAGAAGATGATAAAGATCGCATGTCAAGATAAAAGATACATCGATTAATCTTTAGGAGGAAGTGCATAGTGCTGATATAGGACATTAATTGTTGAGACAGGTTCTCACGGGTTGGGGGCGGTGTCACCGCCGGCCCTAACCCTTAGATTTATATAGGGGCTCTCGAGCGGTGCCACCGCCAAACCGAGCGATGCCACCGCCTAGCGACCGAACGCTCAAGCGGTGCTACCGCTAGTTCTGGCAGTGCCACCGCTGACATGCCGCGGAAAAATTTTCATTCCTTCCCCCCTTTTTTATTTTTTATTTTTCAGAGATGTTAGGATAAACATTTCTTTTGGAATTGAAAGAGAATGATCAAATCCACCAAGGAACGGAAAGAGGATGAAAAACTTTTCGGAAAGTACATTCTTAGGGACAATTTAACATGCCTAGTTCCCTTCTAATGAATTCAAATTGGTCTTCATTTAAGGCTTTTGTAAAGATGTCTGCCAATTGATGCTTTGTGTCAATGAATTCTAGAACAACATTATTGTTAAGGACATGATCGCGTATGAAATGATGCCTAACGTCAATATGCTTAGTTCTAGAGTGTTGAATTGGATTTTTGGTAAGATATATGGCACTTGTATTATCACATTTTATGGGAATATTTTTCAAGTGAATTCCATAGTCTTCTAATGTATTTTTCATCCAAACAATTTGTGCACAGCATGCACTAGCAGCGATGTATTCGGCTTCCACCGTAGATAGTGCAACTGAATTTAAGTGCATGTCCTAAAAATTGGCATATTCCGGATGTACTTTTTCTATCTATCCTGCATCCGCCAAAATCGGTATCTGCATAAGCTATTAAATCGAATTTTTTTGATTTCGGATACCAAAGTCTTAAATTTGGAGTTCCTTTAAGATATCTAAATATTGTTTTAACACTCTTGAGATGAGATAATTTAGGATTTGATTAAAACCTAGCGCAAAGTCCCACACTAAACATAATATCCGGTCTAGTCGCGGTGAGGTACAGTAGACTACCTATCATTCCCCTATACGTTTTTTGATCGAAATTTTCATTATTTTCATCTATATCTTACTTAGTCGAAGTACTCATAGGGGTATTTATTACTTTTGAATTATCCATGTTAAATTATTTTAACAATTCTAATATATATTTAGATTGGTTAAGAAATATACCATCACTAAGTTGTTTGATTTGTAATCCTAAAAAGAATGTTAATTCACCCATTAAACTCATTTCAAATTCATGACTCATATATTTGGGAAATGATTCACATAGTGATTCATCCAAAGAACCAAAAATAATATCATCAACATAAATTTGTACAATAAGAAAATTATTTTCAAAATGTTTGATAAACAATGTAGTATCAACCTTGCCTTTGGTAAAATTATTTAAAATAAGAAAGGAACTAAGCCTTTCGTACCAAGCTTTAGGAGCTTATTTCAAACCATAGAAAGCCTTAGTCAATTTGAATACATGATTAGGAAGAAGAGAATTTTCAAATCCAGGAGGTTGTTCGACATATACTTCTTCCGAAATAAAACCATTCAAGAAGGCACTTTTGACGTTCATTTGAAATAGTTTAAAATTATTACTACTAGCATAGGCAAGGAGCATCCTAATGGCTTCTAATCTTGCCACAGGAGCGAAGGTTTCTTCGTAGTCGATACCTTCTTCTTGGTTGAAACCTTTGGCCACTAATCTAGCCTTGTTTCTAACCACGATACCTCATTCGTCTTGCTTGTTTCTAAAGACCTATTTAGTACCAATGACTAAATGGTCATTAGGTTTAGGAACAAGCTTCCATACCTCATTCTTCTTAAATTGATTTAATTCCTCTTGCATTGCAATGACCCAAGAATCATCTTTCAAGGCCCTGTCAATGCATTTAGGTTCGATTTGAGAGAGAAAGGCAGCATTAGCATAAAAATTCTTGAAAGAAGAACGAGTTTGAACCCCTTGTGATGTATCTCCTATAATTTGCTCTTTTGGATGAGCATCTACATACTTCCATTCCTTGGGTAAGGAGATTTTGGAAGAAGATGCATCCAAGTTGTTATTTTGAGGAGGGGGTTCCTTTAAATCCAAATTTTCAAAACCAATATCATCATCAAAATCATTTTTCTTTAACTCAAAAATTTTATTAAAAATTACATGAATAGACTCTTCTATAACTAAGGTTCTTTTGTTAAAAACATGAAAAGCCTTAGAAACAGAAGAGTAACCAAGAAAGATGCCTTCATCGGATTTAGTATCAAATTTTCCTAAGGCATCCTTTTCATTTAAAATAAAACATTTGCAACCGAAAACTTTAAAATAAGAAACATTTGGTGTTTTGTTATTCCATAATTCATAGAGTGTTTGATAGATATGGTCTTATTAGAACCCTATTCATAATATAGCAAGCCGTATTCATGGCTTCGGCCCAAAAATACTTTGGTAGACTATGTTCATTCAACATAGTTCTTGCCATTTCTTGTAGATTTCTATTTTTTCTTTCTACTACTCCATTTTGTTAAGGGTTTCTTGGAGTAGAGAAGTTGTGGTTATATCCGTTAACTTCACAAAAATTTTGAAAATCGTAGTTTTGAAATTCGCCACCGTGATCACTCCGAATTGATGAAATCATGAAATCTTTTTCATTTTGAGTGAGTTTACAAAATTTAGAGAAACATTTGAAACAATCACTTTTGTGAGCCAAGAAATAGGTTCAAGTATATCTAGTATAGTCATCTACAATTATAAAAGCGTATTTGCTTCCTCCTAGACTTGTCGTGTTAATTGGTCCAAATAAGTCCAAATGGATCAATTGTAATGGTCGCTAATTTGATTTTTTGGTTTAAAACTAGTTTTTATTTATTTACCTAGTTGACACGCATCGTATACTTTGTCCTTAACAAACTTCATATTTGGAATTCCTTGTACTAATTCTCTAGATGAGATCTTAGATATTAGTTTCATGCTTGCATGGCCTAATCTCCTATGCCAAAGCTAAGCATCATCTTTTAAAATGGAGAAGTATATTTCATTACCTAGTTCATCAAGATTGATGGTGTAGATATTATTTTGTTTTAATGCAATCATAGTCATGTTATTGTTTGGTTTTTCAATAATACACACATTTGATTCAAATCTAACGATATAATCTTTATCGCATAATTGACTAATACTCAAGAGATTATGTTTCAATCCATCAACTAGTAATACATTATCAATAGAAAAGTTTAATTTGTTACCTATGGTTCCCTTGCCAATGATTTTACCTTTGTTGTTGTCTCCGAAGGTGACATAGCCTTCATCTATGCTAGTGAGCTTGGAGAATTGGGATGGATCTCCGGTCATATGCCTTGAGCATCCATTATTAAGGTACTATCTCTTGCTCCTAGCTTGTGATGGTGTATGTTTCTACAAGAAGGGATTATTTTTAAGTACCCATTTACTTTTGGGTGCCTCAAAAACTGATCTAACTTGTTTATCATATTGCATAGACTTGATCATGGTTCCTTTAGGAACCCAAATCAATTTGTTTGGACTAATTTTCTTGAATGGACATTGATAAGTTTTATGTCCATATTTGCAACAAAAGTTGCAATTACGTTGGTGTTGAACATGTAAGATAGGACCTTTAATGAAGGTGGTTGAATTTTGGTGAGAACTTCTCACAAATCCGATTCCACTTCTTTTAGGAACGTGACCCTTATTTGTAAGGATCATGTTCAAAGACTTGCTACCGACCTTGAATTTCTTCAAGGTGTCCTTAAGTAGCAAGTTCTCCTTTTGGAGAGTTTCTAGATCATGACATTTTATACATGAAGCTAAACTATCATGATATTCAGTTTTTAATTTATCAAAATTACAAGTAAGACTATCATGCTCCTTTTTTAACAATTTGTATTTTCTACTAATTGTTTTGTATTCATCAAATAACTCATGGAAGGCATTTAATAATTCATGATAAGATAAATCTGCATCAATTAAATTCGTTACCTCCTCTCCGATGGCCATTAGGGCGTAATGAGCAACTTACTCAGTGTTGGACTGCTCTTCTTCGGATGCGCTTGAATCATCCCACGTTGCTTTGAGCGCCTTCTTCTTTGATGTTCTTCTTTTAGCTTGGGGACATTCATTTTTGAAATGCCCCGGCTTCTTGCATTCATAGCACATCACTTGGTCCTTTTTATGTTCAAGTTTGTTTTTGGTGTTATTTTTAAATTTGTTCTTTCTTATAAATTTTTTAAATTTTTGAGTCAAAAGTGCAATGTCATTGTCATTGTCCTCATCACTTGATGTTCCTTTCAAGTGGTCTTCTTGTGATTTGAGTGCCATATCCTTCCTGTTCTTTGGAAGGGGGTTCTCGAGCTCATCATGAGCTTGACATGTCATTTTGTAGGTCATTAGAGACCCAATAAGTTCTTCAAGAGGGAATGTTTTAAGGTCCTTGGCCTCTTAAATTATAGTAACTTTTGGATCCTAACTTTTAGGAAGGGATCTTAAGATTTTCGTTACTAGTTCAAAGTTAGAAAAATCTTTACCAAGAGCTTTGAGTCCATTGATGACATCCGTGAAACGGGTGTACAAGTCTCCAATGGACTCACTTGGTTTCATTCGGAAAAGTTTGTAAGAGTGTACAAGAATGTTGATTTTGGACTCTTTCACTAGGCTAGTGCCTTCATGAGTGACCTCAAGAGTTCTCCAAATATCAAAAACAGAATCACAAATTTAAACACGATTAAATTTATTTTTTTCTAGTGCACAAAATAAGGCATTCATAGCCTTTGCGTTTAAAGCAAAAAACCTTCTTCTCCGATTCATTCCATTCGCTCATCGAAAGAGAAGATTTTTGAAATCCATTTTCAACAATAGTCCAAAGCTCAAAATCCATGGAAATGAGGAAGATTCTCATACGTGTCTTCCAATACGTGTAATCCGACCCATTAAACATAGGTGGACATATAATAGAATGTCCCTCATGCATGCTCAAGTAAGCCATCTCTCTTGGGTATTAAACCAAATATAAGAGTGAGCCTTGCTTTGATACCAATTGTTAGGATCGGAGCGGCACTAAGAAGGGGGGGTGAATTAGTGCAGCGGATTAAAACTAATAGGTTTGAAACTGATTCCGTAAAATGCGAGGAGATTTTGTTCAATAGTAACTAGAGTAAAGTGAAGAACAAAAACTTGCTTCTATGTAGATAATGATTGCAGAAAAATAACAACTCACACATTCAAGGAACACGCAGATTTAAAGTGGTTCGGTCAAAATGACCTACATCCACTTGCGAAGCCTTCTTCGATGAGGCCCCCAACTTCCACTAGCATATCACTTTGAAGGGGAAGGACAAACACCCCTCTTACAACCTTTACAAGTGGTTCACACTCTTACAAAATTTCAGCAAGAAAGAAAGGGAGGTGAACACTAAAGCAATTTGAAAGTAAGACTTACTAAGGCTTTACTAAGACTTTTTTTTTTACTCTATTGCTTCTCAAAAGTTGTAATCTCTACTGAGAATTCAGGGGTATTTATAGGCCTCAAGAAGATTCAAATTTGGGCTCCAAAATTTGAATTCTCTTTGGTTCCCGAAGTTAGCGGTGCCACCACCTGTCAGTTGTGACACTGACAGTGTACTGGGCGGTGCCACCGCCCAGTCCAGCGGTGCCACCGCTTAGCTCTTCGGGTGCTGGGCGGTGCCACCGCTTGGCTCGAGTGCTTGGTGGTGCCACCACCCAGTATGGCGGTTCTACCGCCCAACCTTACTGGTCACTGGTTGGGCTTTAAGTCCGGCCCAAGCCAAGTTTCATTTTGGGCCCAATTGGCCCATAATCAAGATATAGGATTATTTCTTACTCCTAACCTTAATTACATGAAAACTACGTAACTAAAAACATAATTCTAAGCAAGTTTTTAATCGGCGAACTTCAAGTCTTATTTCGGCGAGCTTTCCGATGATCTTCTAGCGGACTTCCGATATGCCCTTGGATTTCTTCCGACGGACTCCTAGTTGGCTCCCAATCTTGTGGCGAAATCAGCAAGTAGCCGAGCCTTCTCGGTGATCTCTGCGAACCTCCGATGATCTCTTCGGCGGACTTCTGAAAACTCTGACAAGTCCCCGATTTCTTCTCGATTGGTTCCGATAGCATCTCCGACATATCTTTGGACTCTCAAACACCCATTGAACTTGATTCCGGTAGACTCGCTTTGCTTTATGTCTTCAAGCTTTCGTAGTTAATCCTGCATACTTATCTCAACATATGGATTAGATAAAACATGACAATTGACTTCATCATCAAAATCCGAGATTCAACAGATTATGCCAATAGGTTTCATGCCCTTTCATGCAGAAAAGGGTGGGGGTTTTATAGGCCCTAATGACTTCAAAATTGGAGCAAAAAAGTGTCTCATCTCGGATTTCTAGAGTACTGGCTGTACCACTGCCATTATTGGGCGGTACTACTGCCTAACACCTAACACCAGGCGGTACCACTACTTGACAAATCTAGGAGACCGAGCTCTGGCAGTACTACTGCTGGTAGCAATAACTACCAGCAGTACCACCACCTAGAAATCCTGGGGCACTACTTTCCAAGCGGTGCCACCACTGATCAGGAATTCAGGGTTTGAATTGGGTGCTCAATTCAACCCAATATAGCCCTTGTTAAGGGCCCAATTGGCCCCTAATTAAGTTAGTAGGATTACCTCCCAATCCTAACTTAATTTATGCTCTAACTACAACAGTTAAGACATGATTACAGCACTTCTTGTTCTGGTGCGTCAATTACTCTTCCAACTAGCTTCCGGTATACTTTCGGCGAACATTCGATGAACTCTCAGCAATACTCCGACGGACTCCCGGTAAGCTCCTGGACTTTATGATGATCTTCTTGGCAAGTTCCGATGAGCTTCTTTGGCAAGCTCCTGGACTTCTCGGTTGGTTTCGACAGAACATCCGACGAACGTCCGAACTTCCGACCAACTCTCAAACTCCCAATGAGATCTCGATCTTGACTCTGGCACAACACCTACTTTATGTCTTACTGCTATCGTAGTTAATCCTGCATACTTTTCTCAACATATAGATTAGATCAAACAAATTATAATTGACTTCATCATCAAAATATGAGATTTAACAGGTTCCGGCAATACTTTCGATGAACGTTTGGACTTCCGATGAACTCTCGAACTCCCAACAAAATCTCGATCTTGACTCTAGCACAACATTTGTTTTATGTCTTACTATTATCATAGTTAATCCTGCACACTTTTCTCAATATATAGATTAGATCAAATAATTTACCAATTGATTTCATCATCAAAATATGAGATTCTACAATCTCCCCATTTTTGATGATGACAATCAATTGATGATGGAGTGAACCTAAACTCCCCTTATCTATATGCCATTCTTGAGAAAAGACATTCTTGAATTCAAGACATTTGAATTCAAGCATTCAACCGATAAGTTATTTTCATTTAAACTTATCAACATGCACATCATGATACTTATCATGATTTACCAATTCTAAATACGATACCACGTATTTATTAATAAAAATGATGTCATGACATCCATTTTTAAGTCTAATGATAATAAACAATCATCATTTTCAAATATGATATGAATTTCAAATATGAAATTTAGATGACAATTTATTATTCTGTGGCAAGATATCAATTGTAAATAGCAAGTTAAGCTCATGAAACCTTATCATAATGAAAGACATTTATCAAAATGATACGAATTCAAGCATAATACTATGAATAATAAATTTACAAGTCATCATGTCACATTCCGCTACGTTTCAAGTAAACATTTTGATACATATTTTTCAAGTATGTATTTGATGATACCAATCATAATTAATCATATTTCAAGCATTCGCAAGACATTCAAGCATTTATGATACAATACATTTATCTAAGACAAGCCAATTTGTCATCAATTTGCCAAATTTCTCCCCCTTTGTCATCGATAAAAAGGAGAATAATTCATCAATACAAGTGTGATAAAAATTCAAGCAAATTGCATAATAATGTATCCAAGCAATGAAGGTAAGTAAAACTTTGCATGATATTCATTTTTACTCTTTTTGGTTCTTCTTTAGTCATGCAAGTCTCTTTCTTCCTTTGTCATAAGAATAAGAAAAGGAAGAAGGGTAAGGAAAGAATCCATGAAGACTCAAATTTATAAAAGGATTTGAACCAAGTCAAATTCAAAACAGTAAATGAGTTTCATTAAATCATACTTCAACTTTAACAATGAAAAGTATCAAGTGTATCAAACATAAATTAAATCCGTTACATACTTAATCAAATCGCCATTCTTGCAAGTGATCATTACACTCTAAAAATTCAGAAACATTCTTTCATGAAGAAAGAAGTATCAAATGAAGGATCAAAAATCCTTGAATAAGACTTCATAAATCTAATCCGTTTCTCATTAAAAATTCATAAGAGTGAAATTCGTAAAAGATGCATTTGTCAATGTATCAAACATCATTACATGATGGAGCAAGGGTATGGAGTAAACTTGATACCAACGAAATAAATTCATGAAAGCTCCATTCATGAAATACATTAAGAGAAAGATAGTACAGAAAAGAAATACTACAAACTTACAAGCTTATGCATTTGGACAATTTAACATTCCTAACTCCACAAATGATCATCATATGTGTAGTAATATATCAAGTTGTAAATACTAAAAGTCGAATCCCCCCTTTTTGAAGATAAAAATTTTTCTTGAAAGAAAGCCAAGAAATTCAAATAATATATCAAGGAATTTATGCATTCAAAAGATTTATCAAGTCTAAATTTTTAGAGTAATGCAAGCATTAAATCATCATCAAGAAGCACATCATAATATTAAAAAAGCACATGACGTCAAAGGTTATATCAAAAAGTACAACTCATCATGGTACTTTTTGGTTCTCTACCACTTTTATCAGCAAAAGAAAATACATAACTTATTTAGGGGGTGGTAAATCAAAATATCTAAACAAAGTATTCAGCTGCTGATGAATTTGCTATGGCTCAGTTAAGATTTGATCTTGACGTAGTTCAATTTGATCCAGTCGAGTCAGTATTTAATCGGCAAATGAGGAGGGTGCTTGATCTATTAGTGGTGCTACCTCATAGGGACCAGTAGGAGGAGATTGATTTCCCCTAAATATTGGTATTTCAGATTCTTGATCAGGTAGGAGGAGGTTAGTCCTTCTAGGTAATCTAGTCCATATCCTATTTCTGACAATATATCTTAATCTTCTTAGCAGATTTCTATTTATGATGTTGAAACTATTTAGTTTCATAATTTCTTCGTCAGGTGGAATGACTATGTCATAGGCATGGATTAGTCTAGTGATCAGGCCACCATATTGAAGCATCATATCTTTTTTTGATAGTTCGATCATGTATTACTGTATTAGGTAACCAAAACAATTGTCATGTCCCTTCATAATTCAATACATCGTACCTAACTCCATTTAGCTAACTTCATCATGATGATATTGTTTTGGGAGCATTATATTTATCAAGATGTGATGAAGTAATTTGGTATTGAAGGGTCGTAAATGTTCATAGCTTCTTGGAAGAATAGACAAGTTTGGATTACCCAAAATTATACCTACGACATCAAAATAAGTGGTCCCAACTGATTCTTCATCCCATTGTCCTATAATATAGCAACCTCTCCTTTTTTTAGTAATTCCTATAAAGTTGCATATTACGCTATCCATAATAGGTATATGATATCCTAAGAGATAAGTGGAGACCCTATCGTATTTATCCACATGCAAGTTGTTGCAAAATAATATAACAAGTCTAGGATAGATAGATTCATTTATTTGAAGGATTGAGAGGATATCTAGGTTAGCAAACCATTGAATTGATTCCAAATTGCTTAATTCCTCTAAATTTACATATTTTCCCTCATGAACATTTCTAGACTCTATGGTAGGAAATTTAAGGGCATGTTGAGGATAATCAAAGAGTATGGAGTCATAGGTTTCATCTACTCTCTTCTTTCCTTTGTCCCTTGAGGATCTTCTAGATGCCATGAGACTACACACATAATTAATGAGCGAGCTACATATAAGAGGCAAGTTCTATCAATGAATTGAGAGAAAATGTTTGAGAATTACCCTTGTAGTGATCTTCTTGAAAAGTTGAAATTGATCCTTAGATTTGAAAAAGAGAAAGGTTTCCTTGAGTTTCTAGAGAAGCAAGGAGAATGAAGGTGGAGAGGGGTTTAGAGGTGTGGAGAAGGGATGTAGAAGAGCTTGGGGTCAATTCTACCACTGGCCCTAAAAGCCTTTTTATAGGGCAGAGTTGCGGGTGGTGCCATGGCCAGTTGTGTGGTGCCACCGCCTACAACCAGTACCTACTAGCGGTGCTATCGCCAATCCGACGGTGCCACCATTAGTGCACTATTTTCCTTAACTTATCGATTTTCTTCATCTAGCGTCATTGCTTCTCAATAGGCAAGAATTCTTGCCTATTCTTTTAAGTAAGATCATAGTCATTTTATGGTGCAAATATCATATCAAGTCAAAATGAAGTTCAATTTTCATAAATTGGAGAAAGAACTTTTATTAAAATTATCAATTCATAAAATACCAATCATACCAATGTTCCATGAATCATATTTCCCTTTTTGCAATGAGAAAAAATAATAGCAAATGAACACTCAATTTTCAAATATCGAGAAATCCAAAAATCCGAAAACTATGAGAAAGGAACTCATGCATAAGAATTCTCAAGTTTCAAATATTGAGAGATCAAGATCAAGTGTTTATCATATAAGATTTCAAATAATGATTGTATAATCAAGTCATTAAACATGATCTTATGGAATATAAGTATCATTTTGTAAGTGATAGTTTTAATTCTAATGATCTTTTCTTTGTTATTTTGGCTAGAGAGCTTTATGAGTTATTTTGGATCTACGGTCATAAGCCTTGAGCATCCACTATCAAACTATCATTCTTGCTCCTAGCTTATTATGGTAGATAATCATAAAAAAATGATGATTTTTGGGTATCCATTTGACCTTGGGTGCCTTAAAAATCGATCTACACAACTTATCAATTTATATGGACTATATCTCTTAAATGGACATTTATATGCAACATGTCCAAATTTGTAGCAAAAGTTGCATTTGTTTCGGGGTGAAACATGTAAGGTAGGGCCTTTAACAAAGGTGGTTGGATTTTGATGAGAGCTACTCATAAATCCGATTCTGCCTTTTCTATGAACATGACCCTTATTGGCAAGAATCATGTTCAAGGACTTGCTACCAACCTCAAACATTTCTATGGTTTCTTTGAGTAGCAAGTTTTCCTTTGTAAGCATTTCTAATTCATCGTATTTTATGCAAGGAACTAAACTATCATCATGCTCAATTTTTAGTCTATCAAAATTATTAACAAGAGAAGCATACTCCTTTTTTAATAATTTATATTTTTTATTAACTAATTTATATTCATCAAATAAATTATGAAAAGCAATTAAAAGCTCATCAAAGGATAAATTTGCATCTAATGAATTGCTTACCTCATCTTCGATAGCCATTAGTGTGTAGTGAGCAACTTGCTCTGTGTTGGTTGGCTCCTCTTCTTCGGATACACTTGAATCATCCCAAGTTGCTTTAAGAGCCTTCTTCTTCTTTGGTTGCTTTTTTTTTGCTTGGGAACATTCACTTTTGAAATGTCCCGACTTCCTACATTTGTAGCATATAACTTGTTCTTTCTTAGATTTAAATTTATTTTTAGTATCATTTTTAAATTTATTTCTTTTTATGAATTTTTTGAACTTTCTTATCAAGAGTGCCAAGTCATCATCATAGCCCTCATCACTTGAATTTTCTTTTAAATGGTCTTCTTGAGTTCTTAGTGTGATATCCTTCTTATTCTTTGGCAGATTGTTCTTAAGCTCTTCATGAGCATTGTAAGTCATCTCATAGGTTATTAGTGACCCGATAAGTTCTTCGAGAGGTAAGTTGTTTAAATCTTTGGCCTCTTGAATGACCGTTACTTTAGGGTCCCAACTCTTTGGAAGGGATCTCAAGATTTTATTAACAAGTTCATGTTAGGATCAGAGCGGCACTAAGAGGGGGGGTGAATTAGTGCAGCGGATTAAAACGTCGGTTTTGGAAAATCTTTCGTACGATAAAAACCAAACTCGGAAGTGCTTAATTTGAAAACGTGTTCATAAAGGTGTGCAGCAAAAGTAATGAGGAAGTAAAGCACATATGAAGGTTTGCAGTAAGGTAAATAGCAATAAGTAAATGCAAACCAGAGAACACGCCAATTTAAAGTGGTTCGGTCAAATAACCTACATCCACTTGCGAAGCCTTCTTCGATGAGACTCCCAAATTCCACTAGCAAATCACTTTGAAGGGGAAGGACAAATACCCCTCTTACAACCTTTTACAAGTGGTTCACACACTTACAAATATTCAACGAGAAAGAAGGAGGTGAACACTCAAGCAATTGAAAACAAGACTTGCTAAAGACTTTGCTTAGGCTTTTATCTCAATCTATTGCTTCTCAAAAGTTGTATTCTCTGCTGAGAATTGAGGGGTATTTATAGGCCTCAAGAGGATTCAAATTTGGGCTCCAAAATTTGAATTCTTTTCGGTTCCCGAAGCTAGCGATGCCACTGCCTGTCAGTTCTGACATTGACAGTGCACTAGGCGGTGCCACCGCCCAATCCAGCGGTGCCACTGCCTAGCTCTTTGGGTGCTGGGTGGTGCCACCGCCCATACCGGCGATGCCATCGCCTGGCTCAGGTGTTGGGCGGTGCCACCGCCCAGTTCGGTGGTACCACCGCTTGATACTTCAGGCTCTAGGCGATGCCACCACCCAGTCCGACAGTTCCACCGCCCAATCTTTCAGGTTCTAGGCGGTGCCACCACCATAGCCACCACCTATACTATTTCAGCTCATTGGTTGGGCTCCAAACTTGGCCCAAACCAATCCGAACTCGGGCCCAATTGGCCCCTACTTGGGTTATAAGATTAACACCTAATCCTAACCCTAATTAACATGCTAACTACGAATATAAAGACATTTCCTAAACTATTACAAAGTCCGCAAGTCAAGACTTCTTTCGGTGAACTTCTAGCGAACTTTCTATGGTCTTTCGATAAACTCTCAGAAACCATTCTGCGGACTCCTAGCAAGCTCCTAGACTTCACAATTTGATCTTGGCGAGTTCCAATGAGCTTCTTCGGCAAGCTACAATCTTTCTCGGTGAGCTCCGTGAACTTTCGACATACCTTCCGGCGAGTTTTCGAAAATCCTTCGGCAAGCTCCCTACTCATTCTCGGCTAGTTCCAGCAGCATTCCTGACGAACCTTCGGACTTCCGTCGGACTCTCGAACCCCCAACGAATCCTTTGTGCTTGACTCCAGCACTTTGTTTCGCTTTATGTCTCATCGTTATTGTAGTTAATCCTACACACACAAGCCAAAACTCTACTCCGATCTAGACAATTATTACAATGCAAATTGACATTCTGTTGCCCAGCACGTCATTGGATGGCGCTTCGTCCGATTCTTTAGCGCATCGTCCTCTCTTGTGGCTTGTTACCCAATCGGCGGTTGACCTCCGCAACCCCGATATCCTTGGTGCAATTCCGCTCTCCTTCACCCGATGCCCGACGTCTGAAGCATTCTGCCGTCTAATATCCTGATGTGATCTCCTCCGGCGCAACGTCAATTCCTCTTGCATCAACTGTCTAATCCTGATCGAGTAGACCTGCATCACTCAAAATGCAGTTTAAACATTTAAACATAATCAATTAGTTTCATCATCAAAATCCGAGATTCAACAGTTCAAAGTTTGAAAAATATTTTCTAAGAGCTTTTAAACTTTTGACGACATTGGTAAAACAGGTGTACATGTCGATAATAGTCTCCCTTGGCTTCATCCGAAATAATTCATAAGTATGAATTAAAAGATTTATCTTTGACTCCTTTACTCTACTAGTTCCTTCGTGAGTAATTTCAAGTAGATGCCAAATATCAAAAGTTGTTTCACAAATAGATACTCGATTAAACTCGTTTTTATCTAAAGCACAAAAGAAGGCATTTATAGCCTTGGCATTTAAAGCGAAAGTCTTCTTCTCCAACTTATTCCAATCGCTCATTAGAAGAGAAGACTTCTGAAAGCCATTTTTCATAAGATTTCATAACTTAAAATCCATTAAAATTTAGAAAAATCCTTATTCTAGTCTTCCATGTGTAATTCATCCCATTAAATATGGGAGGACATGTAATTGAATGACCCTCTTGATTACTGACAAATACCATCTCTCTTGGGTTTCAAACCAAATGAGAGTGACTTTGCTCTGATACTAATTATTAGGATCAAGAGTGGCACTAAGAGTGGGGGGTGAATTAGTGCAATGGAAAAATTACGTCAATTATGAAAAATATTTCGTTTTGATAAAAACCGATTTCGACTCAAATCATTTGTTTCACTTTGAGTAAGTAGAGATGAGAAGGTTTGGCAATTTGCAATGTATTAAAGTTGAATGTAGTAATGAAAATTTGCAGTAAGGAAAGAACACACCGGAATTTATAGTGGTTCGGTCGTTGTGACCTACATCCACTTCCGATTCCTCCTCCGTCGAGGTCATTGGCATCCAAAAATGGTCATCCTTCAATAAGCGAAGACCAATCATCTCTTTACAATACTTTCTCCTTTTCACGAGTTTAAGAGATAACCCTTACAAGCCTCACTCTTCTACAACCCTAGTGGAGTATTATCACATTGGATACATACTATTTTGTTGCTTCAATTATCAAAAATAATATTTTTATGTCATGTTTAATAGTTAATGGATATAAATTAGTTTTTAAAAATAATAATTATTCAATATTATTAGATAATAAGATCATCATGAGAGGAACATTGAGTAATGGTTTATTTATGCTAGACATAGCTCCATATATCATGAATATAAGTGTGTCCAAGAGAAAATGAAATGAGGTGAACAGTGCATACTAGTGTCATTATAGGCTAAGTCATATCCATAAGGGAAGGATTCAAAAGTTGCTAAAGTAAGCTTTTTGAAGTTTGAATATAAGATTTGATGAGGTAATAAGATCATATTGTTAGGAACGAGTTGGCACTAAGGGGGGGGGGGTGAATTAGTATAGCGATAAAAATATCAATTTCGTAAATCTTTCGTTTCAATTTAAAACCGATTTCGGAAAGATGTTAACTTGAAATACATTCAAAAGGGTGTGCAGCAAAAGTAATGAGGAAGTAAAGTGGTTTGCAATAAAGATAAATAGCAAAACATAAATGCAAACCATTTTATAGTGGTTCGATCGTCATGACCTACATCCACTCCACTGATTCCTCTTTCATCGAAGCCACCGGCATTCACTAATGGTCTTCTTTCAATAAGCGAAGACCAATCATCTCTTTACAATACTTTCTCCTTTTCACGAGTTTAAGAGATAACCCTTACAAGCCTCACTCTTCTACAACCCTAGTGGAGTATTATCACATTGGATACATACTATTTTGTTGCTTCAATTATCAAAAATAATATTTTTATGTCATGTTTAATAGTTAATGGATATAAATTAGTTTTTAAAAATAATAATTATTCAATATTATTAGATAATAAGATCATCATGAGAGGAACATTGAGTAATGGTTTATTTATGCTAGACATAGCTCCATATATCATGAATATAAGTGTGTCCAAGAGAAAATGAAATGAGGTGAACAGTGCATACTAGTGTCATTATAGGCTAAGTCATATCCATAAGGGAAGGATTCAAAAGTTGCTAAAGTAAGCTTTTTGAAGTTTGAATATAAGATTTGATGAGGTAATAAGATCATATTGTTAGGAACGAGTTGGCACTAAGGGGGGGGGGGTGAATTAGTATAGCGATAAAAATATCAATTTCGTAAATCTTTCGTTTCAATTTAAAACCGATTTCGGAAAGATGTTAACTTGAAATACATTCAAAAGGGTGTGCAGCAAAAGTAATGAGGAAGTAAAGTGGTTTGCAATAAAGATAAATAGCAAAACATAAATGCAAACCATTTTATAGTGGTTCGATCGTCATGACCTACATCCACTCCACTGATTCCTCTTTCATCGAAGCCACCGGCATTCACTAATGGTCTTCTTTCAATGTTTAAAGACCAACTACCCTTTTACACCCCTCTTCTCCTTTTCACAGGTTTAAGAGATAACCTTTTACAACCCTCTTTTACAAGGTATCCCTCTCACACCTATCTTAGAACTCTCTCTAAGCTTTAGGAGGGAACTCAACTTTCTAATAGGGTTTACAACTTTATAATCATAGGGTTTTGCTCAATCTTTCTTTCTCCTCTATGCAGGAATAGTTAGATATTTATAGACCCCAAATAGCTTTAAAACTTAGAGCCAAAATTTAAATCCCCGAGATTTCAGGGTACGGGCGGTACCACCGCATACAGCTTGACACTGGGTAGTACCACCGCCTAGTCTGATGATACCACGACCTAGGAGATTGCATTTGAGTGGTACCACTACCCAGATTGGTAGTACTACCGCTTGACACAGTCTCAGAGATTGTGCCTCATAGACTGAGCCATCGACGGTGCCATCGCTTGACCCAACTTTTGGGTCACTAAATGGGTCTTTCTCTTGGTCTAAAATAGCCCCATTTTGGGCTCATTTGGTCCCTCTTTGAGTTGAATTAATTACATTCTAAACCAACTCAAATAGACTCTAAACTAACTTGATCTAGATTTAATCAATTACAAGCGAATCCTTGTTGTCCGGCATGTCATTCATCCGACGCTTTGTCCGATCTTTCGGTGCATCATCCTCTCCTTCGTTGTATTGCCCAATTAACACATTGTCTTCTCGTAACATTTGATCTTCTTAATACAATGTCTGATCTTTTTGGCCCAATGTCCGAATTCACGATCCAAAGCCTTTTACTGATACATTGACCGTTTCTCCGACCCGACGTCCAATCGTCTGACATGTTAGCTCCGGCCCAATTTCTGATTCCCCATACTTTAATCGATTTTCCTTTTCTGATTGAAGTTAGTCCTATGTCACTTAAACGCATATTAGATGACAAATACATCAATTGATTTGATCATTAAAATTTGAGATTCAATAATCTCCCCCTTTTTGATGATGACAACCTATTGATGACGGAGTTAACCTTAACTCCTTCTATCAATATGCCATATTGATAGAACACTTGAATTCAAGTTGAATTCAAGTCAGAACAATATTTTATCATGAATATTTGTAATATGTCATTATAAAATCATGCATAATCAAATTTTTAATACATCATCTAATGTATGATTGTCATCATAACTTCTCCCCCTTTGTCATCAACAAAACGGAGAAGTGCAACTACCAAATGTTTAGACATAATTTTTAATCATTGTATGATAAACATAATATCAAGTTTTATTATCATATAAGCTAGTAATTTTCTTTTTTCCTTGGCAAAGTGCAAGCGAGCAAAATTTTACATCATTTTACATGCATGCTATCAAATTTCACACATATGAAAGTTAATAAAATTTTATATATTTTGAGATGTGCAAAATAGACTATTTATGCATCTTCTTGAAATTTTAACTTAACAAACATTGCTTCTCTTGAGATTTACAAGATAGCACTTCTTGCTTCTCTTTTAAGATGAGCAAGCTAGCAAGTTTGCTTCTTTTGCAATGTGTAAATTTTCAAATTTTATATCTTGAGCTAGCAATTTTTCTCCCCCTTTGTCAATGTCAAAGAGAAGGGAAGAATACAATGTTGTAATTCTTTTCCCTTTACATCAATTTTTAAATCATGTCAAAGTTAAAATATCAATCCTTTTTTAATATAGTTGTGCATCATTATGGTTTCAAATTAAAACATGCATAATTTTAAAACCTTTCATTTTATTCTTACTTCATGCATGATACCAAAAATAAATCAATCATCACTATAGGCATATTATACATGATACGAAGATATTAAAATCTTTAAGCATTTATCACTTCATACATTAAATCAACATTTTAAACATTCATCATTTTTCTCATACATGATACTAAAGCATTCGTGATACCAATCATTTCAGCAACAAATCATAGTATTGCATGCATTATTCCAAATAAAAAATATTTTAAATCATGATGGTATCAAAATGTCAAATTATATTACATCCTATCATGAATGAGAATTCTCAAGATTCATATTAGAAAATCTCCTCTTAAGAAATTACCAAGAGGAATCGTAAGAGGACAATTGATGAAAAATCTTGATTCATATAAAGAGAATCTCATCTTATCACGATTTGATAAATATTCTCTTAAAAGAGTGGATCATACGTACATCAAGAGAGATATTTCATGTTGAATATATAATAAGTCATAAATATGATAAATGATTTAGTTAGATATATCATCTCATTAGTTATATGAAAATAAATCTAAAATCATCATCAAAATTACTTTAACAAAAATTCAATAAAAGTAACATAAATAGATTCATTAATCTCTTTTTGAAAAATCGATAAAGTAGAGAAAAAGATTTTTTTTTAAGGAGAAAGCTTTCCTTTTTTTAGTGTTTCAATTCATATGATTGATTTCATATAAGCATGCCCAAATTTTTATACCAAATAAAAACATGTATCAATGTTTAAAACTGAAAAAAAAACTTTCTTTACAACAAAGATCGATAATCCATAAATCATAAGAATTATCATGTATAATTTTGAAATAAAACTCTTTAAGCATGATTATTATGCATCATTACTTTGGGCATGATACCAGAACATGGTTTCAAGTTTTCAGGATATAACATGCACAATTTTAAACTATAAACTCATTAAGCATGATATCAAGCCTCTTAATATTTTCATTAAAACATCAAGTATGGTTTCATTGAACATATTGTGGAATGATTCTTAAAAATACCTAAACTTCTTTAGTTTCAATTTTGTTGATTGACTTTATATTAGTATGATATCACCACCTAGTCTAGCGGTACCACCGCCTAATACAGTTTTGGAGACTATGTTTGGGTAGTATCACCGCTTGACACTAGATGATACCACCGCCCAATCTGGTGATACTACTATTTAACACAATCTCGGAGACTATGTATTGGAGACCGAGCCTTTAGTGGTGCCACCACCTAACCCAACGTTTGGGTCACTGAACGGGCCTTTCGCTTGGCCCAAAACAACCCCAATTCAGGCCTAGTTGGCCTCTAATTAAGTTGGCCTAATTATGTTCTAAACCAACCCAATTACAACTAAAACTACTTTAATCTGGACAAATTATTACAAGTAAGAATACTAGGTTGTCCGGCATGTCATTGGTTCATTGGCGCTTTGTCAAATCCTTCGGCACATCATCCTTTTTTACGGTCCTTTTGCCCAATCAATATGTTGACCTCCGCAACTCTAATCTTCTTGGTGCAATATCCATCTTCTAGGCCCAATGCTCGAACTCATGGCACGTAGTCGTTTGCCGACACGTTGACCGATCCTCCAGCCCGATGTCCAATCTCCTGATATGTTCAACTCTGGCCCAACAACCGATTCTTCCTGCTTCAATCAATTTGCCTCTCCTTGATCAAAGTTAGTTCTTCGACACTCAAAATATAGATTATATTACAAACATATCAATTGGTTTCATCATCAAAACTGAGATTCAATACTCTTTTCTTCTTGTCATTTACTAAAGAGGAGAATTTTCCAAATGAATCATGATTTTTCAAAATTATCATTTTTATGATTCATAATGAATTGAGATATATTATACATGAATCAGGATCCTTTATGTGTTCTCTCATTACTCTTTTTGCTATAGGAATGTCTTTATCTATATCATAATCTTGAATTCTCGATATTCAATATTTGAGATTTTTTTTTATGAATCAAGATCCTTGATCTCCTAAGGTTTCTTTTTGTTATTTACTAAAAGGGAGATTTGTCAAAATAAATCATGTCTTTTGGTATTCATGACTTAATTCTTCATGATGTTTGATATTATATATTTCATGACATGATTTCTTTGTATTTATGGCTTGTACGCCTTGTAATGATTGAAATATTTTGTACTATTGTATCATTCCCTTCCTTTTGACAATAACAAAAGGGGAGAGAAAATTGCTACCTTGCTATCTCAAGAAAAGCAAATTGCTAACTTGCAAAGAAAGGCAAAACTTGCAAGCTTGCACATCTCAAAGGAGAAAGTCTTGCAAGCTTGTGTATCACAAAAATTACTAAAAAATTTGCTAGCTTGCACACTGTAAAGAGAAGCAAAAACTTTACAAAACTTCACATTCTCAAAAAATTGCTAGCTTGCATATTCTAAAATGATGTAAAATTTGCTAGCTTGTATGATGTAAAACTTGCTAAAATTGCTAGCTTGCTCATATTAAAAGAGAATCAAAGTTTGCTAGCTTGCACATTTCAAGGAGATGCAAAAACAAGCTATCTTACACATCTCAAAAGATGTAAAAATTTTGGTAACTTTCATATTTGAAAAACTAGCTAGCATGCATGTTTAAAACTTGCTATCTTACTAGCTTGCATATCTAAAAACATGATAGTTGCACTTCTTCTTTTTATTGATGACAAAGGGGGAGAAGGTATGATAATAATCATGCATATTATGCCTAAAATGATGATTTTGAAAATATACATGATGAATATAATGACTTGATGCACATGATTATTTTGATATGACATGTTAAGGTTCTATTAATATGGCATATTGATAGGGGGAGTTTAGTTTAAACTCTATCATCAATTGGTTGTCATCATCAAAAAAGGGAGAGATTATTGAATCTCAAATTTTGATGATGAAATCAATTGATGAATTTGTGATCTAATATGTGTTTTGAGTGACGCAGGACTAGCTTCGATCAAAGAGAGGAAAATTAATTAAAGCAGGAGGAATCAGACATTGGGTCAAAGTGAACATGTCAGAAGATTGGATGTCGAGCCGGAGGATTAGTCAACGTGTCGGCAGAAGACTTCGTGCCATGAATTCGGGCATCGGGCCGAAGGATCGGACATTGCACCAAGGAGATCGGAAGTTGCGAGAGTCAACATGCTGATTGGGCAATACGCCAAAGGAGAGGATGATGCGTTGAAGGATCAGACGAAGCATTGGATGAACCAATGATATGCCGGACAAAGGATTCATGCTTTGTAATTATTTGTCTAAGATCAAAGTAGTTTAGGGGGCTAATTGAGTTGTCTTTTGGTGTAATTATGCTAACTCAATTAGAGGCTAATTGGGCCTTAATTGGGACTGCTTTGGGTTCATTAGGAGGCCCATTCAGTGACCCAAATGTTGGATCAAGTGGTGGCATCGCTGGTCCATATGGTGGCACCACTAAAGGCTTAGTCTCCGAGGCATAGTCTCTTAGACTGTATCAGGTGGTAGTACTGCCAGATTGGGCTATGGTACTACCAAAACACAGTCTTCCAAACTATGTTAGGCGGTGGTACGACCCAATGTCACTGCTGCAAGTGGTGGTACCACCGAGCATAGGTGGTGCTACCGCTAGGACCTAGGAAACCCAAGATGAGACCTTTTTTTGTTCCAATTTTGAAGTCATTTTGGGTCTATAAATATCCCAGCTATTCCTGCATGGAGTAGGAAGAATTGAGCATGAAATTGAGTTGAAAAATAGGGAAAAAATACTTGAGAAAAAATTGAAAAACTCTCTTAAGATTTAGGATCATTTCTTACTAGTATTTAGAAGTTTGTCTAAAGGGAAAAGTGAGATCTAAGAAAGAGAGGCTTGTAAGGGTTGCCTCCTAAACCCGTGAAAAGGAAAAAGAGTGTAAAAGGATAGTTGATCTTCGCTCATTGAAGAAAGATCGATAGTGGATGCCAGTGGCCTCAATGGAAGAGAAATCAGGAGTAGATATAGGTCACGATGACTAAACCACTATAAAACTTAGTTTGCATTTACTTTAAGCTCTTTACTTTCACTGCAAACTTCTTTACTTACTTATTCACTATGCTTTCGTAAGCTTTCAAGGTAATATCTTTTTGATATGGTTTTTCATCAAATGAAAGTTTCAAAACTAATGTTTTTATCGAAAGCATTAATTCACCCCCCACCCCCTCTTTTAGTACTGACTCGATCCTAACAGGTTCCACCTGATTTGAGAGATCATGGCCCGAGGAGATATAGTAGTGCAAAGAGTTTCATCCGAAAATAACATCATAGATCCATTGACAAAGTAGTTGCCTCAAATTAAATTATTTTTGAGCTTCCTAGGGGTATGATATGGATCAAACATATAGGCGACTAGCTTTAGGTCAAGTGTAATATTAGAAGTCATAGGTGCCCTGCAAGCTAATCACGTAAGTGATCGCACGTGTGACATAACACTCATTCCTTTTACTTATTATTATTATGATATTTTATCACTTTAAATTACTTGTTGCATATACGTTTTGTGATGTCCATAGATCTATGCAATGAAAATCGAACCATGATAAGATCATGATAATGAGACCGATTCACTTATAAATACAGACACTAAATAATTTTGATCATAGGTTACTCAAGAGGGATATCAACATAACTGGATAGACTAGTATACTATATACGCATCTATATGATTGAGGTGTATAGTCTCATAGTTGCTCATGTAGGGACACTAGGGATATAGTGTAGGTGCTCATTATAGAAAGAGTTCACTGATTGATCCAATCGCGGAATGTTGGATAGTTAATGATAACTTATTGTTAGATAGTGATTCTATCATCCTACTAGTGTATCTAGTCCTTATACTTAAGATACCAAAGATGTCTTGTATGAGTACTCTACTCTTTGATACCGAACTTATAGGTTTAGAAGTTTCAGATCTAGAACAGTTGGTTATCGGGAGTGACAACCAACCTTATAAGGGTTATTGAGAGTGTCGATAGAGGATCATCCGCTCTTAGTGTCATGAGAGGAATATCCTTTGTGTTTTTACTCAAGAAAATCCCTGGCTAGGGTTATTTAAATTAAGAGAGAAAGAGTTCTCCAAAAGAATTTAATTAGAGCAGGACTTGAGTAGAAACCATATGGGCCTATCAGCACCATACCTAATATACGGTCTTTAGGATATTAGATGAATGAGGGACTATAGATACACAGTAACTAATGATAAATAAGTCCAATGGATTGTATTGCCTTATATCATCTAGGGACTATAATGTAGTGGCCTAGTACATCCGCAGTCGATTAGTCAAGTGAATTATTATGAAGATAATAATTCACTAAGTCAAAAGGAGTTCTTGTTAGGATCGAGTCAACACTAAGAGGGGGGGGTTCGAAAAATCTTCATTTCGATAAAAACTGATATCGAAAATGCTTAACTTTGAAAGTGTACAAAGGCATAGTGAAAGTAATAAATCAGTTTGTAATGAAAGTAAAGAGCTTAAAGTAAACGCAAACATAGTTTTATAGTGGTTCGGTCGTTGTGACCTATATCCACTCTTGATTCCTCTTCTATCGAGACCACCGGTATCCACTAACGGTCTTCCTTTAATGGGCAAAGACCAACTACACTTACAACTCTATTCTCCTTTTGACAAGCTCAGGAGAGAACCTTAACAAGTTTCACATCTCTCTTAGAATAAACTCTAAACTCTAAGAGGTGGAGGGGAACACTCAATACTTTTCAAGCTTTTTGTTAGGATTCTAGCTAGGAGAGTCCTAATTGAGTTTTATTGAAAGGGGCATTCATGTAAAACCTACCTAGCTGACCCTTATTAAAGAGGTGAAAAGGCCGGCTAAGGATAGAATTAGTTTGGAGGTTGCTTCTTAGAGAAGCATTAGGAGTTGGTTAGAAGTGGGAGTCTAAGTAGGAGTCCTATTAGAAGTTGGGGTTTAGAAGCCCTATAAATAGTCATATATTCATCCTCTTTTCTATGGAATAGATGAATCTTTTTAGCAGCCTTTGAGCAGTAACCTGGAGGAAGGAACCCCTATAGAGTTCCAAGGAGGCCGATCCCCTAAAGAGATCAACCCCAAGCTTAGAATCTGCAAGGGTTCTATCACTTGGTATCATAGCAACATTCTTGGCATCTCGCTGCCCTTCCAAACTATCCATCAGTCCTCCACAACTGCCCAAAGCAATTCCCACAATTGTTTAAAAGATTGTCGTCAAATTCTGCCATCATCTCTATCACCACGGATCATCCTTTGATCTCCCCATGAATTGCAATAGATTCTGGTTTCCTACCTTACTACTGCTGCAATTTAGTTATCCTTATTCAAAAATTCAAAAAAAAATTTGTTCCTATATTGCTGCATAAACATTTCATCATGAAGTTTTCATCTCTACGACGAAAGATGCACTGCAGAATTCCAGCCGTATAACACAATTTGATCTTGCTACTACATATTTTCTATCCAAATCTCTATGAAATTTTTATGACAGCTTTGACACTTTCTAATAGCAAATTTCTCTTTGGTTTTGTTAAAAAATTCTCAATATAAACTACTAACTTTTTATGTCCAAACTACTACACTTTAGATGTAAAACCTGTTGCAGTACCTTTCCATTATCCTCAATTTTTCTAAACCTTCCATTACCCCAAGCCATTTACCCATCAACCAAAAAAAGATAGAGATATCTCTGATCTATAGGCATATGCTATGGCTTCTCAAGAACCAATTGATGCCAAATTTGAAGCATTGGAATCTCGAATTGAATCGCGGTTTGAATCATGCTTGGAGAACAAATTGCGCACTTTGTTTGCAAAATTCAGAATTGGACAACTACCGAGTCCAACCAAATTTTAGTAAGGAGAAAGTTTAGAGAGACCTCCAGAGAAGAAGGGACAGCCCTTAGACATGCTTCAGCCATGCATGAGGGTGGACTTCCCACGATGGGAAGAAGGAGACTTGGTAGGGTAGATTTCGCACGCCGAACGTTACTCTCGCTACTATCGAACGTCGGATGATGCTATGGTGGAAATTATTGTCATTCACCATGAAGGAGATGTTATTCAATGGTACAATTAGCTGGACTACAATCATGGGGCTCTGATGTTGAATCAATTTAAGAACGCACTACTAAATCATTTCGGACTTACGGAGTATGAAAATATCGATAGCCAACTCGCTAAGATTCTACAAACCTCTACGATTTAAGAGTACCAAACCAGGTTTGAGAAGGTATCCTACCTTACTTGTGATTGGACTAACTATCAATTGTTAGGAACATTCATCGAAGGACTCAAGTTAGAGATAAAAGGAGAGGTTATGGCATGGTAGCCCCGTACCGTGATAGTTGCGATTTCTTTCGCCCGAATATTAGAAGAATGGCTCAACCAAGATTCTCAGAGAATAAGAACCTCTCCTAGGCCCATGGCATATAAATCTCCTTTTACTCCCAGCTATCCTTCACTGCCAAAAAAATTGATAAGAGAAGAACTACGTGACCGATCAGCAAGGGGTCTTTGTTAGCATTACGACGAGCCGTGGAATCATGATCATCGTTGCAAAAGGGGCCGCCTCCTACTAATTGAACCTCTTAAAGATATGGAGGAGGAGGTCCAGGATCATGAGGAAGAGGTCACAGATGAAGAACAGTAGCTTATTGATATTATGATGCATGCCCTTGTTGGTTACGCAAACCCGCAAATGATGATAGTGGGAGGACTTCTGAAACAACAACCTATCACCATTCTTATTGACATTGGAAGCACTAATAATTTTATAAACAACAAGGTTGTTGTCTGGATGGCCTTACCTATTAAGAAATGTAGCAGGTTTGAAGTTAAGGTCATCGACGGACGAATTTTGAAGTGTGATCATAGGTGCCCGCGGGTGAAACTGTTGTTATAGGACTAAGAGATAATTGCATATTTATTCCTCCTCCCTCTTAATGATTATGAGGTCATGCTCGGTATCAAATGGCTGACAATATTAGTTGATGTTTCTTGGAGCTTTATGAAACTAGTTATGAAATTTTACAATAAGGGGAAACAAGTGATACTACACAGGAAACGTGGGGGAAATGTAATGACGATTTGCACACAACAAACGAAGAAGGTTTTGCACAAAGTATGCAATGGATTTTTGGTACAACTTAAGTAGCAAACTAAGGAAGAGCCAACGTAATTTGAAGATCTAAACCTACTTCCTTTGCTTACTGAATTTTCAGATATATTTGACGAACCACACAACCTACCTCCTACCAGTCGGCATGATCATTGTATACTGATTCTTCCGGGCAAACCTCCAGTAAATACTCAGTTATAACAATATCTACAGCTCTAGAAGGATGAAATTAAAAGGATTATAAAAGAGATACTCAAAATAGGAGTTATTCGGCCAAGTTGCAGCCCCTACTCTTCACCAGTGCTCCTCATACGAAAGAAGGACGGAATATAGCTAATAAGCGTTGATTACCGAGCTTTCAATGGCATAACCGTTAAGGATAAATACTCTATTCTAGTAGTAGATGAATTGCTTGATGAATTAAAGGAGCATGAGTCTTCACAAAGCTGGACCTTCGATCCAAGCATCATCAAATATGAGTGTGCGAATAAGACATACCAAAAACTGTCTTTCGAACACACAATGGCCACTACGAATTTTTGGTAATTCCCTTTGGCCTCACCAATGCTCCCTCCACCTTCCAAAGCCTTTTGAATGATATTTTATGAAATTATCTTCGTAAGTTTGTGCTGGTTTTCTTCGACGATATCCTTATTTACAACCCTTCTCTTGAAAGTCATTTTCAGCACTTACAACTTGTTTTGACAATTTTGCGAGAACATGTTCTTTTTGTCAAAAAATTGAAGTGTATCTTTCTTCAATAGAAGGTAGAATATCTTAGGTATATCATGTTAGAGGAAGGTGTGGCAGTGGACCTCTTCAAAATCGCTACGCGGCTTTCTCGGTTTAACAGGCTACTACCGCAAGTTCGTGAAAAACTATTGAAAGATTAGTGCACCCCTTACTTCCTTGGTAAAAAAAATGCTTTCCAATAGTTCGACAAAGCCACCACCGCCTTCGGCGAACGTAAAGCCGTAATGATGATAACGCCCATACTAGCACTACCCGACTTCGGTAAGACTTTTGTTATTAAAGTCGATGCCTTTGGAGTCGGAATTGGTACTGTATTAATACAAGATGGCCACACCCTCACTTATACCAGTAAGACATTATCTCATTCCCATCTCAAATGACCATTTACAACAAGGAGATGCTCGCGATTGTGCATGTGGTGACCAAATGGAGACCACACTTGATCGGACGACGCTTTCAAATCAAGACCGACCATAAAATCCTTAAATATTTCATGGAGTAGAAGATATCTTCCCCTGAGTAGTAAAAAAGGGTAACAAAGCTTCTTGTATATGATTATGAAATAACTTAAAAGAAGGGGAAATAGAATGTTATTGCAAATGTGCTTTCACAACTACCCGAGCAAGCTGAATTTTTGGCTATTTCACTTTCGACCAGCGACTTCCTTAAGGGTATTAAGAGAGAATGACAGGAAGATCCAAAGACTAGTAAGATCATAAAAAAATTGGAGGAAACACCAATCTCCATGGCTCATTACAATTAGGATTCAAAAGATTTACGTTATAAGGGACGCATTGTGCTTGTGCCAAATTCTACTTGCATAAAAACTATCCTTCAAGAGATGCATTCCACACTTGTGGCCGAGCACTACGGGTTCCTTAGAACCTATAAGAGAATTAAGCAAAATTTTTATTGGGTAGTGATGAAAAATATTATTGCTAAATTTGTGGCACAATGTGATGTATGTCAATGACATAAAGGCAAGACAGTGGCAAGTCCTGGAAAGCTGCAACATTTACTCGTCCTGGACTCAATATGGACTGATATATCAATGGACTTCATCGAAGGGCTTCCCTCATCACAAGGAAAAGGTATAATTCTTGTCATGGTTGATCGCCTTACAAAGTATGCTCACTTTTTAGTTGTTCATAATCTCCACACTGCTTCTAGTATTACTCGAATCTTTATGGAGAATATTGTAAAATTGAATAGGATGTCGAGATCTATTGTAAGTGATTGTAATAGGATCTTCATGATCAGATTTTGGATAGAGTTATTCCAAATGTAAGGCATTAAATTGAAAATGAGTACGGCGTATCACCCACAAATCGACGGCCAAACTGAAATAGTGAATAGGAGCTTAGAGACATACCTCAGATGCTTCACCAGTGACCGACCAAAAGAGTCGACAAAGTGGCTTTCTTGAGCCGAGTGGTGGTATAATATAACTTATCATTCATTTATAAAGTGTACTCCCTGTTGGGAAATCTTGGGGGCGACATCACATGCATAACGGAAGAATAAGAAAAACAAAATCCTCAGTTTCCCAAAAAGATGTTCGTCATCGTGCGAAGATTGGTGTGCAAAAATCCGCAAAACAAACTGTGTATAGAATAGATTGTGTTACCCAAGGAGATCGTATATCCTTGTTTCCTTGCAGATCTCTAGGAGAGGGTGAAGGAGGTCAAGCGTCCCCCTCTCTAGCGGTGATCCACACAGAAGGGCTGTGACGATGTTCCTCAAAACTCCAGGCCTGCTCTGAGGTGGAGAGGGGGAGGAGAATAGGAGAGGCAAACAAAGGCTCTAGCCTATGAAGCTTTGAATCCCTCTTATTTATAGACTCCCCCTGTCAAACCCTAATAGATCCTCCCCTGGTGGGTATTGGATCTATATCCAATTTCCTAAGTTTTTTATATTAATGGATCTCTATCCAATAATATCTCATGGGCTCTTATTAGATCTCGTCCATGGGATCCAATAATTAAGGGGCTTATTGGATATCCAATAAGATAGGGGCTCCGATGGATATCTCATATCCGAACCTCTACTCATCACAATGCCTACCATATGTGTGTGACCCTCTAGGTCCAATATCGAGCTGGCCATGAGTCATAGCTATTAGAACTCCTTTTGGCTCAATGAATTATTATCTCTGTAATAATTCACTCGACTCATCGACTACGGACATACTAGGCCACTACACCGTAGTCCTTAGAAGATACAGGGGAATCCAATCTCTTAAACATGTCTATCCTCAGTTATCGTGTACCTATAGTCTCTCATCCATCTAATATCCCAGAGACTGTATATCGGGCATGGTGCTATCAAACCTATATGGTTTCTACTCGAGTCTCGCTCTAATCGGATTCTCCCATAGAACTCTTTCTCTCTCAACCCGAATGACCCTGGCCAGGGATTTGTCTGAGTAAGAATATATGGGATATTCCTCTCATGACGCCGAGAGTGGATGATCCTCTATCGACACTCAGTAGCCCTCGTAAGGTCGACTACCACTCCCAATGACCAGTTGTATTAGATCTGGGACATCCAAATCTATAAGTTTGGTATTAAAGAGTGGAGCACTCATACATGACATCCTTGGTGTCTCAAGTCTAAGGACCATATACACCACTAGGACTATGGAATCGTTGTCTAACAATAAGGTATCATCAACCATCCAGTATTCTGTAAGCAGATCAATCAGTGAACTCATTCTCCAATGAGCACCTGTACTGTATCCCTAGTGTCCCCACATGAGCAGCTATGAGACCAGCTGCATCCATCATATGGATGGGTATACAGCACACAGTCTCTCCGGTTATCACGATGTCCCTCTCGAGTAACCTATGACCGGGATTATTTAGGATCTGTGCTTAAAGATGAATCGGTCTCATTATCGTGATCTCATCATGATCCGATTCCCATTGCACGGATCCAAGGACATCACAATATATATGCATATATGCAATAGACAATATAAAATGATAAATGCCAAAATATAATAAGCAAAAAGATTTCGTGTCAAGTCACACGTGCCATCACTCACTCACGTGCCATCTCCCACTTGACCTAAAGCTAATCACCTATGTGTCTGATCCCCATCAGACTCCTGTGACGCTCAAAGATAATCTGAGACAATGGCTTTGTCAGTAGATCTGCAATGTTATCTTCGGATGGAACTCTTTCCACTACTACATCTCCTTGGGTCATGATCTCTCTAATAAGTTGGAACTTCCTCAAAACACTTCTGATGAGACCCGGGTTCTCTTATTTGAGTAATTGACCTGTTGTTGTCGCAATATAAGGAAATCGGTTCCTCGCTATCCGGCACAACTCCCAAATCTGTGATGAACTTCTTCATCCAGACTCCCTCTTTTGCTGTATCTGCTGCAGCAATGCATTCTACCTCTATGGTCGAGTCAGCAGTAGTATCTTGCTTGGAACTCTTCCAGCATACTGCCCCTCCATTCAAGGTATACACATACCCTGAATTCGACTTGCTATCATCGACATCAGACTGAAAACTTGAGTCTGTGTAGCCTTCAACCTTGAGGCTACTACCTCCATATACTAGTAAAAAATCCTTAGTCCTTCTCAAGTACTTAAGGATACACTTTACTACTTTCTAGTGCTCCAAGCCTGGATCCGCCTGATACTTTCTCGTGACACTCAGAGCATGTGCTATATCAAGCCTAGTACATAGCATGGCATACATGATAGACCATATCGCTAAGGCATAAGGTATCATATCTATGTTTGCCCTTTCTTCTGGAGTCTTTGGGGACATACTCCTAGAAAGCGATATCCCATGTCTCATCGGTATGAGACCTCTCTTGGAATTTTTCATGCCAAACCTTTTGACAATGGTTTCTATGTACCTGGATTGGGACAAGCCAAGCATCCTCTTGAATCTATCTCTATAGATCCGAATCCCCAAGATATAAGATGCTTCCCCTAGGTCCTTCATGGAGAAGTGTCTAGATAACCAAGCCTTTACTGTGGATAACATTCCTACATCATTCCCAATGATCAGGATGTCATCCACATATAACACCAAAAAGGTGATAGCGCTCCCACTTATCTTCCTGTACACACAAGGCTCATTCATTCTTAACGAAGTCATAAGATCTAATTGTCTCATCAAATCTTATGTTCCACCTCCGCCAAGAATGTATTCCTTCTCAAGGAACACTGCTCTCTTGGCTACAAAGACCTTTTGGTCCTTGAGATGATAGAAATAATACCCACAAGTTTCCTTGGGGTATCCCACGAACTTGTACCGCTCTGTCCTCGATTTCAACTTATCAGGGTTGTGTCTTTTAACGTGGGCAGGGTAGCCCCAAATCTTAACAACTTTAAGATCGAGCTTCTTCCCTTTCCATATCTCATATGGTGTAGACATTACCGACTTAGTTGGAACTCTATTCAGAAGGTAAGCTGCGGTTTCTAGGGCATATCCCCAGAATGAGATGGGTAGGTCAGCGAAACTCATCATGGATCATACCATGTCTAACAACGTACGATTTCTCCTTTCAAACACACCATTGAGCTGAGGTGTATAAGGAGGTGTCCATTAGGATAATATCCCATGGTCCTTGAGGAACTGAGTAAACTTTGTACTTAAGTACTCACCTCTTCGATCTGATCAAAGAGTTTTGATACTCTTTCCAATATGGTTCTCCACCCCATTCTTATACTCTCTGAATTTCTCAAAGGCCTTGGATTTGTACTTCATTAAGTACACATATCCATACCTTGAGAAATCATCAGTAAAGATAATGAAGTAGGAGTAAGCACCGATGGTGTGAGTTGACATAGGTCCACATATATCACTATGTATGAGTTCCAATAGCTCCTCTCTCTCCAGTTCCACTAAATGGAGAGTTGGTTAATTTTCCACGAAGTCAAGGCTCGCAAGTTACATATGACTCATAGTCGAATGGATCTAGATATCCATCATTTAGCAACTTTTGAATCCTTTCTTTATGAATATGACCTAGCCTACAATGCTACAAGTATGCACTGTTCATCTCATCTCGTTTCCTCTTGGACACACTTACATTCATGATATGTGGAGTAGTATAAACCATTATGCAATGTTTCTTTCATGATGATCTCATCATCTAATAATATCGAACAACCATTGTTCTCAAAAACTAATTTATATCCACTAACTATCAAATATGAAATGGAGATAATATTTTTGATAATAGAAGGAATAAAATAACATGCATCTAATGCAATAAAAGCTCCACCAAGCAGATGTAGGGCGACCTCGCCAACAGCTACTATAGAAACTTTTGCTCAATTACCCATCTTGAGGTCCATCTCGCCTCTCTCTAGTCTCCTAGGCTTTGCCAGAACCTGCAACGAATTACATATATAATAAGCACTACCGGTATCCAATACCCATGTGTTATCACAAGAGTAACAAATGGAGACTGATCATGAATGTACCTGAAGCTTCACCAAGCTTCTGTTTCGCCTTTTCTACAAGGTACTCTTTGCAGTTCCTCTTCTAGTGCCCATCTTTGCCATAGTGGAAGCACTGGCCTTTGTCCTTTGCTGGGTCTTTCTTAGCAACCTTTGCTTTTTCTGGTCTGCCCTTGCCCTTTCCCTTCTTAAGGGACTTTTCTGTTTTCCTTTTCTTTCTGGTCTCACCAGTGTAGAGAACAGTTGGCTTCTCTTTCCTAATAGTACTCTTTGCCTCCCTCAACATATTGAGGAGCTTTGGGAGAGTCACCTTAAGCTTGTTCATATTAAAATTCATTATGAACTATGAAAAGGAATCTGGTAGGGACTGAAGTACAATGTCCACACACAAGTTATCCTCTAGGACCATTCATAGACCTATGAGTTTCTTCATCCACTCAATCATCTTTAGGACATGGTTCTGAACCGGTGTCCCCTTAGTCATCCTAGTGCAGAAGAGGCTCTTAGATATCTCATATCGTTGAGTCCTTCCTTGTTCCTCAAACAATTTGCGGACATGTAGGAGAATGGATCTAGCATCCATCTTTTCATGTTGTCTCTATAACTCAGGAGTCATAGAGCCCAACATATAGCACTGAGCAAGAGTGGAGTCATCAATGTACTTCACGTAGCAAGCGATCTCATCCTCGCTTGCCCCTTCCTCGGGCGTAGGCATTACTGTATCAAGGACGTATGCGATTTTCTCCGTCGTGAGAACAATTCTCAAGTTGCGGAGCCAATCCGTATAATTTGGACCAGTGAGGTGGTTGACATCAAGTATGCCACGTAAGGGATTTGAAAGCGACATTTTCTGAAAATAAAGATGCAACAGAAATGAATAACATGCGGATTTTGCAAGAAATAAACTATCAAGATATGGACTTCTATCTTATTATGCTCCCACTATTTTACTAGCGAGTCACGTGACACCCTCAACATGTGAAACGGAATTTTCTAGCAGACTTCTAGTGGGGATCGGGATCCAATCAGTGTCTTAGTGTAACCTCGAGGGACTCGACTAATCACACTAAGCCCAAAAGGTAGGAAACTCTTGCCAATCACAACTCCTTGTGATTCCTATCCTGTTCGGCCTCCGAATCACTATGGTCTCGAGGGACTCGACCAACCACGATATTCGGTTAAGTCAACACCTTCGTTACAAGATGAGTCTGATTTGATGATATACCCTCGAGGGACTTGACCAAGCATATCATGCCCTCAGGTCACCGATGACATCTCTATATCGTAGATAAGATAGCGAATCGTGATATAGGTGAGCCTCGAGGGACTCGACCAACTCAACATACACTGAGAATCGATTCCTACCTATAACGATGGAAGGCCACGTGGGTCAATCTAATTGCCTCACATTTACCAACTTAATACTATCATGAGAGAGAGGTTTCTATGATTTGGTCTCCTAATATGACATGTCACACATATACATATTTAATATATATCTACATTGCATGCAAATATATATACATATCTAGTAGGTATATAAGCAATCACACATCACATGAGTAATCACACCAAATGATCATTAACCACAGCCTAATGTGATTAGGCCTGAGCCAGTAGGCCTAACCACTCATATCAAGATTTATGTGCGCAACGGTGCATCTTCATGCCCTGTGATCGTCCATCTCGTCCTCGTCGATTCCGTCGACATCTCGATGCATCTCCATGCATCGCAATCGTCCGTCTCGTGGGTCCCATTATCGCATCCACGCTCCCGCTGCGCCTTCTCATATGATTACAACTTAATCATAGGCACACAGGCCCGACAATAAACAATAAATATAATAAAAGCTCGCAGACCCCAATAATAATAATTACAAGTACACACATCACACGGTCCATGATTATCCATCCACACATCATACATCACATGTATAAATCATTGTCATGTAAGACTACTAGATAATAATTAAAATAATAATCAACTAAACCTTTTAATTAATTAATATTTTTGAAATAAGGAATAGGAAATTTTCTGGAATTCTGAGGGGTATTTTCATAATTTGGTCAAAGGATAGAACTAAAATTTCTTAAATTGCGAGGGACAAAATTGTCTTTGGCCCAAAACCCAAGCCCCACTCCCTTGTTGTTGTTGATTTTCATAATTTGGTCAAAGGATAGAACTAAAATTTCTTAAATTTCGAGGGACAAAATTGTCTTTTGCCCAAAACCCTAAGCCCCACTCCCTTGTTGTTGTTTGTTGCCGCCGTCGCCACCACCCTGCCGGCGGCGAAGGGTAGGGCGCTGCCCTCACCTGCGGGTGACACGTCCGTTGGCGGCGTTGCCCCGGCAAGTGGGCGCCCCCGCTGGCGTCGTCGCCTCCAGGCGGTGCTACCCTGCCGGGCGATTCTACCCTTGGGGTATCGCCAACAAGCGATGCTGCCCCGCCGGGCGGCCGCCCCTGCGGGGGGGTTTTGCCGATGGGAGCAGCGACCGCCGATGCCACTGCCCTGTGGCGCCTCACCCTGCGGGAGAAGCGATGCCCTTGTCCATGGGCGCAGCGATAGCAGGCGTCTCAACCCGCAGCGCCTCTGCTCGCGGGTGCAACGGCCGCAAGTGCCGCTACCCACGGGTCTAGCACCCGCAAGCATCGCCATTGCGCGCGGGCACAGTGCTCGCTCATAGGTGGCCACCATGCCCGCGCACAAGGGCCTGGCCTCACGCCGTCGGCCTTGCGGCTGCCGCTGCAAGCGGCCTGCCTACACGCAAATGGCAGCATCAACATCAGCGACGACAGCGAGGGTAGCAACAGTTGCTGCATTTTTCGCTTTTGCGTCAACGATTTTGACGTCAAAATTCTTCCTAAATACAACATACACAGTTCAAAAACCAATCATTCTCACGAACAACTTGGCTCTGATACCACTGTTGGAAAATCTTGATAGCGACATCACATGCGCAGCGGAAGAACAAGAAAAACAAAATCCTCAATTTCCCAAAAAGATGTTCATTATTGTGCAAAGAGGGTGAAGATTAGTGCGCAAAAATCCGCGAAACAAACTGCGTATAGAATAGGTTGTGTTACCTAGGGAGATTGTATATTTGTTTCCTTATAGATCTCTTGGAGAGGGTGAAGGAGGTCAATCGTCCTCCTCTCTAGCGGTGATCCACACAGTAGGGATGCGATGACGCTCCTCAAAACTCCAGGCATACTTTGAGGTGGAGAAGGGGAGGAGAATATAAGAGGCAAACAAAGGCTCTAGCCTATGAGGCTCTGAATCCCTCTTATTTATAGAGGCCCCCTGTCAAACCCTGATGGATCCTCCCCTAGTGGGTATTGGATCTGCATCCAATTACACAAGCATTTTAGATTAGTGGATCTCTATCTAATAATATCTTATGGGCTCTTATTGGATCTCGTCCATGGGATCCAATAATTCAAGGGCTTATTGGATATCCAATAAGATAGGGGCTCCGACGGATATCTCATATCCGAACCTCTACTCATCACAATGCCTACCATATGTGTGTGACCCTCTAGGCCCAATATCAAGCTGGCCATGAGTCATAGCTATTAGAACTCCTTCTGGCTTAGTGAATTATTATCTCTGTAATAATTCACTCGACTCATCGATTACGGACCTACTAGGCCACTACGCCGTAGTCCCTAAACGATACAGGGGAATCCAATCCATTAGACCTGTCTATCCTCAGTTATCGTGTACCTATAGTCTCTCATCCATCTAATATCCCAGAGACCATATATCGGGCATGGTGCTGTCAAACCCATATGGTTTCTACTCGAGTCTCGCTCTAATCGGATTCTCCCGTAGAACTCTTTCTCTCTCAACCCGAATGACCCTGGCTAGGGATTTGTCTGAGCAAGAATACATGGGAGATTCCTCTCATGACGCCGAGAGTGGATGATCCTCTATCGACACTCAATAGCCCTCATAAGGTCGACTGCCACTCCCAATGACCAGTTGTACTAGATCTGGGACATCCAAACCTATAAGTCTGATATCAAAGAGTGGAGCACTCATACAGGACATCCTTGGTATCTCAAGTCTAAGGACCATATACACCATTAGGACTACGGAATCGCTGTTTGACAATAAGGCATTATCAACCATCTAGTATTCCGTAGGCAGATCAATCAGTAAATTCATTCTCCAATGAGCACCTATACTGTATCCCTAGTGTCCCCACATGAGTAGCTATGAGACTAGCTGCAATCATCATATGGACGGGTATACAGCATCCTAGTTTGTCCGGTTATCATGATGTCCCTCTCAAGTATCCTATAACCGTGATTATTTAGGATCTGTGTTTAAAGATGAATCAGTCTCATTATCGTGATCTCAGATTCTCATTGCATGGATCCAAGGACATCACAATATATATATGCATATATGCAATCGATAATATAAAATGATAAATGCCAAAATATAATAAGCAAAAAGATTCCGTGTCAAGTCACACGTGCCATCACTCACGTGATTGGCTAATTGGGTACTTATGACTAGCACTCCCTACTAGGCTATGTATGGCCAACCTCCCCCTTGGATCCCAAAATATGTGTTGGGCATCTCTAAAGTAGAACAAGTAGATAGGGATATACAGGACAGAGACAAAATACTGAAATTGCTAAAAAATAATCTCATTGTAGCGTAAGCAAGGATGAAACAATAATATGATCAACACAAAGGCGAAAGAGAATTTTTAAGAGGAGATTGGGTCTTCCTACGGCTTCAACCATACAAGCAAACATCAATCCAAACCAGGGCATCTATGAAGCTTTCGCCTTGGTTCTATAGACCCTACCAAATTTTAGAGCGCATCGGAGCGGTAGCATACATATTGGACTTACCGCCAGCTCCCGAATCTATCTAGTCTTCCATGTGTTGTGTTTAAAGCTCAAGTTGGGACAAAATAAGATAGCTCAAAGTCATCTACCAAATATGACTACCTAAGGAGAATTCCAAACCCAATCGAGTGCTATTATTGATCGACAGATCATGAATCGATGACGATGACCTACTATTGAAGTGCTAATACAGTGGGTGAACCTACCAACAGAAGATGCCACTTGGGAGAACTATGATGACTTGAAGATCAAATTCTTAAAATTCATGGATCGTTAGCCTTAAGGACAACGCTGATTTGAATAAGGCGGGTCTATTAGGACTCTAACTAGGAGAGTTCTAATTGAGTTTCATTGATAGGGGCATTCATGTAAAACCTACCCGACCCCTATTAAAGAGGTGAAGAGGCCGGCTAAGAATAGGATTAGTTTGGAAGTTGCTTCTTAGAGAAGCATTAGGAGTTGGTTAGAAGTAAGAGTCTTGAGTAGGAGTCTTATTAGGAGTTAGGCTTTAGAAGCCCTATAAATAGTCATGTATTCATCCTCTTTTCCACAGAATAGATGAATCTTTTTAGTAGCCTTTGAGCAGCAACCTAGAGGAAGGAACCCCTATAGAGTTCCAAGAAGGCTGATCCCCAAAAGAGATCAACCCCAAGCTTAGAATATGCAAGGGTTCTATCACTTTTTTAACTTTTTTTGTCAAGGATTCTTTCCCTCTTAATACCCAATTCTTGCTACTTCATGTAGAATAGCTGGGGTATTTATAGACCTTAAATGGCTTCAAAATTGGAGCAAAAAAAGGTCTCATCCCAGGTTTCCCGGGTCCTGGCGGCACCACCGCCTATGTTGGGTAGTACCATTGCCTGCAGCACTAATACTAAACAGTACCACCACCTAGTTTGGTGGTACCATCGCCTAACATAGACTATCTGGGCAGTACCACCATCCATTCTGGTGGTACCACCGCCTGACACAGTCTTGAAGACTATGTCTGGGCAGTACTACAACCAGACCATACTACAGGACACTGAATGAGCCAAACAATAGGCCAATTCAGCCTTGATTCAGGCCCAATTGGCCCCTAATTAAGTTGGCATTGTTTTACCCCAATACTGACTCAATTAGACCTAAACCAACTTGATCTAGACAAATTATTACAAGCATGAGTCGTATGTTGTCCGGTATGTCATTGGTTCATTCGGCGCTTCGTCCGATCCTTCAACGAATTGTCCTCTCCTTCGGCATATTACCCAATCGGCAAGTTATTTTCTTAAAACAATTGATCTCCTTAGCGTAACGTTCGATCTTCTTGTAAGTCATAGGTGCCCAGCAAACCAATCATGTGAGTGATAGCATATGTGACTTAACATGGAATCTTTTTGCTTATTATATTTTAGCATTTATCACTTTATATTAACTATTACATATATGCATGTATATATTGTGATGTCTTTAGATCTGTGCAATGAAAATCGGATCGTGATGAGATCACGATAATGAGACCGATTCACATATCTTAAATAATCTCAGTCATAGGTTACTCGAGAGGGACATAGAGATAACTGGACAGATTGGTGTGCTGTATACCCATCCATATGATGAATGCAGTTGGTCTCATGCTGCTTGTGTGGGGATACTAGGGATACAATACAAGTGCTCATTGGAGAATAAGCTCACTGATTGATCCGCTTACAGAATTTTGGATGGTTGATGATGTTTTTTTGTCAAACAATGATTACGTAGTCCCAATGGTGTATCTGGTCCTTAGACTTGAGACACCAAGGATGTCCTATATGAGTGCTCCATTCTTTGATACTAGATTTATAGGTTTGGATGTCCTAGATCTAGTACAGCTGGTCATCGGGAGTGGTAGTCAATCTTATGAGGGCTATTGAGTGTCGATAGAGGATCATCCACTCTTAGTGTCATGAGAGGAATATCACATGTATTCTTGCTCAGACAAATCCCTAGCTACGGTTATTTGGATTGAGAGAGAAAGAGTTCTTCAAGAGAATCCGATTAGAGTGAGACTCGAGTAGAAACCGTATGGGTCTGATAGCATCATACTTGGTATACGGTCTCTAGGATATTAGATAGATGAGGGACTATAGTTATATGGTAATTGAGGATAGATAGGTCCAATGGATTGGATTCCCCTATATCGTCTAGGGACTACGGCGTAGTGGCCTAGTATGTTTGTAGTCAATGAGTTTAGTGAATTATTATGGAGATAATAAGTCACTGAGCCAAAAGAAGTTCTGACAGGTATGACTCATGGCCAGCTCGATATTGGGTCTAGAGGGTCACACACATATAGTAGGCGTTGCGATGAGTAAAGGTTCGGATATGAAATATCCACCAGAGCCACTATCTTATTAGATATCCAATAAGCCCCTAAATTATTGGATCCTATGAATGAGATCCAATAAGAGCTCTTAAGAGATTATTGGATAGAGATCTACTAATCTAAGGGGCTTGGATAGTTGGATGGAGATCTAATACCCAATAGGGGAGGATCCATTGGAGTTAAGTTGATAGTGGACCTCTATCAATAGGAGGAATTCAGTGGTTCATAGGCTAGAGCCTTTGCCTGCCTCTTCTATTCTCCTCCCCCTCTCCACCTCAAAGCAAGCCTAGAGTTTTTTAGGAGTGTCATCGTAGCCCTGTTGTGTGGATCACCACTCGAGAGGAGGGTGCTCGACCTCCTTCACCCTCTCCTAGAGATCTGCAAGGACATAGGGATATATGATCTCCCTATGTAACATAATCTATTCTATATATAGTTTTAGGTTTCATGAATTTTTGCGCACCAATCTTCGCACGACAACGAACAAATCTTTGGGGACTTGAGGATTTTATTTTTTCTGTTCTTCCACTGCGCATGTGATGTCGCCCCCTAGATTTCCCAATAGTGGTATCAGAGCCAGGTTGTTTATGTGAAAGATTGGTTTTAAACTACGTATATTATGTTTTGGAGAAGCTTTAAGCATCAAAATTATTGACGTAAAAGCACGGAAGGGCAACAACAATTGCTACCCTCGCTACCCTCAATCTGTATGCGTGCAGCTGCCTACAGTGGCAGCTGCATGCAGGCAGCACAATGCCAGTGCACGCACAGGCGGTGCGCCTGCAGCATTCAGTTGACGGCCTACATGTAGTAGGCTTATGGCTGGTGGGGCTGGTAGCTCGTGGATGCCCCACATACAAGCACTGCCTGCGGGCCACAACGCTCGCAAGGCCAAGCAATGCCTGTGGGCGACCTGCCCGCAAGGGCGGATGGTGCTTGCGGGTGACCTGCCCACAAGGGCGGACGATGCCTATGGGCAGCGCTTGCGGCCAGACTGCCTGGAAGGAAGGGCGGCACCTACAATGCGCTCGTAGCGACGATCGCCCAAAAGAGGGGCATCGCCCGCTAGCAGAGCCACCCACATGGGCAGTGCTGCCTGTAGGGGCACCCGCCCGTGGTGTCGCCCACCTATAGCGGAGGCACCGCTAACGAGCAAGCCACCCACAGGGAGGGGCAATGCCCACGATCGAGGGTCGCTGCCCATAGGGTGGCGGTGGCCGTAGCAGCAAGGGAAGGGAGAAAGAGGGTTAGGGTTTTTGGGCAAAAAGATAGTTTTACCCCTATAAATTTGAGAAATTCCAATTATATCCTTTTATCTAAATTATGAAAATACCCTTCAAAATTTAAAAAATTTCCTACATGTCCCTGAATTCAGAAAATATTAATTAATTAAAAGATTTAATTGATTATTATTTTTATTCTTATCTAGTAGTCTAGTCTTACATGATGATGATTTATACATGTGATGTACGATATGTGGACCGATGATCATGGATCGTGTGATGTGTGTCCTTGTGATTATTATTATTCGGGCTTACGGGTCTCTATTTTTATTTCTCGTTTATTGTCGGGCTTGCGTGCTTATGATTAAGTTGTAATCATATGAAGAGGTGTAGCGGGAGCATGGATGCGATAGCGGGACCCACGAGATGGACGATCGTGATGCATAGAGATGCATCGAGATATCGATGGAATCGACGAGGATGAGATGGACGATCACAAGGCATGGAGATGCACTACTACACACGTAGATCTTGATGTGAGTAATTAAGCCCACTAGCTCGAGCCTGATCACATTAGGTTATGGTTCATGATCATCTAGTATGATTGCTTATACACATACTAGATATATATATATCCACCTATATCGCGATTCGCTATCTTGCCTACGATATAGAGATGTCACCGGTGACCTGAAGACATGGTATGCTTGGTCGAGTCCCTTGAGACCATGGTGATTCGGAGGTCGAACAGGATGAGAATCATAAGGAGTTGTGATCGGCAAGAGTTGCCTACCTTTTGGGCTTAGTATGATTGGTTGAGTCCCTCGAGGTTACACTAAGACACTGATTGGATCCTGATCCACATTAGAAGTCTATCGGAGACTTCCGTTTCACGTGCTGAGGGTGTTGCATGATTCGTAAGTAAAATAGTGGGAGCATATTAAGATAGAAGTCCATATCTTATATATATATATTTACATGTGATGTAGATATATATTAAATATGTATATGTGTGACATGTTATATTAGGAGACCAAATCATAGAAACCCCTCTCTCGATAATATTAAGTCGGTAAACGTGAGGTAATTAGATTAACCCATGTGGCCTTCCATCGTTATAGGAATGGACCAATTCCGAGTGTAGGTTGAGTTGGTCGAGTCCCTTGAGGCTCACCTATATCGCGATTCGCTATCTTGCCTACGATATAGAGATGTCACCGGTGACCTGAAGACATGGTATGCTTGGTCGAGTCCCTTGAGACCATGGTGATTCGGAGGTCGAACAGGATGAGAATCATAAGGAGTTGTGATCGGCAAGAGTTGCCTACCTTTTGGGCTTAGTATGATTGGTTGAGTCCCTCGAGGTTACACTAAGACACTGATTGGATCCTGATCCACATTAGAAGTCTATCGGAGACTTCCGTTTCACGTGCTGAGGGTGTTGCATGATTCGTAAGTAAAATAGTGGGAGCATATTAAGATAGAAGTCCATATCTTAATTGTTTATTTTTTTACAAAATCTGCATGTTATTCATTTCTACTACATCTTTATTTTCAAAAAATATTGCTTTCAAATCCCTTACGTGGTATACTTGATATCAACTGCCTCACTGGTCCAAATTATATAGATTGGCTCCACAACTTGAGAATTGTTCTCACGGCGGAGAAAATCGCATACGTCCTTGATACAATTAATGCCTACGCCTGAGGAAGGGGCAACTGAGGATGAGATTGCTCGCTACGTGAATTACATTGATGACTCCACTCTTGCTCACTATTATATGTTGGGCTCTATGACTCCTGAGTTACAAAGACAACATGAAAAGATAGATGTCATATCCATCCTTCTACATATCCGCAAACTATTTGAGGAACAAGGAATGACTCAACGATATAAGATATCCAAGAGCCTCTTCCGTGTTAGGATGACTAAGGGGACACCGGTTCAGAACCATGTCCTAAAGATGATTGAGTGGATAGAGAAACTTATAGGTATAGGAATGGTCATAGAGGATAACCTGTGTGTGGACAGTGTGATTCAGTCCCTACCAGATTCCTTTTCACAGTTCATAATGAATTTTAATATGAACAAGCTTAAGGTAACTCTCCCGGAGCTCCTCAATATGCTGAGAGAGGTAGAGAGCACTATCAAAAACGAGAAGCTAGTTCTCCACACAGGTGAGACCAAAAAGAAAAGGAAACTAGAAAAGTCCCTTAAGAAGTGCAAGGGCAAGGGCAGACTAGGTAAAGCAAAGATAGCTAAGAAAGACCCGACAAAGGATAAAGGCCAGTGCTTCCACTATGGTAAAGATGGGCACTGGAAGAGGAACTGTAAAGAGTACCTTGCAGAGAGGGCGAAATGAAAGCTTGGAGAAGCTTCAGGTACATTCATGATCAGTCTCCATTTGTCAGACTCTTATGATAGCACATATGTATTGGATACCAATAGTTCTTATCATATTTGCAATTAGTTGCAGGTCCTAGCAAGGCCTAGGAGAGTGGCGAGAGACGAGATGGACCTCAAGATGAGCAATAGAGCAAAAGTTACTGTAGTAGCTATTGGCGAGGTCGGCCTACATCTGCTTGGTGGAGCTATTATTACATTAGATGCATGTTATTTTGTTTCTTCTATTATCAAAAATATTATCTTCATTTCATGTTTGATAATTAGTAGATATAAATTAGTTTTTGAGAACAATGGTTGTTTAATATTATTAGATGATGAGATCATCATAAAAGGAACATTGCATAATGGTTTGTTTATGCTAGACACTACTCCATATATCATGAATGTAAATGTGTCTAAGAGGAAATGAGATAATGTGAACAGTGAATACCTGTGGCATTGTAGGCTAGGTCACATCCAAAAGGGAAGGATTCAAAAGTTGCTAAAGGATGGATATCTAGATCCATTCGACTATGTGTCATATGCAACTTGCGAGCCTTGCCTTTGTAGAAAACTGACAAACTCTCTATTTAGTAGAACTGGAGAGAGAGCCACTGAGCTGTTGGAACTCATACATGGTGATGTATGTAGACTCATGTCAACTCATGTCATTGGTGGTTACTCCTACTTCATTACCTTTACTGATGATTTCTCAAGATATGGATATGTGTACTTAATGAAGTACAAGTCCGAGGCCTTTGAGAAATTCAAAGAGTATAAGAATGAAGTGGGGAACCAAACTGGAAAGGGTATCAAAACTGTTCGATTAGATCAAGGAGGTGAGTACTTAAGTACAGAGTTTACTCAGTTCCTCAAGGACCATGGGATATTATCCTAATGGACACCTCCTTATACACCTCAGCTCAATAGTGTGTCTAAATGGAGGAATCGTATGCTGTTAGACATAGTACGGTTCATGATGAGTTTTGCTGACCTACCTATCTTATTTTGGGGATATGCCCTAGAGACTGCAACTTACCTTCTGAATAGAGTTCTAACTAAGTCGGTAGTATCTACACCATATGAGATATGAAAAGGGAAGAAGCCCGATCTTAAGGTTGTTAAGATTTGGGCTGCCTTGCCCATGTTAAAAGACACAACCCTAATAAGTTAGAATCAAGGATAGAGCGGTGCAAGTTCGTGGGATACACCAAGAAAACTTGTAGGTATTATTTCTATCATCTTGAGGACCAAAAGTTCTTTGTAGCTAAGAGAGCGATGTTCCTTAAGAAGGAACATATTCTTGGCAAAGACAGTGGGAGCATGATAGAGTTGAGCGAGGTTGGAGAACGTAGCTCAAGCACCACTCTACAGCCCAAGTCTATTTAAGTACCTAATACATAAGTTCCAACTTTACATAGGTTTGACAGAGTATCCTATCCTCTTGAGAGATATGTGGGATAAATTAAAGGAGAAAATGTTGAGGATATTGATCCTCAGACCTACGAGGAGGCTATTATGAGTTTAGACTCCGGGAAGTGGCTAAAAGCCATGAATTCTGAGATATATTCCATGTACTCCAACAAGGTTTGGAACCTAGTTGACACGCTTGAGGGTATTGTACCCATCAGTTGTAAGTGGATCTTTAAGAAAAAGATCAGTGTAGATGGAAAGGTAGAGACATATAAAGCAAGGCTAGTGGCTAAGGGGTATCATCAAAGGCAAGGTATTGACTATGACGAAACATTCTCACCCATAACGATGCTAAAATCTATCTGAATTCCATTGGCTATTATAGCACCCTATGATTATCAGATCTAGCAAATAGATGTGAAACCAGATTCCTCAATGGGAACCTCGAGGAGGAGGTGTATATAATACAGCCCAAGGGATCGGTTGATTCCCGGATTTGATGATGAAACCATTTGATAGTGTTGATTTAATGTGCATTGAGTGACACATGGCTAATATCGATCAAAAGAGGCAAATTTATTAAAGTAGAAAGAATCATGTTGGGCCAGAGTGAACATGTCAAAATATTGGACGTCGGGCCGGAGGAACGATCGACATGTTGGCTAAAGGCTTTGGGCCAAGAATTCAGGCATCAGGCTTAGAAGAGTGGACATTGCATCAAGAAGATCAGAGTTGCGGAGGTCAACATGCCGATTAGGCAAAGGCAGCAAAAGAGGACGATGCATCGAAGGATCGGACGAAGCGCTGGAAGAACCAATGACATGTTGGACAACACATGATTAGTGCTTGTAATAATTTGCCTATATCAAGTTAGTTTAGGTCTAATTGAGTCGATATTGGGCTGAAACAATGCGGACTTAATTAGGGGCCAATTGAGCCTAAATTGGGAGTGATTTGGGCTCATGGGGAGGCCCATTCAATAACCCAAATGTTGGGCCAAGCGGTGGCACTGCCTGTGAGTTGGAAAACTTGAAAAGCTCAGTCTCCGAGGCTATCAAGCGGTAGTACTGCCAGTTTGGGCGGTGGTACTGCCCAAACACAGTCTCCCAGGTAGTAGTATGGCCAAACTGGGTGATGGTACTGCCCAGTATTAGGCTGCAAGCGGTGGTACTACCTAGTGTAGGCGGTGGTACCACCCGTACCCTAAAATCTTAGGGGTTTAAATTTTGGGCTCCAAATTTGAATCCATTGAGGCCTATAAATACCCTAACTATTCCTGCATGGAGTGGTAAGAAAGGTGATAAAAAACTCTATGTTTCTAAGTTGAAAACCCTTGTAAAGTGTAGAGTCCCTCCTAAAATTTAGAGACCATTCTAAGGGAGAGTGTGAGGGAAGCTTTGTAAAAAGGGTTTGTAAAGGTTCTCTCCTAAGCCTACAAAAGGAGAATAGAATTGTAAGAAGGTAATTAGTCTTTACCTATTGAAGGAAGACCGTTAGTGGATGCTAGTGGCCTCGATAGAAGAGGAATCGGTGGAGTGGATGTAGGTTACTACAACCGAACCACTATAAAATGGTTTTTTTTTTGTTTTGCTATTTATCTTTATTGCAAACCTCTTTAATTCCTTATTACTTTTGCTGCACATCCTTCTGAACGTATTTCAAGTTAACATCCTTTTTGATATCCATTTTAATCAAACAAAATATATTTAAACTGATATTTTTAATCCGCTGCACTAATTCACCCCCCCCCTCTTAGTGCCGACTCATTCCTAACAGTTGGTATCAGAGCCTTGTGTTTCTTATTTAATTTAATAGCTAAAAGAAATGGCTCTTTTTGGCTTTCAAGAGGGTCACTCTCTCATTCGTCCTCCCTTGTTCAATGGGACGAACTACACATATTGGAAAACTCGAATGAGAGTTTTCTTGCTTTCATTGAATCTCGATTTATGAAATATAATCAAATTTGGTTTTCAAAAGTCTTCTCTTCCAATGAAAAGATTGGAATGAGTTGGAGAAGAAGACTTTATCTTTAAATGCAAAGGCTATGAATGCCTTATTTTGCGCCTTAGACAAGAATCAGTTTAATCGGGTTTCTATTTGCGAAATGACTTTTGATATTTGGCACACTCTTAAAACCACACACGAAGACACTTGTAGAGTAAAAGATTTGAAGATTAATCTTTTGATGCATGATTTCGAGTTGTTGTTTCTGTTAGGATCAAGAGCGCACTAAGAGGGGGGAGTGAATTAGTGCAGCGGAAAACTTTCTCTATTTAAAAAAAACTTATTTCGATTAAAGTTGATTCAACGAGAATGGTTTCAACTCAATCTGTTTCAGAAGGAATTTGAACTTGAAACCTTTCGTGAAAGTGCAAGAGAAAACTAAGGTGATTTGCAGCAATGTAAGTTGCACAAATGAAAGGCATCGGTTTCGTAAAGTCTTCGTATGATTAAAGTCGATCTTAGAAGATGTTTACGTTAAAGCATATGTAGACGTAGTTAAAACATAGTAAGGAGGAGAGGCAGTTTGCTATAAAAGAAAGTTGCTCAAAGTAAATGCAAACCGAATTTTAGAGTGGTTCGGTCAACGTGACCTATATCCACTTTCGACTTCCCCCTCCGACGAGGTCACTGGCGTCCATTAGAGGCCTTCCTTTAATAGGCGAAGGCCAACTATCTTTTACAGCTTTTCTCCTTTTGCCGAGCTTAGGAGATAACCCTTACAAGTTTCACTCCTCTCTTGAATGATCTCAACACTTAGAAAGAAAGGAGGAGAACTCTAGCACTTTTTCAACTCTTTAACACTTCAAAGACTCAAGAATATATCAAGATTTCATTCGTTAGGATCAAGAGCACTAGGGGGGGTGAATTAGTGCAGCGAAAAACTTTCGACAATTTAAAACTACATTCGTATGATAAAAACGATTTCGGTAAGAAAGTCGATTCGAAAATTACTTTAACTTAAGATCAAGTAAAGTGCAGTTAAAGTAAAGCTATGGAGGCAGTTGCAGTTAAGATAGAGAACAAAATGTAAATGCAAACCGAGATTTAGAGTGGTTCGGTCAATCTTGACCTACATCCACTTTTGGCTTCCTCCTCTGATGAGGTCACCGACATCCACTAGAGGCCTTCCTTCAATAGGCGAAGGCCAACCACCCTTTTACAATTTCACTCCTTTGGACGGGCTTAGGAGACAACCCTTACAGATTTTTCACTCCTCTCGTGAATAATCAAAACTTGAAGAAAGAGGGAGAAGAACTTTTGACCTTTTACAACACTTTTAAGCTCTCAAAATCTCAGAATAAATGTTAAGTTTCGGTGCCCTTTCATGCATGAAAGGGTGGGGTTTACATAGGCCCCAAGAGGATTCAAATTTGGGCTCCAAATTTGAATTCTTTTGGGTTTCTCAATGCTGGCGGTGCCCCCGGCACCGCCTGTCAGTGTCAGATACTGATAGTGTACTGGCGGTGCCACCACTAGAACTCTCGGGTTCTGGGCGGTGCCACTGCCCTAGTTTGGCGATGCCACCGCCTAGACCATTTTAGCTTACTGGTTGGGCTCCAAACTTGGCCCAAACCAGTCCAAACTTGGGCCCAATTGGCCCCTAATCGGGTTATAGGATTAACCCTTAATCCTAACCCTAATTACATGCTAACTATGAAATTAAGACATAGTCCTAAGCAGGGTTTTAACCGGCCACGTCGAGTTCCCTTCCAGCGAGCTTCCGGCGAACGTTCGACGAACTCTCGGCGATGCTCCGGCGGACTTTCGGTAAACTCTTGGACTTACGACGATCCACTTGGCGAGTTCCGACGAGCTTCTTTGGCAAGCTCATAGACTTCTCGGATTTGTTCCCGCAGAACCTCCGACAACCGTCCGGACTTCCGTCGAACTCTCGAACCCCCAATGTGATCATAGTCTTGACTCCGGCGCAACTCCTGCTGCATGTCTTACTTTCTTCGTAATTAATCCTGCACACTTATCTCAACATATGGATTAAATAACAAATGACAATTGACTTTATCATCAAAATCCGAGATTTAACAATCTCCCCCTTTTTGATGATGACAATCAATTGATAACGGAGTTAACCTTAACTCCCCCTATCTATATGTCATACTCGAGATAAGTCATTCTTGAATTTCAAAGCCTTTGAATTCAAGAGACATATTGATAAGTTAAGATTGTTTAATCTTATCAATACTCCCATCATGATTCCTATCATGATGTATCTCTTTGAAAATGATGTCAAGGCTTGACATCCATTTTCAAGTCTTACATTTCAAGTGTGAATGATAGTAATGGTAGCACTTTATCATATGGTAAGATATCAAAATGTAAAATTGCAATGCAAGTTCTTGATATCTTAACATGATGCATATATGGCATAATGCAAATATGGCAATCATAGCATTTCTATCATCAATTTATCATATATTTCGATGCAAGCTTCTTTTGATATCTTAACATAATTCAAATTCAAATATGGCACTCATAGCATCAATTCATATATTTCTCCCCCTTTGTCATCAACAAAAAGGAGAATGATATAAGCAAATTTTAAACATAAGTGCGGTAATGATTCATGCCATAATTAGGTTCATGTCATTTTTCAACAATGAGTGATAGAATACCAATTATACAAACATCTTCAAGGAAAACATGACATGGAGATTACTTCTTCCTTTTTATTTGGTATTATCTTTTTGCATGAAGGAGGAAAGTCATTTGTGAGATTGCTCGAATGAAGTTAAAATTAATAAGAGATTTAAATCACATTTTATTTTTACAAGGATCAAGATATGTATGTGAATCAAATCCTTGCTTAAAAAAATCTTCCCTTTTCAATAAGGAATTTATAAGAAAGAATCATTTCATCAAATCCATTTCTCGAAAAAAAAATATTTTTCACATGATAAGTCTATGAGAGATACATTTGCTAATTGATTCTATATGTCAAAAATCAATGATATGAATTAAATTTTTTATGACATGCTTATGAAAGCTGCATTAAGTCTAGAAGAGAATAATGTATCATTAGGATCAAGAAAATCTGAAAATATAATTTAACACTTTCATGCATTTGGACAAGGTTTTGCTATAGATTTTTAAACACAATCATGAAGATAAAACATGCTTATTATTATGGAAATTTTGTATTCAAAACACATAATTTCCAACATGTTATTAAGGCATGTAATCGTGTAAAATTATCATAACAATTAAGTGATTTGATCATTGAATCAAGAACATCCGAAAAATAATTTTAATAAGTTCATGCATTCGAACACATTGACATACCTAATTCTCTTCTAATGAAATCAAATTGTTCTTCACTTAAAGGCTTTGTAAAAATATCAGCTAGTTGATGTTTAGTATCAATGAACTCTATTACTACATCATGATTAGTGACATGATCTCGTATAAAGTGATATCTAATATCAATATGTTTTGTTCTTGAGTGTTGAATGGGATTCTTTGTTAAACATATAGCACTTGTGTTATCACATTTAATGAGAATCTTTTTAAGATGAACTTTATAATCTTCTAAGGTATTTTTCATTCACACAACTTGTGCACAGCATGCACTAGCTGCAATATACTCAGCTTCGGTTGTTGATAGTGCAATCGAATTTTGTTTCTTAGATGACCAGGAAACGAGAGCATGTCCCAAAAGTTGGCATGTTCCTGATGTGCTTTTTCTATCTAGTCTACACCTAGCAAAATCTGCATCAGCATAAGCAATTAACTCAAACTTCTCGATTTTTGGATACCATAATCCTAGATTTGTAGTACCTTTAAGATATCTAAGTATTTTTTTAACCGCTTTGAGATGAGATATCTTAGGGTTTGATTGAAACCTAGCACAAAGTCCTACACTGAACATGATATCTGGTCTAGTTACAGTGAGGTAAAGTAAACTTCCTATCATACCCCTATAAGTTTTGAGGTAAAGTAAACTTCCTATCATACCCCTATAAGTTTTTTGATCGAAGCTTTTTCCACTTTCATCAACTTCTAACTTAGTGGAGATGCTCATAGGAGTGTTAATAGCTTTTGAGCTTTTCATATTAAATATTTTTAGCAAATCTAAAGCATATTTAGTTTGACTAATAAAGATGCCATTTCTTAGTTGCTTAATTTGTAAGCCTAAGAAAAAGGTTAATTCTCCCATCAAACTCATTTCAAATTCAAGACTCATGGTTTTAGCAAACGATTCATAAAGAGATTTGTTTGTAGAACCAAAAATAATATCATCAACATAAATCTGAACAATAAAAATATTATTTTTAAAATTCTTGATAAACAATGTAGTATCGACCTTGCCTTTTGTGAAATTATTTTCAATAAGAAAAGAACTAAGTCTCTCATACCAAGCCCTTGGGGCTTATTTTAAACCATAGAGAGCTTTAGTTAATTTAAACACATGATTAGGAAGGCTATTATTTTCAAATCTAGGAGGTTGTTCAACATAAACTTCTTCAGAAATAAAGCCATTAAGAAAAGTGCTTTTAACATCCATTTGAAATAACTTAAAATTATTATTACTAGCATAGGCAAGGAGCATCCTTATGGCTTCTAATCTAGCTATAGGAGTGAAGGTTTCTTCGTAATCGATACCTTCTTCTTGGTTGAAACCTTTGGCTACTAATCTAGCCTTGTTTCTAACCACGATACCATATTCATCTTGCTTGTTTCTAAAGACCCATTTAGTACCAATAACTAAATGGTTATTCGGCCTAGGAACAAGCTTCCACACCTCATTTCTCTCAAATTGATTTAACTTATCTTGCATTGCGATAATCCATGAATCATCTTTCATGGCTTCGTCAATATATTTAGGTTCAATTTAGGAGAAAAAAGTGGCGTTGGCATAAAAATTTTTAAGAGAAGAACGTGTTTGAACCCTCTTAGATGTGTCTCCTAGGATTAGCTCCTTAGGATGAGCATCTACATACTTCCAATCCTTGGGTATGGATGTTTCAGAAGTAGATACATCCAAGTTGCTAGTTGGAGAAGGGGTTTCATTTAATTTCAAAGAATCGAAATTAACATCATCATCAAAATCATTTTTCTTGATTTCGGAAATCTCATTGAAAACAACATGAATGGATTCTTCTATAATTAAAGTTCTTTTATTGAAGATACAAAAAGCTTTAGAAATCGAAGAATAACCAAGGAAAATTTCTTCATCGGATTTAGCATCAAATTTTCCTAAGGTATCTTTTTCATTCAAGATAAAACACTTACACCCAAAAACTTTAAAATATGAAACATTAGGTTTTTTGTTATTCCACAACTCATAAGGAGTTTTGGTCTTACTAGAACTCTATTCAAAATATAGCATGCAGTATTTACGGCTTCGGCCCAAAAATATTTGGGTAGGCTATGTTCATTCAACATGGTTCTCGCCATTTCTTGTAAATTTCTATTTTTTCTTTCTACTACTCCATTTTGTTGAGGATTTCTTGGAGAAGAGAAGTTGTGATTATATCCATTAAATTCACAAAATTTATGAAAATCATGGTTTTGAAATTCACCACCATGATCACTTTTAAATGACGAAATCATAGAACCCTTTTCATTTTGGACAAGTTTGCAAAACTTGGTAAAATATCTAAAGCATTCATTTTTATGTTTTAAGAAATAAGTCCATGTGTATCTACTATAGTCATCTACAATGACAAAAGCGTATTTGCTACCTCCTAGGCTTGATGTAGAGATAGGTCCAAACAAGTCCATATAGATCAATTGTAAGGGCCTAGACATGCTTATTTGATTCTTAGATTTTAAACTACCCTTAATTTGTTTTCCTAATTGACAAGCATCATATACATTATCTTTGATGAACTTGATATGAGGAATTCCTCTTACAAGTTCTTTGGATGATATTTGAGTGATTAGTTTCATGCTAGCATGACCTAATCTCCTATGCCGAAGCCAAGCATCCTCATTCAAAACCGAGAAACACATTTCATTGCAAAGATCATTGATGTCAATAGTATATACATTATTTTGTTTTGATGCAATCATAGATGTGTTTTTGTATGGTTTTTCAATGATGCAAGCATTAGATTCGAATTTGACAATATATCCTTTATCACATAATTGACTAATGCTCAAGAGGTTATGTTTTAAACCATCAACTAACAAAACATCTTCAATAAAGAAGTTAGATTTGTTACCTATGGTTCCTTTGCCAATGATTTTACCCTTGTTGTTGTCTCCAAAGGTGATATAGCCTTCGTCTATGCTAGTGAGCTTAGAAAATTGAGATGGATCTCCGATCATATGCCTTGAGCATCCACTATCAAGGTATCATCTCTTACTCCTAGCTTGTTATGGTATATGTTTCTACAAGAAAGGATGATTTTTAGGTACCCATTTACTTTTGGGTGCCTCAAACATTGATATAAATTGTTTATCATGTTGCATAGAATTTATCGTGGTTCCTTTAGGAACCCAAAGCAGTTTGTTCGGACTAACTTTCTTAAATGGATAATGATAAGTTCTATGTCCATGTTTGCAACAAAAGTTGCATTTGCTTTGGTGCCAAACATGTAAGATAGGGCCTTTAATGAAGGTGGTTGGATTTTGGTGAGGACTTCTCACAAATCCTATTCCACTTCTTTTAGGAACATGACCCTTATTTGTAAGGATCATATTCAAAGACTTGCTACCAACCTCGAATTTCTTCAATGTGTCCTTAAGTAGCAACTTCTCCTTTTGGAGAGTTTCTAGATCATAACATTTTTTACATGGAGCTAAACTATCATGATATTTAGTTTTTAATTTATCAAAATTACAAGTAAGACTATCAAGCTCCTTTTTTAGCAATTTGTATTTTCTACTAATAGTTTTGCATTCATTAAATAAGTCATGGAAGGCATTTAGTAATTCGTCAAATGATAAATCTGCATCAATTAAATTCGTTACCTCATCTCCGATGGCCATTAGGGCATAATGAGCAACTTGCTCGGTGTTGGACTCCTCTTATTCGGATGCGCTTGAGTCATCCCATGTTGCTTTGAGCGCCTTCTTCTTTGGTGTTCTCTTCTTGGCTTGGGGACAATCACTTCTGTAGTGTTCCGGCTTCTTGCATTCGTAGCAAATAACTTGGTCCTTTTTGTATTCAAATTTATTTTTCGTGTCATTTTTAAACTTGTTTCTTTTAATGAATTTTTTGAATTTCCTTGTTAGAAGTGCCAAGTCATCGTCACAGTCTTCATCACTTGAGTTTTCTCTCAAGTGGTCTTCGAAAGTTCTAAGTGCCATATCCTTCCTATTCTTCGGAAGGATATCTTCTTGCTCTTCATGAGCTTTGCAAGTCATTTCGTAAGTCATTAATGACCCGATTAATTCTTCAAGAGGAAAGTTGTTTAAATCTTTAGCATCTTGAATAGCAGTGACTTTAGGGTCCCAACTCTTAGGAAGGGATCTTAGAATCTTATTTACGAGCTCAAAATCCAAAAAACTTTTGTCGAGTCCTTTTAGACCATTGACGACATCCGTGAAACGGGTGTACATATCGCCAATAGTCTCGCTCGGTTTTATTCGGAAAAGTTCAAAAGAATGTATCAAAAGATTGATTTTTGACTCTTTCACTCTACTTGTGCCTTCGTGAGTCACTTCGAGTGTATGCTAAATATCAAATGTGGTTTTACAAATCGAAACACGATTGAACTCGTTTTTATCAAGCACACAAAATAAGGCATTCATAGCCTTTGCATTAAGAGCGAAAGTCTTCTTCTCCAATTCATTCCAATCGATTATTGGAAGAGAAGACTTCGAATATCCATTTTCGACAGGATTCCAAAGTTCAAAATCCATTGAAATAAGGAAGATCCTCATTCGAGTCTTCCAATAGGTGTAGTCCGTCCCATTGAACATGGGTGGACGTGTGATAGAGTGGCCCTCTTGGATTCCGGCATATGCCATCTCTCTTGAGTTTTAATCCGATTGAGAGTTAACCGAGCTCTTATACTAATTGTTAGGATCAAGAGAACTAAGAGGGGGGGGGGGGGGGGTGAATTAGTGCAGCGGAAAACTTTCGACGATTTAAAACTGCGTTCATATGATAAAAATGATTTTGGTATGAAAGTCAATTCAGAAATTACTTTAACTTAAGATCAAGTAAAGTGCAATTAAAGTAAAGCAATGGAGGCAGTTGTAGTTAAGATAGAGAACAAAATGTAAATGCAAATCGAGATTTAGAGTGGTTTGGTCAATCTTGACCTACATCCAAATTTGGCTTCCTCCTCTGATGAGGTCACCAACGTCCACTAGAGACCTTCCTTCAATAGGCGAAGGCCAACCACCCTTTTACAATTTCACTCCTTTTGACGGGCTTAGGAGACAACCCTTACAGATTTTTCACTCCTCTCTTGAATGATCAAAACTTGAAGAAAAGAGGGAGAAAATTTTTTGACCTTTTACAACACTTTTAAGCTCTCAAAATCTTAGAATAAATGTTAAGTTTCGGTGCCCTTTCATGCATGAAAGGGTGGGGTTTATATAGGCCCCAAAAGGATTCAAATTTGGGCTCCAAATTTGAATTCTTTTGGGTTTCTCAATGCTGGCAGTGCCACCGCCTGTTAGTAGCAGTGCCATCGCCTGTTAGTGTCAGATACTGATAGTGTACTAGCAGTGCCACCGCCAGAACTCTTATGTTCTGGGTGGTGCCACCGCCTAGACCATTTCAGCTTACTAGTTAGGCTCCAAACTTGGCCCAAACCAATCCGAACTCGGGCCCAATTGGCCCCTAATCGAGTTATAGGATTAACCCTTAATCCTAACCCTAATTACATGCAAACTATGAAATTAAGATATAGTCCTAAGCAGATTTTTAACCGGCAATGTCGAGTTCCCTTCCAGCGAGCTTCCTGCAAACGTCCGACGAACTCTCAGCGATACTCCGGCGGACTTCCGGTAAACTCCTGGACTTGCGACGATCCACTTGGCGAGTTCCGACGAGGTTCTTTGGCAAGCTCCTAGAGTTCTCGGATTTGTTCTCACAAAACCTCCGACAACCGTCCGGACTTTCGTCGAATTCTCGAACCCCCAACATGATCATAGTCTTGACTCTGGTGCAACTCCTACTGCATGTCTTACTTTCATCGTAATTAATCCTGCACACTTACCTCAACATATGGATTAGATAACAAATGACAATTGACTTTATCATCAAAATCCGAGATTCAACATCATTGTCCTTTCATGCAAAAATGGGTGGGGTATTTATAGACCCCAATGGCATTCAAAAATGGAGCCAAGAAGTGTCTCATCCTTGATTTCTGGGGTCTTGGCGGTACCACCGCCATTATTGGGTGGTACCACCGCCTAGCACCTGACACTAGGTGGTACCACCGCCTGACAGGGGCGGTACCACCGCTGGCAGCAATAACTGCTAGCGGTACCACCACCCAGAATTCCTAGGAGAGCACTACTTTTCAAGCAGTGCCACCACCGGCTAGGAATTCAGGGGCTGAATGGGCTGCTCCATTCGGCCCAATTAAGGCCTTCTAAGTGCCCAGTTGGCCCCTAATTAAGTTAGTGGGATTATCTCCCAATCCTAATTTAATCTATACTCTAACTATGACAATTAAGACATAACTACTACACTTCGTGTTCTTCCGGCGAGCTTCTGGCGTACTTCCGACGAACATCCGACGAACTTTCGATGATGCTCCGACGGACTCCCGACAAGCTACTAGACTTTGTATTGATCTTCTTGGTGAGTTCCGACGAGTTTCTATGGCAAGCTCCTGGACTTCTCGGTTGGTTTCCGTAGAACTTCCGACGAACGTCCGAACTTTCGACGAACTCTCGAACTCCCAATGTGATCTTGATCTTGACTTCGGCACAACACCTACTTTATATCTTACTGTCATCGTAGTTAATCCTGCATGTTTTTCTCAACATACAGATTAGATCAAACAAATTACAATTGACTTCATCATCAAAATCCGAGATTCAACATTCTCCCTCTTTTTGATTATGACAATCAATTAATGACGGAGTTAACCTTAACTCCCCCTATCTATATGCCATACTTGAGAAAAGTCATTCTTAAATTCAAAGCTTTCAAATTCAAGAGACATATTGATAAGTTAAGTTCATTTAAACTTATCAATACATACATCATGATTTCTATCATGATCTAACATTCTTAAAATGATGTCAAGACATGACATCCATTTTCAAGTCTTGATACTTTAAATATTAAGGATGAAAAACATAGCAATTCATTCTATGGCAATATATCAATTTGTAAAATAGCAAGTTAAGCTCTAGATATCGCAAACATTTCAAGTGTAAAATTGCATATATTTATTATCAATTTACCACATTTTGGTTTTATTTCTCCCCTTTGTCATCAATAAAAAGGAGAACGATTCAACAATAAATGCAAGTGTGGTAAAAATTCATGTCATATTTCAAAGTGTAAAGAAATTCATACAAATCATATTTCAAGTATTCATGACATGATATCATTCAAAGATTCTCACATTAAAAGTTATAAATATATAATGAGTTGGTTTCCATCAACTTCTCCCTTTTTATTTTTCATTAAAACTTCGCATGAAGGAGAAAAGTAAAAAAAAACCATTAAGAACTAACTTTGAAGGAAGTTAAAATACAATAAAAGAGTATCATTAAATCATGCTTCATTTTTCACAAGGATCAAAATATTCATGTGAAATTAAATCCTCGCAAGTGTTCATCTCAAAAAAATTCTTCCTTCATGAAGAAAGAATTCATGTGAAAGAATTATCATATCAAATCCATTTCTCAATAAAAATTCACAAGGGATAAATCCGAGAGAGAGATGCATTTGTCAATGATTTTGTATCAAAATTCATTAAGTGATGGAGCATGGATATGAAATAAACTTGATATGACATAGACTCATGAAAGCTCCTTTCAAGAAATCCATTAGCGAAAGATAGTCCGGAGAGAAAATATACATCAAATTCATGCATTTATAAAGTGTTTTGTTATAGCTTTTCATCACTACTTGCATGAGGCAAAATCATTAGTGCTTTGTAGTACTCAAGGATTAAGAATCCGATGTATGATTAAAACTTTTCAATATTCAATAGACATCTTAATCATGAAAGTAAACATGATATTGCATCATTGTATGATAACATACTCATCATCATAGAAAATTTTAGCATTAAGGCATAAAATTTCCAACATCAAAGTAACTATGTTATTGAGGCAGACAATCTTATCATCATGTATAATTCGCATCATAAAATTTTCAACATAGGATTTAAGTGAGTGATCAAAGAATCAAGAAAGTCCGAAACCAAAATTTAATAGATTCATGCATTCGGACAAATTAACATTCCTAATTCTCTTCTAATAAAATCAAATTATTCTTCACTTAGTGGCTTTATAAAAATATCAGCTAATTGATGTTTTGTATCAATAAACTCTAGGATTACATCATGATTAGTGACATAATCACATATAAAGTGATGCCTAATATCAATATGTTTTGTTCTAGAGTGTTGAATGAGATTCTTTGTTAAACATATTGCACTTGTGTTATCACATTTTATGGGGATATTTTTAAGATGAATCTTATAATCCTCTAAAGTGTTTTTCATCCACACAACTTGTGCACAGCATGCACTAGCTGCAATGTACTCAGCTTCAGTTGTAGATAGTGCAACCGAGTTTTGTTTCTTGGATGACCAAGAAACAAGTGTGTGTCCTAAAAACTGACATGTTCCGGATGTGCTTTTTCTATCTAATCTACATCCAGCAAAATCCGTATCACTATATGCAATTAGTTCAAAGTTCTCGGATTTTGGATACCATAATCCTATATTGGTGGTACCTTTAAGATATCTAAGTATTCTCTTAACTGCTTGAAGATGAGATATCTTAGGATTAGATTGATACCTAGCACAAAGACCTATACTAAACATAATATCCGATCTTATTGCGGTGAGGTATAGTAGACTTCCTATCATTCCCCTATAAGCTTTTTGATCAAAGCTTTCTCCACTTTCATTAATTTTTAACTTAGTGGAGGTGCTCATAGAAGTGTTGATAGCTTTTGAGTTATCCATATTAAACCTTTTTAGCAAATCTAAAGTGTATTTTGTTTGACTAAGAAAGATGCCATTACTTAGTTGTTTGATTTGTAAGCCCAAAAAGAAAGTTAATTCCCCCATCAAACTAATTTCAAATTTAAGACTCATACTTTTAGCAAATGATTCACAAAGAGATTCATTCGTAGAATCGAAAATAATATCATTAACATAAATTTGAACAATAAGAAAATTATTTTCAAAATTTTTGATAAACAATGTAGTATCGACCTTGCCTTTAGAGAAATTATTTTCAATGAGAAATGAACTAAGTCTCTCATACTAAGCCCTTGGGGCTAGTTTTAAACCATAAAGAGCTTTAGTCAATTTAAACACATTTTTAGGGGGACTACATTCTCAAATCTGGGAGGTTGTTCAACATAAACTTCTTCGGAAATAAAGCCATTAAGAAAAATATTTTTAATATCCATTTGAAACAACTTAAAATTATTACTACTAGCATAGGTAAAGAGCATCCTTATGGCTTCTAATCGAGCCACAAGAGCGAAGGTTTCTTCGTAATCGATACATTCTTCTTAGTTGAAACCTTTGGCCACTAATCTAGCCTTGTTTCTAACCACGATACCAGATTTATCTTGCTTGTTTTTAAAGACCCATTTAGTACCAATAATAAATGGTCATTTGGCCTAGGAACAAGTTTCCACACCTCATTTCTCTCAAATTGATTTAACTCATCTTGCATTGCGATAATCTATGAATCATCTTTCATGGCTTTGTCAATACATTTTGGTTTAATTTGAGAGAGAAAAGCGGCGTTGGCATAAAAATTTTATGAGAAGAACGTGTTTGAACCCCTTTTGATGTGTCTCCTATTATTAGCTCTTGAGGATGAGTATCTACATATTTCCAATCCTTAGGTAAGGATGTTTCAGAAGTAGATACATCTAAGTTGCTAGATGGAGAAGGGGTTTCATTTAAATTCAAAGTATCAAAATTAACATCATCATCAAAATAATTTTTCTTAATTTCGGAAACCTCATTGAAAACAACATGAATGGATTCTTTTATAATCAAAGTTCTTTTGTTAAAGATACAAAATGTTTTAGAAATAGAAGAATAGCCAAGAAAAATTCCTTCATTGGATTTAGCATCAAAATTTTCTAAGGCATCTTTTTTTATTCAAAATAAAATACTTACATCCAAAAACTTTAAAATATGAAACATTAGGTTTTTTGTTGTTCCACAACTCATAAAGAGTTTTGGTGAGTAAGGGTCTTACTAAAACTCTATTCATGATAGCATGCTGTGTTTACAGTTTCGGCCCAAAAATATTTGGGTAGGCTATGTTCATTCAACATGGTTCTTGCCATTTCTTGTAAATTTCTATTCTTTCTTTCTACTACTCCATTTTGTTGAGGATTTCTTAGAATAGAGAAGTTATGGTTATATCCATTAGATTCACAAAATTCTTGGAAATCACGGTTTTGAAATTTACTACCGTGATCACTTCGAATTGACAAAATCATAAAACCCTTTTCGTTTTGAACAAGTTTACAATACTTAAAGAAATACCTAAAGCATTCACTTTTGTGTGCCAAAAAATAAGTCCATGTGTATCTACTATAATCATCCATGATGACAAATGCGTATTTGCTACCTCCTAGGCTTGATGTAGCAATTGGTCTGAATAAGTCTATATGGATCAATTGCAAAGGTCTAGAGGTGCTTATTTGGTTCTTAAGTTTCAAGCTACCTTTTATTTGTTTTCCTAATTGACAAGCATCAAACACATTATCTTTGACGAACGTGATATGAGGAATTCCTCTTACAAGTTTTTTAGATGAAATTTGGGTGATTAGTTTCATGCTAGCATGATCTAATCTCCTATGCCAAAGCCAAGCTTCGTCATTCAAAATCGAAAAACATATTTCATTGCAAAGATCATTAATATTAATGGTATATACGTTATTTTGTTTTAATGCAATCATTGATGAGTTTTTCTGTGGTTTTTCAATAATGCAAGCATTAGATTCAAATTTAACATTTGACTAATACTCAAGAGGTTATGTTTTAAGCCATCAACTAATAATACATCTTCAATAAAGAAGTTGGATTTGTTACCTATGGTTCCTTTGCCAATGATTTTACCCTTGTTGTCTCCGAAGGTGACATATCCTTCGTCTATGCTAGTAAGCTTAGAGAATTGAGATGGATCTTCGATCATATGCTTTGAGCATCCACTATCAAGTTACCATCTCTTACTCCTAGCTTGTGATGGTATACGTTTCTACAAAAGAGGATGATTTTTAGGTACCCATTTGACCTTAGGTGCCTCAAAAATCGATCTAAATTGCTTATCATGTTGCATAAGTTATTTACGGTTCCTTTAGGAACCCAAATCAATTTGTGTGGACTATATTTTTTAAATGGATAATGATAAGCTATATGTCCAAGTTTGCAATAAAAGTTACATTTGTTTTGGGGCGAAATATACAAGATAGGGCCTTTTACGAAGGTGGTTAGATTTTGGTGAGAGCTACTCACAAATCCGATTCTGCCTTTCCTATGAACATGACCCTTGTTGGCAAGGATCATGTTCAAGGACTTGCTACCAACCTCAAATTTCTTCAAGGTATCCTTGAGTAGCAAGTTTTCCTTTTGAAGTATTTCTAAATCATGACATTTCGTACATAGAGCTAAACTATCATTATGCTCAATTGTTAATTTATCGAAATTACTAACAAGAGAATCAAGCTCCTTTTTTAATAATTTATATTTTTTACTAATTATTTTATGTTCATCAAATAAATCATGAAATGTATTTAATAATTAATCAAATGATAAATTTGCATCAATTGAACTTGTTACCTAATCTCCAATGGCCATTAGCACATAGTAAGCAACTTGCTCGATGTTGGTTGGGTCCTCTTCTTCGGACGCACTTGAGTTGTCCCATGTTACTTTGAAAGCCTTCTTCTTTGGTGTCCTCTTCTTGACTTGGGGACATTCACTCTTGTAGTGTCCCAGTTTCTTACATTTGTAATAAATTACTTGATCTTTCTTGGGTTCAAATTTATTTTTAGTATCATTTTAAAATTTGTTTCTTTTAATAAATTTTTTAAATTTCCTTGTTAAAAGTGCCAAGTCATCATTAAAATCCTCATCACTTGAGTTTTCTCTCAAGTGGTCTTCTTGTGTTCTCGGTACCATATCCATCCTATTCTTTGGAAGGATGTCCTCAAGCTCTTCATGAGCTTTGTATGTCATTTTATAGGTCATTAGTGACCCAATTAGTTCTTCAAGAGGAAAGTTATTTAAATCTTTGGCCTCTTGAATGGTCGTGACTTTAGGGTCCCAACTCTTTGGAAGAGATCTTAAAACTTTATTAACGAGCTCAAAATCTGAAAAACCTTTACTAAGTCCTTTTAAACTATTGACGACATCCGTAAATTGGGTGTACATGCCTCCAATGGTCTCACTCGGTTTCATTTGAAATAATTCATAAGAATGTACTAAAAGGTTGATTTTTGACTCTTTCACTCTACTATGCCTTCATGAGTCACTTCGAGTGTATGCCAAATATCAAAAGCCGTTTCACAAATCGACACTCGATTGAACTTTTTATCTAGTGCACAAAACAAGGCATTCATAGCCTTGGCATTTAAAGTGAGTCTTCTTCTCCAACTCATTCTAATCGTTCATTGGAAGAGAAGACTTTTGAAAACCGTTTTCAACAAAGTTCCAAAGCTTAAAATCCATCGAAATTAGGAAGATCCTCATTCTAGTCTTCCAATAGGTGTAATCCGTCCCATTGAACATGGGCGGACGAGTAATTGAATAACCCTCTTGGTTGCCAGCAAATGTCATCTCTCTTGGGTTTTAAACCAACCGAGAATGAACCTTGCTTTGATACCAATTGTTAGGATCAAGAGCGCACTAAGAGGGGGGGGGGTGAATTACTGTAGCAGAAAACTTTCTCTATTTAAAAAAAATTATTTCGATTAAAGTCGATTCAACGAGAATGGTTTCAACAAAATCCATTTCGGAAGAAATTTGAACTTGAAACCTTTCGTGAAAGTGCAAGAGAAGACTAAGGTGATTTGCAGCTATGTAAGTTGCATAAATGAAAGGCATTGGTTTCGTAAAGTCTTCGTATGATTAAAGCCAATCTCGAAAGATATTTACGTTAAAGCGTATGTAGACGTAGTTAAAACACAGTAAGGAGGAGAGGCAGTTTGCTATAAAAGAAAGTTGCTCAAAGTAAATGAAAACCGAGTTTTAGAGTGGTTCGGTCAACGTGACCTACATCTGCTTTCGGCTTCCTCCTTTGACGAGGTCACCGGCGTCCACTAGAGGCCTTCCTTCAATAGGAGACAACCCTTACAAGTTTCACTCCTCTCTTGAATGATCTCAACACTTAGAAAGGAAGGAGGAGAACTCTAGCACTTTTTCAACTCTTTAACACTTCAAAGACTCAAGAATATATCAAGATTTCATTGCCCTTTCATGCAGAAAAGGGTGGGGTATTTATAGACCCCAATGACATTAAAAAATGGAGCCAAGAAGTGTCTCATCCTAGATTTCTAAGGTCCTAGTGGTACCACCGCCATTACTGGGTAGTACCACCACCTAGCACCTGACATTGGGTGGTACCACCACTTGACAAAGCTCGGAGATTGAGCTTTGGCGGTACCACCACTAGCAGCAATAACTGCCAGCGATACCATCGCCTAGTCTGGGTGGTACCACTGCCCAGAATTCCTAGGAGGGCACTACTTTTCAAGCGGTGCCACCGCCGGCCAAGAATTCAAGGGCCAAATGGGCTGTTCCATTTGGCCCAATTAAGGCCTGTAAGGGCCCAGTTGGCCCCTAATTAAATTAGTGGGATTACCTCCCAATTCTAACTTAATCTATACTCTAACTATGACAATTAAGACATAATTACTGCACTTCATGTTCCGGTGCGTCAATCGCTCTTCCGTCAAGCTTCCGATGTACTTCTAGCGAACATCCGACGAACTCTCGGCAATGCTCTGGTGAACTCCCGGCAAGCTATTGGACTTTGCGACGATCTTCTTGGTGAGTTCCGACGAGCTTATATGGCAAGCTCCTGGACTTCTCGGTTGGTTTCCGTAGAACTTCCGACGAACGTCCGGACTTCCGACAAACTCTCGAACTCCCAACGTGATCTTGATTTTGACTTCGACACAACACCTGCTTTATATCTTATTGCCATTGTAGTTAATCCTGCACACTTTTCTCAACATACAGATTAGATCAAACAAATTACAATTGACTTCATCATCAAAATCCGAGATTCAATAGTTTCGAATGAAGCTGAGCGAAACTATTGTTGATATGTACACCCGTTTTACGGATGTCGTCAATAGTTTAAAAGCACTTGGTAAAAGTTTTTTAAATTTTAAACTTGTTAATAAAGTTTTACGTTCACTTTCTAAAAATTAGGATTCTAAAGTAATGGCAATCCAAGAATCAAAGAACTTGAACTATTTTCCCATTGAAGAACTGATTGGGTCTTTAATGACCTATAAAATAAATTGCATAGAACAAAACGAACTTAAGAACAACCTTCTGAAGAACAGGAAGGATTTTGCACTTTGAACAAAAGAATACCACTTGAGTAATGACTCAAGTGATGATGATAATGACCTTGAACTACTCACAATGAAGCTTAAAAAATTCTTAAAATAAGAATCAAAGAATAAAAATAAACTTAAAAAAAATACAACTACTTATTATGTATGCAAGAAGAAGGAAGCACTTTGGGACGAATCAAGCTCATCCAATGATGAGGAGCAAACCGATGAAGATGAAATGGCAAACTATGCTTTAACAGCTTTCGACAATGAGGTAAACAACTCAAACAAAACTCTTTTACTGTATTTTGAAATTACTTGATTATCTTTCATGAGTTGTTTTAGTTAGTAAAAATAAAAATACAAAATATAAAATTTATATCATGCTTCTTTTTCTAGCTATTTTGAAAAATTGATCATGATAATTGCATGTTTTATGAAAATATAATAAAATGTTAATCTAATACTTGTACACATAGTAAGATTAATCTTATGCATGAGTTTAAGAAGTAATAATGTGTATCATGTTGATCTTTGTATTGCTTTTCGATTTTGATTGAAGAGGCCTTATGTTTAATGTGTTATATTTTTTGTCTTGATGATTTCTTAATTTGTGATACTTGAAATCTTTCTATGAATTAAGATCATTTTCTCCTTGTTTCTTTTTGTTATTCACCAAAAAAAGGAGACTTATCCTAACAAACCATGATATGCTACTTGACATCTTGAAAATTTATGAATTGAGTCTGTTATGCAGTTTTTCCCTTCCTCATTCTTGTTTACAATGACAAAGAGATAAAGAAAATCGCTAGCAAATCAAGAGATTGATAAATCAATTAATGTCATTTTGAATCTCTTGAAAATGATTTTAATGACTTGATAATTTGAATTTTAATGAGTTTTATTCAAATCATAGTCTTGATTTCTTAGAATTACTTGAGATTTTTTTTTGCTTAATCAAGATCTCTTCTTTTTACCCTTACAATTTTTCTTGGAATTTTATTTAAAGTGGAGATTTACTATATGAATCATGTCTTTTGGTATTCACATGATTTTATCTTTCATGATATAATTTTTATAATTCTTTGTATTCATGAAGTATATCTCATCATCAAAATTCTCTTGATATTTTTCATGTGATAATATGAAATTATGCATGAAATACTCATGAATTTATGTTGATACATACAAATGAGAAGTTATGATCATACATAGTAGGATGTAATGTAATTTGACATTTTGATACCATTATTTATTATTTGGAATGATGCATGCAATACTATGATTTATTGCTAAAATGATGTATCAATGCTTGAGTATCATGTATGATATGCCCATAGTGATGATTTAATTTTAGTATCATGTATGAAATAAGGATGAAATATAATGTTTTAAAATTATGCATGTTTTAATTTGAAACTATAATGATGCACAAATATATTGAAATAAGATTGATACTTTACCTTTGTCATGATTTGAAAATTGTTGTAAAGAGAAAAGGAATTACAAAATTATTTTCTTCCCTTCTTTTTGACAATGACAAAGGGGGAGAAAGAACTAACTTGCATATATAAAACTTGCTAGCTTGCCCAACTCAAAAGAAAAGCAAGAATTATAAGCTTGCACATCCCAAGTAGATGTAAAAATATGCTAGCTTGCTTATATCAAAAGAGAAGCAAAGATTACTAACTTGTATATTTCAAGAAGCAAAAGTTGCTTTCTTGAACATATCAAATATTGCTAGCTTACATTTTCTAAAATGATGTAAAAAATTTGCTAGCTTGCATAATGTAGAACTTGCTATCTTGAACATCACTAAAAATTGCTAGCTTGCAATCTCAAGAGAAGCAAAAGTGCTATCTTGCCTATCTCAAGAAGCAAAATATGCTAACTTGCACATCTAGCAAAAATTTATGAACTTACAAAACTTAAAATTGTTGCTAGCTTTCATGATGATTCGGTGATTATGCATGTTGTAAAGTAATAAAAAAATTTGCTAGCTTGTATGTTGTAAAACTTGCATATCTAAAAAAAATAAGTTGCTTAGATGATGCACTTCTCCTTTTTGTTAATGACAAAGGGGGAGAAGTATGATGATGTTATGCATGATTTGATTGTATGATGATATGTTGCTTGGATATCTGAATCTAAGGGTTCTATCAATAGAGCATATTGATAGGGAGAGTTAAGGTTAACTCCGTCATCAATTGGTTGTCATCATTAAAAAGGGAGAGATTGTTGAATCTCTGATTTTGATGATGAAACCAATTAATAGTGTTGATCTAATATGCGTTGAGTGATGCAAGGCTAACATTGGTCAGGAGAGACAAATTGATTAAAGCAGGAAGAATCATGTGGGGCCAGAGTGAACATGTTATAATATTGGATGTTGGGCCGGAGGAATGGTCGACGTGTCGGTAGAAGGATCCGGGCCAAGAATTCGAGCATCGGGCCCAGAAGAGCGGACATTGCGCCAAGAAGATCGGAGTTGCAGAGGTCAACATGCCGATTGGGCAAAGGCCGCAAAAGAGGACGATGCGCCAAAGGATCGGACGAAGTGCGAGAAGAACTAATGACATGTTGGACAACACATGATTAATACTTATAATAATTTGCCTAGATCAAGTTAGTTTATGTCTAATTGAATCAGTATTGGGGTGAAACAATGCCAACTCAATTAAGGGCCAATTGGGCCAAAATTGAGAGTGATTTGGGCTCATTGGGAGGCTCATTTAATGGCCCAAATGTTGAGCCAAGCGGTGGCACCGCCAGAATAGGCGGTAGAACCACTTATGATTTGCAAAACTCGAAAAACTCAGTCTCCGAGGTTGTTAGGTGGCGGTATCACCAGTCTTGGCGGTGGTGTAATATCCTTCACATTTAGAAAATTATTTATAAGGACCTATTTGTAAATCGGAGAACCTATATGTGAATATAAAATTTTAGTGATTAAACTATAAAGTTGTAAAAAAAAAAAAAAAGGGAAATAGCATTCTTATCCCACCGCCTCCCATGCTCTTTATTTCCCATGAAAACAAAGAGAGAAGTTGTGGGGACGTTGGGGAGAAAAGATAAGTAAAAGAGAGGGAAGAGGGAGAGGAGAGAGAGGTAGCTACAATAGCTAGGGCTGCAGCACCTCTGTTTCCTATAGGAGGAAACAGAGCAGTGCATTTGTGGGGCGTTAGGGAGGAGAAGGGAAGAAGAAGAAGAAGAAGAAGAAAAGAGGAGGGTGGCTGATATATGTTTCAAAATCACTGGAATGACAAGCATGAAATATTTAGCATAGGACTTTGTGCGAGGTTTCAATCTAACCCCAAGCAATCTCATTTAAAAGTTGTTAAAATGATTTTTAGATACCTAAAAGGAACTCCTAAATTGGGATTATGGTATCCAAAATCCAAAAAATTTGAATTGCTTGGTTATGCCGATGCTGATTTTGTTGGCTGCCAAATAGATAGAAAAAGTACATCTGGAATATGTCAATTTTTAAGACACGCGCTTGTCTCTTGGTCTTCCAAGAAACAAAACTCGATTGCATTATCCATAACCAAAGCTTAGTATATTGCAGTAGGTGTATGCTGTGCACAAGTTATATGGATGAAAAATACTTTAAAAGATTATGGAATTCACCTAAAGCTATACCTATAAAGTGCGATAAAACAAGTACAATATGTTTAATGAAAAATCCTATTCAATACTCTAAAACTAAATATATTGACATTAGGCATCACTTTATATGAGATCATGTTAATAATCATGATGTAATCTTAGAATTTATTGACACGAAACATCAATTGGCTAATATTTTTACAAAACCTTTGATTGAGGAACAATTTGATTTTATAAGAAGATAATTAGGTACGCTAAATTTCTCGGATACATTAGTTCCTCCTTAAATTTTTCTTTGGATTTTCTTATCGAAATCTATTTTACAATATCATTCACTTGAATCATGAACTTATAGTATGCAAATGAATTCTATACAATGTTTGCGTACGAATTTTGTATGATGCATGAACTTACGGTACGAATGTTATATGAATCATGAACTTATTGTGCGAATTTTCTCCTCTTACAAGAATAGATTTTATGATGTTTGTATAAATGAGTGTGTGCACCTCATAATCTTGCAAGAAGGAACAACATAAGCACTACACCTCAATGCAAGCAGTGCTCACTGCCTATAGGCGGTGGCACCGCCCAACTAGTCACGGGTTATAGACGGTAGCACCGCCCGCAACCTACCCTATATAAAGAGGTTGTTATTTAGAGACCATTACGGATGGCATAATTTGCATTCTAATAGGAATTATGGAAACAAAAAGAGATTGTTATTTTAGAGGCCAATGAGATGAAGAATCAGTTGGGACCATTTATTCTGAAGCTTTAGGAACCATCTTTGATAATCCTAACTTGTCTATTCTTCCAAAAATCTATGAATATTTATTACCTTTCAACACCAAACTACTTCATCACATCTTGATAAGCATTATAATTCGAAAACAATATCAGCATGATGAAATTAACCAAATGAAAGTAGGAATGATGTATTGGATTATGAAAGGATATGAAAATTATTTTGGCTATCTAATACAACAAAATATGATTGAACTATTGAAAAAGGATATGATGCTTCCATATGGTGGCCTGATTATAAGACTAATCCATGCAATCTATTCGATACACAGTTTGTTTCGTAGATTTTTACGTATCAATCTTCGCACGATGATGAACATCTTTTTAGAAAATTGAGGATTTTGTTTTTTATTATTTTTTCGCTGTGCATGTAATGTCGCTTCCAAGATTCCCAACAGTGGTATTAGAGTCAGGTTGTTCGTGCGAATAATTGGTTTTTGAACTGCGTGTATTATGTTTAGGAAGAATTTTGACGTCAAAATCGTCGATGCAAAAGAGAAAAAGGCAACAACTGTTGCTGCCCTTACTGTCGTCGTAGATGGCAGCGCTGCCATCTTCGCGCAGTCAGGCCGCCGCAGCCAGGCCCCTGCGCACGGGCACGGCGGCCACCTGCGTGCGAGCACTACGCCCGCGCACAATGGCGGCGCCTGCGTCCGCTGCACCCGCGAGCAGAGGCGCCGCAGGTCGAGGCGCCTGCGGCCGCTGCGCCCGCGGGCAAGGGCGCCGCAGGGCAGCAGCGCCTGCGGCCGCTTCTCCCGCAGGGTGAGGCGCCGCAGTGTCACGGACAAACTTCAAAATAGGATGTTTGATGTAATGCTTATGTATGTCCATGTCTTTTGGTATGTTCATGCTTTGAACAGCATGTAGAGGGACGGCTGAAGGCTTAATAGTCCCATTTTAGTTTCGGTCTGTAGTGGACCATTTTACCCCTTTGTTGTGCAACTGTTCAGAGCTTGTAAAGTTTGTTTGTAATTTGCATTGTCTAAGAAGTGTTTCCGGAGATGATTGCTTGTGGATCCCGAGTGAGGCGTTTTCTCTAACCCGTTTTCTCTTTTGTAGGTCCTAAGGGACCATGGGAGGTTTCGGGGAGGCTGACTTTTGCGGACGGACACGCAAGGGTGCCGCACGACTTAGGCAAAACCAGCTAAGTCCATGACAGCAGGGCAGCAGCGCCTGCGGTCGCTGCTCCCGCGGGCAAAACCCCCCCGCAGGGGCGGCCGCCCGGCGGGGCAGCACCGCCTGCGGGCGCTGTCCCGAGGGCAGAACCGCCCGCGGAGGCGGCAGCGCCCGCGGGGGCGCCCACCTGCAGGGGCAGCGCCGCCAGCGGGCGTGCCGCCCGCAAGCGAGGGCAGCGCCCCGCCCTCCGCCGCACAGCCGCCGCCGGTAGGGTGGCGGCGGCGGCAGCAGCAACAGCAAGGAAGAGGGGCTTAGGGTTTTGGGCAAAAGACAGTTTTGACCCTCGGAATTTAAAAATTCAGTTTCTGTCCTCTAACCAAATTACGAAAATACCCCTCAGAATTTTAAAAATTCTCTACATATCCCTGATTTCAGAAAATATTAATTAATTAAAAGATTTAGTTGATTATTATTTTTATTATTATCTAGTAGTCTTACATGACAATGATTTATACATGTGATGTATGATGTGTTGACAGATGATCATAAACCGTGTGATGTGTATACTTGTGATTATTATTATTAGGATAAGTGAGCCTCCATTATATTTCTCATTTATTGTCGGGCCTGCGTGCCTATGATTAAGTTGTAATCATATGAGAAGGCACAGCGGAAGCGTATATGCGATAACGGGACTCAAGAGATGGATGATTATGATACATGGAGATGCATCGAGATGTCAACGGAACCAACGAGGACGAGATGGATGATCACAGGGCATGAAGATGCACCGTTGCGCACATAGATCTTGATTTGAGTGATCAAGCCTACTGGCTCGGGCCTGATCATATTAGGTTGTGGTTTATGATCGTCTGGTGTGATTACTCATGTGATGTGTGATTGCTTATATACCTACTAGATATGTATATATATTTGCATGTGATGTAGATATATATTATATATGTATATGTGTGACATGTCATATCAGGAGACCAAATTATAGAAACATCTCTCTCAATAATATTAAGTCGGTAAACGTGAGGCAATTAGATTGACCCACGTGGCCTTCCATCGTTATGGGTAGGAACCAATTCTCGGTATAGGTTGAGTTGGTCGAGTCCCTTGAGGCTCACCTATATCGCGATTCATTATCTTATCTATGACATAGAGATGTCACCGGTGACTTGAGGGCATGGTATGCTTGGTCGAGTCCCTCGAGGGTATATCATCAAATCAGACTCATCTTGTAACGAAGTTGTTGACTTAACCGAACATCATGGTTGGTCGAGTCCCTCGAGACCATGGTGATTCGGAGGCCGAATAGGACGGGAATCACAAGGAGTTGTGATCAGCAAGAGTTGCCTACCTTTTGGGCTCAATGTGATTGGTCGACTCCCTCGAGGTTATACTAAGATGCTGATTGGATCCTGATCCCCACTAGAACTCTGTCGGAGACTTTCGTTTCACATGTTGAGGGTGTCGCGAGACTCGCTAGTAAAATAGTATGAGCATATTAAGATAGAAGTCCATATCTTAATAGTTTATTTCTTACAAAATCTACATGTTATTCATTTTTATTGCATTTTAATTTTCAGAAAATATCACTTTCAAATCTCTTACATGGCATACTTGATGTCAACCGCCTCACTGGTCTAAATTATATGGATTGGCTCTGCAACTTGAGAATTGTTCTCACGGCGGAGAAAATCACATACATCCTTGATACAATAATGCCTACGCCTGAGGAAGGGGTAAGTGAGGATGAGATCGCTCATTATGTGAGGTACATTAATGACTCTACTCTTGCTTTGTGCTATATGTTGGGCTCTATGACTCCTGAGTTATAGAGACAACATGAAAAGATGGATGCTAGATCCATTCTCCTACATGTCAGCAAATTGTTTGAGGAACAGGGAAGGACTCAACGATATGAGATATCCAAGAGCCTCTTCCACACTAGGATGACTGAGGGGACACCGGTTCAGAACCATGTCCTAAAGATGATTGAGTGGATGGAGAAACTCCAAATCTAGGAATTGTCCTAGAAGATAACTTGTGTGTGGACATTGTGCTTCAGTCCCTACCAAATTTCTTTTTATAGTTTATAATGCATTTTAATATGAACAAGCTTAAGGTGACTCTCCCAGAGCTCCTCAATATGTTGAGAGAAGCAGAGATTAGGAAAGAGAAGCCAATTCTCTACACTGGTGAGACCAGAAAGAAAAGGAAAGCAGAAAAGTCCCTTAAGAAGGGAAATGACAATGGCAGATCAGGAAAAGCAAAGGTTGCTATGAAATATCTAACAAATGACAAAGGCCAGTGCTTCCACTATGGCAAAGATGGGTACTGGAAGTGGAACTGCAAAGAGTACCTTGTAGAAAAGGCGAAACAGAAGCTTGGTGAAGCTTCAATTTCATGATCAGTCTCCATTTGTCAGACTCTTATGATAACACATGGGTATTGGATACCAATAGTGCTTATCATATATGCAATTCGTTGTAGGTTCTGGCAAGGCCTAGGAGACTAGAGAGAGGCGAGATGAACCTCAAGATGGACAATGGAGCAAAAGTTGCTATAGTAGCCATTGGCGAGGTCGCCTTATATCTGCCTGGTGGAGCTTTTATTGCATTAGATGCGTGTTATTTTGTTCCTTCTATTATCAAAAATATTATCTCCATTTCATGTTTGATAGTTAGTGGATATAAATTAGTTTTTGAGAACAATGGTTGTTCGATATTATTAGATGATGAGATCATCACGAAAGGAACATTGCATAATGGTTTATTTATGTTAGACACTACTCCACATATTATGAATGTAAGTGTGTCCAAGAGAAAACGAGATGAGATGAACAGTGCGTGCTTGTGGCATTGTAGGCTAGGTCAAATCCATGAAGAAAGGATTCAAAAGTTGCTAAATGATGGATATCTAGATCCATTCGACTATGAGTCATATGCAACTTGTGAGCCTTGCCTTTATGGAAAACTGACCAACTCTCCATTTAGTGGAACTAGAGAGAGAGTCACTGAGTTGTTGGAACTCATACATAGTGATGTATGTGGACCTATGTCAACTTATGCTATTGGTGGTTACTCCTACTTCATTATCTTTACTGATGATTTCTCAAGGCATAGATACGTGTACTTAATGAAGTACAAATCCAAGGCCTTTAAGAAATTCAGCGAGTATAAGAATGAGGTGGAGGACCAGACTGGAAAAAGTATCAAAACTCTTTGATCAGATTGAGGAGGTGAGTACTTAAGTACAAAGTTTACTCAGTTCCTAAAGGACCATGAGATATTATCCCAATGGACACCTCCTTATACACCTCAGCTCAATGGTGTGTCTAAAAGGAGAAATCATACGCTGTTAGACATGGTACGATCCATGATGAGTTTCGCTGACCTACCCATCTCATTCTAGGGATATGCCCTAGAGACTGTAGCTTACCTTCTGAATAGAGTTCCAACTAAGTCGATAGTGTCTACATCATATGAGATATGGAAAGGGAAGAAGCCCGATCTTAAAGTTGTTAAGATTTGGGGCTGTCCTGCCCACGTTAAAAAGACACAACCCCAATAAGTTGGAATCGAGGATAGAGCGGTGCAAGTTTATGGGATACCCCAAGGAAACTTGTGGGTATTATTTCTATCATCTTTAGGACCAAAAGGTCTTTGTAACCAAGAGAGCAGTGTTCGTTGAGAAGGAACACATTCTTGGCGGAGATAGTAGGAGCATGATAGAGTTGAGCGAGGTTGGAGAACCAAGCTCAAGCACCACTCTATAGCCCGAGTCTGTTCAGGTACCTAATACACAAGTTCCAACTTTACGTAGTTCTGGTAGAATATCTCATCCTCCTGAAAGATATGTGGGACATATTAGAGGAGAAGATGTTGAGGATATTGATCCTCAGACCTACGAGGAGGCTATTATGAGTATAGACTTCGGGAAGTGGCAAGAAGCCATGAATTCTGAGATGGATTCTATGTACTCCAATAATGTTTGGTACCTAGTTGATGCACCCGAAGGTATTGTACCAATCGGTTGCAAGTGGATCTTTAAGAAAAAGATCGGAGTAGATGACAAGGTAGAGACTTATCAAGCAAGATTAATGACTAAGGGGTATCATCAAAGGCAAGGTGTTGACTATGATGAAACCTTCTCACTCGTAGCAATGATAAAATCCATCCGAATTATATTGGCTATTGTAGCACACTATGATTATGAGATCTGGCAGATGGATGTGAAAACTATATTCCTCAATGGGAACCTCGATGAGGAGGTGTATATAATACAACCTGAGAGATTCGTGTCTAAGGACTGCCTAGATAAGGTGTGTAGGTTGCTTAGATCCATTTATGGACTAAAGCAAGCTTCCTGAAGTTGGAACATAAGATTTGATGAGGCATTCAGATCTTATGACTTCATTAAGAACGAAGATGAGCCTTGTGTTACAGGAAGGTAAGTGGGAGCGCTATCACCTTTTTGGTGTTATATGTGGATGACATCCTGATCATTGGGAATGACGTAGGAATGCTATCCACAGCAAAGACTTAGTTATCTAAACACTTCTCCATGAAGGACTTAGGGAAAGCATCCTATATCTTGGGGATTCGGATCTATAGAGATAAATCCAAGAGGATGCTTGGCTTGTCCCAATCCAGGTACATAGAAACCATTGTCAAAAGGTTTGGTATAGAAAATTCCAAGAGAGGTCTCATACTGATGAGACATGGGATATCATTTTCTAGGAGTATGTCTCCAAAGACTCCAAAAAAAAGGGCAAACATGGATATGATATCTTATGCCTCGGCGATAGGGTCTATTATATATGTCATGCTATGTACTAGGCCTGATATAGCGCATGCTCTGAGTGTCACGAGCAGGTATCAAGCAGATCCAGGCTTGGAGCACTAGAAAGCAGTAAAGTGTATCCTTAAGTACTTGAGAAGGACTAAGGATCTTTTACTAGTTTATGGAAGTAATAGCCTCAAGGTTCAAGGCTACACAGACTCAAGTTTTCAGTCTGATGTCGATGATAGCAAGTCGAATTCAGGGTATGTGTACACCTTGAATAAAGGAGCAGTATGCTGGAAGAGTTCCAAGCAAGATACTACTGTTGACTCGACCACAGAGGCGGAATACATTGTTGCAGCAGATGCAGTAAAAGAGGGAGTCTGGATGAAGAAGTTCATCATAAAGTCAGGCTAAGTAGCGAGGAGATGATTTCTTATATTGCGACAACAACAGGGCGATTACTCAAATAAGGGAACCCGGGTCTCATCAGAAGTGTTCTGAGGAGGTTCCAACTTATTAAAGAGATCATGCCCCGAGGATATGTAGTAGTGGAAAGAGTTTCATCCGAAGATAACATTGCAGATCCACTAAGAAAGCCATTGTCTCAGTTGTTTTTTAGTGTCACAAGGGTCTGATGGGGATCAGACAACATAGGTGATTGGCTTTAGGTCAAGTGAGAAATTGCTAGTCATAGGTGCCCAACAAGCCAATCACATCAGTGATGGCACGTGTGACTTGACACGGAATCTTTTTGCTTATTATATTTTGACATTTATTACTTTATATTGTCTATTGCATATATGCATATATATATTGTGATGTCCTTGGATCCGTGCAATGAGAATCGGATCATGATGAAATCACGATAATGAGACCGATTCACCTTTAAACACAGATCCTAAATAATTCTGGTCATAGGCTACTCGAGAGGGATATCATGATAACCGGACAGATTGGTGTGCTGTATACCCGTCCATATGATGGATGCAGTTGGTCTCATAGCTGCTCATGTGGGGACACTAGGGATACAGTACAGGTGCTCATTGGAGAATGAGTTCACTAATTGATCCGCTTACGGAATACTGGATGGTTGATGATGCATTATTGTTAGACAACGATTTCATAGTCCTAGTGGTGTATTTGGTTCTTAGACTTAAGACATCAAGGATGTCCTATATGAGTGCTCCACTCTTTGATATCAGACTTATAGGTTTGGATGTCCCAGATCTAGTGCAGTTGGTCATTAGGAGTGGTAGTTGATCTTACGAGGGCTATTGAGTGTCGATAGAGGATCATCTACTTTCAGCGTCATAAAAGAAATATCCCATGTGTTCTTGCTCAGAAAAATCCCTAGCTAGGGTCATTCAAGTTGAGAGAGAAAGAGTTCTCCGGAAGAATCCGATTAGAGCAAGACTCGAGTAGAAACCGTATGGGTCTGACAGCACCATGCCCGATATACGGTCTTTGGGATATTAGATGGATGAGAGACTATAGGTACACGGTAACTAAGGACAAACAGGTCCAATGGATTATATTCTCCTGTATTGTTTGGGGACTACAGCGTAGTGGCCTAGTACGTCCGTAGTCGATGAGTCGAGTAAATTATTACAAAGATAATAATTCATTGAGCCAGAAGGAGTTCTGACAGCTATGACTAATGGCTAGCTCGATATTGGGCCTAGAGGGTCACACACATATGGTAGGCATTATGATGAGTAGAGGTTCAGATATGAGATATCCGTTGGAGCCCCTAAATTATTGGATCCCATGGGCGAGATCCAATAAGAGCCCATGAGAGATTATTGGATAGAGATCCACTAATCTAAAAGGCTTAGGTAATTGGATGCAGATCAATACCCACTAGGAGAGGATCCATTAGGGTTTGACAAGGGGCCCTATAAATAGGAGGGATTCAGAGCCTCACAGGCTAGAGCCTTTGTTTGTCTCTCCTATTCTCCTCCCCCTCTCCACCTCAAAGTAGGCCTGGAGTTTTGAGGAGCATCGTTGCAGCACTACTGTATGGATCACCACTAGAGAGGAGAACGCTTGACCTCCTTCACCCTCTCCTAGAGATCTGTAAGGAAACAGGGATATACGATCTCCCTAGGTAACACAATCTATTCTATACGTAATTTGTTTCACAGATTTTTGCGCATCAATCTTCGCACGACAACGAACATCTTTTTGGGAAATTGGAGATTTTGGTTTTTCTTGTTCTTCCGCTACGCATGTGATGTCGCCCCCAAGATTATCCAACAAGAGGGGTATTTATAAGCTCCAAATAGATTCAAACTTGGAGCCTAAAAGTGTCTCGTCCTTGATTTTTGGGATAGTAGCGGTACCACCACCTATGTTGGGCAGTACCACCGCTTGTGTTGTGCAGTACCATTGCTTGTAGCACTAACACTAGGCAATACCATCGCCCAGTCTAGCGGTACCTCTACTTGAGAGATTATCATCGATGGTTCCACCAACTGGGTCACTGTTTGGGCCTTTCACTTAGCCTAACACAGCCCAAACTTGGGCCCAATTGACCTCTAATTGAGTTGGCCCAATTCCAACCCAATTACACCTAAAACCTACTTCAATCTAGATAATTATTACAAAGCTAAATCAAATGTTGTCTGGCATGTCATTGGTTCATCGACGCTGCATACGATTCTTCGATGCATTGTTCTCTCTTACGACCTATTGCCAAATCGGCTAGTTGACCTCCGTAACTCTAATTTCCTTCTACCGATACGTCGATTAATCCTTTTGCTCGACGTCAAATCTTTTGATATTTTTCACTCTGACCCAACATGATTCTTCCTACTTTAATTATCTCTCACTGATCGAAGCTTCCTGTATCACTCAAAACGTAAATCAGATTACAAACTTATCAATTGATTTCATCATCAAAATCCGAGATTCAACACCGATGAATGACTAAGCTAGATCTAGAACTTCTAGACCTATAAGTTCGGTATCAAAGAGTAGAGTACTCATACAAGACATCCTTAATATCTCAAGTCTAAGGACTAGATATACAATTGGGATGATGGAATCATTATCTAACAATGAGGTATCATCAATCATCTAGAATTCGTGAACGGATCGATAAGTGAACACATTCTCCAATGAGCACCTGCACTGTATCTCTAATATCCCTACACGAGCAACTATGAGACAAGTTACCTCCATTATATGGATGGATATATAACAACACTAGTTTGTCTAGTTATCTCGATGTCTCCCTCAAGTAACCTATGATCAGGATTATTTATGGTTTATGTTTAAAGGTGAATTGGTCTTATTATCATGATCTCATCATGATCCTATTGCTATTGTACAAATATATGAACATCATAATATATGCAATAGGTAACATAAAGTGAGAAAAAATACCAACAAATAATAATAAACAAAAAGAGTACATAGCATGTCATATGTGTCATCACTCATGTGATTAGCTCGTAGGTCACTTATGACTATAGGGAAGCAATAAAGTATATCTTTAGGTACTTGAGAAGGACTAAGGATCTTTTACTATTATACGAAGGAAGTAGCTTAAGATTGAGGGCTACACGGACTTGAGTTTCCAATCCGATATCGATGATAGCATATCAAACTCAAGGTATGTGTTCACTTGATTGCTATTATACAAATATATGAACATCATAATATATGCAACAGGCAACATGAAGGTAGAAAAAAATACCAACAAATAATAATAAGCAAAAAAAGTATATAGCATATCACATGTGTCATCACTCATGTGATTAGCTCCTAGGTCACTTATGACTAGTAGGAAAGCAATAAAGTATATCATTAAGTACTTGAGAAGAACGAAGGATGTTTTACTAGCATACGAAGGAAGTAGCTTAAGGTTGAGGGCTACACGGACTTGAGTTTCCAATCCGATATCGATGATAGCATGTCAAACTCAAAGTATATGTTCACCCGATTGCTATTGTACAACTATATGAACATCATAATATATGCAGCAAGCAACATAAAGTGAGAAAAAATACCAATAAATAATAATAAGTAAAAAGAGTACATTGCATGTTACATGTGTAATCACTCACGTGATTAGCTCGTAGGTCACTTATGACTAGTAGGAAAATAATAAAGTATATCTTTAAATACTTGAGAAGGACTAAGGATCTTTTACTAGTATACGAAGGAAGTAGCTTAAGGTTGAGGGCTACACGAACTTGAGTTTCTAATCCGATATCGATGATAGCATGTCAAACTCAAGGTATGTGTTCACCCGATTGCTATTGTACAAATATATGAACATCATAATATATGCAATAGGCAACATGAAGTGAGAAAAAATACCAACAAATAAGAATAAGCAAAAAGAGTACATAGTATGTCACATATGTCATCACTCACGTGATTAGCTCGTAGGTCACTTATGACTAGTAGGAAAGTAATAAAGTATATCTTTAAGTACTTGAGAAGGACTAAGGATCTTTTACTAGTATACGAAGGAAGTAGCTTAAGGTTGAGGGCTGCACGGACTTGAGTTTCCAATCCGATATCGATGATAGCATGTCAAACTCAAGGTATGTGTTCACCTGATTGCTATTGTACAAATATATGAACATCATAATATATGCAACAGGCAACATGAAATGAGAAAAAATATCAATAAATAATAATAAGCAAAAAGAGTATATAGCATATCACATGTGTCATCACTCACGTGATTAGCTCCTAGGTCACTTATGACTAGTAAGAAAGCAATAAAGTATATCTTTAAGTACTTAAGAAGAACGAAGGATCTTTTACTAGTATACGAAGGAAATAGCTTAAGGTTGAGGGCTATACGGATTTGAGTTTCCAATCCGATATTGATGATAGCATATCAAACTCAAGGTATGTGTTCACTCTAAATAGAGAAATAGTAAGTTGAAAGAGTACCAAGTAAGATACTACTGTTGACTCGACCACTAAGATGAAATATATTATTATGACAAATGCAACAAAGGAGGTAATCTAGATGAAGAAGTTTATTGCAGATCTAGGAGTCGTGGTGAGCAGTTAGGAGCTGATTCTCTTATATTATAATAACAATGGGGTGATTGCTCAAGCAAAGGAACTCAAGTCTCATCAGAAGTCTAATGATATTCTTATAAGGTTCCACTTGATTAGAGAGATCGTAGCCCATAGTGATGTAGTAGTAGAAATAGTTTCATCCAATGATAACATTATAGATCCACTAACAAAACCATTATCTTATATTGTTTTCGAATATCACCATGACCTAATAAGGATTAGGCATATGGGTGATTGGCTTTAGGTCAAGTATGAGATTTCTAATTACAAGTGTCCTATAAGTTAATCATGTAAGTGATGACATATATGATATACTACATAATCTCTTTTGGTTATTATTATTATAACATTTACTCACTTGATATTAGATGATAAATATATTGTGATGTTCTAGGATCTGTGTAATGAGAATTAGATTATGATGATAATGAGACCAATTTGCCTTTAAACCCAAACACTAAATATTCTCGATCATAGGTTACTCGAGAGGGACATCAAGATAATTAGATAGACTAATGTACTATATACTCATCCATATAATGGAGGTAGCTGGTCTTATAGTTGCTTGTGTTAGGACACTATGGATATAGTGCAGGTGGTCATTAGAGAATGAGTTCATTGAATAATTCGATTACGGAATGTTAAATGGTTAATAATATCTCATCGTTAAACAGCGATTCTGTAGTCTTAGTTATGTATTTAGTCCTTAGACTTGAGACATCAATGTGCCTTATTTGAGTACTATATTCTTTGATACTAGACTTATAGGTCTGGAAGTTTCATATCTAGTACAATCGATCATTGGGAGTAGTAGCCAACCTTACGAAAGCAATTGAGTACCAATAAAGGATTATCCACTCTTAGTATCATAAGAGGAATATCCCGTATATTTTCACTCAAGGAAATCCTTGGCTAGAGTCGATCAAATCGTAATAAATCCGATAAGCGTGAGAATTAGATTGAGAGAGGAGTTCTCTAGGAGAATCTGATTCGATTGAGACTCAAATAGATATCATATAGGCATAACAATACTATGCTCGGTATACGATTTCTAAGATATTAGATGGACGATGGACTATAGATATATGACAATTGAGGGTAGATTGGTCCAATAAATTATATTCCCTTATATCATTTAGGGACTATGACATAATGGCCTAGTACATCCATAATCAATGAGTTGAGTGAATTATTATAAGTATAATAATTCACTAAGTCAGATAGAGTTCTGACATGTGCAATTCATAGCCCACTCGGTATTGGGCTAAGAGAGTCACACATATATGGTGGATAATGTGATGAATAAAGGATTGGATATGAGATATTCAATAAACCATGTTTTAATGGATTTATAAGGTGAGACCCAATAAAACTTAGAATAGTTATTGGATGGGGATTCAGTATCCATTAAGTTAGGTAATTGGATGGAGATCATTAACCCATTAAGATAAGATCTATTAGGGTTGGAAAAGGGTCTCTCTATAAATAATAGAGGGGCTCAAAGGATCATAGGCTCAAAGGATTTAGTGCGAGAGGATATTAAGAGAGATCGATATCTCATTGTTTACTACTACATGGTAGTGCACGATCGCAAGGAAAAAACACGCTACGCGAGAAGGTGTGTTATCGTTGAGTTCGTCTTGTGGATCACTGCTAGAGAGGTGTTCTCGAAAGCTCCTTCATCTATGGATTAGGATCTAAAGGGATATACAAGTTTCCCTATATGAGAATGTCTCACATCTCTTATGTGATTTTTGATTTTTATTTTTATTTTTCACTGCATATGTGATGCTATCTAACATTTACCAACTGGTGAAACCTAATTTAGGGAGATAGTTTTGGTTGAAATGATGGATTGGTCAGGAAACAACCTTAGTGGGTGGGGTTGAATTAGATGGCTTAGATCGACATTTATTGGATCGCTTTTAGACAAAGATCTAAGATCCATAATTGTATGTATCTTTAATCTGGGATCGAGATAACGAAACCCTTGGCATTGGGAGTTGGGAATGAGGTCAAAATAAACGGTTGAAAATAAGTAGGACAAAAGTGGGTGCGATAGCATATGTTTCCACAATGATGGCAAATATTAGAGGGATTCTCTTTGATCCAAAACCTTGAGGGAGAGATTTGGAAAGGTTGAACAAAATGCAAACTCTAGAAGCCAATTGACAGAGAATGTTGGGTTAAAGGAATTCAAAAGGCAATCCAAGAAAGTGAATCTAGGTTGGGGTTTTGTCAACCTGTCAAGAAGAGGTTAAAAGCTAGGCTTTACAAGGAGGGTGAGGGCTTGGCCTCATGAGCGAAGGGCCACCTAATAGGACATGAAACATCTCAGTTTCGGTATGGAATTTGAAACGGAGCAATCCTCCCACAATATCAACAATCTGGCAATTATTGGGTAAACCCCAAAGCTTGGCAAAGAAGATCTAAGTCAAGAGAGGGGATGCGGCTCAAGAATTTGTTGTACATGGAATTCTTATAGGAGCTACGAGCATCCGGAAGGATCCAGCTCCACAGCCAGAGATGTCTGTTCTTGGATCTTCTTCAACTTTGCTTCGAATGTAGCATCAGGCTTCTAGGAGACTCTCCCATGCATAGCCCTAAGAAGACCCACCCAAGACAATGGGTAGGCTTTAGGGTTGGTATGAACAATACCAATGATAAGGGAAGGATTTGAGGTGGGGTTGGAAGGGATGACACTGGTAGCAACATTAGAGGCGGCTTTTCAATGCTGGTGGAACTGGTGGGATTAAGGTTCATGTGGCCAAAGTTGAACTGGGGTATGTAAGAAAATATTAAAGCGAACTTGTGTTTCTAAATCGTTATAATAGAAACACAATAAAACTGATGCGGAAACGAAATAGCATACCTTCGGCCATTGTTATCATGAATTTTTGCAACGGTTTCTTCTTGAACTTTGGTACTTCTCAGCTCAGAACTCTCGCTTTAGATGGTGTAGGAAACCCTTTTGCTTCAAAGAGATGATAGAGCCCAGGGACCAAAATTCTCATATATATATAGATGTTCTCCCATCAAGAACATTTATCATCACCAACTCATAACGTTCAAGAATTAATTCAAATTTGTAACGTTTGGACCACAATTAAAAACTTTAATGATATTAAATATTTAATTTAATAATAACAGTTTCATGTATAATGAATAAAAACTGAAATCATTTAAACCATAATAAATGAAGAAATTCATGATGATGAATTATGAATCTTAATGAGAATAGTTATATTATTATTAAATATGATATTTAATAATAACGGTTACATTCTCCCACTTGATCCATACGTTTAACTTAATAATTTGAATTAATCTTTCTCGAACAACTTTCTTAAGAAATAAATACATGAATCATAGCAATAAATCCTCTAAGAGCGAGTATTATCATCTATGTATCACGATGTATTTAGTTTCTTAATCTTAATGTGGTAATATTACTTAATGAATAAACCTTATGTTTATTCTTGGTCCAGTAACAATATATTTTCTCAAAATAATGTGCACATGAATGAGAAAATATCACAATATATAAGAGTTTCAATATTATTACAAAGTGGAACCAAATCTCATTTTCTCTACATGATCCTTGAATTTGAGAGGTGGCATGCCTTTAGTCAAAGGATCAGCAATCATCAATTCAGTGCTAATATGCTCAATGACCACTTTCTTTTCTTTTACACATTCTCTTATGGCTAAATACTTAATGTCGATGTGTTTACTTCGACTTCCACTTTTATTGTTTTTAGCCATAAAGACAGCAGCTGAATTGTCACAGAAAATTCTTACTGGCCTAGAAATAGAATCCATGATTCTAAGCCCATAAATGAAACTCTTAAGCCATACACCATGTGAAGTAGCCTCAAAACATGAGACAAACTCAACTTCCATGGTAAAAGTAGCAGTCAAGGTCTGCTTAGCGCTTCTCCAAGAAATAGCTCCACCAGCCATCATAAAAATATATCCTGATGTTGATTTACGAGAATCAACACAACCGGCGAAGTCTGAATCTGAGTAACCAATCACATCCAAATTGTTTGTATGTCTATACATAAGCATGTAATCTTTGGTTCCTTGTAGATACCTCATCACTTTTTTTGCAGCTCTCCAGTGGTCCATACCTGGATTACTCTGATATCGACCTAGCATCCCCACAATAAATGCAATATCAGGTCTAGTACAGATCTGAGCATACATAAGGCTTCCTACGACAGAAGCATATGGGATGTTTTTCATTAATTCCCTTTCAAAGTTGTTCTTTGGGCATTGGTTCAAATTGAACCTATCACCTTTCACAATGGGAGCAACACTTAGTAAACAATCCTTCATCCGAAATCTTTCTAAAAGTTTATCAATATAGGTTTCTTGTGATAGACCTAAAATACCTCGAGGTCTATCTCTATGGATCTTAATGCTAATGACATAAGATGCTTCACCCATATCTTTCATATCAAAATTTTTAAAAAGGAATTATTTCACCTCATGCAGTAAACCCTTATCGTTGGTTGCAAGCAAAATATCATCTACATATAAAACAAGAAAACATATTTTACTCCCACTAATCTTCTGGTATATGCATTGATCCATGGGATTTTCAACAAATCCAAATGAAGAAATCACTTCATAGAATTTAAAATACCATTGGCGGGAGGCTTGTTTTAAACCATATATAGACTTCTTAAGCTTACAAACCAAGTGTTCACCAACACTAGAGGAGAAACCTTTAGGTTGTTTCATATAAACCTCTTCCTCTAAATCTCCATTAAGAAATGTCGTTTTCACATCCATTTGTTGCAACTCAAGGTTGAAATGAGCAACTAATGCCAAAATGATACAAAGAGAATCTTTCTTAGATACAGGAGAAAACGTCTCCGTATAATCGATTCCCTCTTTTTGAGTAAATCCCTTTGCAACAAGTCTTGCCTTGTATCTCTCAATGTTGCCTAATAAATTTTTCTTAGTTTTAAAGACCCATTTGCAGCCAATAGCCTTTGCTTCATTAGACAACTCTACAAGATCCTAGACTCCATTGCTCATCATGGAATTCATCTCTTCTTTCATAGCATCATGCCACAAATTTGACTCTTTGCAACTCATGGCTTGTGAAAAGGTTTCAGGATCATTTTTGGCTCCAATATTATAGTCAGATTCTTGTAGATATACAACATAATTACTAGGAATTACTGATCTTTTATTTCTAGTAGATCTTCTTAATGTTGTACCGATGTTTCCTTGAGGAACTTGTGGTTCAACTAGTTGTTCAGGAGCTTGTTGTAATTCCTGAACTGCTTGATCTATTAGAATACTATCAACAACTTGTGGAATTTCAATGATTAATTGTTCAACACTAGTTTGTACTTGAGGAGTGCTATGAACTATAACTAATCTATCAGTTGATGTGGAAGGTTGAGATTCAATATGATCATGTGCAGAAACTGTGTTCCTGAAATGATCACTCCCACTAATCACATCATCCTCAAGAAATTTAGCATTTCTTGATTCCACAATCCTAGTTGCGTGAGATGGACAATAGAACCTGTAACCTTTGGACTTTTCGGCATATGCAATAAAATACCCACTAATAGTCCTTGGGTCCAGTTTCTTCTCTTGTGGATTATATATCCTGACTTCAGACGGGCATCCCCAAACGCGCATATGTCGCAAACTCGGTTTCCAACCTTTCCATAATTCAAATGGTGTCTTTTGGATAGCCTTAGTTGGAACTCGGTTTAATATATACACAGCCGTCTTTAGTGCTTCAGTCCACAAGAACTTTGGAAGATTGGAGTTGCTAAGCATACTCCGCACCATGTCTAATAATGTTCGGTTTCTTCTTTCTGCAACACCATTCTGGCTTGGAGAATCAGGCATAGTGTATTGGGCAACAATCCCATGTTCTTGAAGAAACTTAGCAAAAGGACCAGGTCCTTGTCCATTTTCAGTGTATCTACCATAATATTCTCCACCCCTATCCGATCTCACAATTTTAATTTGCTTACCACATTGGTTCTCAACTTTAGCCTTAAAGACTTTGAAGGCATCCAATGCATCATTTTGTTATGAAGCAAATATATATACATATATCGTGAGTAATCATCTATAAAGGAGATCAAGTATTTCTGACCATGTAGGTCCATGTCTGGACAACATATATCAGTATGAATTATCTCTAATAAGTCTGAACTCCTATTAGCACCCTTTTTGGACTTATTGATCTGTTTTCCCTTAATACAATCCACACAAGTCTTAAAATTAGTAAAATCAAGAGTACTAAGTACCCCATCTTTAACTAATCTCTTAATTCTCTCTATGGAGATATATCCTAATCTCCGATGCCATAATATAGAGGAGTCCTCATTAATGTTACACCTCTTAATGCCAGCGTGAACATGCATTGAACTTTGAGTATTATCATTTTGTAATAAAATATGATAAAGACCATCAGACAAAATACCATTCCCAACACAATCAAAATTATATAATAAAAAAAATGATGTGTCTTTAAAATTAAAGGAATACCCAAATGGTACGAGTCTGGAAACAGAAATTAAGTTTCGTGAGAAACTTGGTACATAAAAGGTCCTTTCCAATTTTAAAACAAAACTACTACTTAAAGTTAAAATGCATGTTCCAATTGCCTCCACATGTGAGCCCATCTTATTTCCTGATAAGATGCTTTGCTCACTTCCCATTGGCTTCCTTAGGTTTTTTCATACCCTGCAAAGAGTTTGCAATATGGATTGTTGATCCAGAATCAATCCACCATGTGTTAATATTAACATTAACCATATTAGATTCATAACACACATATGAGGTTGGTTTACCTTTCTTTTCGAGCTATTGTTGGAATTTCGTGCATTCCTTCTTAATGTGTCCCTTTCTTTTGCAAAAGAAACACCTTGCTTCTTTTTTGATATCAGCTTGGGGTGGTATTTTACCTTTTCCCTGGTGATGAGCTTTCTGATTGGCTTGATGTTTGTCAGTTTTGTTCTTTCCGCGAATGGTTACCATCATTGTACTCTCACCCAATTCTATCACCAGCCTCTCTTCTTCTTGAACACACATGGTCATTAATTCATTGATTGACCATTTGTCCTTATGTGTATTGTAAGAAATTTTAAAAGGTCCATATTGAGATGGAAGGGTGTTCAGAATATAGTGCACTAGGAAGGATTCTGACATATTAACCTCAAGTTTCTTAAGTTGAGCCGCAATATCTCGCATTTGCATTATGTGCTCACACACACCCTTTATGTTGATGAGTCTAAGGGATGAGAATTTCATTATTAGGGTACTTGCCAGTGCCTTATCTGAAGTGACGAATTGTTTATCAATAGCTTTTAGCAAGTCTCAGACATTTTCATGCTGGTCAACAGAACCATGTATGCCAGCAGTTATCTTAATTTTGATAAACATTACGCTGAGCCGATTGGATCGTTCCCATCGCTCATATAACGCGATCTCATTAGGAGTGCTGGTATTAGTGACTACAGGTGGTTCGTCTTTCCTAATAGCATAATCAATATCTATCCACCCTAAATGGAGGAGAACCCTCTCCTTCCATATCTTATAATTATCACCACTAAGTTCGGGAATATCACATCGAATATCAGAGAAATTAACAGTTTGAGAAACTGCATAAAATTAAATATGCTTATGTCAAAATTTGAAGCTTAATAAACTAAATTACATGTTTTACCAATGTGAAACATGCCAAAAATATGAATCTCATGACATAAAAATTGCCTGTGGGCTAAATTCTTAATTCAAATATATTCAAATGGTCTTTATGATAAAACTATCAAATTATATTCCAATTCATAATCCCTGTGGGTAAATTATGAAAATAATTTGATATTTTATCCTGATTAATTATATTAAATATAATAAAAGATCCTATGGGATAACAATTATTATATAAAATATAATCAGTCACAATATGATGTCTAATTACTTATGTGAACCTCATTTTAACTTTATATATAATTTTAATTAATTAAGGATGCTGTGGCTAATTCTTAATTAATTAAGATTATATGGATCACTAGACATTTTAAATATAAAAAATTGACTCATATGCATAATTTTATATATCTAAATATGCATACGTAATATAAGTATTTTACCGACTAAAAATGTTCAAAATGATATTTCCTCATGATTTTCAACAAAATATATTAAGAAGTTTCCAAGAAGAAACCAAAATCAAATTATTTTCATGGTATAAAAATGAAAACCTTTTTATATTAAGGTAGAGGTCAAAAGGCTCCGATACCAAATGTAAGAAAATATTAAAGCGAACTTGTGTTTCTAAATCGTTATAATAGAAACACAATAAAACTTATGCGGAAACGAAATAGCATACCTCCGGCCATTGTTATCATGAATTTCTACAGCGATTTTTTCTTGAACTTTGGTACTTCTCGGCTCAGAACTCTCGCTTTAGATGGTGTAAGAAACCCTTTTGCTTCAGAGATGATAAAGCCCAGGGACCAAAATTCTCATATATAGATGTTCTTCCATCAAGAACATTTATCATCACCAACTCATAACGTTCAAGAATTAATTCAAATTTGTAACGTTTGGACCATAATTAAAAACTTTAATGATATTAAATATTTAATTTAATAATAACGGTTTCATGTATAATGAATAAAAATTGAAATCATTTAAACCATAATAAATGAAGAAATTCATGATGATGAATTATGAATCTTAATGAGAATAGTTATATTATTATTAAATATGATATTTAATAATAACGGTTACAGGGTAGAGACACTATCGAGGAGGATGAAAGGTAAGGGGAGGCTGCAGGGAAGCTTGAAGGTGGTAGTGGGGACGCAGGAGTGCTCGAAGATGGTTGAGGCGGAGGGAAAAACTATTTGGGGTCCAAAGGTTCAGTCTCTGTCTTCGCACTCGCATGGTGTGCTTCTCTTTGTATCAATCAATGAAAAGAATTAAAAAAAAAAGAAATATGTCGAGTCAACTATAGATTACAAATACAATAGGATGTTGCTTGATCATTATTTATATTGATTGTGAGACCTATTTGTCACAACATTATCTTTAGATTATGTCCTATTTGAAGTATAAAAGCTGGCCTTGTGAAATGCTAATTTCCCGTTATAAAGTCTCAGGGTTCTGTTACTAGAATCGTAAAGATCGCATGAAAAGATAAATAAGGTACATGCTTTTGCACCCTACGCTTTGCATTGACCCTTGAATAACTACAGGTATAACCTCTAATAGATTCAGATGAAACAGGAAAAGATATAATAATAACAATTATCAAGTGCATGAAATATTAGAAAAGATATTATTGAAAAAAATAAATTAATTTCCTATATTCTTAAATAATTCAGATGAATATTTTATATGTATTATTGATGGAAAAATCATGTAATTATCATATTTTATAATATCTTTTTTGTGTATATAAATTTATATCCACTATCAATAAAAAATTAAGTTAGTCATTTCTTTTTATAATATCATAGTCATACCAACGAGTTTTTTTTAATCTTCTCTTTGCTATTATTACTTTGTATATTCTCTTTTATCAAGGTAGCATTACAAGTTCTATTGAGCTTTATGCTCTAACAGGCCTATCTTTCTTGGAAGCTACTTTGAGTCTTTTCTTTTCCACCTTTGGACATAGATGGTAATGTCTCTTCCACTAGCCACTTATCTATCTCATATCAACCTCAATTCTTTTATTTTTAAAAATACTCTCGTCTCTATTAATCTCGTAGTCTAAGCTTCTCTCAAACTCACATCCACAAACTATATCTCTAAGTATACTCAATTTTATTCTCTTTTATTCGGATATGATCTTATGGGTTATGTATGTGACATCATAACTTACCATCTATAAATGACTAGAGAGAATAATCTTAAAATTATTAATCCTAAATATACTTTTTGGATTCATCAATATTATCATCAGTATCTCTCTTTCTCTCTCCTTAAATCATTCTCTATGTAGCCTCTATAAAATTTTCTTATGAAGTATGGTCCAAGCTTGCAATAATATATGCTAATAAATCTTATGGTCACCTCATGCAACTTCCAAAAACTCTATTCAAACTTTTTAAGAGAATAAAATTTATTTTTGACTACATATAGGCTATCAAAACTCAAGCCGATGCACCTCTTGATGATGAAGAGATTATTTTCATATATTAAATAGTCTTGGATCATATTACAAGGAGATTGTGATCGAGATTTATGCTTATGATAGTCCTATATCTTTTAAAGAACTTTATGTTAAGTTTTCTGACTATGAAGCTTATCTTAAGCGAGAGACATCACCTTCTGATGCTGCTTCTTTCATTACCAATTTTGCTAACAAGGCTAATTCTATCAATAGAGACAAGAACCATATCCATTAAGTTAACCATCCAAACAAAAAAAAAAAAAAAAAAAAAAAAAAAAAAAAAAAAAAAAAAAAAAAAAAAAAAAAAAAAAAAAAAAAAAAAAAAAAAAAAAAAAAAAAAAAAAAAAAAAAAAAAAAAAAAAAAAAAAAAAAAAAAAAAAAAAAAAAAAAAAAAAAAAAAAAAAAAAAAAAAAAAAAAAAAAAAAAAAAAAAAAAAAAAAAAAAAAAAAAAAAAAAAAAAAAAAAAAAAAAAAAAAAAAAAAAAAAAAAAAAAAAAAAAAAAAAAAAAAAAAAAAAAAAAAAAAAAAAAAAAAAAAAAAAAAAAAAAAAAAAAAAAAAAAAAAAAAAAAAAAAAAAAAAAAAAAAAAAAAAAAAAAAAAAAAAAAAAAAAAAAAAAAAAAAAAAAAAAAAAAAAAAAAAAAAAAAAAAAAAAAAAAAAAAAAAAAAAAAAAAAAAAAAAAAAAAAAAAAAAAAAAAAAAAAAAAAAAAAAAAAAAAAAAAAAAAAAAAAAAAAAAAAAAAAAAAAAAAAATAACATAAATTTAACCATTTCCAACAATCATTCTAGAGGTAACATACAACAACATCATAGCAAAATTGTCAACAAATCCAATCAACAATTCAATATCAAAGTCACCTGTCAAATATGTGACATGGAAAGCCATGTTGCTAAGAAATGTCATCACTTGCAAACTATTATTCCATGGATGTTTTAGCCTTTATATCCATCTTATTCTATATCCTATTGGACCACCTACTTGGTTTTTGTCACTACCACCGTGTACACACTTTGCTGCTCAATCTTTTTAACCTTCATCAAACTAATTTATTGATTCTGAGGCTTCTTTTCATGTCATGTCTAACCTAAATAATCTATTTTTTCATTCAGATTTTGATAGTCCAGATGATATCATAATACATGATAATAAAGATCTCAAAATAACTCATACTAGTTCTATAAACCTCACTCTTTCTTAAATTTTTTTTACTTTCTATTCTATGTTCTTAATATAAAGAAGAACCTAATATTTATCTCTAAACTATATTTTTCTAATAATATCTCTATTAAATTCTTACTTTCTTCATTTCTTGTAAATGATCTCAACAACAGCACATCTCATGGAGAGGCTGAATAGAGATGGAGTTTATGAGTATCTAATTGTTACACCATCCAAATTCATCTTTATTTTGGCTACTATCAAGACTCCATTTCAAGAATGGCATAATCATTCAGGGCATCATTCCTGTGAGGTTCTAAGTCATATTGTTTGTTCTTGTAATTTACCTTTATCATTATAATCTTATCATCCCTTTTTGTGTAACTCATGAAAATATAATAAAATGCATAAGCTTTTATTTCTACATCCTCTCTCATAAGTAATTCATCTCTTGAATTTATATATTTTGATATTCAGGGTCCTTTATCACTATAATCTCATAACGGATTTAATTACTTTCTTATTTTTGTTGACCATTTCACAAAGTACCTATGGTTGGTTATTTCCTATAAAGTAAAAATATAAAATATTCATCATTTTTTCCAAGTTTAAACTTATTGTTGAAAAGTTCTTTCAATGATCCATTATTTCACGTTACTATGATACTGATGGTAAATTTCAAAATCTTCATAACATTTTTGAAACTAATAGAATTTCTTATTTTCTCAGCCTTCCACACACTCATGAACATAATGGGAGAACAAAACATCATCATTAGCATGTCATCCAAATTGATCTCACACTTCTTATCCTAGCTTCTTTACCTCTTTAATTTTGATCTTATGTATTTATCATATTAACTTATCTTATTAATCGCATGCCTACTTCAGATTTTAATATGGTTTCATCATTTTAAAAATTATTTGGATCCACTCCTAACAATAGCAAATTACATGTTTTTGGATGTCTATAGTATCCATGGTTAAAACCTTACACCCATAATAAGTTGGAAGCCTGATCAAAGCTATGTGATTTTCTTGGATATTCCACTAATGAAAGTACCTTTAAATGTTTTGATGCATCAACCAAAAGAATTTTTATTTCTCAACATGTTGATTTTGTGGAATCTATTTTTTCCTATAAATCACTTGACTCTCTTTTATCTAGATTAACTTCCAATAACTTTATTGATTAGGTTCCTCAAATTCATGAGCCACCTTATATTATCATTCCCGTTCAATTTGAAATATCAACCTCACCCACCAATCCAAACACTTTATCCATTTAGATCTCATTAGGTCATTCCTCAATGGTGCGTGATGAATAATAGGTTAACCTCATTCATCGCTGCCTTATGAGATTATCACACATTAAGAGAATTTAGAGTAAGGTTTGATTTCAGTATCCCTTACTTAAAATTTTTCTTTTCAATATATCTTAGAGATGTCATTAACCTTACAACAATTCATCTTATTATTATTAGATTAAAAAATTTCTTCTTTAAACTAAATAAATATTTTTTATTTTCATAAAATAATCTCAATAATTTATTTTTTATTCTTCCACTATTAACCAAGCCTTAAAAATTCCTGAATGATGAGCAATAATGTTTGAAGAATATAATGCTTTATTACATAATGGTATATGAGACTTAGTCCTATCTTATCTAAGTCAAAACTTTGAATGGTACAAATAATTTTTTTATATCAAACAATATCATGACACATTTAGCTCAATTGTGAAGTCAATAATAATTCATATTATTTTATGTTTTACTTTGTCTAATAATTAGAGGCATTGATAGTTAAACATGAATAATACTTTGTTTTCATAGTTATATTTCTAAGGATATATTTACGAGGCAACCTCCAAACTTTATACTTTATAGTCTTCCTCAACATGTCTATAAGTTGCATAAGGCTCTTTATGGTCTCAAGTAGGCCCATTATGCTTGGTATTATGAACTTTGAATATATCTTGTCTAAGTTAGATTTCATAATTTTCAACTTGATAATTTATTATTCATTTATTTTTATTAAGATATAATCATATTTTTATTAGTTTATGTGGATGACTTAATTATTACTAGTAATAAACTAGTAATAATTAATTAGTTTATTCAGTAGATTTGAAATAAGTATTCTATCAAAGATCTTAGGTTCCTTAGTTATTTTCTTCGTGTTCAAATTATCCATACTACAAAAGATCTATTTCTTTCTCAGAAGTATATTCAGTACATTCTTGATTGCATGAAAATACTTGAAGCTAATACTATTATTATGCCAATCTCCACAAGTGTTGTTTATCTTATCCTATCAAATAGTACTAATCTCAATAATACCACTAAGTATCATCAAGTTATTGACAATTTACAATATTTAACATTTACTCATTCGGACATTACATATATAGTAAATAAATTATCTTAATTTATGCACAAGCCTACTTCCAACCATTGGATAAACATCTTCGGTAATTGAAAGACACTATTGATCATGGGTTATTTTTATAAGAGGACTCTCCTTTGTTATTTTATGCATTTTTGGATATCAATTGAGTAGGTAATAAGGATGTCATGACATTCTTAAATCATATTTTTTTGTCATAATTCAATCTCTTAGAAGTTTCAAGAAATAACACTATTGCAAGATTTTCTATAGAGGCTAAATATTGAGTGGTTGTTTTTATAACTACTGAACTTTATTAAATTCAATCATTACTATATTAATTATTTATCACAAGTTTTGATCCTCCATCGATATATTGTGATAATATTGGGGCAACATATCTATGTACAAATCTTATATTTCACTCTCAAAGCACATAGTTATTGATTTTTATTTTGTTCATAATAAAATTAAAAATGGTGAGCTACGTGTCTCATGTCTCATATTTTGATCAACTTACGGATGCTCTCACCAAGCCTTTATCTCACCAGCAACTCCTATTTCGATCCAAGATCTGTGTCTCCAATGAGAGCACAATCTTACGGGGGCATATTAGGAAATATATTAAGAAAAATATATCATGATAAGATTATTATTATTTTCTCAATAATTTGATACTATGTTATCACGATTTTAAATCATAAAAATTATGATAACAGACTATCATGATTCTATCAATAATAAAGATCATGTTAATGTGATCTTCCTATGTTATGAAAAGATCTAGATGAATATTTTATAATTTATGATCTCTATCTAAATTGGTACCTACTATCAATAAAAATTCAATGTATATAGTGAAATACAATGTGATACAAGTGTATTAAAATTCAATGTATATATTGAAATACAATGTGATACAAGTGTATTGTATAGGTCCCAATTAACCGTGTTCTTTCGAGAAAACAAAGTCAATGGTGTTTATCCGTTTGAAGCCTGTACCGCAGAAATGATTTTTAGCTGTGTTTTTTTTATTAGGAGCACAAGTGTAAGGCAATGTCGATGATCGTTTAGACCTTTAGAAAAAGATTTCTTTATATCGAAACGATGTATATGACTTTAAAGGAATGCAAATCAACATAAGAAAAAGAAAAAAGAAATCTACTATTACTTCCCTGTGGAGTATAACTTGCGTTGTTGATTGGAATCAGTCGTCGTCAGTAGAAATTGATAGACGAACACTGCAAGACTTGACACAGGCATTTTAAGTGATTTGATGTGCTCAGTTGGAATGATATCCACGTAATAATGGAGAAGACCTACGAGCATGGCAATAGTAGAGGAGATATAGAGAGGAGGGAAGAAACGATGGGAAGAATGAAAAAGGAAAACAAGAAGTTCAATTAATAAAAACGGAGAGAAATTTCTACGTTAATATATATATATATATATATATATATATATATATATATATATATATATATAGTTTATGGTTTGGCTATTTGACCCATCAATCTGACATATGACCACAATAACTACGATGCAAACGCTTCACCAAACAAGACCACGGTCTCACTATTAACGGTCTTACCAACAATCTCCATGATTACCTTCAAAATTAGAGCAAACGATCATAAAAATTAGAACATCTGTTAGCCTGTAGCCACCCGAGCAAATTAAATTTATATTTTGGCTCATAGAAGAAACAAATCATGGACGACGTTCACGTGGAGCTTTTTGAGTTTTTGAATATTTATGGCTATTGAGTAAATTACCTTAACGAACAATACGATTCCAAGTAGTTCAAAACTAACATACTTCCAATTTATGATAGCTAAAGTTAAAAAAAAAAATAGGATCATAAGTCTGGGCATGCAATCATTTGGACAATATGAAGAAACAGAGAACACAGATCCTCAAGCTTATGATTTTCCCATTCAAAACTTACGCTAGTGGCAAAACACTATGGTTTAGAATTGTTCTGAAAATTAACTACTCATCCCACCACCTATAATGTAGAAGATTATGCTGACTGAATGGTAACAGTTATGTCTACAAAATCATGTAGTTTCTAAACAGTCTACTTCTATACAGAAGAGGCATAAGAATACATAGGTACATAACAGAAACAAAATAATAAAACTCACTAGTATGTACAATATGAAGCTTTCTGCATCTTCTCAAAGAAATTAGCATGGAAGCAGATTTCCAATCTTTGCCGAATAAAGAACATTCTGTAGCTTCCCACAAGGCCATGCAATTAATTATTGTCAGGGTCGTAGGCCACATTTTGATTTGAACCTTAAATAAGACAGCAAGTTCAAGTTCTGCCACTTATGATCTGTTCAACCATGCTTCTGGCCAATTGCTTTACAATCTGAAGTGAAAGACACCAACCAGTAGAGGGTGTGCTTGCTCTACCCATGGAAGTCCTCGTAAGAAGATGCACCGGAGGAATCACTTTGAAAAGGTGTGGTTTCTCTCGGAGTCGATGGGACTGAATCACGTTGCAGTGTCAACCCTTAAGAAGAAAAAGAATCAAAAAACAAGTTAGTGAGACATCAAAGAGAGTGGCCATTCTGTGCTTGATATCCTAGAAAATCAAAAACAGAGAAAAATGCTTATAGAACTCTTCACTAATGCTAGCAAATAATGGGGATCAAAAGGATAGGGTAGTTGCTATGTGCTAAATACCAATGAAAACCAAGAATGGAAGAAAAAATAAACGAGGCTGGTAAAAGGCTCTAGTGGAAAATGCTTGCAGCCCGTTACTTTGGTTGTCATGTATGTGACTAATGAAAAAAAAAAAAAAGGAAAACATTTAACAGTCAAGATATTTGTTTCAACCATTTTGTTGAGAAATCTGTTGGATCCACAACCATTTAAATTTGGCCAGCAGTGAACTATAAATGTGAACCTAGGTTACATTCGAGAATACCTAATCCCAAGGTTGATGTAATGAACACATTGTTGCATCACAGATGAAGAATGGTACCGGGGGAGAGAAAAAGAGAGGGTGTTGGGATGAGCCATCAGAAGTGATAATTCTAGCCCTCCAACAAAATCTAAAATCTAGACTACGACAAAGTATGAAATGTGGAGGTGAAGGTCTTTTTCAGGAACCATGTTTAACTTGAAAAGGTCACTTCTATAATAAACAAAATGAATGTATTGAAACATAGAACTACCTGAATTCTTTTGTCCTCTTGACCGGAACTTCTTAGTGTGCCGCCTTATAAGCTTCTTAGCTTTCGTTATGGTCAATTGTCTGGCAAATGGAGAGAACTCAACATCACTCTCGCTCCACTCACCATGATAGTCATTTTCTGCATCACCTCTCATAGTTCTCAGCACGAATGCTTTAGCTTTGCGCCGCTGAGAATTGAAAAGCCCTCTGATGGAAGTGACAAAACCATCACCAGCCCCATCACTTGGCCGCTTAAGCCAAGATATAGGGAACTGATCAGATTTTCCAGGCTGACCTCCATCACAATCACTGAAGTTAAGATCAATCTCAGGAACAGAATTCTCATGTACCTCTCGGTGGCTTTGGGCTTTATCCTTGAATTTCTTACCCTAAATGAGAAAATGTTGTGACAAAGTTGAATGGTCTGATTAACATATCAAGTGCAGATTATTTGAATCTAAATATTAAAAAAAATCCAAAATAGTTCTCTACAGAGGCCATGTGATACATGTAATTAACTAGAAGAATTACAATTAGCTAAATCTTTTCATTATGCATTGCCACTAAATGCATCTAAAGGCATCATATGATGTTTACCACTTATTCTAGTTTACCATACTTGCCTGCATGCCAGTTACTGACTTCAGGACTCCCCAGATAATATGTTTCTTAACTCGCGAAAATAGCCTCCTCCAGGTGCCAGTAAAATCAACACGGTGAAAAGTGTCCATCAGCAGCCTCAAATCATTAACAGCAAATCTTGATCCCTCATAAGTAACGAGCAACTCAACCTGTAAGGGCGTAAATCAGAAATGAGAATTAAGTAATCGACATTAACAACAGCATACTGAATTGCCTCAATATTGATTTAGATGTCAGAAACAACCAACCTGGCTTATCTTGATATTATGAAATTCCATCATTTTTCGGGCTCTAGCTCTTTTTTCATCTTGAGTTTTCCCTACTCGCTTTTCCTCATGAGACAAACGACCTGATTTAACAGACTTTGAGTCTTTTGGTTTATTTCTGGATGTTTCATTAGCTGTGTGCTGATTTTCTGGCATTGAGTTAAGAGGCCCACTTTTTGAGGAGACAGTCAAAGATTGAACTTGCAAAACAAGCTCATTGGCTACAGACTCTGCCACATTTTCTTCCCATGTTCTATCAAATGAAGATGTTCGCCTAAGTTCTGGATTTGAACCACAGACCATATTTGCTTTTAAGCTCTGCAACTTAGAGACCTGCAAACAAATCTCCATTTAAGGAATATAATAATAATCCAACTGTGTTATTTCATAATGATGCAAGTTGTGAAACTTCCAACTCTTCAATTAACCAAAATTGATAATTGGTTAGACATATAACACAAAGTTCAAAAGACATCATTAATAATGAAGAAGTTGAACTATGAGCATTTTTTAAAATAAGAATTTCTTGTCAAAAAGTTGAGCATAAATTACCTGAGAAGAATCAGCATGAACAGCAGTGTGAGTAGACCCAACATTCGCCGACATAGCTGCAGTTGCACTCAGTCTACCTGAAGCCTCAGATTCTCTTGTAGATTGGCTAGTTGAAGCTGCTTCAAGGCCACCAAAGTTTTTCCTTGGACGTCTTGAACCAGCAGTCGTGGAAACTTTCCAGACTTCCTTTTTTTTTTAATAGAAACACAGCAAACTCAAAGTAGTTTACGAGAATATCATGGACATATAATAATGAAAAATTTACAAACTATGACTAACCTGCCGTCTTTGTGAATCTTGTTCTTCTTCTGGGAAAAAGTAATCCCACATCATTCTGTACATAGTTTCAGTTAAATAAATCTTCAGTGGATAGATCTCCACCTACAATGATCATTTGTTAATAGAACAGCATATAGTGTTAAATATTATATAAATCCAAGTAAAGACAATAATTAACTCTTTTTTCTAGAGATTAAACTGTTAAAAATGTGAAACCACAGCATTAAAATGAGTTATATTCTCACATGGAGCAAGCAGAAAGCAATCATACAAGTAACTTGAACACTATGAAGCAAAAGATGTACTTGCAAGTATAAACATGATGCTTAAAGCTTATATAACAAAAGAAGTTTATGGACAAAATTCAAGCAAGAAACAATCAACACAGAAGTCATTCTTAGAAGTGGAGTACAAAGCATGGAATTCAAGTTCATTTGGTTTGGGCTCAGCATGGAATTCAATTTACCCATCCGAACCTGAACCAAGTCATGGAGCAGCCCCATTTTGGGCAGTCCAGTCTGGTCTGGCCTAATTAAAAAAGAAAATGTCAAAACCATCTAGAGATCGCGAGTCCTCTTCTTTGTACACGCAGAGTGCACGAGCCCTTTTCACTGTACATGCGGGCGTGCTGCTGCCCACTGATTCGCCACCCATCGTGTGCCGCCGACCTTGGGTATGCTTTCTCCTCTCCTCCTCTTCCTCTACCTCACTGTTTCCTCTTCTTCCTTCCTCTTTCTCCTCCACAGCCTCCTCTTCCTCCTCATCTTTCTCCTCCATTGCTTAGTCCTATCTTCCTCCACCACCTCCTCCATTGCCTCCTCTTCTCCCTTGCTCCTTGCTCTTCCTCCTTCCACCTCTTCCTCAACCATCTTCTCTTCTTCCTTCCTCTTCCTCCACCACTTCCTCTTCCTCCTCTTTCTCCACCCCCTCTTTTTTTGTCATCTTGAGTACATACCGGTGTATCATGTGTTGGCATACTAGTGTACCAGTTTGGCCAGGAATCAGTAGAGTATGAAATTGCATTCGTTGGTACAAAGTGAAGGGATGATCAGTTGATAGTCAGTTCAACTGAATGGATATGAGTAGCAAGTATCAACTTAATTTTATAAGTCATGTGCAATTCTTTACATGCATATAGAAGATTCACAGTGTAACTATATTTTATGACTATTTTGGTTATGGTCTTAGTAACTATAACTTGATAATCTTAAGTATGGTATATATATAAGCATTAACTGTTTCACATTCACAAAAAAATATATATATATTACCAAAAGAGGAATGACTCTTTGCTTTGCATCTTATGAACCATGATGCTTCCTCTGTTTGAGTAGATCCAAAGCACTCACCAAAACGCTGATCTAAAGTTTTTTTAATTCTTGAAGGTTATTATCATTGGTTGTTGTAGTAGAATATGGCATTTGAGTTCATAGGATGGGACCTAGCAAGCACATGCAGATATGGCACCACTGTGAGTTTGGGTCATAGCAGCAGCTGCAAGCTCAAGCTATGTAACCATATATTGACTTTGGTTGAGATTTAGGTCCATAGGAACAGTTTAGCCCAATCACCTCATTACAAAACACAGTTTTTCTACAATGCTCGGTCCTACAAAAATGAAGAGGAAAGGCTTTCAACATCCTCCACTTGGATAGGATACCTACTTATGCTCCATTTTTATCATTGATGGGATGATTAAGGAGGAAGAAAGATATCAAATAAGGGAGTGAAATGTTTGCTGTTGTTCAACAGTTTTATCCAGCGATCAATTTCAGCAAAAAGGCTATACTAGTATCTCAGTTTTCCATTATACTTTGGAGTTCAGGCTTATTGTCCTTTTAATAAGTTATTCACCTGCTTGATTTTAGCAATCATCTGGCATTTGCTTAGCACAATTTGTGTTTTTTCTCCTCTCCCTCTTCTTCCCAACTCATGCATTCAAAGCATTGAATATTGTGGAAAGAAAATATATGGATTACTCTTTGAGACAACTACTGGTTGGCATGTGCCATAACTGAATTTAAGTTTGAGGCCCAAATCAGACTCATTGCACCCACAATGATGCATGACTGTAGGAGCAGACAGTAGGCAAGATATTAGCAGAGAAAGGTTTTATGATGCATCGAGGCATTATACTTTAAAATGTATTTCAACCAGTTTTGGTTGAAAACAGTAGAGTTCGACCAAACTAGGCTAATTTCTAGAATTTCAACTGATTTCAACTGCAACCAGATACATTCCTTAGTCAAAATCAAGCACTTCATATACCAGACTCTGGTCAGCCATCTGGTACAGGTTATATTATAAACTAAAAGCATGTGTACTTGTTTTATGTAAGAAGAATGGACTTGAAGTTTTTTCTTTTATCAATGCTTAGATCATGGGTTTTAATACCGCCAGATACAGTATGATTTGGGTAATATTTATTGATTCGATAGTCTACCAATACGTTCAAGTCTGGTACTACGAGTACTACCCTGTATGGGCCTTGTACTGGGCTTCCTGCCTAGTATATATACCTGGAAAGGGCCTATGCCAAGCAGCAAGCATACCAACCTTGATGAGACTACGAACTAGTCATTAAGGCTTGTTGGGTGGCTATCAGCAGCCCCCACAAGTCCCTTTCTTCTCCTCACAGTCTCACTGCCTCTCTCACTCATTCTCTTAGAAATTTCTCTGAAAAATCATCTAATTTTCTCTCAACTCCCTTACAAACTATTGGAAGATCGTTTGGGGTGGTTGATTTGCACAAGAAGAAGATTGAATCTCAAGAATTTGATAAAATTCTCTTCAAATCAATGTAAATCCAAGCCAAACTCTAAGCTGGTTTCATGCAATCAGGTTAAGGTTTATGATTATTTTTCAATATGTATATACACTAGGGCTAGATGTTCAAAATTGAAGCCTAGATTCTTGTAGATCACAAATGAGCAACCTTGAATTGCAAAATGGTTTGAACTCTGAAGAGGGATACCTATGCAGACGAAGATATTCTTTTCTAGCTCTATTACTAACATCCACCTGTCATCTACAAATACCAATGACAGTCAACCAAACATAATTGAAAAGTGCAATTATCAATGCAGGCAAACCAAAGAATTATTTTCCATTTGTAAATGCAAAATCCATGGTTGCAAATGACACTAGTTATAAGAAATGGAAAAAACCTTTTAACATATTTATATGAATTCTACAAATTCAGTTGTTTATATCTGATTAACCAACTACTACATTTGTTTGACAAGATGGCATATTTAAAGAAGATCTGTAACAAAAAATATTGAAAATTTTGATAAAAATATGCTAATAAATATTATTAGGACTTCTTACAAGCTTCTTATGCTATTTCATTAACATAATTGTAAAATTCTAGTCAAGAACCTATTGGCGGAAAACAACAGAAAAGAAAAATTACTTTACTCAGCTAATCCTTTAAGAACAGAACCAGCATATGGATTCATAATATAATGCCAATGGTCACACAAAAATTAATAGAACAATTAAAGAACTAGCTATATTTGATGGGATGAATTTTGGGCAATTGCAAAACAACAGAAATAAAAAATATCAGTGTCACTCTAATGAAAATGTTAGGATTAATGTTTGCCGGTATATAACTTATAAAACATAAAGCATTTACATTGTAGAACACCTAGGGAAAACTTTATCTTGAAGATAAATGAGAACTTGTTGAAAGTGGTGAAAGTATGTTCAAAGGAATGGTGGTGCAAGGAAAGGTATAGAATGACGTTAAAGAAATATTGATCCTACTTTGAAGTGTAATTTTACCCTCAGTAGGGCTCAAATGTGAAAAGATCCTCTATAGCTGAAACCAAATAGTTGAGACAGAATTTTAAAGATGCTCTATAGTTGAAACCAAATAGTTGAGACCAAGAATTTAAGTTTTGGCCTGAATGCCAAAACATGTACGTTGGTATGAGCTAGTTAATACTATAGATAGACCTAATTTTGACCACTTTTGGAAACAATGTGAGGGATGGAACAAAAATGATGGTAGTGATGTCAGACAAAATTGCGAGAAGCAATTGTAGTGGATGAGAATGAAGAGAGGAAAGCTAAATGGTGGTGGCTAAAACAGTGGACGTTCTTGTAATGAAGTATGTGAGTGCTTGGCTGAAAAGAAGAGATGAAATGGTGCATTAACCTAAACAAGTCAAGAAGGGCACGAAAGTGATATACAGGAATGGGATGTGCATCTTCTGCATCATACAAAATTCCTCTATTGGCAATAAGGTCAAATATGCTTAAGCATCTACAAACTATACAAGTGTAACCTGGAAAAGTTCAAGAGGTGAATTTCCATCCTTTGGAGCACCTTGCTTGGCATCCACTCGAAGCATTACATTTCTGCATTGACATTTTGGTACTTGGATATCAGTGGAATAGATAAAAAAAAGTTTTCTTTGTTTACCATAATTAAATAACATTCAACTTATATAAGGGACCAAAATAATTTGAAAGAATCATGGTCATAATTGTGTCAAAGAAACAAAAGATATCATATATTATTATCTTAAGAATACACTAACATCTCCATGTACATACTTGTGAAAAAGATATCATTAGAAAATGAAGATTATGTATTTTTTTTAACTATTTAACACAGCAGAACACAATCATAGTAGATAATAATTCATGAAAGTTTAAGTTACTGTTCTCACAAATTCGCTAGTTTAGAAATTATTATAATGAAGCATGACACATAATAGCAGAAGAAAGCAATACGTTATCTTTTTCAATATTCATTATGATGTATGCCAATGAGTATCTAAAAAATGTTCACAAGAAAATACTATTGGAACTAGATAGAAAAAAATTAGTTATGATTTTTCAATAATAAGAATTTCTAATTACAGTGAAATGTGACATAGAATAGAAGCAGAATTATTGTTTTTCTTCTTTATTGTTGATGGTTATGTATGCTTTTTGGTGATACCAGAGAGCTGAAACAGCTGCAAATGATGGTAAAATCTACTTGGACTTAGACTTGTTGCCAAACAATAATATCTACCAAATCCTTGATTCTGAAAGAGGAAGATAGCAGGATCAGGATTAAGATGCCCGACATAACTGACAAGTCACTTAACAAAACATGTAATGAAAGTGAAAAACCAATTAATCAATTAAACAAAACACTATTATATGGTTCTTTGTCTTCCTTGAACTTTTAGATTTCTAATGAAATAAAAAAATTGAGTTGCTCATTATAATTTTTAGGATTGTGGTCATGGATTTCACTTTCGGCCAGTTAACGTTTGGTATTTACTAGTCTGGGTGTGAATCAAGATGCAGATTGCTCTATTTTGGGCCGTTCGATTTTTCTTTTTGCAGATGTATGTGTGGGTTTTCTTTTATAAAAAGGCCTGAGACAAATATTTAGGGCTTGATTTTTTATTTTAAAAGGATTGAATTGGATGCTTTTCCCTTTCTCCCACTTCGCATTGCTGCACGATTGTCACTACACGTTCCCCCTCTTGTTGTCACATGGTTGTTGCTCACTGCTTGTCACCCACCACCAACTGACGACCTCCGCCACATCTCTAGTATTTCTCTTTCTCCTCTTCTCCTTCTCCTCTTCCATTTCATCCCCTCCCTGAGCCTCATCTCAAGTATTTCTTTGTCTCCTCTTATTCTCCTTCTCATCCTCATCCTCTTCTACCCCCCACTCAGTGATGGCCTTCACCTCATCCCTAGTATTTCTCTTAAATACTTCTTCCTTCACCCTTTTTCATCCTTCCTCCATCTCCCCCCCCCCTCCCTTATAAAAATAGTATCATGGTACATGCCGGTGTACCATGTGTTGGTAGATCAGCATTGACCAGATCCGGGTCTAGTACATGAAATTTCATTCCTTGCTTGTGGAATGTATTGTTATTTGGTTGTGGCAAACATGGTTCCCCTTACCAGTCCGTACCAGTGTACCGACTAGTTATCGGTATGGTGTGTATCGAGCTATACTAAGCTGTCCCGAGCATACCGACACATGATATATGGAGACGTATTGATGTACCACTTGTACCAGTCCCCAATCGAACCAATACGTACCACTCATATTGAACGGTACGATGAATCTTGGTGGCTAGTATATATAGAGTACACAGTTTTTAAAACCTCGTAACAAACATGGCAAATCAAAAAAGTTTACAAGTGAAAGAAAAATACTTCCACAGATTTTGAGATACAAAATTGGTGTCTTGTAAATTAGTGTAGAACTAGTTAGATATAATTAAGAATTTTCTAAGGTAGATTGCATGCCATAGATCAATCAAAACTTTTTGGTACATTAACAAGGTAAGTTAATCTAAGTTGAAGGCTTCAAAGTCAACACAAAATGATAAAAGAAATGGCAAATAAGCATGTCCTAAAATACACAATTATTAGATGTCGTGAGAATAGTTTCACACGTGAACCCTACACGAATACTGCATTAATCTAAAGTAGAGTCACATTGAGGACCCTGAACCATCTTGGTGGTGGGAGCAAGATCTAAAGTTGGTATTATCATATTCTACATCAAATTTATTATTATTAGAAATTACGTCTTGTTAATGTATACATTTATTATTTAGAATTTAGATACAATATGTGGTCCTTATATGATATGCTTTTTGCATAATTACTTATTATTTTTTAGACTGAAACCACTTCGAATTTATATTATTTGACTGTCTAAATAAAAAAGGTTAGAAACAACCCTAAACTAGGTATTTTTCGGATTCTGACGGGCTCAGGTCACTCGAAACTGGTGCCACAGCATACACTGATGTACCATGTGTTAGTATATGCTGGTTTGGATTGGACCAATACTGGTGCTGTACCAGTATTGGTATGGGCCATACAACCAAGCAAGGTCGCCATACCAAGCTTCTCAGGAAGCATACTAGTATAGAAAAATACAAAGTGGTGAGCCTAATCAGAACCTTTTTTCTTTAACTTATGATAGTTGTCATAGTTTTCTCTTTGTTCTTTCGCTCTTTCTGCAACTCTCTGTCTCTTTGTCCTATTCCATCTTGTCTGAGTCATTACCTCCTACCTGTATGCATCCTCATCCTCATCCACAACCTCTCTTCCTCCTCTGTCTCTTCCTCCTGCTCCACCTCATCCACCACCTCATATCTCTCTCTTTGTTTCATCTGGTTTCGATACAATATGCCCCAAGATTTCTTGGCTATATATGGTTGGAAACAAGGTTTGAAAGGCATCACATGAGCTCTTCCTCTCTTCCTCACATATGTGCTTCCTCCTCCCTTCCTATTCCACCTCATTCTTCTCCCAGCTACATTATTGTAGCCACCTCCACTCCACCACGTTGCCGCTACCACCTCCTTGTCCTGTACTTCCTCTGATGTTTATGCCTCCTCCACCGCTACCTCCTCATCTTCATCCTCTTCCTCCTCTCCTGTTCTATCCCTTTCTTTCTAAAACTATAGGATAGGAATAAATTTTAAGACTGAAAACACCAATAGAATCTAAGATTTTAGACCGACAAGAATGTGGCAAGTATATAAAGGACAACTCTCGTAATATATAGCAGAAGAATGAGCTCAATTAGTTTTGAAGGCTGTAAAACTTCAAATTGTAATAGACTTTTAATAGATCAAGTATTCAATAGAACGAGGAGATCGAAAAATAAATAACGAAAATATGAATATGAAACTATAGCAAAAAGATAAAAAATGAAGATATATCATGTTGTGTGCTGGTGCCCTTTAGGTTGTTCTAGTGTCTGGAAAAGTGTTGGAATAAACATAACAATTGTCCAAGATGAGCATGATTAGATATATGTACGGCACCAAGGAAATTGACTGTACCAGTCAATACAGTTTGGTACTTACCAATCTGGTGAAGCGTAGGTATGTACCAGTCTGACAAGAACCAATACTAGACCATAGAGGCCAATTCGATCAATATTTTTTATTGTTTGTTCTGGTGGTACCATGTGTAAACCTGGTATTTGACTGGTTTTTGAAACTGGAGTTGGAACAAGATTTAAATTTTTGTTTCATGCCATCAGAAACAATAAAAAAGTAATTGCATTCACAAGAAACTGAGATATAATATTTCAGGACACTCTGAACATAATCATATAACTAAGCTAAATGTTGTGAAAACATAAGCCCTAAAAGAACATTACAATGAAAATATGATCAAATAGAGATCAGTCCGTGAAGGTAAACAATGTCTCCAGGTCACTGTGTTTTGAAGCATCTTGGTCTTGACATGAGGATAGCCAACCTTAGAGTGACAAAGGACCTTTAGGACCCTTATTATTGGATCTAACTTAGCAAACCAGTTGACCATTTGATTGCAAAAAGAATTCCTGAACAAGCTCTTCTTCAAAGACTTTGACACTGATGACAATAAGCACCATTAGAATTCCCTTCACTATCATGCTGAGTATAAAGGGTAACCTAGATTAGCAGTCATCATTGACACAAACACCTACCCACCTCAATAGGACCATGAGCATTGCACATAACTGATATGTTTATATCTTGTCAAGTTCTATAGTTCTACGGATATTTTCTTTATTTCTTATTTCTTGGTGTTCTTCTTACATTATCAACTTATTTAAGCATAGCACATACTGCATCATGACACTTCTACATACTGGCAGCTCAAGGTTGACACAAGGCATGCTTCCAGCAAGGCAATTTTGGTCTAGGAAATATATTTTTTAATTTCTTTGATAGATAAATTATTTCATAGAGGTACTTTTGTTTCCCTTTCATGGCACTAAATTTTGGGTTCATCTAAGTCCAGTCACTAAATGCCTATTTTTGGATGATTAGGGCAATACGTGACCTTTTCTTATTCAACATATCATGTTACATCTGCTACAAATGAGATCATCCTTTATTCTTTACATATAACACTAAACATGGATAAAATGGTCAACTTTAGAAAGTTCAGAAATAATACTGTAGTACAAACTATATTCCCTCAATCTTTATGTTATTTTTCACTAAGATTAGTTGAAAATCATTTCTCAATCATGAAGCTTCTTCTTCCTGTAACTTTTCTTTGGCACTGCAAATATGGATTAAATTTAACATAGAATTTTTCACCTATATACACATATACAATGATTCTGTTTATACAAATAAAACACATAAACATATAAACTTCTATAGTTCTTCGCATTGGAATTGAATCTATCTTGCGCTGAAGCAACAAGTCATTAATTTCCATCTGCATAGCAAATTTTGATTTTTAGCCTTACAGATATCCACATTATGATTTTCTTTGAAAGAAACTGAGGAAGTACAAATCAATAGTGATTAGGTCTTGGTAAATTACATTCTGAGATTTGTATACAATACAGATCCTATGAGATTTCAGCTGGTAGTTAGTGCATGCATCTCAAGATTCCCACATATTCGTTTCATTGTGGCTACAGAATGATTATGAAGAACTAATTATCCAGAAAAATATAACCAGTGGCATATAGATAATGCAACATCAGTGACACGAGATGATTATGCACAAAATATCATAAATCAAGATAGTCTGTAATATGTAACATAGTATACAATTTCGAATGGTACCGCCTGGTACGAGCGGTATGTAGCAGTCCAACGGCATACCGATACACGGACCACCCACTACCAGACGGAACGTGCTACAGTGCTACAATATAGCAGTGCTACAGTTAAAGGAAGAAATATTTAAAACTGCTCGGTAACAGTGATACAGTGTTCCAATGGTCAAATTGATTGTTGGAACCCTTTCTCATAGTATTTAAACTCTTCTTCTCCCCTATTTCACTCTATTACATTTTCATACTCTCTTAAACAATCTCAAACTCTTTTTTTCTCATATTTGTGCTCTCCTAAACTCTACAAAACAACGATTTGTGAATTGAATCGAGACTAATTTGGGAAGATTAAGAGGAAGAACTTTCTAATCAAAAGGTATGTTTACATAAGGATAATCCATAATAGACTGAATTACGAACCTTGCACAAGATATTCTTCAAAGCCCGAAAAAGATATGTGATACTATTCTTACCTAATTTACATTGATTTTGCTAAACTTATGCTATTACTATATTTATTTCTAACTTAAAAACCCTATCCTAACTTTTTTTTATTTTCAAGTATTTTCGGAGGGTTTTACACTTAAATTAGCTGCACCGCTCGGTACGCCTTGGCGTATCGCTCGGTACATGGTACCGTACCATGCTGAGCCAACCTCGAAATACCGGTATGGTATGGTATTGCATACCTTGGTATGTACAAGTTATATATAGTGACTACCATGGCCAAAAAATTGTCTTTTAACTAGCAGAACATAAGAGAAACAGATGGTCTTACTTGCCCCATTCTGGAGGAGCATTCCAAGCTGATAATAGCATGTCCGACTTGGCATTGGGCAGGCAATTTCTCACAACAAAAGACTTGGTAGTAAATCGAGCAACACCAATATCCTTGTAATCTCGATCAAAATCATATATCTGACATAACATTTGTAAAAGCATTAGATATTATCATATGATGATTAAAAATCACTAGACTTACAAATTATAAGCAAAATAAAAACAAAATGTCTTATATTCTTTACAAAATGAATCTAAAACTGCCACAAATATGTTAGGAGCAAATTAATGGATTCTATGATTATACACTACATTGACAAGCTTCAAACAACACAATATAATTCACATGAAATAAAGCACAAAAGCTATTTAGGAAAATAATTTTATTCCATTCAATTCTGGTTTTTCAACTCACTAAGACAATAGAGCTGTGATATAGTTGTTGATAATCATTTGGCAAACATTGTTTAAGATGCACCCAAAATCCCTTCTGCATTGTTAGTTCTTAACTTCAGATCACCAACTGACTATGCACAGAAAAACCAAGATAAACTGAAGGTCTGGAGTTTGAAGAGTGACAATGATAATATAGATTCTCCTAAGAAAAGATGAGAAGCAAATTATCTATGTATATATATCCATCATCCATCGTCAAGCCTTCTACATGGCAATGCTAGAGTTCTGACTGCTTGTGATTAATAACACAGCTCAAACATCACTTTTCTTTAAATGCCTTATGTGTAAAAGTGTCACTAATTTATCAACTTATATTCATAACTGAAAAAAATGAGGTGTGCTATATGACAAATTTAAAATATGAACCTACAAGGGTTGCTCAATTTTTCTGAAACTATACTATCTCAGAAAAGATGCATATTAACTTATTTTTTCTTGTGGTTGTATTTTTGGTTGAAGATACATGACTCCCCAACACAACATATAAACATGTAACAGAAGGTACTGTTAGAAAGACCAATTTCAAAAAAAGAGTGGCTGCATAATGAAGTACTGCATGGCCTTTTTGTCATCAGCTAAGCCACAAGATAATGACTATAAAAAGATATACTTGTGATATCATTATTATTTTTTTCTTTTAAGCATTCTGCTGAAGAACTCTAATGGTCCTACCAGACATGCAGCAAAAATTATATAAATTTTTGAAAAGTTGAAAAAGAAGGATTTAGGTGTAGGAAGCCCTACACATTATCCTGCACTTAGTGACATCAGAACCAAGCACATGTGTGAACAAAAATAAGGGTGAATTTGGAAGCTATCACCAAAGGTATGGTCCAAACTTGAATCCTCCAAGTTATGAGCTCCAAGTTCCATAAGTTTGAAAGGAACTAGCTAACACAAATGACTTGATGGAAAGTCAAAAGGATGCAAAACATTATTGTTTTATAGTATCAGATACATAAATCGATACGAGACAAGAAGTATAGCTAATTTTTGGATGAATTATTCATTATATCAAGGTATGCAGTTTCGAATAATACCGTCCGTACCGGGCGGTACGTATCGGTCCGTCAGTTGACCGATACACGAATCGCCTGTCACCGAACAGTATATATATATATATATATATATATATATATATATATATATATATATATATATATATATATAACGCGACGTCACCTTTTTCAGCGACGTCGTCTTTTATAAAAATATTTTATATATAAAAACGAGGCGACGTCGCCCCGCCTAGGGAGAAGAGAGAGGCAACGTTGTCGAATTATATAAATATACATATAAATACATATACATATACATATACATATACATATACATATACATATATACATATATATACATATACATATATATACATATACATATATATATATACCGAGCGGTATACCAAACAGTATAACACTCGGTATACTGTATCGTACCGTACCGAGCGAATGTCGAAACGTCAGTACGGTACGATATTTCAAACCTTGCATTATATACAATGTTTGTAAAGTCATTTGATGTGTTCACCTTTATAAAATATAGAAGAAAGACAATTAAACTACTTGAAAAATTTGTGGAACATATTTGAGAGAATAATGTTGTTTATCAGATTAACTTTTTTGCCATTATTGTTATAAATTATGCAATCCTAGTTCTTCTAGTCAAGGTTTGCAATACCGAATGATATCGCTCGTACTGAGCGGTATGTACCGGTACACAGACCGCCCGCTACTGAGTGGTAGCGTCAATTGAGGTTATTAGCGTCGACGGTGACCGAGGGAGAAGAAAGGGGGAGAAGGTGAAAGAAGAGGCAGAAGGGGAAGAAAGAAATAGGAAAAAAAAAAGAGAACCTAAGATCGGCACCGCTCTCCTTGTCTGTGGAGACTTCTCATCCATGCGCAGGGAGAAGAGTATCGGCGTCATCGGGCGAAGAGAAGCAACACCTAAGCGAAATTTTTTTTTTTCAAGGCGACGTCACCCGAGGCAACGTTGCAATTTTTTTTTTTTTCTGCGACGTCGCCTCAATGACATTGCAAATGTTTCCTTTTTTTCTGCGACATTGCAAAATTTTTTTTTTCTATGAGGTCACCCGAGAAGAGAGGCAACATCGCAATTTTTTTTTTTTTATGACGTTGCCTCAATGACATCGCCCTGGGTGGGGAAAAGAAAGGTATACCGAGCAATTTACCTCTTTTATATACATACATACATACCGAGCGGTATACCGTTCGGTATACCGCTTGATATACTATATCGTACCGTACCGAGCGAATATCGAAACGTTGATATGGTACAAAATTTCAAACCTTACCGCATGGTATACAATAAGTACCATACTGTACCGAGCATATCTTGAAATTTCGATATGGTACGAAATTTCAATCCTTGCTTCTATTGCATTTTTGGTACTATCATTTGTTAAATGCTTTCATTAGTAAAATTATTACAAGAATAAAGATCACATTTATATTGAATTCCTTGAGCAAATCATTGTGTCAATTTTACATTAGACTAGAACATTTTCAAAAATAATTTATGCAATTTTTGGTACCAAACATGTGTGGGCCCATGACCTATTCATACGTATCATGCGTCCATACTATAGAATTTACCATGTGCTGACCAAGGGGGGTAGGAGGAAGAGGAAGAGAAATGAAGAAAAGGGAGGAGATGGTGATAGTCAGTCCGCAATGAGAAGACAGAGAGGGCTTATGAATAAAGAATCAGTGGTTTTTAAAGTTAAAACTAATTTTCTGTTTTAAAATCAAACCATACCGGACTGATGCCTAGAGGTTAACAACACTATTTCACAAAATTTCTACCAGGTCCTAAGTTTTTAGCCAGTTTTAACACAAATAAATAAAAGAGAGAGAAGTAAATGGAGAGGACTTAACAAACACAAGATAGCTACAACTAATAGAATCTAACAAGGACAAAAACTATATCTTGAGATTAATTTCTAAGTTGCTACCAGACTTTAGATAATTAAGCTACAAGTTTTCTTGCTGGTTCATTTTTTTCTTGCTATAAATAGCATTTCTTTAGTAAGAAAATAATATATCAAAAATAATAAATATTCATCATTGAAGAAAAATAATCTTTCTATTATTTTCCAGAAAGAATATGCAAATACATACCATCTCGTTGATTTCAGCTTCAGCAAAAGATTTTCCATCTGCAAGCATAGTCCAGACAACCTTACCGATTCTCATGGAAATTCGCATAGCATATGATGGGCTTTTGTTCTTTTCTTTCTCCATTAGACGTAGTTGTGCAGCTTTTTGCAAAGCCATCCTCAATGCAGAAGATGCTGTCTTTCTGGACTTCTGTACATTTAATAGCTCTTTCTTCAGTCCTTGCACCTGGTAAAATGATAAATACCATAGGGTGGAAAGAAAAAGAATTAGCTTTGAAACTTTCTATCATGTGGGAGAAGTACCACCAGTTCTGTCAAAAATTCTGTAAGGAGGATGTGCAGGTTTCAGTTATCAACTAGACTGGTACCATGCCAGCATATCAGGCAGTACACCAACCCGTAGATCAACAAAAAACTAGGGAAGTATACATTCAAGTGCTAGTTCCTGATTGAGCGAACACATTTTACACTTGAATGGATGTTGTCAGTTAATATCATCCTTGCGGACTGATAAAGGATCTACTTAATGGTAGCCTAAGAAATATCAGAAAATAACATAAAAACTTTTAATTCTGGCACCTCATTTGAGCTGAAATCTTACCAGCACTGACTTTCCACCAGTAATCATCCATAAGTCACCACTCTTTTCCTGAGAGCACAGATCAGAATAATAATCTCCCAATAAGGTCCTAATGTCATCAAGTAGAAGCTTCCTCTCTCTTTCTGTTTTTTCAAGGTGGATTTTTGCAAGTTCCACCTCTTCAACACCATCAGGAACCACCTCGTCAGCTTCTTCCTCAACATCTTCATCATCATCATCAGATGGATAAGAAAGGCTACTTTTACGAGGCCTGGCATGTAGCAAGAGAATAATCAAAATTCAGTAATTTCCTTTCATGTCGAATTCCACTACTATGAACAATATAATCACACTTTCACAACAACCTGAAGAATTTATAAAAGCAAAAGCATAAGAACACATAACAGCATAGACAACTAGAAACATTTAAGGACCTTGGCGGAATACAGTAAATTATCCTGAGACACTTATATAATGATTAACTCCAAATAACACCACCTCAAACCCAAAGGAATGGTCATTTCTCATTCTAAATGACAGGCTATGAGAAGAATTTAAAAAAGAAAACTGCAGAAGATACCATGCACACATAGTTAAGAGGTCTAGAAAGAAAGATGATTAATGGTAAAGCCATCAGACATGTTAATACTCGTGAATAATGCAGAAAGTGTGAAAAGTAAATTTTGAATAGACAGCTAATTTGGATATATATTAAGATTTTCAAAAATCATGATAAAGACAAGAAAAGATGAATTGATAATAAGAAAGAATCAGTTCTGAAAACACAAGTTAGATGAAAACTTGGTTTCTCTAGAACAAACTTCAATGCACCTCCAATCAAGTCCAATCTATAATGTTCGAGTGAAGTGTCTAGTATTTAATTCATGATCTTAATGAAATAAAATTGCATACATGCTGCTTTTGCCTAAAAAAATGGTTCCATTTCAAATCATGATTTTCAACTAATAACACACTTCACAAAATTTTGCAAAAAGCTGTCAAAGATAATATAACCTTAGCTTAAATATTTTTTAAATACTAAATTTCTGCATTCCAATATTAAATAATATAACTATAATCTTTTGAGGTCTTCTAAGCTTCTTGCTACAGATACTAATTTTGGAAAAAAATGATTGATTACCAACAACATAATCAAGTTGGACTTTATAATCTAAAGGCATTGATCTACATATTACCAGCACCATCAGTGCCAACTGGCAGATACCAATGTGCCAAGCCAGCATCTGAAAACAAATTAGAAAAAGAAATATTCATATTTTAAAGAAGATTCAATGAATTGGTTAAAGGATTAAAACTGTACCTTCTTGCCAATCAAGGTTTTGAATACTGGTTCGTATCGGCGTACTGAGCTCTGCTCGATACGGTACGTATCGGTATATACTATCAGATACCAATGGTACACCCTAAAACCTTAAAAATACCTTCACCTATCACGCTAGGGCATACCAATTAGTATGCCTCGATAACGATCGAAATCCAGGGTAATACCAGCCAGTACACCTCGATACCGGTCAAAACACTAGTATTGCCCGGTAGAGGACGGTTCACGTACTGGTATCCTCTCGGACCAGTACGTACCACCCGAACTAGGTGGTACACATCAAAATTGAGAACTATGTTGCCAATGGCATCCTTTCTTATTCAAGTCCTATCCCTGGGCCTCATATCCCCAGGCATATGTGCTAGTGATAAAAAGTCCATTATTAGTCACCATCATTTCGAGCTATTGAACAGGACACCCTGATGATAGAAGATGAGATAGCCGACAAAAATAAAGATGGAGATTAGTGACAACCAAGATTGTGACTATTGTAAAAAGGCCACCCTCATATTCATATTGCTGGAGTCAAATAATGTTTTGACATAAAAAATAGCTTGATCCATTTTTCACCAAAGAAACCTTGTCCACTACAATACATTTGCCTAATCCAAGGTGGCATGCACTGTAACCAAAATCATTATCTGAAATATTCTATTTAGCACAGAGCTATATGTTAGGGATTGAGATCACTGATGACCAACTTCACTATGATTACAAGGACAGTAGTTTTAAACCTTAAGGTCACAACAAACTCACAAGATACCTAGTATTTCAGTTTTTAGGACTTTCAAGCTATTTTGTTCTTAGGTACATTTGATGGTCAGAGTTGTACAGCATCTTTTAATGAAAAAGACATTTAATCTCCTCATAATGTGCAAGTTTAATTGGTTTGGAGATGCATGATCAAATATTTTATCCTTACCTGGATTATTAATTCAAATTATCTACATGATAAGATAAGAATCTAATATCTTATAGTGTCTGTAAGCCAACAATTCAAATGACATATTAACCATCTCAACTAATATTACCTTGAATCTTCATTAAGAATTCTCTTAATTTTCGAAATTTGTTCTGCAATGTCTAGTATATACCTTCTTGTTCCTTGCATCTTATTCTTATTGGCAATAGCTATACCAGACCATCTCAAGTTATAGCTCAATCTTTAACTTCAATTGCTATGTCATCAATTTCTGTTGGTAAAGATAGCAAGTGCATCATCATATTGACAATTGCATCACATATCACAATTTACCAACCAATACCACAACTGTCTAATACCTACCAGTATGAGTGTACAAACAATCAGTATTGAAACATTAATAGTCCTTAGTATTTTTTATTGGTGTATCAAAGCTTAACATATAAGTATAAAATAGAATCTCACCATCCTTGGTCTCCCTGATGATGACCTGAAAAAGCTTCTAACTTTTCCTCTACACTCCTCATAGCTCCTCACATGCCCACATTGTGCCTTGCAGCACTAACAGAAGGCATTGTTGTCTTTTTGTCATGTAATTCTGTCCAGTCCCTAGCAAAATGGCCATGCTAGGTGACACAGCATGGAATGCAACATTTTGATAGCCAACCAGGACCAACACTGTCACTAGAACTTATGTCCTTGTGCACATGTATCACCCGATGCCCTGTCGGCACATACTTCACTAATGTAAAATTAGTTTGTCGGATTAAGAAGTAGATAGTAGCCCCTCAAAAAGATTTTTCCTTCTTATTAGTTGCCAAACTGATTTTGTCTTCGACAAGCCATCCATACAAATTTTAAAGGACCAATTTGATCCAAGATACATGGAAACAACTTATGTTTCTTTTCATACTAATTGAGAAGCCATCTTTGAATAAACCTGACACTTTTGGGTGCACATTGTGGTTTCATGATGTCATTAGAGAGGAATTCTTTAGGAATGTGGTCTCTTCCTCCTTTCTCCCTTTTTCTCTCTCGTCTCTCCCATTTCATGCTTTTCTATTCAATTTTTGCAGATTAATCCATGACAACATGATTGTGGACATCATCAAGTTAATAGAAAAATGGCCCATTTAATATTTTGATAGTTATCTCTTTTCAAGCTTTAGCATCCATCATCATTCTACAGTCTTATATGTGTCGCTAACAAGATGTTGATTTAATATATAGTGTAAAGTATAAACACAGTAAAAGAAACCAAGTAATTAGCCTGAAAAATGAGAAGCACAATGAGATTAGGCTTTAGAATGGTGCTTTGGGCATGCATCAAGTTGTTCCATGTAAGGTTTAAGATAGACTTTTAATTAGTTTTTTCTTCTTGAAACCTTCAAAATGAGGCAGTAAATCTTTAAGGTCAGTTGAACAACACTCTAAGTGAGCTTTCAAAAGTGGGGATTGCTGGATATTAGATGCAATGCTGTTTCAAGTGCTTGTGTCTCTCCAAATTCTATCCATCATCAAATTTATCAGTTCTTGCTAGTCTTGCTCCAAATCTGACATTAGTTACAAACAAGGTTGAAAAATCTTACAATTCATCTGTTGCTTCTGTAATTCTAAGAAAATGTGAAAAAGAAACACCTCGAACTGAGAAACCAGATACTAAGCAAATAATGCTATAGTATTCCCATGTAAGGTTTGCTAACATATTTAATCCATAAGTCTTCAAATTAATCCATTTAAAGTAAATTATTGGATTAAAAAAATTGAACAGTCAAAAAGAAACCAGCAGAAAAATAGAAAGGCCAATTTTTTGATGAATTAAAAAGTTAAATAAAAAGTTCAGAGCATTACTTTGGAGGCCTGGCAAAAAGAAGATTGCTCAGAACATCCAGCATGACCTGAAACTGGCGTGAAGTCATTGTTGCAGTAATATTAGAAGAGTTGAAGGAGAGTTCTTTAAGCGGCTTCACCTGGATTCGCAATGTCAAGAAGTAAAGCACATGTTTTACAAATTGCAAGCAATAGTTCCCAAAAATTAGTAGCTAGAAAATTTTCAAATGACACATAATAAGGATGATCAATATTCTCATGTACAATTATTTTGGATAATGCTCGATATTGTCATATCTTACTTTCAGATCTGCAGTTCCACCCTTGTGCCTAGTATATTGAAAGTACATCTCGCAAGGCATAAATACCCTTTCCAGTAAAGCACCAGTTCTTTTCACTTTTGGTGAGCTTCGCAGAATCTTAGGTAGCCACTGAAGTCCAGCACCTGGATCAACATCTGTTGGTGCAACATGAGCCTGAACATGTTCAAGCATCACAGAATACTCAGCTCGCTTCCAAGTCATTTCAGGCTGAGATTCTGGAATTTTTACATTGCTAGTTCCAAGGGCTTGTTTGATCATTTCATATCCAACATGAAGAACTGAATGAAATGAACGAGATAACACACGGCCACTGGCAGCAGCAAGAAGAAATCTACCCTGGAAATAAAGAACCAGAGTGAAGAACATATGCAATTCATTACAAAAGGCACACATTTGTTTAGTGCCTTGTCTTGATTATTAATAACTGGAAAAAAAGGAGAATATTGCTCCTAGAATGAGAATAGAACAGCAAATGTCTCTATGAGTCTGATTCGTAAAACACCCATAGTTAAAAAGGTAGATTTTATAAGTCATCTATGAGCATGAATTATGGGTTAATAATTATAAAATAAAGTAACTGACACATACAAAAGGTTACTACCAAGGTAATAAAGTTTGAGCTGAAGACTCAAAAGACTAAGAAAGGAAAAAAGGTGGCAGTCATAGTAATCTAGAGGCAGCAAAGTTGAAAAAAGGAGAGAAGAATTATTTGACTTGGTCTTGACATGAAAAAGAATCATAATTGCACATGTAAAGGGGTTGAAAAATATCAAATTGTTAGGACCACAAAACAATAGGACACTAAGTACATGGCATTATGGCTATTATTGCAGTCATATAGATGAAATTTGAATGTCAAATAAAATATTAAGAAAAAAAGTTTACTATTAGGAATTATTTAGGATTAGCCAACTTGATGTTAGAAAAATATGGCAAGAGGGCAAACTATTAGGAGAAAAAGTTCAATAACTGACCTATACCACTCGGGATCATAGAATAAAATAATAAAAGAAAAAAATCAATGGTATTGAACTAGCAACGAGCTATCTTTTGAACTGGTAAATACTGGTTAGTAAGTACCAGTCCAATTGGTGTTTAAGTCAACATCCCATTATTCCATAAGTTTTTAAAAATTTCATAGACACACACACACATATATGGTTTGTCTTACCGGTCCATACCGATGTACCGACAAGCTATCGGTATAGCACGTACCAAGTTGTACTAAGTCATACCGAGCATACAAATACATGATACATGGGACGTATTGATGTACCGCCCATATCAATCTCCTATCAGACTAGTCCATATTGCCCGTACCAAGTGGTACGCCATGGTACAACGAACTATGTAAATGTATATATATATATATATATATGTGTGTGTGTGTGTGTGTGTGTATAAATGTGTGTATATGTATATACATATAAGTTCTATCTTTTAAAAGTTTTTGATACAATCCTTGATAGAATCCTTTGTTGATCTCATGGTCAAATTGCCTCAACATATCTATTGTACAAGGTTGTGAAAGCCAACCATCAGATGCAATTTAGTTTCTTTATCTTCCTACTTTTGTTTGAAGAAACTGCAGTAATACGAGGAATGTCGAATTTCCCATTGAAGGCTGATATTGTTCATCAGATGCAATTTAGTTTCTTACGATGCATTAGTCTGGTGGAAAATTAACATTCTAGGAAGATGGATCAGGAAATATGTCGAGCTATGCAAGTGTGTTAAGCCTTCATTTGTAGCTTTCTATCTACTATTTGCGGGACTTTTTCTCCCCTACTTCTTTCTCTACTACTCTCATCTCTTTCACTTTTCATTTTTTCTCTCATACTGCTTATTTCACAACCTTAATAAAATAAGATCATACCCTCGGCCTGTCTTTACCAATTAAGAAAAGAGCATATCAAATGCAAATCAATAGGACTGTGTTAAGTTACAGCAATTTCAATCTGCAATGGTTTCTGGATTTGGAAAGCTCTTCCATTTGTATTAATTGCAAAAGAAGAAAAAGAACATATCAAATGCAACTTCATGGGGCTAAAGCAATTTCAATCAGCTTAAATTTTTGGATTTGGAAACCTCTTTTATATGTATTTATTATTAAAGAAGCCTCTCACGTGGAGCAACTTGTTTTCAACTTCTAACAAAAATCAAAACACATCATGCTCAACAAAATTAAGAATCTAAGATTACTATTGTCCTGTTTAAACTACGATATCTTGCTCAAAGCATTAGATGGATCAATCAATTTAGTCATCTGCCAGGAATGACAAATAGAAGCATAAAGCATTATACACTATCAAATATGTTTGTATGAGAGATCCGAATACATTAAAAGGAAGTTGCATAATCATTCGAAGTTTGTAACTAACCCGGCAAGGCATGTGTACAACTATGATAAAGAATAAGTTTGGACATGCATGTAATATAAGCACTGAAAACTTGCCTTACATATTACCAATAATCCAACTAGTATTAGATATGATTAACTAACAAGAATTATCATGTTGTTCGTTAGTGTGCATATTGAACATTAAGCAGCATGATCGGTAAATAAAGGATGACATACAAGGTGCCCACAGAGAATCTTGTATGCCCACCCAGCCCAGAAGTATTGATCCATACAAATATTTGAGAATCGATGAGCAACACAAACACAAATAATCAAAAAAGGGTGGTGTGTACATTCTGTCAGAGATTCTAAGCAATGTATTGTCCTTCACATTAGCAGCCTTGCATGGTAGCTTGACAATGTACAGGACACCAAAAATGGGCCAATGTAGGCGTGTATCTACCAAGACTACCATAACTACCACTCAAAAATCATGCTTGAAAGGATTGTCGCAATAGATTCACTTCCACTTAAGTGTATCAATAGGCCTATATCTTGTTGGTAATATAAGAGGGACTGTCCATGTGTTGTGCCCAAATATCTTAAGAATACCAGTTGCACCAAAGCAAACTAGGCTACTCAGTGGAATAAGTGCACTACTAAGATTTTGCCAAAGATGGCATGGGATGAGCTTCTTAACTGATGAAGCATGTTAGAAAAGAATGTCCCACAGATCCTGCTAGAGTAAGCAGGCATATATCTTGTTGGCAGTAGAGTGGGAGTGTGTGCATGTGTACTGTGATCAAGTTTCTTAAAAATCCTTGTTGCACATAGAAGAATGTGACCATGTACTATGTCCAAGTACTGGCAAATACTTGGGTACATCCATTATTAATATGACAGGACATGAGGTGAAACAATGTCAATCATCACTACCTAGGTTAACTGTGGTCCCTGACAAACAATATCATCACATGAGCATACAAGGAAAGGGAAAAGGAGGGACAGGAAAAAGGGAGCAAGAGGAGGAATGAGGAAGAGAATGCAGAGGAGCAGAAGAGAAGGTGGAGGAGACAGCTGCAGAAGAAGAGTGGTGAAGCAGTGAGGCAGGGATGATGAGACGAGGCGGCAACCGTGGGTGAGGTGATGTTAATGAGGCATCTATGACGAGGCAGTGGAGCAACAACACTGGTGAGGCAGTGGAGAAGTGATGGCAAAGTGGTGGAACTATGAGAAAATGGAAAGGAGGCGGCAATGACAAGAGAGAAAGGGAGAGAGAGAAGAAAGGAGGGAAAAATGAAGAGAAAATAATAAACAAAGAGCTGTCATCAATAAAATAAGAAAAATTGAGTACCAGGTAGTATCCTCACCATCAGATACTCTGATTTTATTCATTAAAACTGGGCGGCAAACCCAATTTGAAAGGTTTAACGGTTGGTAATCCCTATTTTGGAGCGGATTGGGTATCCTTCATTTCGGTTTTGTAGGGTTACTGGACAGTGACCCTGTTTCAGATTGAACAAAGCGAAATCACCCAGTCCGCATCTTATGTTCCAGAATTTTGGTATGTATAGACTGATCCAATGGCTTTGTAGTACCTTTGCTACTAAGGATTGAAATATCATACTGTACCAGAGTTTCGACCTTCTCTCAGTATGGTACGATACTATATACCGAGCGGTATACCATTCGGTATCTATATATATATATATATATATAAGTAAAAAGATTATATTTCGATGACGTCACCTCTCTTCTCCCCAGGCGGGGCGATGTTGCCTATATATATATATATATATATATATATATATATATATAATCTTTTATTTATATATCTATTTATATATTAATTAAACAATTAAAAAAAATGTGTGACATCGCTATATATATATATAATTTTTAAATAAAAAAAATACCGTCCGGTAGCGAGCGGTCCACGTACCGATTTCCTATTGGACCGGTACGTACCACTCGTACCATGCGGTATCATTTGAAACTGTATACCTTGCTTGTTGCCATACCATAAGAGGCATTCTTTATCCTAACTAGTGATTGAGTTGCACAAAAAGTAATAACAGATATTGGTCACTGGCTTATCAAAGATAAGGGTCATGGTCTCATGGATGCATGTTGCTCAAAGAAAAACAATTAGCTTCCTACATCAAGAATGCCATCAGACAGGGAATGCTAACTAATTGTATTCTTCCTCTTCTTTGGCATGTGGGAGGGCATATCACACCCACTCTCATTTAAGGTAGATATGTATAATCCAATTCTATGACCCGTTCAACAAAAGCAAACTCAAGAATACCATTAATTCTATTGCAATCTATAAATAAAATCTGGACAATCTCAGCTCAATTACAGAAGCTGAAGGCATTAATCATAAATATTCTAACCAATGATTAATTTCTCGAACTATCACCAAGTATGATCCAACCAAATCAAATAAGAAAAAAAGGACCACCGTTGACATGCAAACCAGAAAAAAAAAATCAACAGATATAGTAACATATACTGTAGAGTATGCTATTAATGCTTGAAAGAAAATCATAAACAGGCCAATTTATGTTTCCAAAATTAAAACAGAATTCTACAAGCTGGTGTTTCAACACACATGGCATAGTTTACTCACATTAGCTTCTTCAGAGTGCAAGTTGAATTGAGGTTGAATGACATTAACCATAAAGTTGCGTTTACCCTTCTCCTCCGAGTCATCAATGTGTCCATGCTTTACTGGTGGATGTTCATTCCAAATAATTAGAAAACCATAAACACTTAATAGAAAGAAAAGATCTATAGGAAAAAAACAGTAATTGATGCAGATAACTTTGGCAAAATAGAAGCTCTCAATTTAATCTAAAGCTAGAGATGGCATCACAAACATGTCAAAAGGACAGTGAGTTTTCACATAAAATGGAAGGTAAAGTTGCAGAGTATGCATAGATCAGTAAAAATTAACTGGCTAAAGAACTTATTAATTTCATTGTTCCCATGTTTAAAGTGGTTGCTCAAAGAGTAAAAAAGTTCAATTACTCTACTCAAATAAACTCACCAACTATATCAGATTGTAAGCATTCAATTTTAGTAGAAGAAGATGCTGATGGATTTGGGTCCAATATCTCGATTTGTTTGGAAGGAGAATCAGCTAAATGTGTTGCAGAACTGGAGGAGATTAAGTTATCACTGGGAGAAACCTCAGATTCATCCAACTTCTGTTGTTCTTCAGTCAACTTCCTCTGAGCATACTGCCGAGATGGAGAAGGTTTTGGAGGTTCAAAAGCCTTTGATATTCCACCTACCCAAGACCAGACAGCATCTCTGTTTTCTAGTGTCCATAGGAGTTTAAGGCCATATACGAATATCCGTTGGCAATTGTCAGCTATTACAACATTAAATCCATCATCATCACTAGGATCTGATCGTGTGTGATCACTCTCACTACCATTTTCAAACTCAGACCTAACATAGGTCATCTCAAGATTCTTTCTTCCAGCTTCTTGCCATGCCAATAGCCTTGCAGGATCAGCCTTAGGAGCTTGTCTTCGTATTGTGAAGTAATCAGAATATAAAAGAAAACCATCATCCCGACTTCTCTCTGCACAATTATGTTGATAACTGCATTTGTCATTGACTTTACCTGTCGTTACAGTATGCAAAGCTCTCTTATTTGTTTGGATATCCTGAACTGCAGATGAACTACAATCTCTATTCAGATATGCCTTCAGCATATGAAGGTCAAGACCTCGGTAAACAAGATCCAGTGGATCCCGCTTGCAGTCAAAGGTATATCGCTGCTTTCCTCTACTATAATATAATTCATATTTCAATTTTGACATTCTAAAAGTTAAACCACTTGCAGGATCATCATCACCCAAAGGCATATGTTTGATGCAAGTAGGTGTAGCATCAAGACGAAGGAAAAACTCAGTCATAACCTTGTCTAATGACAAGTTTCCAGATCGTGCAGCTCTTGGAATTCCAAAACGTGGCCATCTGGAGAAAGAACGTAATTTGTAAGGAGGGTTGTAATTTAAGTTCCACCATTTGAATACCCACACTAGGTCATGGGCTCCAAGATTCATAAGTGGAAAATCAACAGTCTCTAACTTCTGTGATGTCTCATAGATGGCTTGATCCAGTATCAGATTGTCTCCAAATCCAGACGTAGCATTTCCATCTAGCAGAAATGGTCTTAGAGAAAAGTTCCACTTTAAAGAAAGAGAAGTTGAACGAAATGGATCATATACTTTCATCCGAGGTTCACGTTCGTTGGGGAGTGCATGTAAATAATGATTCAGAGGAGTTCCAGACTCACATTCCCAGTCCAAGACCACCTCAAGAGAGAAAGCAGGGGAGTAAATAAATGGTCTAGAGACACTACGAGGAAGTTTCAAACTGCAACTTTTCAACAAACTCTCTAAACTGCTTATATAAATTCTAAACTCCTTTGCAGCAACAAAAACATGCCCATCAGTTTGCTGGATCTCCATGTAATCAGAAACAATCTGAAGTTTGTCCAATTCCTCATAGGGATTAGTTGTTGCAAGCAAGTTCCATCTAGTCTCATTAAAATTCAAAACAATCTTCCCATGGATGTAGTATCTCATATCATCCCACCATGGCAAGCTACGTTCTCTTTTAGGTGGCTGAGACACTGGAACAAAATTTGTAGCATGTGGTGCATTTGAAGAATTTTGACCATTTGAATTGGAACTCTGGTTTCTGATGCTAAGATTAGCCCTGCGCAGGGCTACAGTAAATGCATAGCTAATATCAGCAAAAGCTGGCTCATAACCCACACCGAAAGAAATTTCGCCTTTCTGAAAATATATAGGCAAGTCAGAGTACATTTTCATCGGTGGAGTTGTGCCACTGGCTGAACGGAGCATACACACTCTTCGCCATCTACCAACGAATACATCTTGATGTATCTGAGGTTGAAAACAAGTTGCCTGTAACCAAAGAGAGAAGAATAATATTATCATCATCATGTAACTATAAAATGCTACACAGCAGCTCATATAATAAAGACGATAAACTAATTCCAAGTTTGAAAATAAATCCTTCCCACTACAACTAAATGGACAGCCCTGTGCATGAGGCTTCCATTGATGCAAGGTCTTGGAGGTCAATGCCTTACACGTGTAGGCAGAGAAGCTGTTTCCATCAGTTACCCAGGTGATAAAGGAGCACCATCACTGTGGTGCCAACGCTTGCTAGCATCCTTAATATTGCTCTTGAATGACCCAATTTTAACCACAAACAATGCAATATGAGATATTGTACAGGATAATAACAAAAAATGGCTTGCACAATAGAGCATTTGAGCTTATCAATTTTAAAATTTTTTTCACAGTAATGTGGGCTAGAAGTGCATAGAAACATTTATATATTTCCTTCGTAAGGAGGAGAAATATTCACTTTCATAGAGTATAAGAAACTATAAAAGACATTATTTAAAAAATGTCATCTAGATTCTCAGCCGGCAAAGGAGACAACAAATTATGTAGCAATGAGCATGAAAAGAGATGAGCATAACTCCAGCAGTACAAAGCTACCAATAATATCCAAGTTCATATTTCTATTTTGTTCAAATTATATAATTAACATGAAAAGCTTCCTAATGTCAGGCAATTTCAACAGAAACTTCACTAAAATGTTGTCACATGAGTCGCAAGAAAAGTATTTGTAATAGTAAAAAATATCAGAAGCCATTGACTACTGGATAATAGTAATAAAAATCAGAATCCTATTGACCGCAAGTAGCTGCAGTAATGATATAACTTCAAGTGATCAATTTTAAAAAGAAAAAAACATCTTCAGCTAATGAAGCAAACCAATATAAATTTAGAACTAGTATCGACTCATATAAGAAGCCTTCAGATAAGTGGCAGCAACTACAAGGGATCTTATGTGCTACCTACCTATACTTTTTCTCTTACATAATAGACAACAAGATACAAACTACTGGACTTGAACCTTTGACGCTTTAGACCAGCCTTTCACGCTCACTTAAGATCAAGTGAAGTGTTATGAAATTGCCAAATTACTTCTCCTAATCTCTGTACATTGGTCCTTGCCCAGAAACTAGGAGAAAGAAGTATATTTCCACATAACATACCTAAACAAACAATATATGTTCACCATTTCACCTAACTAAACAAACAAGATAAGTTCACCATTTCACCAAATAGACATCTTCTTTTGCAATCAAGACAGATTTGTGAATGCCCAAGGCTAGAGGTGGAAAATGAAAACACATGCAAATCCAGGGACAATTTTAAAAACTGAAAAGGATAGATTAATAGCATTCTAGTTTGATGGAATAAAACTAACTTGTAAAATACACATGAATGATCAAGGATGATCAATCCAGCAAAAGTCCAAGTTCAGCCAGCACAAAGGCTCAAGCCCAATCTTAATTCGAGTTGGAATTGAATCAAGAAGACTTCACTGATTAGAAGTCCCCTGCGTGGGACCAAGAGTTGGAATCCAATTCAGAGTCTTCCAATTAGAAGTCTAGAAGTCTCCTACGTGGGACTAAGAGTTGGACTCTGATTGAGAGTCCTCAAGTTAGGAATCTTTCTCCTCTATAACTATAAGGGGGTTGACACTTGACAGCCCTAAAAGGAGGGAAAGGAGAGAGAGGAGACAGCAAGGGAGAAGCCTCAAGAAGCCAAGCTTACATGCTCAAGAAGTCCCTTTGCAATTACATAACTAGGTATTCCTTTTCAAGTAGTAATCTAGATCCTTATTCACTTTCAATTTTTTCTTCTTCCTCGTCAATCCTCCCACAAAGGGTAAATCTGCTCAAAGGAAGGATTCAATCACCGAATCGTTTCCCCAAAACGAATCAAACCAAGCAAATTGCACCATATAAGATTATATGTCAAGTTGATCAGTGACCTTTCAGTTTTAGTTGGTTGCATACTTTAACCAGTTGCCACCTGAGTAAATTTGCGCATAATGCCTATGAGCAAAAAGCATGCACATGGTTGAAGTGGCTCTCACTTGATATATTCAAGCCGCATCGGGTACACCTCACCTTGCCAAAGCATGTAGGTGAGAAAGGTGCATGCTAGTGATAAAATAAATATCCTACTTGTACATTGAAATTATGAAATATATTATGTGCCCTCTAGAAAATCAAAAAATAGAAAGAAAAAAAAAAAAAACCCTTTGACTAGGATCAAATAGGCTTAAGGAAATCAAGTTTTCTCTTAAAAAAGAACACACATGCCATTAAGAGGGAAAGTGACTATCATGCACAAGGGTGAGAAAAGCCTGCCAATGGAAGAAAAAATAAAAGTTAAAATAAGGGTTTTTAATTTCAAATAATACCGTCCGGTATGGACGATACGTACCGGTTCGACAGAATACTGGTATATCGGACGATAACGGTCGAAATTTCAACCATTACCACCTTGCACAACTCGGTAACAGTCGATTTCGACCATTACCGCTCAACACAACTCGGTAATGGTTGATTTCAACCGTTACCGATCTGTAATGGTCAAAATGACCGTTGGAGCCCTTTCTCATGGGTTTTTAAACTCATCTCCCTTGTTTAACTCTCACACTCTTAAACTATTTCAAACTTATATTTTCTTATATTTACATTCACCTAAACTCTACAAAGCAACGATTTGTGAATTGACAATTCAAATAATTTTTTTGTAGATATTTCAATATTTACAGAAGAGCAATCCGTAACGGACCGAAATATGAACCTTGCACAAGGCTATTCCTCAAAGTCCAAAAAAGATATATGATACTATTTTTACCTAATTAATATTGGTTTTGCTAAACTTATACTATTACTATATTTATTTCTAACTTATAAACCCTATCCTAACTTTTTTTTTATTTTCAGGTATTTTCGGAGGATTTTACGCCTAACTTATAAACCCTATCCTCATAGTATCGTACTATACCGAGCGGAGCTCGAAACTCCGATACAATACGAAATTTCAATCCTTAATTAAAAGATCTTCCCCATCTCTCAACTAATATGAGCCCCTCTTTTTTTTCTCTTCCCAGTTGCTAATATGATCTTGTTAGAAATTTCTATCTTGATTTCACACCTACACCATCTCATTTAACCCAAATTCACCTCTCCTCTTTGTGCCTCCCTAACTCAAGAGGGACATGGCTCTCCTCTAGCTTGATCTCTTTTTCTCCTTGGCTCCTACCTGAACTCCATATATCTCCACTATTAAAAGGTCGAGGCTTTTGAAATCCCAGCAACAATAAGGAGATGATGGATTTGTGCATTATTAGATAAAAAAAAAAAAAAAGGAATTGTTTGGTTCTCAAAGAAATATCTGCAAAAGATGGTCAACCGTGGCCAGTCTAACTGTGGAGATTTTTTGCCCTTTGAAGTGGATGGCAGACAGATTTTTTTCCCTTTTACCTAGAGAAGCTCAAACAGGTCACAGATGAATGAAAAAGATAGATAAAGATATAATGTAGACTGCTACAAATGTACACAGCAGAGAGAAGGTGTTTAGTGTGATTATGTTTAGGGAAGCTGTTAGTACAACAAGCACAGTTAAAAGGGACATATAATGAACACAATAAATATAATGACCAAGAAGCAAGGAAGTAAAAAAAGAGTTGAGCTCAACCTGTTGAGCAAACACAACACGTCCCTTACATTTCCCAGCAGTGGCAGAAAAGAGAGGCAAAGTATAATCTCTTAGTTGGGCAACCAAAGATCCAGCATTTACATCAACATCTCTTCCATAGAGACGGGAGAATGGTATATCATTATCTGAGCAGACAGGATCAATCTTCTTTATCAATTGGACCATTCCAGGATCACCACCTTCAATTCTGGTCAAAGTTACATCCAAGTCTGTAGCACAAAGTGATAGAAGTGAAGTTCTACGACTACTTGGTCTGAAACCAGCTTGGAAGCCTCTGTGACATGCACCAGATCCTTCTGCATGTACTATCTTCTGACATGCCTGATAGTAAGATTTAAATGCCTTCTTATGTATGTCTTCTTGTAATCTTTCAATGGATGAAACATCATTTAAATCAATCTCGACTCCATTATGAACTATTCTTCTTTCAGAATTGAGATCACTCTGATCACTATTCCCCACAATTTTGCTAACAGAAGAGAGAATTTCATCAAGAAACTTCATCCGCACAGCTGACTCACAAACTTCATTTCTTATCAAATGATAATGCTCATCAAGCCAGCCTTGTATTGGTTCTTCTTCAATTTCTGCTGTGAGTTTACGTATGACAAATCGGACAGATCCAAGTTTTTCTGATCTGATCTTTGTTGTCTTTGACTTATCCTTCTTAACAGGGGAAATGTGACTGGTTTTAGAAGCAGTAATAAGCTTCAAGCCCCGGAACATATCCTCGACAGCATCCTCTATAGCACGTAACTGTAACCGATAAGGCATACAAATATGTACATCAAGTCCTTGAATAACCCAATCCCTTGTGATCACAGGTTGTGTCTTTGTATCATATACGTTACTTGGTGGAACTGGGATACATGAGATTTGCATGCGGCTGCTTTTAAAAACCCTAGCGCTATTAAAACTAAGCATAAGACCTTCAAGTAAAACACCTATCCTGGCATTCTCTGAAAAAATAGACTGCACATGGATCACTGTTTCCACGCCATCTGCAACTTCAGCAGACACTCTTAGCATCTCAATATCAACAGCAAAAATTGCCTCCCTTTTTTTAGGTTGTTTTTCAGCTCGTACTTGGTTTTTTGTAGCCATTTTTTCTCTTTCCATCTCTTTCAAAGTATCAGTTGATAACTTTACATCGTTGTCAGTGTGTTGGAGCTTGCTATTTTGCAACAGGAATCTAACACGAGTAAAAATTTCATATAGTGCCAAGTGTGCATCAGGTTCCCATCTGGCAGTAATATCAGTTACACTAAATAGGGAACAGACAGCAACATCAGTAAGCCCACCAGTTCGCCGCACAAACTTTGCATTTTGCATATCAAACAGTGAAACCTTATTACCAGGTTCATGGTCTTCAGTAAATTCCATATGGAAAGATCTAGCTCTCTCTAATTCCACCTGGGTTGATTCCTTTTCTCTATTCACACACAAACTGAAATGGAAGATGTCCAGAGATGTAGAGAATTTGAGAATCTTGCTCTTATTTGTTAACATTGAAATAATGCTTGCTCTCCGTGGTGTCCCATCAGCAGACACATTTATTAGTACTTCACCACCATGCGAACCAAAATTCACACGCTTTGGGTCGGCAACAATGGTGTCATCAACACTCACCTCACCATGATAACTTATAGAACATTTTTCAAGATTTAGTTTAAATATTGGTGCTCCTTTGGCTGAATTTTTGCCCAAGTGTCCTACATTATACTCTGTAGCTCTTTTACTAGAAGATGAAAAGGACTTAATCAGGCTCCTAAAGGACATTAAATTGTATACAAGAGACTCAACATGCTGAAAGCCAAAATTTATTCCCATACCACTTATATCAACAGAAAATACCAACATCCACCTACTTAGATCTTGCTTTTCTTTAGATTCAATTTCCTTTTGTCCCCAGTCAAGACTCAGCCGTGCAATGTGCATTAAGGAGCCTGAATTAGTATCCACTCCAAACACATTTTCCTTTATACACTCTTGGTATTCATCTTCCATGTGCAAATGTACTTCACCAAGTTCCATATGTATCTGAATCCCCTTACCTGCTATGTTGTTTGCAAACAGATGTGATGACTGTGAGCAACCCTGCATCATGATTGAATGGTTAAAAAAAATGCATATTAAAGATAAAACTTATAAGAGGTAGGATAACAAGCAAATCAAACAGAAAGCCTGCCCTTGTGCCAGATGACACTAACCAAAAAAATGGCCTAGTCATACACAAGCACAGGTTGGTATGGCAAGTGCTAATACCATTTCAGAACAAAACAATTCAACCTAGCTAAAACGGCATGATTGGGTTACAATCCTGCTTAAACCAACATCATTCCAAAGCACATGGCATGATATCATGCTGTGCTACTTGTTGCCACATTACAGTGCCAGCTTCCAAAACTTGGCCAAGGTGCATATTGGCACATCGGCACATATTGACATACATGATTTTTCCAACCTTTCACTGAGTAACATATTGGCCCAGATTGACAAACAAGATTATTCCAACCTGTGCCACCTGCCAATCGTCACAACAAACCTTGCTCCCAACAACTTGGGCACTATGTAGCAATCAAAACTGACACCCGAGATAAAAAAATAAGGAAAGAAAGTAGAAATCTAATAGAATATTATAAGGAAAACAAGGTAATGACATGGAACAAAATTATAACTTATCATAAGAAAATATGATAGAACTTTCAAGCAACATATAGAAAATACTACAATATGAAAAGATATATATCTAACATTAATCAATGTTCAAACAAATAGGTATGATAAGTTACTATTGCCATCCCAAATTGATGGGACTGCCCTGTCCCCATTTTTGACTTAAAAATATCTCATTGGGTCTCTTTTGAGATGTAAAAAAGGGCTAACAAACTCTCTTTTCACTAATAGCAGCCAAGGTTTGCAATTTCGTATACCGGTAATGTACCGGCCATAGCTCAGATTGATAAAGTACTAGTTCGAACCTATGCACCAACCTATATACCGAGTCAGTACACCAATACATACTGAGTTTTGAAATAAGTGTAGAAAATTTTTGAAAGACAAAAAAAAACAACATCCTGATAAAGAGTCTATACAGTCCATTAAACAATGCCAGTCCTGTACTAGACAGTACAAGCTCTGTATGGGAATATCATACAGTATAGGCCCAATATCAAGTGTACCACCCTGCTTACCATTAGACTGTTGGACCAATAAATACCAACCTTACCAAACCATAGGGGACGGCATGGTATGCAATTTTGAATGATATCGCCCGATACAGGCAGTATGTACCGGTTCGATGGCATACAGGTACGTGGACCGCCCGTTATCGGACGGACCATGCTACATTGCTACAGTAAGAGAAAAAACATTTAAAATCACTCGGTAAGCCCTGGTGTACCGCTCGGTACGCCGGAACTGTACCGAGCCAACTTCGAAACACCGGTACGATATAGTATTGCTTACCTTGGGGGACGGTACTGCAAACCTTGCTAACAGCTATGTTCCCTTCCCCTTACTATTCACTCCTTTCCATCTATAAACTAACAAAAGCAATCTTCTTCCCTTCCTTCTGTCTCTCTTTTCCATCCCTCATCTTAACCATCTTCCCCTGCTTTCTCCCAGTAACTCCAATTTTTTTCATATTCAAGAGCTTGTTCAAGAAGTCTAATTTTTCAAGGAGAACATATGAATTGAAAATCCCATAGTAAATCTCATCAAAATTAGGTAAATGTAAAGTTTATTCTTTGTTTAATGAGTTAATTTAGGGGCTTGATACAAGGTTTTTAATCTTGTACCATACCGGTGTATCAAACTTTGTTCAGTACGGTACGATATGGTGTATCAAGCGATACACATAAAGGAGGCATAAAATCCTCCAAAAATACCTGAAAATTAAAAAAAAAAGTTAGGAAACAGTTTTTGAAGTTAGAAATAAACATACATTTAGTGTAGTTTTAGCAAAACTAATGTAAACTAAGCAAGAATAGTATCAAATATCTTTTTCGGGCTTTGCGGAGTAGCCTTATGCAAGGTTCGCAAGTTTTGTCCATTCCAGATTATCCTTCCGTTAATATTAAATTATCTACAAAAAAATTATTTCAACTATTAGATTAGTTTATATACAACTTAAACTTTAAATTCAAATGAATTAAGTAATCACATGTGTAGATATACTTGATTCTACCACCAAAACAAATGACAAGCCTTTACTGGTGGTGGATCGAGGTCCTTGATTCTATGTATCTATGTACCAATATGATATGTTTGTTAGAGTCAATCCTGAAAATGATCCCATGACATAATGTATTGATATATCGTATGTCATTAGTGTATCAATGTGGTGATGGTCGTAGGTTGATCATCATGAATCACATGTGTCCGAAGCAGCTCCTGAGGCATATATTAGTGAATGTCAGAACTTCTACTTTCACTATTGATCTACTATTCTGTATCATACTGTTGCTCGAAGAAATATGACCAATTATCACCGTACTGCTGTTGGTCGTAAAATTCTCCATAATACGATAGCTATGAATAAGATGAGTTTCGTTCTGTGTCTACGTTATGTAAGCTCTATCGCATCTGCTCAAAATCGACCGATACCAACCGGTACAAGTCGGTAACGATTGAAATTTCAATCATTACCACCTGATACAACCTCGTATTGCCCGATACAAGGCCAAATACCTGATACTGCCGAGTAATGGACGGTCCGCATGCTGATCTACTGGCAGACCGGTACGTACCGCCCATATCGGGTGATACAGTACGATATTCAAATCCTTGGCTTGATGCTTGTTTAATGACTTAATTAGGGCTCGATTCACCTAATTTAAGCCTTGATCCTTGTGGATCAAGCCTAGATCCCCAAGGATCAAGTTGATCATATCTTAACCCACTTGATCTTTCCAATATACCATATTGATATGCAACCTCATCACATAGAGGAATCCAATCCACCGTCGTGAAATAACGACATTCATTTTGGCAATAAGGACAAGTATATGATCTTCTTATACAACCATTTTAATGTATAATTACTTAGATATCTCTTCACATATTTGTGAATTATGATGTATTTTTCATATTCCATTAGTGTTCCTTTTCCATTACATGTTTCAATGCAATAAATGTTGTTTTATATCTTAAACCACTTAAATTATACGAATTTTGACTTTATTAGGTAGGAAACCCATGAAATAGGCACTTTTGGAGTTTCAAATAGTTAAACTATAAAGAAAGAGTATTGGACCTATACTGATCCAATCATAGACCAACAAGGGGCCAGCACCCGAAATGACGAACCATGGTCCTTGGAACCCTCATAATCATAGAAAGTCGACTCCCATAGCTAACTTAGATGCTCATTAATCCATGTGCTCCTGTTATGTCTTTTGTTAAAGCTTCAGGGTATCGCAAGCATCCAACTCTACCCTAAAAGCTCGTTTAATCTAATGGTCAAACCTATGTACATTTAGCCATCTCGAGAAATCGCCAACCAAATGATTGTTTCAAATGGATCAATTTTCCACCTAGATCAACGTAGTCATAGTGGATGCACTACCAATGTTAATGATTATCTAAGTGATAGACATGCAACCAAGTCAAATCAATTTTATGTTTGTTAGTTGTCATTTTCAAACAAAGTGACAATTTCAAGTAACTCATTTAGCTGCACAACTAGACAACATACACTTCATATTGAAAATACAAACAAACATCTATTTTAACTCTATAAAAATGTAGGGCGAATCTGCATGGGTGTTGGCTGGATTGTGCAGATCTAAGGTGTTGGCTATTTTAGCTGCACAACTACACAATGTACACTTCATATTGAAAATACAAACAAACATCTATTTTAACTCTATAAAAATGTAGGCAAATCTGCATGGGTGTTGGCTAGACTGCACAGATCTAAGGTCCCATCCATGTGAATCTAGCTTAGATCTCAAATCTAGGCTAGATCCAGATGGTTCACGCCCAGACCTACACAAATTCAAGTCGGATATGTGTATATATTTATGTGCATTCCTGATCATACCAATGCATTACTGTTATTTCTTGCAATAGGACCAATGACATGAAAAAAACATACAGCAGCACCACGGATATAATGTAAGAAGTAAAATAATAAATATGCATATGAGGACAACTAAAATCACAGAATTGCAACACAATAAATCAATTGGGAGCACCAAGACAGCATTTCCAGTATTTGCAAATCATCAGTTCAAATATGCAATTTGCAATTATGATGACATAGAAAAGTCTCACCAAAGATGAACTTAATCACAGGATTATGAGCAACATAGTGACATACAGAAACTAGTCATATATCCACTGATGATATCACAGAAACTAGTGATGGTCAAAGATAGAAACTACATAACCAAATATCTGCCGATGATAAGTAAAATGAAAAAAGAAAAAGTATTACTGATATCCTACCATTCTCTTGTCATATTTTGTAGCAAAAGAAACTCAAAAATACAATATAGTAATCATTCTTAGATAAGGAGATTTCAAGTGGCAGTAAATTTGTTCCTTGCTATAGAGAACTTACATGGTATAGTGGCAAACCATTAAGGCTATAAAGGACAACAGTCATCTCTGGGGCTGAAACAGTACATGTCCACATGATGGCTTTAACATGACTGGTTTCAGAATTTTCATTCTGAGACTTATTCTTCACAAGAACAAGGTTTTTCTTTTTGGACATGTGAAGCTGCAACCATGGCTTTAATCTGCTAATAATGAGATTGCACTGGGTGCCACCAAGCTTGATATCAACCTCAACTCTAATTGGTAGAAGCAGCTACGAACAAAGGCATACTTGATGTTAGAAATCAAGATTTTAATCTTGAATGAACAACATGAACATATAAGCATACACATCCGCATGTAGAATTTAAGTGTAAGCAAGGAAGAAGTCAATTAGCTTCAATAACAAATCAAAAGAGCAATGATGGAAGATTCAAAACATCATGCAGGTATTATGGCAGTGAAACATGAAAAAAAAAAAGACATAAAACTCAGTTCATAATTCTACTTGTCATTAACAAGAATAATATTAAAAAAAGAGTGATTTAGTGCATGAGGCACTTATCATACAGGATCTACAGAGTATCATACTAGAGCTATGGTAATTTGGGAAAGCAAACTCAAACAGGCAAAGCAACAAAGGATAAATCTAAACCTTAAAATGAGAATTACAACAAAAACAACTGCAGTTCATCTGTGATGAACTTTTGAGCCAGTAGCTCTTTTTTACAAAAATTTAGAAAGGACAATGTTTGTGGATGATATTGATGCTCATGTCTCAATTTGATACCGATCTCAGTCAGCATGCAGACAGGTATAGTAGCAGTACTGACTGAAGTGCAATCATTCAGTATAGGTCAATAATGTTCGAACAAAAGAAAAAGAGAAAGAGAAGAGGCGAAGAGGCATACCAGTAGGACGACACAAAAACCTGGATGAGGAGGAGAAGACAATGGTGACACAATCAGATGGAGGATGCAATGGCAATGATGTGGCAGGGAGGAGGAAGGGGCAGAAAGAGGAAGAAAGAGCGAGGAGAAAAAATGACAAACAACTATCAATACCTTTAAATGTTGGTACCAATACTAAATGATAAGTTTACCACCTATACAGTTTGATATCCCTAACAAAACATATAAAATGACATATAAAATGAGCTTACTTTGCAGTACAGTCCATATCAAATCAAATTAGGCAAAATTGTCCACATACCAGTTGACTATTGGACTGCATTGGCCCAACCAATCAATACATGTGATATTTTAAATGACGAACCTATATCAGCACATGATCCAGTTCTGTACTGGTATCAATACTGGTCCAATCGACTGAGATTTAAAACCTTGTTTCCATTAACCAAGCTAAAAACAGCTCTGCTTGATGAAGAAAAAGATGCCTTAAAACTATTTTTACTAGAAGCAACCTACAACTGCATCATAGATAGTAGCCAAGGCTAACTCATGACACTCATCTGACATTTCCTTTGGTCAACAGACTAACAAAATTGAGCAATAACTGTTAAAAAAAACTCATCAACTTAAAAACCGTACAAGACCTAAATTACATCTCGAACAAATCTTTAATTCTGTTTAACTATGGAACATAGTATCTTACAGGAAACAATTGGTCGATGATTAAATGGGATGGCCTTAATAACCAAGTTAACTAGCATATGTTAATGCAGCCACTGCTTGACTTGAGTGAATTATGTCCAAGGTAAACAAATTGGTAACTACAATGGAACCTTCAATACTTCGAGAGAAATGATATTTTCTAGCGATGGAAATAGAGAGAAAAGTGGAGAAAAGAGCACGAAAAGAAATTAAACAGAGAGATGAAAAGGTAGAAGAGAGAAAGAGTAAACAGGAAGATTTTTACTAGAAGTAATACTTCAATTATATGCCTCAAGGACGACATAATTCACCTATTCTGAACCCATACACTAATAAAGCATAAATTCTACTCTATCTACGATTATGCAACCCATGATGAATCCTTCAAGTTGTAATTGGACTAGGTAGAGGAAATGTGCCAATTAGCTAGTTGTTGAAGCTTGTCCATGCCACCAACTCTTAATTGTACCCCAATTAGTTCCAAACATCTAGAGAACATTATCCTATAAACTGTATCCTCCAGTGTGATTTGAAGTCAATCCAACAAAGTGTGGGTCCAGAAGAATTTCTAAAGTGTATAGAGGTCAGTCCACACTGCTACTAGGATACTAGGACTAGGAATTGACCCCACCAAATACTATCCCAAATATGCCTAAACTTGGTGATGAGTTGGCTAAAATGCTGATGAAAGCCTCCAAGTGGTCTAATGCTACTGGCATGGCAAGTGGGCCGGAATTCTAGGCTGTCCAAGTATATGACAGGGGCATCCAAGGCTACTGGACTCCGTTGTGAATGGCTATTTTGGCCTGGTCCTGAAAAACTTGCACTGCCTTAAATAATTTAAACCTCTTTTCATTAGTATCAATCTGAGGAAGAGAAGTTTGGATCGGTAGAAATTTGTATTGTAACATCTTTACAAATTGTACGTACTTTGACATTTCAATGTTAAGTGCCCTTGGAATTGCATTTTCTTATGCACAAGCTTTTTGTCAAAAATGCTATGCAAGGATTTATTAAAACCAAGTTTTACCTACTGAAACAACTAATGGAATATTGCAGAAATAAATTTTATGGAATGAAACTTCTATGCTTTTAGACATGAAAATCAACATAAGTATATGCCAAAATTCAGCATTTGAAACCTCTCCTACAGTTTTCATGCATCAATGTGATTTATATTAGAACATTCTACTTCGACACTTGTTCTGACAAATCTAATGATGGCTATGTAAAGGACAGAACATTATCCACATTGAACCCTAACATCACTGAGTTTCTTTCACAGCTTGCTGCTCTGTAATAATAGAAATAGAGTGCCAGTGCCTACTATTTCCCTTCAAAAATTAAAAACTCGCTATTCACTAAAGCTATACATAGAACCCTTATGCCAATGCCCAATACCCATGCTGTTCTGGCCAATAACAAAGGTATTGCATCAATCTCAGAAGTTTTTATGAAAATAAAGTGATAAGAGTTGAGAGCAAATCAGTAGCTTACTTCCATTGGAACATCTAAGGTGGTGACAACAGCAACTTTCATAATTTCGAAGACTGCAGTTGCATCTTCAGTTAGTAACTGAAAAATAACCACGGGATAGTCAATCAACCAACCAAATAGCAAGTTCAAATCCATAAAAGATGTTTTACAACAAAAAAGTACATGAATTTCACTGAGAACTAATTGAGCATCAAAATGTGATGTCTCCCCTGAGTCCTCATTTAGCTGTGATTTACTACTTGTGAGATGGATGCCCCTGACATTGTTCTCAATCATAAGATCTTTGCCTCCGTACATATACTTCACATCAAGTTTTGGCATACTGAAGCTAACCTTCCAAAATACAAATAGGTCTTGTTAATTGATGTTCAAGCTTCAACCAGGCACACTAATTACTATCAGAATCTTTTTCTTAACAAAATATAAATCACAACTTCCTCCACTGGAAAATTATCAAAATCCACCCTCCACCAGCAATATAAATTCATGAAAATTTTCAAGTAACTAAAAAGAAATTTGGTTTAAGAAGCACAACTTGAGCATGCTATAGGATGAAGTACTAATGAGTATATCTACAAAGAAAAGATTAAATGATCATATGCACATGATTATGAATACATGACAACCAGGTAAAATAAAGTGCAGTTAACAAATGATTAAACAGTTGTATTAAGTTCTCATTATCCTCATACCAGTTTCAATAGTCAATGCAGCAGCCTAACTTTCATCTGAAAGTTTTAAATTAAAAATATCCTCTTACAGAGAAACCCACCTTACCAATGCTCTCTAGTGATTAGCAGCTTCTTCTAATTCACATCTGAGGCTGGTGCCTATGAGAGTCTGGAGACCCTGCCAGAAGATGACTGATGGGGAGTGCTGCCAGACAAAATGGCAGATGGATGCAGGGAGATGAATGGAAGAGAAGAAGAGAGAAGGTAGGTATTTGATGGATCGCAACAAGATTTTCAAAAAATTTGACTGGTTCAGTCAAAACAGGTCACTTAGAAATGGGACTCAACATCCCAAGATACCGCTCAAATTGATGGGTATATTTTGCCAATGTAGACATTTCCTCATAAATTCTCCATCCTTGACCAAATATAACCAGTAAATATAAGTACATGATGAAGCCTTTTTCTGTAATATAGTGGTTTAACTTCAAGGACCTGATATGAAAGAAAGTTCAAATAACAGTATGTCTATCTTCACTAGTAACACCTATATAACAACCTCTCAGTAAAAACATTAATTTAAAATAGGACTATGGTATTAGGCATGTTGGTTAACTCTAATTAATAACCATCTGCATGCTGTCAATTCTAATTACTAATACATTGGAAGCATTTTATGCCAAAAGCACTCTTTCCTAATACATAGCTATCATCTTGACTACTAAGATTGCCTGTCATCTCTATTCCTGAACTAATTCAGCATCATTCTAGCTAGTTAATTTTGTAGTCAGTGTTGTAATTAATTTTATAGTCAGTGTTTTACTCCAAAGGTATATAACCAAAAACCACATTTTATGATAAAAAACAGTACAGGTGCATAAGATGCCATAATAGCAAATTGATGAGAATAAATGTTACAGTTATATGTTGCTTCCAATACATAGGGAAAAAATTCCTGAGTTGTAAAACGCTTATCATCTTTAGAAGTCATTTTCAGCTTAGGAAATCAGCATAAGCTTCCTAAAATTGTCCCAACATTGTCTTAATCCAATTCATAGTCAAAACATACATTCTAGGCTTTTGTAGGAGACATACATACCCTTCAAGAATCAATCCAACTCTGTACTAACAAAGATGGCTTTGAGCTAGAGTAAACCCACAAAGGTCTATGGCTGATCTTGCTTAATTTAGGCAAAGTCAGCATCACAATAATTAATATGATATGACCCTCCTATCAGCATTTTCTCATTTCAAGGTGAAAAAGCCTCCTAAATCAAAATAAAGAGGAGCAATTGAATGTAACTAATCTATATTATTGTATAACATAAAAAACCAATCTCATGGCAAAGCCTCTAGGGTTTTCAGTAAATCAAATAACCAAATAGAGATCAAGATCAAGTATACAATTAACTCAACCTAAACAGCAAGTAGAATATGGATGAAAATACATGAATATATTATAAAAAACACAAATTCCAATAAAGAGACCCTTGTGTGGGTTGCCAAGTTCAAGCCCTCACGTAAGTGGTTGACGATAGAGAGGTTCCAATGGCAATGGTACCAAAAAGGTACAAAACTTAAATATGAACAGACTACTATAGTTACTCTAGATTTAGAAAATCAAGTTTGTGAATGATCCTATTATCTAATAATCTTAATCATGTTTGATGAAGTTTGTTGGTGCAACAGATAGCATTTTAATTTATAAATTATTGACAATAGCATTGATTTTGACAAAAGGTGTCAGTTAGAGAGCCTATTGCTCATGAGTATATACCTAAGCCATCATGAGTTATGTTCAACATTTTCCATTGGCTTTTAAACAAGGAACATGCCTTCTGAAAAGAAAAATTATTATTATCACATCTAGTATACTAGTCCAGCAATTTATTTTTTCAATAATCCTTTAGATATTCTAAAATGTAAAAAATTATAACTATATCAAACTACATATGATCATTGTTCCATTATAAAGCAGTATTATACAAGTCCAAGCATAATCAAAATGTACCTAAAAAACCACTTACAATCATTTCTCTTTTTACTTTGGTTCTTATTCCTGTTCTAATATTAAAGACCAAAACCCAAAGGAAAATAGAAAGAAAAGTCAAATAATTCACTTATTCCTTCTGATGGTCCATGTCCATCTTTGGGGTACACGATTACTTAGTCAACACCTCAATGTAAAAGAATCAACCATCGCTTGATCATTCTCAAAGAGATTACGACCATGAAAAATCATTCACCGAAAATAAAGAGGCAAAGAAAAATCAAAGAGGAAGTATAGTATTTTTCTATTTGTATAATTTTATATCTTTCAGGATTTTTATCCAACTAGATGCATGCCTACATCAATTTAATAATAGTATTCCAAATTCGGCTATGTTGCCTCATATGAATATCCTGTTGTTTAACTATCCAAAACATGGTTATCAATGTGATGTGATTATCTATGTAAATCTTATCCTACATGTGTTGTCCTCTGTAGTCTGTATAGTTATTCATATTTTTCCTCATTGTTATTACTCTTTTAAATTTTTAACTAATACTAATATTTGGTACTACTACACATGGTCCTCTATAATATAGCATTCATCACTTAGATCTTTATTCATTGAAAATAACGTATCATTTAAATAAACTCTTAAATGAGAATAGCATCATCTTATAATTTTAGATTTGCTCATAGCATACCTATGACTTAGGCTTGAATGTATCTTATTGTATATAAAGTTAATGTTTTTATATATCTTTTTCTGATTGCATATTTGGATATATGTTTCTGCATACCACATATGCATCATGCAACCAGTAGCGCAAATACTGTTGGTTGTTTTTGAAAGCATTGCATGATATTATGCATACTTGGCAATAGCAAATACTGGTCTGAATGTCAATTAGCATGGGGGATATTGCTCAAAATTTTTCAAATCTTTCCTTGCTTGTGATGGCTTGTTCAGCTATACTATGTATCCAGTAAAAAAACACTATAATTCCTATAAATATCAATTAACAACCATTCAAGTAACCTAACAAAACAATTGGATTGTGCATTTGTGTTAAGGGCCGAAAGAAATATTAAGACTTGTAAAAAACAATGGGTTGACAAAGGTACAAGACAGGAAATGAACAAATAGTACAGAATACAAACCTTTTCTGGAAATGCAAAAATATGCTTCTTTATGGATAGGGAGGACTTGTTTTTCTCTGATGTTTTAGATAATATATCCAATCTAGCCCCTTCAGTTGCAGTGGTGTCAGAAATAGTCTCCAAATTTTTATCTGTTCTGAGAAAGAGATCTTCATTAATGTGCACTGCTACATCACCACATACCATGTCCAGATCACTGATTTTGATGCCTTTCTCCCTATGGCAAATAGACATAGATCTTAATTTGTTTCATGAATTAATCAATCATGTTGTTTAGCATAACTGATAGTTAGAAGGACAAAAGTAAGCCATGCAAGGTATCTCAAATACTGCTAATGCATAATTCTGTCGGAAGATACAAAATAGGTGAATTTTTAATAATAGACACACTGAACACATAATACATATTTCACAAGCCATACATTTGTCCTGCTTTTATGAAGTTCTTACTTTTGGTAGGTAGCTACTAACAACTACGAGATATGAATTTGGATTATGAGATCTAGCCACTAAAGTGTCTATATATTTATAGTCAGATGATTGCCAAATAAGCCTTCTACTTGAAATAGGACGCACCTGTCATGACCAAAATCACAAGAAACAGACAAATCCTCACAAAGAAAAGAATTCTTTTCCATAACAGATGGATATGATTGTTCAACTTGCAAGCATTCTTTTTGGCTAAAATTCAAAGTCTGATCAAAACTTAAGTGTGGATCTCCTAGCTGAACAAAAAGAGGTACAAGGTGCAACTTGACAGAAAGAATCTGATTTGATTGTGCTCGAGAAATGTCCACCTTCAGTTCTTTTACTTCAATAACAGCTTTCGGTACCTACACATGACCAAACATGAAGCATAAAATGACACAAACAATACTCTACAATAATCAATTATTAGAATTATAAAAATAAACCTATATGCAATTGTGCAAATAGGGTTTGAGACTTCTCTCTTTTAACAGTAAAATTTCCTGTAGTGTCCATGCGCAAGCATCTATCTGTATAGTTTGATACTATATACTCTTGTCCAAAAGCACATACCTTAATAACGAAATCTGTAACAGAAATTGATAAAAGTCTCGCTACGCTAGTTAAGAGCATCCACTTTCCTTTTCCTGCTGAACGAGGTTTCTCCACCTTACTTGCCTTATTTGCCCTTTTACTTTGCTGCAAAGGCCTTAATACAACTTCAAGATCACAAATTAACAACTGTAATTTAGGATCCCTCGAGATAAAGCCAAACCCCAGCTTGACCAATGATTTACGGAAACTGAGTTTAATTTCACCAACCGATAATGTTTCAACAGAGCCCTGAAAAAAAAAAGTCACCAGTTAACTTTAGAACTTAGACAGTAATTACACATATAGAAGCTGAATTATGAAAACATATTTCACAAGTAAATGAAATACAATTTACCTAAGCACAAATCACAATACAATGCTGACTGCCAGAACTAAAAACCAAGGATTGAATATCGTACCGTACCGAAGTTTCGAGATTCGCTCGGTATAGTACGGTACTATATACCAAGCGGTATACCGAACATACATATGTATATATATATACATATGTATATATATATACATATGTATATATATATAAAGTAAAAAAAAACATTTCGGCAACATCGCCTCTGTTCTCCCCACACGAGGCGACGTCGCCCCTCTTCTCCTGGGGGGCGATGTCACAGAAAAACAAGGCGACGTCACCTATATATATGTATATATATATATATATATATATAAAGGTGCCTCGTTTATGTCACACCTTTATATGAGTAAAAAAATCTTTTATTTATATATATTTATACATTTATATATATAAATAAATAAATGTGCGATGTAAACGAGGCACCTTTATATATATATAAGCAAAAAAAAAACTACGACGTCGCCTCTCTTCTCTGCAAGCGGGGCGACGTCGCCCCAAAAACGAGGCGCCTTTATATATATATACACATATATATGTATATACATATATAAGTAAGAAAAAAAAACTGTGACATCGCCTCTCTTCTCCCCACATGGGGCGACGTCGCAGAAAAACGAGGGGCCTTTATATATATATATATATATATATATATATATATATATATCACCCGGTAACGAGCGGTCCATGTATCGATCTGCTGGCGGACCAGTATGTACCGCCCAATATGGGCAGTATTATTCGAAATTGAAGACCTTGCTAAAAACATAAAAATACAAGAAAAAACGAGACCAAAATCCAAACTATTTGGTAATGGTCATAAGGATACTTTCCCACAAACAAGTTAACTAGTGAAATCAATGTTTGCCGTATTGAGCTATACCGTCCAATGTAAGCAGTATATACCGGTCTGATAGGGAACCAATATGCGAACCGCCCTATATCGGGCGGTAGCATTACATGACCCTGTATCGGACGATATGGGGTATGTATCGGTCGGTAATGGTCGAAATTCGATTGTTGCTAACCTTTACTGGTCGGCAACAATCGAACTTCAACCGTTAACGATCAAAGGCAAAGATTGCCCTATTTTAAATGGTCAAATTAACCGTTTGAACCATAGGAAAGTGTTTTTAAATGCTTTCCTCTCTCCTCTTTCAACCCATTTCACTTTCTCGATCTCTTCAACTCTCGTAAACTCCTTCTCACTCACATCTCTCTCTCATTCTCACATTTCACTCCCCTGAACTCAACAAAGCTGCGATTTGTCGATTGGATCAAATTTAGGAGGATTAAGAGGAAGAGCACTCTAAACAGGAGGTAGGTACTCTCTTTTTATATTTTTATTGATTTATGAGATGATTAAGCCTATTCTATGTGGTTAATGACTTAATGTCTAGTATGTTGTTTGATATATTTTTTGTGGTGGAATAGTATTAATCAGGGAGTAATTAAGGTCTTTAATATTGTGATTGGTGTGTTTAATGCTGATTTTTTCGAAATTAGCCACTTAATGGGTCAAATCTTTGTATTTTCATGCATATTAAGGTGATTTATATGTTTGTGATGGTATAATAAGTTTAATTAGGTTTTAATTAAGTTTTTCAATGATGCAATTAGTGGTTTTAATGATGATTTAATCAAAATTTCATCAATATTGGGTCAATTCAATGTCATTAATACCTATTAAAGTATTTGACATTTTTATTGCAATGAAAGAGGACTAATTGGAGATTAATTAACTATGTTAATGCTGTGATTAGTGTATTTAATTACGATGATATCAATTGCCATAATCAATTGCCATAATGATTAGTGTATTTAATTAACTATGTTAATTGCCATAAGGAATCCAAAGGCCGACCAACATGAGGCAACCGACTTCCCCTCAGTTAAGCTAGATTGGTAGCATAAGATAAGGTGGAATCCATGGTTTTATGAGAGGATATGGCAAGATGTCAATACTAGATATTACTAATATTGATCTACAAGTCTATCCTCCATAAATAGCGAAACAAACACGAATTGATGATGCATATGCAAAAGAAAAGAAATAGGATATTAGGAAGGTACTTGTAAAATGATTCAACTTCTACGAGATTCAAGCAAATACAACTCAAGGTCTATATTTTCAGAGCATGGTCTCCTCTATTCAAAAGTCTGGCACGAGAATCCAACCTCTAACACCGAAGGAGATCCATAACGTGTATTTAGATGAGGATGTGGTAGAACTAAAGAATTGGCTCAAATCCTTCAAGAAGCAGTAAGACGAATATGCGATAACACTGATGTGTGATAGTTGGAAAGGGCCAATAAGAATGAATATCATCAATTTTCTTGTGTATTACAACATACGGGTGGTTTTTCATAAGTCAGTTAATGTTTCCAACAAGATTCAAAATGTAAACTACATTGAAAACCTAACAGATACTATTATAGAGGAGATCGGACCACAGTATGTTGTCCAAATATTAACCGACAATGAAGCTAATTTCGAGAAGGTCGACTTATGATTAAAGAAAAAAAATTATCGTTTTTGACTCCATGTGCAGCTTATTGCATGGATCTAATGCTAAAGGATATTAGCAAGCTACCATCATGTCACGGACTTAGTTGGTTTTGCCTAAGTCGTGTGGCACCCTTGCATGTCCGTCAGCAAAGAGCCAACCTCCTCGAAACCTCTTATGGTCTCTTAAGAACCTCAAAAAGAGAAGACGGGCTAGAGAAAGCGTTTGACTCGAGATCCACAAACAACTCTTTCAACAAATACTTGATAAACAATACAAATTAGAAACATGACTTTACAAGCTCTAAACGATCGAAGGTGGCCCATCGTAGCCCAAAATCCCCACAAGTGCTCACATGACACCATTGCGGAACAAAACAACAAACCAACCCTAGACAATACCCCAAAGGCCCATCCAGCCATATTAGTTCCTAGGTGCTATACTGCATACACTCCGTACCACTCTGTGGAGCTAGAAAAACCCCAAAATGACTATTTGAATGGTCTGTTTCTGGGCAGTTTTGCCTCTAAGCGACAACTGCACACAACATGCATTTACAAGCCTGAAACGACCACAAAAGTCAACCAAAATGGGACTATCAAACCTATTGTAAGCCCTCTACATGTTGTGCAAAGCATGAACAAAACCAAAAGACACGTACATGAGCATTACATCAAACACCTCGTTTACATCTTTGACCCCACATATTCCTTCGATGTTCTCATCGAAGCCTTTGTGGATGCTGCATCTCCTCGCCTTTGTTGAATCTTCAATCTTCTGCTCCAGCTATAACATGCCTCTTGCCTCCTAGTTGCTCTCTGCCATTGATGTTTAATAGTTAAACTTTGATCCATCACGCTGCTTCAATTCACTAATGACTCTGACTCTAGTGTGGAGTCGGATGAGTTGTGCAGATCCTTCAGATGAAAGAATAGACCTTCCTTGTTATGTGCCAGTCTCTTAAACGACTCATCTCACTTGAACTAGGTGGATGTCTGTTAGAGGTTTAACGAACATTACCTTGTAGACTTTGAAGGTTTTGGGGTCTTTTCTTCGTAAAATTTGTCCATTGATTCCTCTTATACTTAATTGTCACCTCCAAATAGGTTCGCATCACTTCCGTTTTCGATTAACATTCTGTTGTGAAATGAAGAGAATAATCTACTCTCAGTAACATCGATCACCATTAGTGAAGATTTGACAACTGTTGTCTTCTATAAAATTTTCTTCGAAGGGTCTTTGAACCTGTGTAGAGCTCCTCTGCTGGATAAATAAGAAAACTAGGATACTCAATTTCACAATTCTCTTTAAGAGTTGAGAAGGCAAATATTACTCGACTTCGCCCACTTCCTCGAGGATTATACTCCATGCATCGAGCTGGCTATTAGCCTTCACCTGCCCTTTACTCACACTTTTAAAGCACTTAAAGTGTTTGCACTCCTTGCGTTGAGTTAGCTATTACGATTCACTTTTTCATCACCATCGAACTTTTGGAATGCATGAAATTTTGCCCAAAAAGAGCAAAATTTTGCCCCGACTTGGGCAGAGTCTCCAATAGTTTTGACCGCCTTTGGAATTATATCGTCTTCTCCATTATTTCTGTTGCCTACTCCTTTAAGTAGAAAAGGTATGGCACCACGTACTACCTACTTTGTTCCTTAGTCGAGCACTCCTACATCGACCCGAAGTCCTCCACTTTCAACTATTTTGATGAGAAGTCTATTGACGCTAGTCTTACAAAGTTCCCAAGCCTTTACCCTTCAGCCTTGTCTCGATACTTGGAGTTTGCCTCTGCATTCTCCACCTCCTTAGCCCCTTTCACGATCAAGCACTCTCCCTCCATGAGAGCAAGGGATCGATGACTCCATGGAAGTCCCGCCTATGCAGAACATAAACGCTGCCATGCCCATGGCCCTCTATCCATCGCCTCGCGTTTGCGTCCCGTAGATCTGCCTCTGCAACACTGTGGCACTCCTCCAAGTATACTTTCATTCTAATTGATACTTGGTTTTGGGTAGATGAGTCCCTCTAGACTCGTCATTACTTCATCACCCCTTTCGATTACTTGCTTCAACACCTCTGTGTTCTGCAAACAATTCCCCTTGGTTGACGGAAAGACAGACTATAACTACCATACATAGCATCCACCATTATGTTGCAGGACTCGTACTAATTATGTTCTCCTTAGCTTCCTTGGTAGCAACGTTCGCTTACTCGGCTTTGTCTTTTGACTTGTCGAGCTCCCTTAAGCGAATATGAGCTCTGGAGCAGTCCGACTCTCCAACCGCTCCGATCATACCTTTGTATGATCAAGTCCCCCTCATAGGACTCACTAGTACTTGCACTCAGAATTCCCCTTTGATGGCACACTGCCCCCATATATAGATAACCAAGGCTTGCATCCGATGTAAAATCCGATACACGCACGGAAGACCCGCCTCCGCGATACCATGGCATTCACTCCTTGAATCTATAACTCTTCTTACCATCATGTTGTTCATTGAAGTGAAGCACTCAATAGCTCTCAATCATCCCTCCGTATGATCACGTCCCTTGTAGGACTTCTCCCATGTGTGTCGCATTGCTTGTTCCACCACGATCCACTACACCATATCACCTCCTTGTGACATCTCCATTGCATTATGATCTTTGCGGGATGAACTCGAACTGCGATCTCTCCATGTGTGGCCTTTACCAGCATATTGCAAGGCCTCCGCCACCTCCAATTGTGTTCACTCCTTTGACACTCGACCTTCGTCCACCCGTTCTCGGGTCACACCAGGACGAAGCATAGCCCTAGGATTATCCATCACGTAGTAGCTCTCGAAATCCACTGACTTTGCTGAAATTAGTGTGCCATTGTTTGGATCCTGGGCCGCTACTCCCCCCAACACAATCTCCACTGCGCACCGTTCCTTCGCGGCAACTCAAATGGCAACACTACAGCATATTCTTCAAGTGTACTCGCCTTTATGTCCTCTTGCCCCGTGCCAAGACCTTCTAACTTCAACTTCGCCTCTACAAATTTAGTCTTAGTTCCTCCGTCAAATGCTCCGCCAAGATAAGGTGTTTGTGCCTCGAAGCTCCCTTCGTCTTTGGCAATATACAGGATGAGTCCACTCCATCAGAATCAAGGACCCATAAAACAACATTATCCTGCTCTTACCTCTGCAAGAGTTCATGTCCTTGACCTTTGTCCAAGAAAAGCTTTGTGCTTCCACTCCATGTATCGTCTTCTATATCTACTCCCTTCATACGGCTTGGGCACTTCACCAAGTTCCACCCAAGTTATTCTATCTCTCGTGCACACCATTCCATGGGTCAACCCTTAATTGAGTCCGATTTTTACATTGGCTTTAAGTATGCCTTCTTTTGGTGTTGCCTTAGGTTGCACCCCCACTTGATTTCACAATGCATCCACCAACGCATTACCTCATGCAAGATCATGCAACGACTCCTCGCCGCTCATTCGGTCCGTTGAGCTTTGTAGAGTTATTGTCTTGAAATACCCCTCCTCAGTATGTGCAGTCCGTTGCATTTGGTTCTCCCTTTGGAGAACTGAGACTTATCCCTCCTAGATATCTATCTCATTGGAGCAACTTCTCTCTTCGCATCCTTCCCTTTGGAAGTTTCGGAGACCAACATCCCCTTAGACTACTTCGCGTTACTGAACAAACTATACACAGTTCCGTCCCCACGAATGCACTTGCTAGATTGTGACTCTTCGCCAATACAGCACCCCACCATACCCCTCAAGGTCTAACAACATGCTGAACTTACTGCACACTTCAGCCTCCTATGAACATATCCTTCCCATGCTGAAAAGAAAGTTTCAATGCTCCAAGGCACCAAGTTTCGGTCACCTTGGGATGCCATAGATAACTCATCTTCCGCATACAAGCGCTTGCATGAGTACCGAATTTTTCGAGCTAGTAATTCCCCTTACCTTTGTGAGCTTTACACAACTCTTTTGGTCGTTGAGAAACACATCCCACCTTGCATTGTCTTATCCTTTGCGAAGCGCTACACTTGCCTTGAGCACCATCAATTTTGATTGCTAACGTCGAGCCGTAGCTCAAACTCAACCATCCCAACCTTTGTACGATACATAGTCTTCTTAGCTCACTTGTCCTCGTGGTGCCTCTCAACCTTTGTGTGCTACAAACCAGTGATTTAAAAAGGCGCTCGGGCGCTCGCCTAGGTGCTCGGGCAAGGCGAGGCGAGGCCCGAGCGCCTCGCTAATCTTCCAGGCAGCGCGCTTCAAAGAGGCGCCGCCTAGGTGCTCGCCCGAGCCCAGGCGTTGGGCGCTTCGGGCGAGCGCCTGGGTTAACCAAGACGACCGAACCAGGATTTTAGGTCTGGTTTGGTCCTAGTTCGGTCTCCGGTGGTTAGTTAGTTCAATCGAACTAACTAAAACCGATATCAGTGACAACCCAACCCTAACCCTCATTACCGCTGCCGCTCCCGATCCCGATCCCGCTGCTCGCCGCTGTCGCTGCTCGCAAACGTTGTCATTGTCGCCGCTTGCGCCTCCCGCTGCTCACAAACGCTGCCACTGCCTGTCATCGCTCGCGCCTCCCGCTGCTCGCCGCTCCTACTCCCGCTCCTGCTGCCGCTGTCGCTGCTCGCAAACGCTGCCGCTGCCGCTATCGACGCTCATGCCTCCCGCTGCTCGCCGCTCCTGCTCCCGCTCCCGCCGCTCGCCGTTGCCTCCTTACACTCTGCTGCCGCTGCCGCTTCCTCTTTTCTCAGTCAACAGGCTCAGCAGGAGCGAGCGCTTGGGCGAGCGCCTAATTATATTCCTCTTTTCCTAATTTTAAATAATTATATTTATTAATTATATTATATATTTTTATATTTTAGCGCCTTGCTTCGCTCGGGCAAGCGCCTAGCGCCTCGGGCGTTTTTGGACCTTGGCGCCTAGCGCTTTTTAAATCACTGCTACAAACATGAACTTTACAAGCTTTGAACGATCGTGTGACAAAGGATCCAAGGTGGTCTACCGCAACCCAAAGTCCTCACAAGTGCCCACATAACACTATTGTGGAACAAAACAGCGTACCAGCCCTAAACAATACCCTAAAGGCCCATCCAACCATGTGTCACCTGGGTAGTTCCTAGGTGCTGTACTGGCTGATACTCCGCACCACTCTGCGAAGCTAGAAAACCCTCAAAATGACTGCCTGAATGGCTTGTTTCTGGGTAGTTTTGCCTCTATGCGACGATTGCACACAACCTGCATTTACAAGCCTGAAACGGCCTCAAAAGCCAACCAAAATGGGGCTACCAAGCCTACTACTAACTCTCTACATGTTATGCAAAACATGAACAAAACCGAAATACATGAACATACATGAGCATTACATCAAATACCCTGTTTACAACTTTATCCGTGACAATCAATTAATAAGTGTGTAGCTTGAGAAAAGTCGATCACAAAGTTTATATATAATCATCATTTGATCAACTTTATGATGCAAAAGTATATATAAATAGTGAGATACTCAAACCTGGTGTCACTCGGTTTGCTACAAATTTCATTGTCTTAAAATCAATACAGCAAACTTGGCAGGGCCTCAAGGCAATAGTTACCTCATAAGAATAGTCTGATTCCATATTTTCAAGATCGAGTATGGAAAAAAGATGAAAAAGACTATTTATTCTCTAGATTTTAGGATATCATGAATGAAATCATAATAGGAGTGGAACCACTTTACATTGTCCTCCGTAAGGTCGATATGGACAATGCATGCTCAAATGCCTTAAACATATGCTGATTACAATAAGAGAGGTCAAGAAAACATTCAAAGATTATTTTAAGGCCGAGCAATGCTTGCATATCATTGATCGCAGGATTGAGGTTCATATGGACCAAAATATCCATAATACAAGTAAATTCATATTCAGTGTAATTTAATTTATAATTTTTTAATATTTAAAAAATTCTTACTAACAAAATTATTTGTCTTGCAACGTATTATCTAAATCCAACCATTCAATCTTACTATAGTCTTGGAATACAATCGAATTTATTATCAACACTAAGAAATGTTATATATTAACACTTATCTAACACTGTTAATCAAGGTCTGCCATACCGAATCGTATCGCCCGGTACGGGCAGTACATACCGGTCCGATAGGCTACCGGTACACGGACCGCCCGCTACCAGGCAGTACGTTCAAAAAAACCCCGTATCGGATGATACGGGGTAATATCGAGCGGTAACGATCGAAATTTCGACCGTTACCACCCGACACAACTTGGTAAAGATCAATTTCGACCGTTACCGCCCGGTACCACTCAGTAACGGTCGAAATCGACCGTTACCGCACTATAGCAGTGCTATAGTGTTCCAACAGTCAATTTGACCGTTGGAGCCCTTTCTCTTTCTATTTAAGCAATTCTTCTCTCTCCTATTTTTTCTCTCCTAAACTCTATAAAACAACGATTTGTGAATTCAATCGAGGCTAATTTGGGAAGATTAAGAGGAAGAACTTTCTAATCAAGAGGTATGTGTTCGTTTTCTTTAATTAGAGAGTAATTAAGATCTTTAAGATTACGATTAGTGTGTTTCATGCATATTAAATATTGAATAATATTTATGATAGTAAATTAGTTTAATTAAGTTTTATTAAAGTTATTTAATACTGCAATTAGTCATTTTAATGATGATTTAATCAAAATTTATTCGATTTTATATCAATTCAATGTCTTTAGTACCTATTAGGGTGTTTGTTATGTTTATAGTGGTGAAAGAAAAGTAATTAGTGAAAAATTAACTATATTAATCGTATAATTAGTTTAGATAAATGATGATTTTATCATAATTTGAATCATATTGGATTAAAATTACATATTTAATGTTTCTTTTATGTGTTTAATATATATATGATGGTAAAATAAGTTTAATTATGTTTTATTAAAATTATTTAATACTGCAATTAGTCATTTTAATGATGATTTAATCAAAATTTATTAGATTTTATGTCAATCCAATATTTTTAATACCTATTAGGGTGTTTGCCATGTTTATAGTGCTGAAAGAAAAGTAATTAGTGAAAAATTAATTATGTTAATCATGTAATTAGTGTATCTAATGATTTTAATATGTTTGTACTTTATAGTTTATTTAATTTAAATTTGGTAGGATCATGGAACCAAAGGAACAGCCACATGATGATGCATGAGTTCATGCCCGAAAGCTAGATGGAAACCGTCATCATTGGCAATGTATTTATTATGACTACATTGGCAAGGGTGGAGGAATAACTCGGGTGAAAATACATTTGGTTGGTGGGTATCCTGATGTTGCAAAATACAAGAATGTTCCAACGGAGATCCGTAAATTATTTCAAAGCAAGCTTAAACAAGCAAAGGAAGATACATTAAAAAAGAAGACAAGAGTTGAGGAAGAATATCATAGGGCTACACAGGAACCAGTTTATAATCAGTATGAGGGTTGCGACGATCAAGTCGACCCGGATCTCACAACTGAGATTCGTGCATCATTGGAGCATCAGTATACGGTCGATAAAGCAATGAGGCATCGACGACCTGACTCACAATTGGAGCATGGTAGTGGTAGTGGAATCCAGAGGTCAACCAGCATGAGGCAACCACAACTGCTCCTCAGTTAGGCCGAACTAGTAGCATGAGGTATGGTGGACTCCGTGGTTTTATGAGAGGTCTTGGCAGGAGGTCCGCACCAGATATTGTTGATATTGATCCGCACACCTATCTCCCACAAACAGCGAAACAGACACGGATTGACAATGCATACACAAAAGAAAAAAAACGGGATATTGGGAAGGCAATCTCAAAATGGTTCAACTTCCATAGGATTCCAGCCAACACAGCCCAAGGTCCATATTATCAGAGCATGGTCTCTTCTATTCAAAAGTTTGGCATGGGGATCCAACCTCCAACACCGAAGGAGATTTATGCAATGTACTTAGATGAGGAGGTGGCAGAACTAAAGGATTGGATAAAATCCTTCATGAGGCAATGGGACGAATATGGGGTGACATTGATGTGTGACAGTTGGACAGGACCAATAAGAATGAGTATCATCAACTTTCTTGTTTATTGCAATAGAAGAGTGGTGTTTCATAAGTCCGTTAATGCTTCTGAAAAGATCCAAGATGCAAACTATATTGAGAGCTTGATGGACACTATGGTAGAGGAGATTGGACCACAGTATGTTGTCCAAATAATAACCGACAATGGAACGAATTACAAAAAGGCCGGTTTGCAATGGATGGAAAAAAGAAAAACTTTGTTTTGGACTCCATATGCAGCTCATTACATAGATCTAATGCTGAAGGATATTGGTGAGTTGGATGCGGTCAAGAAATGTGTAGCTCGAGCACATTCAATTACAAAGTTTATATATAATCATCATTAGGTCCACGCTTTAATGCAAAAATATGTAAACGGTGAGATACTTCGACCTGGAATTACTCGGTTTGCTATCAATTTTATTACATTAAAGTCATTACAGTAAAAAAGGCATGGCTTGAAGGCAATAGCTACCTCACAAGAGTGGTCTGAATCCAGATATTCGAAATTGAGCGATGAAAAGAAGATAGAAAATGTCATTCTTTCCTCTAGATTTTGGGAGACTATAGCAGAAATCATAAAAGGTGTAGAACCACTGTATATTGTCCTCCGTAAGGTCGATATGGACAAGCGTTCACAGATGTCGTATCTTAAATATATGCTGATTTCAGCAAGAGAGGAGGTCAGGAAAGCATTCAAAGATGATTTTAAGGCCGACCAATACGTACGAATCATTGATCGTCAGACCGAAGTTCATATAGATCAAGATATCCATAATGCAGGTAAATTCAAATTCAGAATAATTTAATTTATTATTATTTAGATAATAAAAAATCATACTAACAAAATTATGTTTTGCAGCGTATTATCTAAACCCAGCAATTCAATATCGATATGCTCTCGGAACGCAAAATAATTTCCTAACGACACTACGAAATGTTATATATCGGCTCTTGCCAAACACTACCGAGGCAGCCAATGCTCTTATAGAGGGTCGATTATTTCGAGAAACAGTTGGTTCATTCTCCGACGTTGTAGCTGTATCGTGTCGTTACACTATGGATCCTGGTGAGGAAAAGTTATGCATATTGATTATCAATTATATTTAATGTTAATTATTTGTTATGCTAATAAAATCTTATTTATATCTTTTTGCAATCGAGTGGTGGCTACAATTTGGAGGGGATGCACCATATTTAAGGAAGGTTGTCGTTTGTGTACTTTTACAGACAACAACATCTAGTGGTTGCGAACATAATTGTTCAACGTTTGCATTGATTCATACGAAGGTCCACAACAAACTCTCCTACAAACGATTAGAGAAACTAGTATATGTCCATTATAACATGAGACTAAAATTGCGATGTGCTGAGTTGGATAAGGAGCCAGAGGAATCAGATATTGATCCCATTGACTTCCAATTATACAACGAAGATTCAGAGCCAATGTTAGATTGGATTGAAGTAACAGAGAACCAAGAGGATCCTCTACTTAATGAGGCGGAAGATCCTCAGCGTCCTTCACGTTTTATCACCGAGGCAATAGAAAAAGAAGCATAACCCCAACAAGTAGAAAAAGAAGCATAACCCTAACAAGTAGAAAATCCCCCTCGATTACAACGTGGTAGGAGTCAAACTGCTCGAGGAACTACCGACACCTAACGGTCACACTCGTTCGCCCAACGTGCAAAGGCAAAGGGGAAGACAGTAGCATCAGTTGCATCGTTGGAGAAAGAATCGAGTTGGGCGACGAAACACCTTCACAATCATATTCTCTTTCTCGCTCGGTCCAGAGACATGACAGCAACACGGACAGCAGTGCCTCGACAGATGATGGCGGTGATGCCGGGCAGTCGTTGGTCTCGTCTACACAACTTAAGGGTGGTGAATGGACTGAGGAGCAATATTTTACACATGCCACTCAAGATTCAGATCATGGAACTCGACAAGGTACTGGTCAAGTTTATGCGCGAAAGGGGAAGGGGAAGGAGAAGGCAATGGGTGAATATGAACAAATGCGACAAAGCATACATGATATAGACCCAGAAAGAGGCTCATCGTATTCACAGCCATCGTATTATGGAGAATCATACGAGCAACAATAGTATAGTGATAGTTGGTCATCCTTCTCTGAGCAATAGTATGATACAGAACAGCAGATCAGTAGCGAAAGTAGAAGCTCTGACATTCACCAATATATACCTCAAAAGCTGCCTTGGACAAATATGATTCATGACGATCAGTCTACGATCAGCACTACATTGATGCATCAATGGCATACGATGTATCAATACACTATGTCATGGGATCAATTTCATGATTGGGTCCAACAAACGTATCATATTGATATGCAGATGTATCGGATCGAGGACCCCGATCCACCACCCGTGGAGGCCCGTCGTTCGTTTTGGTGGTAGAATCAATAATCAGATATATCTACATATGTGATTATTTAATTCATTTGAATTTTAGAGTTTATATTATAACAAAATAGTCTAACAATTCAACTGATTTTTTGTAGATATTTCAATCTATAACAGGCTGAAATACAAACCTCGAACAAGACTACCTCAAAGCCCGAAAAAAATATGTGATACTATTCTTACCTAATTTACATTGATTTTGCTAAACTTATACTATTACTATATTTATTTGTAACTTGAAAACCCTATCCTAACTTTTTTTTTAATTTTCAGGTATTTTCGGAGGGTTAAATCTATGAAATCAAGTGTACCGCTCGGTACACCGTATTGTACCGTACCGAGCCCAGGTCGAAATACCGGTACGGTACGGTAAGGCGAACCTTGCTGTTAATGCAACTAATGCTATTATGGAGGGCTAATTATTCCGAAAAATAATTAGTCTATTCTCGGACGTTGTAGTTGTATCGTGTCATTACAATATGGATCCTGATGAGGAAAAATTACACACATATTGATTATAAACTATATTTGACGCTAATTATTTGTTATGCTAACAAAGTCCTATTATATCTTTTTGCAATCGAGTGGTGACTACAATTTGTAGGGGACACATCAAATATAATGGAGGTTGTCATCCATGTACTTTCGTAAATAACAACACATAATAGTTGCAAACATAATTGGTCAACATCCACATTAATTCATATGAAGGTACGCAACAAACTATCATATAGATGGTTGGAGAAACTAGTATATATCCACTATAACATGCGAGTAAGGTTATGATATGTCAAGTTGGATAAGGAACCAGTGGAAACAAAGATTGATCCTATCAACTTCCAATACTGTAATGAAGATTAAGAGCTGATATTAGAGTGGGTCATAGTAGTGGAGAACCAAGAGAATCCTCTATTTGATGAGACGGGAGATCCTCCACGTCTCTCGCATTTTATCATTGAGGCAATAGAAGAAGTGGAATCACATCTTGAGTAGGAGGAAGATCCCCCTTGGTGAAAATGTGACAAAAGAGCCAAAGAACATCGAGTCAAATTGCTCCAAGAACTAAAGACACCTAACTGTCATAGTCATCCGCCCAACGTGCAAAGGTAAAAGCAAAGGGGAAGGCAATAGCATCAACAGCACTATTGGAAAGAATCGAGTCAAGTGATGAGACACCTTCTCAATTGTATTCAACAGCCCGCTCAGTCCAGAGACATGGCAACAACATGAACAATAATGCCTCGATCAATGATGGCGGCAATACCGGGAGTCAACAATCTCATCTATACAATTTAAGGGTGGTGCATGGACCGAGGAGCAGTATTTTACACATATCACCCTCGACGAGGTACTAGTCAAGTTTATACATGGAAAGAAAAAGGGAAGACAATGGATGATTTTAAGTAGATGTGACAAAACCTACACAACATAAACACAGAGCGAAGCTCATCATATCAACAACTGTTGTATTATGGAGAATCTTATGGCCAACAGTAGTACAGTGATAGTTGGTCATACTTCTCTAAGCAACAGTACAATGATTAATCTTATGATATAGAGCAACAGATCAGTGGCGAAAGTAAAAGTTCTGACATTCTCTATGCTCTGCACTAATACATGTCATAATCGTCTTTGCCTCAAGAGCCGCCTCAGACACGTGGTTCACGACGATCAAACTATGGCCATCACTATATTGATACACCAATGACATACTGTGTACAAATATACTATGTCGTAGGATCAATTTCAAGATTGGGTCCAACAAGCATATCAAATTGATATACAAAACATAAGATTGAGGACCCCGATTCATTGTCCATGGAGCCTCATCGTTCTTTTTTATAATAAAACTAGGTATATTCATCGATTAATAACTTGATTCATATGAATCTTAAAGTCTAAGTTATTCAAAAAATAATCTAACAATTTAAATCATTTCTTTGTAGATAATTCAATATTAACAGAAGGACTGTTCGGAATGTACCACAAAGCTATTACTCAAAGCTCAAAATAGATGTGTCACTATTCTTTTATAATTCAGATTATTTTTGCTAAAATTATACTAAATTATATTTATTTCCAACTAAAAAACTCTAATCTAACTTTTTTTTTAGGTATTTTTAGAGCTATTTTTTATTATTTTTTCCCGTACCATTAGTATGCCTAAGCGTACCAATATACGACACGTTGGTAATGCCTCAATTCATATCGTACAGATGGCTAGTCAATATACCGATTCAGATCGATAAAGCGAACCTTGAGTTAAATTAGAAACTTAGGAATCATATTGTTTTTATTTAAGTTTTCTTTAGGCCTTCTACTAACTCTCCTAGCACTACTAATATAAATTAACATTAAATAACTGGTCCTGTAATGTCTCCCTTGGATCCTCTTAAATGGTTTTCAATAATTTCATATTTAATTCTTCAATCATAACTACCACTAACCAAGATATATAGTTTCAAATAATACCGCCCGTACCAAGCGGTACGTACCGGTCCATCAACTAATTAGTACACGAACCGTACATTACTGGACGAAATATATATATATATATACAAGGTTCGAAATACCATGCCGTACCGACGTTTCAACGTTCGCTCGGTATGGTACGGAACGGTATATCGAGCGGTATACCGTTTGGTATATATTATATATATATATATATATATATATATATAAAAGATTATATATATATATTATTTAAAAGGCAACGTCGCCTTTTCCTTCCCCACACGAGGCGACGCAACGTCGCCTCGTTTATTTAAATATAAATATATACATATATATATATATATATATAATACGAAATATGCGCCTCGATGATGTCGTCGAAAAAGGCACGTCGAGGAGACGTCGCCGAAAAAGGCGCGTCGCGTCGCCTCGACGACGTCGCCGAGCCTTTTTCTAAAATATTTATATATAAATATAAATATAAATATATATATTATTTTATTATTATTATTCGTTCCGCCCGGTAGCGAGCGTTCCGCGTATTGGTATACCATCAGACCGGTACATACCGCTCGGGTATTACCTACCTTTTATATATATATGTATATATATATATATATATATTTTAAGGCGACGTCGCCTTTTACAAAAACATTTTATATATAAAAAATCTTTATATATATATATATATATATATATACGAGACGACATCGCCAAGTTGGGGAAGAGAGAGCCGACGTTGCCGTATATATATATATATATATATATATATATATATATATATATATATATATACCGAGCGATATACCACTCGGTATACAGTATTATACCGTACCGAGCGAATGTCGAAACGTCGGTACGATACGAAATTTCACACCTTGCCAATAACAACAGATGTAAACATTTCCTATTCTATCTTTTTAAGTGCCACCACACATCCATCATAACTTCCTCACCTTTGTAATAATCATTTTTGGATATTACCACTTAGTATTCTAAGCCTTGTAATTATCTTATAATTTATTTTATTAAAAGGGTATGCATTGATAACCAACACTTGGAACAATCCTCTTCACTTCAACCTTCCAAACTTAAGTTTATGAGAATTATTTGCTTGATGTTACCTTCCCCTCAAACAATTATTTAACACATTAGACATCTGTTTTGGGGGATTTCCTGACCATTATTTCATATATACATTCAACAAGTTCTCTTATCATTGCTAAAATTTTAAAGCACACTTCAAACATGCAGTATTATTAAGATGAAAATCATTTGTTGGTTAGTTTTCTTTCCATTGCTCAATTTTAAGGATTATCCTGACTTAATTAATACTTATAAAAAAAATGTCATCAGCAAGTAGCATTAAATAGTTTAAGTTCATATTGAATGAGCCTAGTAAAAGCTCATGATTACCAACCCTTTTCCTCAGCTAGTTTACCATTATTAAATAGTTTTTCTTGCCTAATTTTTCTGTCACCGCTTTAAGTTTTACTAAAACTAGCTCAAAGTAAAGGACACTTGTTTCCCTATTTCTTGTCTTTTCTTTTCTCAACCAAATTTTCATATCACTATGATATTGTCTATGTATTTCATACTCATATCTTGTGCTTGGTTTAGAGGATACAAATATAAGAATTGGAGACAAACTTAACAACTAAATCTCGATGTTTGATTGAGAACAACTGGATCTCATTTTCCATTATAGAAGAAGAAAATACATATCTCACTTTTGAAGTAGCCTAGAATCCTACAAAAAGAACACTGAACACAGAGCCTAAAGAAACAATTATATGATAACAACAATACCACTATAATTAATTCTTGAATCTTTGAACCAAATATGCTAATTTAACTATTTGCTTATAATTCATCAGATAAAATTCTAATTGTAAACCACAGTCGCAATTTTGCTTTAAGAAACAAAAAGGACAAGATTTAAATTAGTATTTAGGTTGAATCAATTACCTATCATAAAATCAATGTTATTGTCTACATTCAATTAAATTAAAAAAATAAAAAAGATAAAGACAAAAGCCATAATAACCACCATTTAACTAGAAACCACTATAGCCAAGGAATTTTCATACTTCCTTGCAGAGTTAAAAAGTTGCCACTAAGTCAAGGTTGATGCAAAAAATAATAGTTTGATAATTTTTACAAATTTCTATGCAATGTACCAATGGTTTCCAAGGCACAAATATGGAAATTAGTCTAAAATAGGAAGAGATAAGGTGTAATATTAGCCACTGAGAAAAGAGGTGTGTTGGAAGCTTTAATCATGTTATCCCAAAACGAGTTCTTGCATGGTAGAAATCTACAATAAATATAATCAATCTCCATGTCATCTACCAAGAAACAAACAAGGAATTAGCTAAAAAGAGAAAGAAGATCAGTAATGTGCTTGATTGAAAATCATGCCTAAGAAAGAAAATTAATCCCAGTTTAGAAGCAAAATTAATTACATTTTCTTGCAAGAAAGTTTTGAACTACATGTTCAGAAGAAAATAAAGTTAATTTGGATAATTCAACCATAATTTTGAGTCCAGATAGCAGAAAACCTTCTGGAATTTCATGGTAACATCCCTTAAGCAATTGCATCCAGCAACTCGCAACCCAACGGATGCTCCCAATACCCTGCTCAAAAACCAGGCCAGCAATCTAGCAGCAAATCTGAAAGAGCAAAAGTGCAGTGAAAGTAAGATTCTCCGTTTAGATAATGTACAAGCAACAACAATCATGGTTTTAGCAACACAATAACAATGATTTTTAAATATGACATCATGCAACATGAAGAATCATGCAAGAGTTAGATGATATACCCAAATTTGTTTGGAACGAGTCTAAAATGCATGGTGATTCAAGAAAATAGATAGCTTCAAGGGATTTTTAGTTTACATCCAAATAAAATAAGACAGATGGTCATGTGTCATGAGTCAGATACATAATCAGATGATTTAAAGAGTCTGACTCCAAATCTCGATGGTGTCAATTAGTAGGAACCATTATTTACTAATCTAAACAAGTAATACTATCAGAATATATAGCTCGACATTGGGATAATACCATTCATTTTTAACTTTTATTATTTTATTCAATGGTGCCCTGTAATGTCCTGTGTACTGATAGCGTACTAGTTAGATAGGTCACTCAAACCAAAATCAAACTGAGATTTAAATTCTTGAGTGAGAAAATTAATGCTGGGAGATATAGAAGATGTAAAATACATGAGTTTGGTCTCCTTAATACAAGTGCAATAGTACATATATGAGAGTAAGTTTTTGAAGACTTATTTGTGTAAGCTGATGCAATCTAATTTAGCCTACACATCGAAAAATGCTCACAAAGAGTTATTTGCTTTGCTTGTTGATGCAGGATCATTTTTAGTATATTTCTCAATTGAACAAATTCTGTTAATGGATAGTTGTCAAATAACAAAATCTTCTAAAATCCTCTATTAGTTACCAATATTGACCAAGGAAAAGAAAAAAAAAGCCTAATACAAAAATCTTAAGTTTGATTAAAGATTCTTAAAGAAAAAGACAAGTCTTGTTTTGATCAAAAGTTTTGATCACTACCAAGGATATTCTTGATTAAAAAATCTACAAAGAAAAAAGCCTATCAATCAAATATATTATCAACAAGGAAGATTATTTGCTAAAATAAAATAGAAAATGTATCTTCCCCAAAGAAAGAAAGAAGAAATAATTGATATATTTTGATTTATAAAATATTATTTTCTTTATTTTTTTGTTTTGTTTTATTCTTATTTTGTAGTTTGGTTTTCTACTTATTTTTATAGTTTTGTTTTTCTTTTTATTTTCAAAAAAGAAAGAAGAAAAATGTATCTTATTTTTAGAGTTTTGTTTCTTCTTATATTAGAGGCCTATAAAGGGCCAACAGGATTGTAGCTGGAGCTTCAGCCAGTGAATAAAGAAATAGATTTTTCCATCATATAAATGTACAAGTAGTGTAAGGTCATTCTCTTTTCTCAATGTTATATTCAATTATCCTCTTAGAAGAAGTGTAGAAATGCAAGGGCATCATTCCTGAGAGTTGCTCCTCGACTCAAAATGAATATAATAGTTATATTCTTGCAGCTTATTTAAAATCTTTTCTTCTTTTGTCCTACAATTATTGAAACCTAAAATCATATATTTTACCCATTTTTGCTTTTTGTCCTATATCATATCTGGTATCACAAACACTTAACGAATACCCGTTTAGGTGCTTGTGCGAGACAAGGTCCAAGCACGTCAAGTTTACAAGCAAGGCCTGAGGGCATCAAGTCAACCCAAGCGATGCCCAAGGGCATCAAGTCAACCCAAGCGAAGCCTGAGCGCGTCAAATCAACCAAGGCGAGGCATGTACAACTAATGTCGCCTAGGCGAGCGCTTAGGAGTAGTAGGCATCAGGTGGCCCAAGCGTATTGGGTTCAATTCTGAGTAATTTGACAAGATCCTAAATGAGCCAAATGGTTTGGCTTAATCAATTAATTAAAGTTTAATATCTCCCATGCACATTGAGTCAAATTCCCTTGAATTGAATGAGGCAAATGGTTTGACTCGGTCAATTAATTAAGGTTTACAACCTCCCTACATAACCCATGCCCCTTCCCTCAACTCTAATACCTCCATTATTACTCGTCGCACATAGTGCTTCCCCTAAGTGGTCCTCCCCCTCTCTCAGACGAGCCATAGTGCTTTGCACTCCTAGATGAATAACATCCACTCTCCACACGCTACAACACCCCTCCCCTCTTCTTTATGCCACCTCCAACACCCCCCTCCTTTTCCTCAAATGGTGCCTTTCTCCCTCGCATCATGCGCACAAGCAACACCCTCTCTCTGACACTGCCTACACTCTATTGTCCTTCTCCTATTATCAATCCTCCTCTTCTTGTTTGCCCACCTATACTCCCGGTCATAAGTTACACGAGAGGAACATCGAGATAACCGGACAAATTGGTGTGCTGTATACCCATCCATATGCATATGAATGCAGTTGATCTTATAGCTGCTCATGTGGGGACACTAGGGATACAGTACAGGTGCTCATTGGAGAATGAGTTCACTGATTGATTCGCTTACGAAATGCTAGATGGTTGATGATGCCTTATTGTCAAACAGCGATTCCATAGTCCCAGTGATGTATCTGGTCCTTAGACTTGAGACACGAAGGATGTCCTATATGAGTACTCTATTCTTTGATACTAGACTTACAGGTCTGGAGGTTCCAAATCTAGCACAGCCGGTCATCGGGAGTAGTCAACCTTACGAGGATTATTGAGTTTCGATAGAGGATCATATACTCTCGGTGTTATGAGAGGAATATCACATGTGTTCTTGCTCAAATAAATCCCTAGCTAGGGTCATTCGAATTGAGAGAGAAAGAGTTTTCCAAGAGAATCCGATTAAAGCGAGACTTGATTAGAAACCGTATGGGTCTGACAACACCATGCCCGGTATACGATCTCTGAGATATTAGATGGATAAGGGACTAGAGATACACGGCAACAAAGGACAGACAGGTCCAAAGAATTGGATTCCCCTATATCGTTTAGGGACTGTGACGTAATGGCCTAGTACGTCCACAATCGATGAGTCGAGTGAATTATTATGGAGATAATAATTCACTGAGCCAGAAGGAGTTTTAACATGTATGACTCACGACCAGCTTGATATTAGGCCTAAAGGGTCACACACATATGGTAAGTGTTACGATGAGTAGAAGTTCAGATATGAAATATCCGCCAGAGCCCCTATCTTATTGGATATCCAACAATCTCCTGAATTATTGAATCCTATGGATGAGATCCAATAAGAGCCCATGAGAGATTATTGGATAGAGATCCACTAATCTAAGAGGCTTGGGTAGTTGAATAGAGATCCAATACCCAATAGGGCATGATCCATTAAGATTAAGTTAACAGGGGACCTCTATAAATAAGAGAGAACTAGTGGTTCATAGGCTAGAGCTTTTTTTATTGCCTCTCCTATTCTCCTCCCTTTTTTCTCCTCAGAATAGGGCTGGAGTTTTGAGGAGTATCGTCGCAGCCCTGTTATGTGGATCACCGCTAAAGAAGAGGGCGCTTGACCTCCTTTACCCTCTCCTAGATATCTGCAGAGATTCAGGGATATACGATTCCCTAGGTAACACGATTTACCTTATACGTAGTTTTAAGTTTCGTGGATTTTTGCGCATCAATTTTCGCACGACGACAAACACATCTTTGGGAAATTAGGGATTTTGTTTTTATGTTCTTCCGCTGCGCATGTGATGTCGCCCCCAAGATTTCCCAACAATTCTCAACCTTGTCCCCCTTCTCCCGCCTACTCTTGCGTCCCCCTCATCTTTTCCTACCACCCACCCACCACCCCCTTCTTCTCCCACCTTTCCCTGCTCTCAACCCCTCACCACCTTCCCTCTCGCCCTTACTCTTAGCCCCATCACACTCCCAATACTACCTCCCCTCTCAACATGACAACACCACTCCTTAGCATCGCCTTTGGACTTAACTGTTGCACCTCTCCTCTCCATCACCTCTACATACTAACCCGTATAGGCTAGCCATGCTCTTGATTCTTAATGTATTATGTTAAAACTTAAAAGTTTATGAATTGTGTTAATTATTCATTATAATTTTGTATTCACCCATCTAGGCTAAGCTAGCCTGACACATATAGGTTAGCCATTTTTGTATTCTTCCTATTTTATAGTTTTTATTTTTTTCTTATACCTAAAGGTCTAGGAAAGGAGGGAAATTGTAATTGGAACGTCAATAGATTAATGAATGAATAGTTTTTTCCCATGTTATGTATATGTAAATGGTGTCAGACCGCATACCCTTTTTCAACAATCTAGTTCCATCGTCAGCATAGGACATGTTAAAGAGTGAGATCATCATTCCTAGGAGTTAATCCTTAAACCATAGTGAGTCTACAAATTATCTTTCTTATCTATTTTATGTAAAATCTTTTATCTTTTATTCTATAACTATTGAATCCCTAAAAAATATTTTTTATTTACCCTCCATGCACTTGTCCTATATCACCTTTTAGTGTAAGATAACATTTTGCAATAATTGACAAAAAACCTAAGGCACTTAGGCAATTAACAAAGAATATTATATTTTAAAATTATTTTTCCAAGACCAATATAGAGAATCAATTTTTATTTGTCACAAGCATTTATAGTTTGCTTGATCCCGTACTGGTGGGGTTAAGAACATGTATTCTAAGATTTGAAGAAGAAAGCTAGAAAAATGAAGAAATATATGGACAGAAAAGAAATGAGACCTAAGCTAAATAATAAATTTCCTTGCTCGGCACTACAAGGAACCGAGGCCCAATGGAACGAACAAGCCCCTATGTAATAGGGATGACCAGGACAATTAGAGGATGACAATAAAGGTGATTTTCTAGTAAAAAGCCCCAGATATTGGGTTTTTCTCGGATAGTGTGCTCTATTTCTATAATGCCAGCAGAGAGTCTCTACCTTTTGCAAATGAACAAAATGCCTTCCTTTAAAAAAAATAGTTATGAGAAGGGTCCGATGATAAGTTGTGATCAGGCTACAGAAAGTCAATTTTTCATGGGTTGTGGTGCAGCAAGTCAGTCTCAGTTATCTAATAGTGTAACAAGGGGAAAGTTTGCTCATCGCACTCAGTTAAGCCATTAGATGTCATCAGTAAGCAATAATTCAAGTATGATCACATTTCTCCATCAAATTTCAGTGACAAGGAGGTGGATTGTTGTCCATCTACCAATGATGATGGAGAAGGCCATGGATTTAACATTCCCAGTAATCAAGTATGTTACTCATGTCGCCCAAGTAGACGAATATGTGAACAGATATCCAATTTAGTTTTGAGTGTTTGTTTAACCCAACAAACCCACAACCTAAGTGGGAAAAGAGAGAGACTATAAGTCTCAAGCCTAATGACTCAATGATGAATAAGCTCCTTCCTTGAATGATCCGTTTTTCAAACAGAATCCCTTTTTTTTCTCTATCCTGTTCTTTTCACGATGCTTCTTGAACTGGCTGGTCCATGCTTCTTTCCTACTCTTCTTGTTCTTTTTCAGTATAAAGCTCAACCATGAACTGATCTCCTTTTCGTCATATATTAATATGACTATTATCTTTTCTCTCTAGTGTTTCTTTTCTACCAATGGAGGTTTCAGATTCAAAGAAAGATGTCAATCAAGTGCTGAATCTCAATACTCAACTTGCCCGATGTGTTGGACCTCATCTTTAAAAAAGACAGTTTCTGGTCCAAGTCAACCTACTAGTAAGGGTCTCAAACTCTCAATAAGCAATTTATTGTTTATGTTGGATTTCCATCTTCGCCCTTCTATGCTTAAAGTATGTGAAAAAGGCAGATGTTTTCTTGATCAGCAAGTAGGAAGTTCAATATCTGACGAGTGAGGTTGAATAGCATATCATAGTGGCCAAATGACAATAACAAACAACAAAAGCTCAACATAGAGTCATATGATGCAGAATTTTCATAAATGGTTCCTTGAGAAGGGAGTAACCACTAACTGGAACTTCAACTACCCAACGATAGTCAATTCCTCATTGGAAGCTAAATTATTTCTTGAGATAATCTCAAGAGCTCCTACTGATTCCAAATTTTTTAAGCCTGAAGAACAGAAGATATGTGGAGAAGAGAGGGAAGAGGAAAAAGTTGAGAAATACTCATCCATAACTAAAAGAATTAAATCACTGGCAAAGGGGGAACAAAAGAAGAAAAGGGAGAAATAGGAGCTAGAATGGAGAAACAGGAAAATGATGTCAGAGAAAGAAAAATAAAAAGGTATGTGTAGTATTATTTTTTGACCATGTATGTCTTCGCTTCTACTACCAATCACTACTAGAACACCATTGTACTACCGTCTACCATGGCCAATCTAGAAGAAAAATATATCAGGGTTTGGGGTTAGCCTTCAATGGAATCCACATCTCAGGAACATACGGAAACATTAGTGGCTCATTTTGGTCATTTAAAAGTCATAGAATAGAGATCAGTCAAAATAAGTCAAATAAGCAAACATCAGTCACGTACAAACTTGATCAAAATAAAGATCAAGAAAATCAAAAATCTCCATTACGACCTTATACCAATTGTCTCTAGCACCAATGACCACTCACCTTCCATAACCACCTTCTCTAAGACCAAGTTACAGTTTATGGTTTCCATTGCCTGATTGCATACAGGAGGGGGAAAGGTTAATCCCTTGCAACCTCAGTATCAACGGTTCAAATAATGAAAACAGCCTCTCTTTCTCTCTTTTCTCTCTTTACAAGATTAAGCTTATGCATATTGAACATCTACAAACACTGACTGTTCAGTAGCTTCACACATTAGGCCATCTTTTTACGATCCAATGTCTTTTTTATCTTTACTTCCCAAATAGTTGGGACAGTACAGCTTGCTGTGTAGTTGCATTATCTATAAACTACTATCAATCTTCTCTCGTCTGTCCCATGTTGATCTATCAAACAATAACATCTCCAGTATTGATGTCCCCACCAATCAACAAGAATAGAACCAAATCTTAAACCTCAACCCTGGACTTAGGCTCAGAATGATTTATATCATCAACAGAGTTTCTTCTTAACCCTAATTACGTATAAATTTCTGTATATCTTGAATGAATCTGCACTCTGTACTTCCTTTAAATTTTATGCACCTGGAAGAAAATTTGAATCCTACTTTTAGTTAATAGCACTTGGTGATGATCTTGTTGTTAAAGAATGTTTATCATCAGAAGCGCATTAACTTATATTCTTCAGGTTCAAGCACCTCAATCAGCTTTTAGATTTTCATGCACGACACATGCTCGATGCTTAATTAGAAACTAAAATAACGAAAAATTATCATTTAGCACTCTTTGCTAATTGCACAGGTCACCCACTTATGTTGCCATGCAAAAATTGGTCCTTCGCAGTTTTTCAAAGCTTGACATGGTTGGTGTTATCCATATCCTTTTTAAAACGAGGTAATTATCGGCGAAAATTGTAAATAATAGCTAAGGAAATTGTGTTCAGAAACCACATATAAAGAGACAATACAAAAAACCAAATAATTAAAACGACAACTAAATAAGCGAGCTTAAGTCTCAATAAAGTAAAATTCCAGAAGATCACGAAACAAAATTCAAAATATAAACAGGTTCTCGTAAATCTTACACAAAGATGACCCATCCGACAGCAGAGACGACCAGAAGAACTGCGAAGAAATTCACCGGCGAAGAGGCCATCTCGCCGAGACAGCACGCGCGGGCCGAAGGAAGCACCCTCAGAGATCAGATCCTCGAAAAGTAAGCTGCATCGAATTGCATCAAAGCGAAAGTCCCGAGCCGACTCCAGGGACCAAAGATCCCATCTATGGGAGCCGGGCGGGGGAGGAACCCGCACCAAGAGGCGACAGGGACGAACAGACTCACTCGCGGGAGGCACGAGGAGAAGTGAGCTGATGCAGGATTTGGAGTTCCGGCGCTTGAAATTTCTCACAGGGGGCGTCGATCTGCTCGATCTGATCGGAGGAACAGCGGGGGAGGCGTTGGGGAGCAGGGGAGGAGAGAGAGGAGACGACTCCTGCTATGGATTTGGGCAAAGGTACGACTACAGTCCTCCGTTTAACAACGTGGTCTTGGGCCGAGCCAATTTCTGGGCCGCTTTCCTGTGAAGGGCGCTCAATTATGCAAATGACAGCAGATTGAACTGCTTTGACTAACAGCAGACTTCTGTTATTTATAATTTTGTTGTTCAGAGGGAACGAAGCCCAAATTTTGGAGATTACTATTTTATTTATAATTTTATGTTAAAAAGTTTAAATATTTTTAAGTTATTTTTTAAACAAATATATATTCTTAATTTATAATTTATTTTAATAAAAATATATTATTTACCTATAACTTTTTTTTCTCATTTTTTTCCTTTCTTACATCCGTAGTCAGCAAAATCGATGATGATGATATCAAAGTAATAAAAGGAGAGTGTCCGTAATAAGAAGCACAAGTTGATAACAATAAATGATGATGAAAGTCTACAATATATATAATCAGGCATGGTTCGTAGGAGGCAGCTTGGGAGCGACAATCGGTAATAAAAAAAATGATAAATAAGTTAGAAATAGTGATTAGTAATTAATATAGTGAAAAGAGTCGACAATAATAAGGTACACAAACAAATATCGTAGAGAAGGCAAAAACAAAAAAGATATAGATAAAAATAAATTAGAAAGTTTATAAATATAAAAAATTATTTTATTACTTTTTTAAACTTTTATGAATAATAGAGGTGTTGTGAATAGTAAACTCCTAAATTTTTTATCATCTCTTTTGGTAAAATTACACGAATGTCCCTCGAAAGCAGGTTTTTTCTTTTAAGTCTAGCATGCATACTAATGTGTTATTATAATTAATGACCTTCAATGGAGTGTTCATACAATGAACTTGAGATTCCAATTGATATTGATACGCTAGGTAGTGACATATATTCCTTTTAAATTAGTAATTTTTTATATTTGTCTCTTTAAATTCAAGTTTAGTGGAGGAGTTCGGGAAGTGATATTAAACATTTTATTTTACTGTAACATTGGAAGTTCAAAAAGACAAAGATTTATTTTGGTTTTAGAATATATTTATATTTTAAATATATATTTAGAGAAAATAATTTGAGTGAATATATGTGTAATATGAGTGTTTAAATAATAGATGAAAATTATATTTTAAAGATACATTGACATAAGTGTTTTTTGGTAAAATTATGTTTTCAGAAGTTCATTTAATATTATTTAATAAATTTACCCCTCTAAAATTTTTAATATTTGTTCAAAAATATATACTATTTTTTTATTTAATTTAATTAATAAATAATATATAATAAATAATAAAAATAAATGTATATAATCTTGTGATTTTAGAGAATATCACGTAATACTTTAAAAATTGTAAAAAAAAATTATTAGCAACCAACAAACAATGAAATGTCAAAGCTATGTTAAGATAGGATTGGCATTTGAGCATTTATCATATAGTATTCAAGTCAAATGTGATCCTAAAAAAATTATTAAACACCAATTTATATTTGAAATGTGTCTTGGACCTTCTATGCTCATGTGTTCCAAGTGTCCTTTTAATTTTAGCTGAAGCATTTCATATTAGTGGCTCAATCAAAATGAACTAATAGTTCAATTAATCAATCGAACTAGGACATGACAATGTGAAGGATTTTAGTAAGAAACGGTTACTAATGAATGAGGTTAACATATCATATGGTTATGTCACTAAGTTTCGGATGAGCAAAGATTTAAACTAGCTTATAGCGACTTAGAAAACCTACTTACATTAACTTTGACCTAGACATCTTAGTAAGAAAAGACTATAGTGATATATTGACATCACTCGAATTAACAATGGGCAAAGATTTAAACTAGCTTATAGCGACTTAGAAAACCTACTTACATTAACTTTGACCTAGACATCTTAGTAAGAAAAGACTATAGTGATATATTGACATCACTCGAATTAACAATGGGCAAAGATTTAAACTAGCTTATAGCGACTTAGAAAACCTACTTACATTAACTTTGACCTAGACATCTTAGTAAGAAAAGACTATAGTGATATATTGACATCACTCGAATTAACAATGGGCAAAGATTTAAACTAGCTTATAGCGACTTAGAAAACCTACTTACATTAACTTTGACCTAGACATCTTAGTAAGAAAAGACTATAGTGATATATTGACATCACTCGAATTAACAATGGGCAAAGATTTAAACTAGCTTATAGCGACTTAGAAAACCTACTTACATTAACTTTGACCTAGACATCTTAGTAAGAAAAGACTATAGTGATATATTGACATCACTCGAATTAACAATGGGCAAAGATTTAAACTAGCTTATCGAGACTTAAATTAAAATTAATTTTAGCTGAAGCATTTCATATTAGTGGCTCAATCAAAATGAACTAATAGTTCAATTAATCAATCGAACTAGGACATGACAATGTGAAGGATTTTAGTAAGAAAAGACTATAGTGATATATTGACATCACTCGAATTAACAATGGGCAAAGATTTAAACTAGCTTATCGAGACTTAAATTAAAATTAATTTTAGCTGAAGCATTTCATATTAGTGGCTCAATCAAAATGAACTAATAGTTCAATTAATCAATCGAACTAGGACATGACAATGTGAAGGATTTTAGTAAGAAAAGACTATAGTGATATATTGACATCACTCGAATTAACAATGGGCAAAGATTTAAACTAGCTTATCGAGACTTAAATTAAAATTAATTTTAGCTGAAGCATTTCATATTAGTGGCTCAATCAAAATGAACTAATAGTTCAATTAATCAATCGAACTAGGACATGACAATGTGAAGGATTTTAGTAAGAAACGGTTACTAATGAATGAGGTTAACATATCATATGGTTATGTCACTAAGTTTCGGATGAGCAAAGATTTAAACTAGCTTATCGAGACTTAAATTAAAATTAATTTTAGCTGAAGCATTTCATATTAGTGGCTCAATCAAAATGAACTAATAGTTCAATTAATCAATCGAACTAGGACATGACAATGTGAAGGATTTTAGTAAGAAAAGACTATAGTGATATATTTTATAGCGACTTAGAAAACCTACTTACATTAACTTTGACCTAGACATCTTAGTAAGAAAAGACTATAGTGATATATTGACATCACTCGAATTAACAATGGGCAAAGATTTAAACTACCTTATAGCGACTTATATGACCTACCAACAAAATACATTTTGGCGTAGAGACATTCTAGATAAGTAACTCAATATCAATAGACTAATAGTTCAATTAACAAATCGGACTAGTTCATGATAATGATGAAGCGTTTTAGTAAGAAACGGTTACTAATGAATGAGGTTAACATATCACATGCTGATGTCACCTTAAATTCCCGATGGGTAAAGATTTAAACTAGCTTATCGAGACTTAAATTAAAATTAATTTTAGCTGAAGCATTTCATATTAGTGGCTCAATCAAAATGAACTAATAGTTCAATTAATCAATCGAACTAGGACATGACAATGTGAAGGATTTTAGTAAGAAATGATAATGTGGTTAACATATCATATGGTTATGTCACTAAGTTTCGGATGAGCAAAGATTTAAACTAGCTTACTTAAGTAACTTTTGTTGAATCTTGGATTTTGATAATGAAGTCAATTATTATTTGTTGATCTAATCTATATGTTGAGAAAAGTGTACAGGATTAACTATAATAGTAGTAAGACATGCAGTATGTGTTGTGCCGGAGTCAAGACCAAGATCACGTTGGGAGTTCGAGAGTTCGTCGGAAGTCCGGACGTTCATCGAAAGTTCTGCAGAAACCAACTGAGAAATCCTGGAGCTTACCATAGAAGCTCATCAGAACTCACCAAGAAGATCATTGCGAAGTCTAGGAGCTTGTCAGGAGTCCGCTGAAGCATCGCCGAGAGTTCGTTGGATGTTCGCCGGAAGCTCGCCGGAAGAGCGATTGACGCATCGGAACACGAATTATAGTAATCATGTCTTAAATGTCGTAGTTAGAGTTTATATTAAGTTAAGAATGGGAGGTAATCCCACTAACTTAATTAGGGGCCAACTGGGTCCTTAACAGACCCAAATTGGGCCGAATGAAACAACCCATTCAGACCTTGAATTCCTGGCCAACGGTGGCACCGCTCAAGAGACTCGGTCTCCCAGGAATTCTAGGCAGTGGTACCGCCCAGACTGGGCGATGGTACCGCCAGTAGTTATTGCTGCCAGTAGTGGTACCACCCTTGTTAGACGGTGGTACTGCCTGAGCTCGGTCTTCGAGCATTGTTAGGTGATATAGTACCTCCCAGACTAAGTGGTACTACCACCTAGTGTCAAATGGTAGGCGGTAGTACCACCCAGTAATGGCGGTGGTAACGCCAGGACCCCAAAAATCTAGGAATGGACACTTTTAGGCTCCATTTTTAAACTCATTGGGGCCTATAAAAACCCTACTCTTTCCTGCAGGAAAGAGAACGAAAACTTGCTTTAATCTTGAGTCTTTGAGGCCTTAAAAGTGTTATAAAAGCTAGAGTTATCCTTTTTCTTTCTTCTAAGTGTTGAGATCATTCAAGAGAGGAGTGAAACTTATAAGGGTTGTCTCCTAAGCTCGGCAAAATGAGAAAAATTGTAAAAGGGTAGTTGGCCTTCGCCTATTAAAGAAAGGCCTCTAGTGAACGTCAATGACCTCGTCAAAAAAGGAAGCCAAAAGTGGATGTAGGTCACGATTGACCGAACTACTCTAAAACTCGGTTTGCATTTACTTTGAGCATCTTTCCTTTATAGCAAATTGCCTCTCCTCCTTACTGTGCTTTAAATACGTCTACATTCGCTTTGACATAAAACATCTTCCAAGATCGCTTTCTACAAAGACTTTATAAAATCTATGTTTTTTCATTTGTGTGATTTACATTGCTACAAATCACCTTAGTCTTCTCTTACATTTTCACTTAAGACTTTAAGCTCAAATTCCTTCTAAAACGAATTGAGTTGAAATCATTCTTGTTGAATCGGCTTTAATCAAAACAAGGTTTTTGAAATAGCGAAAGTTTTTCGCTGTACTAATTCACCCCCCCCTCTTAATGCGCTCTTAATCCTAATAATTGGTATTAGAGCGAGGTTCACTCTCAATTGGATTAAAACCCAAGAGAGATTACTTAATTACACGTTCGCCCATGTTCAATGGGACGGATTATACCTATTGGAAGACTTAAATGAAGATTTTTCTAATTTCTATGGATTTTGAACTTTAGAATATTGTAGAAAATGGATTTCAAAAGTCTTCTCTTCCAATGATCGATTGGAATGAATAGGAGAAGAAGACTTTTGCTTTAAATGCAAAGGCTATAAATGTCTTATTTTGTGCACTAAATAAAAATGAATTTAATCGTGTTTCGATTTGTGAAACGACTTTTAATATTTGACATACACTCGAAGTGACTCACGAAGGCACAAGTAGAGTGAAAGAGTCAAAAATCAACATTTTGATACATTCTTATGAATTATTTCGAATGAAACCGAGTGAGACCATTGGAGACATATACACCCGTTTTACGGATATCGTAAATGGTCTAAAAGGACTTGGTAAAAGTTTTTCAGATTTCGAGCTCGTTAATAAAGTTTTAAGATCCCTTCCAAAGAGTTGAGACCCTAAAGTTATGGTTATTCAAGAGGCCAAAGATTTAAACAACTTTCCTCTTAAAGAATTAATTGGGTCACTAATGACTTAAGAAATGACTTGCAAAGCTCATGAAGAGTATGAGGATACCCTTCCAAATAACAGGAAGGATATATCACTAAGAACACAAGAAGACCACTTGAGAAAAAACTTAAGTGATGATGACTTTGACGATGACTTGGCACTTTTAATAAGGAAATTCAAAAAATTTATTAAAAGAAATAAATTTAAACATGACACTAAAAATAAATTTGAACCCAAGAAAGACCAAGTAATTTGCTATGAATGTAAGAAGCTAGGATACTACAAAAGTGAATGTCCCCTAGCTAAGAAGAGAACACCAAAGAAGAAGGTGCTCAAAACAACATGGGATGACTCAAGCGCATCCGAAGAAGAGAAGCCCAACACCAAGCAAGTTGCTCACTATGTACTAATGGCTATCGGAGAGGAGGTATCAAGTTCAATTGATGCAAATTTATCATTTGATGAATTATTAAATGCTTTCCATGATTTATTTGATGAATGCAAAACAATTAGTAGAAAATATAAATTGTTAAAAAAGGAGCATGATACTCTTGTTAGTAATTTCAATAAATTAAAAATTGAGCATAATGATAGTTTAGCTCCATGTACGAAATATCATGATTTAGAAATGCTTCAAAAGGAGAACTTGCTACTCAAGGATATCTTGAAGAAATTTGAGGTTGGTAGTAAGTCTTTGAATATGATCCTTACCAATAAGGGTCACGTTCATAAAAGAAGTGGAATCGGATTTGTGAGAAGTTCTCACCAAAATCCAACCACCTTCATTAAAGGCACTAACTTGCATATTTCGCACCAAAACAAATGTAACTTTTATTACAAACATGGAAATAGAGCTTATTATTGTTCATTCAAAAAGGTTAGTTGAAACAAATTGATTTGGGTTCCTAAAGGAACCGTTAAGAACTCCATGAAACATGATAAGCAATTTAGATCGATTTTTGAGGCACCCAAGGTCAATTAGGTACCTAAAAATCATCTTTTTTTGTAAAAATGTATACCATCACAAGCTAGGAGTAAGAGATTATTGGGAAATCTTGGGGGCGACATCATATGCGCAGCAGAAGAATAGGAAAAACAAAATTTCCAATTTTCCAAAAAGATATTCGTCGTCGTGCGAAGATTGGTACGGAAAAATCTGCGAAACAAACTGCATATAAAATAGATTGTGTCCTAGTGAGATCGTATATCCTTGTTTCCTTGCAGATCTCTAGGAGAGGGTGCAGAATTGTGTTGTCTTGTAAGAGCAGAATTGTCGTCGAAGAAACAGCGGTTTCTCAACAAAATTTCCACAAAAAACTTGAGAGATTTGAGGAGGGAATTGATAGCAAAATCTCAGTGTATATGACAGTAAGTATGTCCAATTTAATTAAGAAAATTTCGGCAATATAACAGCAAAGAAATTGGTGCAAGTTGCGATAGCAGAATTCTCGTCGAAAAATTTCAGCGGTTTGTGACGAAAATTTACAGCAACACAAAATCGTTTTTAGAGGTGAATTCCTTAATAGATCAATCTTAGATGGAAGCCAAGATGATCTATGAAATATATAAGAAATTTTGTTCAAAAAGATTGCAAATAGATCGGTTAAGGCAACAATATGCTGCTGAAATTTTCTACAGCACAGATTTTCAAGTGTCACAGATTGGACGTAAAATATCAGTAGTTTATATTAAGAATTTTTCGACAAAACCAAAGGGAAATCCACTGTTAGGAAGTGTCAAAGCTATCATAAAAATTTCATAGAGATTTGGACAGAAAAATATAGTAGCAAGATTAAACAATTTGTACTATGCAGCTAGAATTTCACAGTGCAGATTTTCAAGTATAGCAGATTAGACGTAAAAGATTAATGATTTATATTAAGAATTTTTTGACAAAACCAAAGGGAAATCTGCTATTAGGATGTGTCAAAGATGTCATAAAAATTTCGTAGAGATTTAGATAGAAAAAATGCAGTAGCAAGATCAAACAAACTGTGTTGTGCGGTTGAAATTTTACAGTGCAGATTTTCAAGTACAGCAGATTAGATGTAAAAGATCAATGGTTTATATTGAGAATTTTTTTATAAAACCAAAGGGAAATCTGCTGTTAGGAAGTGTCAAATCTTTCATAAAAATTTTGTAGAGATTTGGATAGAAAAAATGCAGTAGCAAGATCAAACAGACTGTGTTATGCGGTTAGAATTCTGTAATGTATCTTTCGTCGTAAAGATGAAAACTTTGCGGCGAAAAGTTTATGCAGCAATATAGGAACAAATTTTTTTTTGGATTTTTGAATAAGGATAACTAAATTGCAGCAGCAGTAAGGTAGGAAACCAGAACCTGTTGCAATTCACGGGGAGATCAAAGGATGATCTGCGGTGGTGGAGATGATGGCGGAATTTAGCGACGATCTTTTAAGTAATTGTGGGAATTGCTTTGGGCGGCTGTGGAGAGATGATGGATGGCTATGGAAGGGCAGCGAGACACCAAGAACGCTGCTCTGATACCAAGTGTTAGAACCTTTGCAGATTCTAAGCTTGGGGTTGATCTCTTTAGGGGATCGGCCTCTTGGAACTCTATAGGGGTTCCTTCCTCCAAGTTGCTGCTCAAAGGCTGCAGAAAAGATTCATCTATTGCTTATGAAAAGAGGAGGAATACATGGCTATTTATAGGGCTTCTAAACCTTAACTCCTAATAGGACTCCTACTCAAGACTCCTACTTCTAATTAACTCCTAATAGGACTCCTACTCAAGACTCCTATTCCTTTTCAACTCCTAATTCTTCTCTAAGAAACAATCTCCTAACCCTAGCCGGCCTCTTCACCTTTTTAATAGGGGTCGGCTTAGGTAGGTGTTACATGAATGTCCCTCTCAATTAGGACTCTCCTAGCTAGAGTCCTAACACATTTACTGCAACTTGCTCCGGTGCGTCAATCGCTTCTTTCGTCGAGCTTCCAGCGAACTTCCGGCGATCATCCGACGAACCCTCGGCGATGCTCCGGCGGACTTCCGACAAACTCCTGGACTTGCGATGATCCACTTGGCGAGTTCCGATGAGCTTCTTTGGCAAGCTCCTGGACTTCTCGGATTTGTTCCCGCAGAACCTCCGTTGCCCGTCCGGACTTCCGTCGAACTCTCGAACCCCCAACGTGATCAGAGTCTTGACTTCGGCGCAACTCCTGCTGCATGTCTTACTTTCATCGTAGTTAATCCTGCACACTTATCTTAATATGTGGATTAGATAACAAATGACAATTGACTTTATCATCAAAATCCGAGATTCAACAATCTCCCCCTTTTTGATGATGACAATCAATTGATAACAGAGTTAACTTTAACTCCCCCTATCTATATGCCATACTCAAGATAAGTCATTCTTGAATTCAAAGCCTTTGAATTCAAGAGACATATTGATAAGTTAAGATTGTTTAACCTTATCAATACTTTCATCATGATTCCTATCATGATGTATCTCTCTGAAAATGATGTCAAGGCTTGACATCCTTTTACAAGTTTTACATTTCAAATGTGAATGATAGTAATGGTACCAATTCATCATATGGTAAGATATCAACATGTGAAATTACGATGCAAGTTCTTGATATCTTAACATAATACAAATATTTCAAGTGTTTAGCAATCATAGCATTTCTATCATCAATTTACCATATATTTCGATGTAAGCTTTTTAACATAATTCAAATTCAAATATGAAACTAATAGCATCAATTCATATATTTCTCCCCCTTTGTCATCAACAAAAAAGAGAACGATATAAGCAAATTTTAAACACAAGTGAGTGATAGGTAATTTTTCAATAATGAGTGATAGGATACCAATTATACAAACATCTCAAGGAAAGATTAAATCATGCTTCATTTTTACAAGGATCAAGATATGTATGTGAATCAATATCCTTACAAGTAAAAAATCTTTCCCCTTTTTTTTTTTTCAAGATATGTATGTGAAAATATTTTTTCACATTATAAGCCTATGAAAGATGCATTTGCTAATTGATTCCACATGTCAAAAACCAATGAATCAAACTCGATATAACATATGCTTATTAGAGCTACATTAAGTTCGAAAGAGAATAAGGTATCAAGAAAATCCGAAAATAAAATTTAACACTTTCATGCATTCGGACAAGGTTTTGCTATAGATTTTCCAATACAATCATGAAGATAAAACATGCTCATTATCATGGAAATTTTATATCCAAAATACATAATTTCCAACATATTACTAAGGCATGTAATCATGTAAAATCATCATAGCAATTGAGTGATTTGATTATTGAATCAAGAAAGTCCAAAAAATAGATTTAATGAGTTCAAGCATTCGGACACATTAACATTCCTAATTCTCTTCTAATGAAATTAAATTGTTCTTCACTTAAAGGCTTTGTAAAAATATCAGCTAGTTGATGTTTAGTGTCAATGAACTCTATAACTATATCATGATTAGTGACATGATCTCGTATAAAGTGATGTCTAATATCAATATGTTTTGTTCTTGAGTGTTGAATGAGATTCTTTGTTAAACATATAGCACTTGTATTATCACATTTAATGGGAATATTTTTAAGATGAACTTTATAATCTTCTAAGGTGTTTTTCATCCACACAACTTGTGCACAGCATGCACTAGCTGCTATATACTCAGCTTCGGTTGTTGATAGTGCAACCGAGTTTTGTTTCTTAGATGACCAAGAAACAAGAGCATGTCCCAAAAATTGACATGTTCCTGATGTGCTTTTTCTATCTAATCTACATCCAGTAAAATCTGCATCAGCATAAGCAATTAACTCAAACTTCTCGATTTTCGGATACCATAATCCTAGATTTGTGGTACCTTTAAGATATCTAAATATTCTTTTAACCGCTTTGATGTGAGATATCTTAGGGTTCGATTGAAACCTAGCACAAAGTCCTACACTGAACATGATATCTGGTCTAGTTGCAGTGAGGTAAAGTAAACTTCCTATCATACCCCTATAAGTTTTTTGATCGAAGCTTATTTTGCATCAAATCAAATTTTCCTAAGGCATCTTTTTCATTCAAGATAAAACACTTGCACCCAAAAACTTTAAAATATGAAACATTGGGTTTTTTGTTGTTCCACAACTCATAGGGAGTTTTGGTGAGTAAGGGTCTTACTAGAACTCTATTCAAAATATAGCATGTAGTGTTTACGGCTTCGGCCCAAAAATATTTGGGTAAGCTATGTTCATTCAACATGGTTCTTACCATTTCTTGTAAATTTCTATTTTTTCTTTCTACTACTCCATTTTGTTGAGGATTTCTTGGAGTAGAGAAGTTATGATTGTATCCATTAAATTCACAAAATTCTTGAAAATCACGGTTTTGAAATTCACCACCATGATTACTTCTAATTGACGCAATCATAGAACCCTTTTCATTTTGGACAAGTTTGCAAAACTTGGTAAAATATCTAAAGCGTTCATTTTTGTGTTTTAAGAAATAAGTCCATGTGTATCTACTATAGTCATCTACAATGACGAAGGCGTATTTGCTACCTCCTAGACTTGATGTAGAGATAGGTCCAAACAAGTCCATATGGATCAATTGTAAGGGCCTAGAGGTGCTTATTTGATTCTTAGATTTGAAACTACCCTTAATTTGTTTTCCTAATTGACAAGCATCACACACATTATCTTTGATGAACTTGATATGAGGAATTCCTCTTACAAGTTCTTTGGATGATATTTGAGTGATTAGTTTCATGGTAGCATGACCTAATCTCCTATGCCAAAGCCAAGCATCCTCATTCAAAACCGAGAAACACTTTTCATTGCAAAGATCATTGATGTCAATAGTGTATACGTTATTTTGTTTTAATGCAATCATAGATATGTTTTTGTGTGGTTTTTCAACGATGCAAGCATTAGATTCAAATTTGACAATATATCCTTTATCACACAATTGACTAATGCTCAAGAGGTTATGTTTTAAACCATCAACTAACAAAACATCTTCAATAAAGAAGTTGGATTTGTTACCTATGGTTCCTTTGCCAATGATTTTACCCTTGTTGTTGTCTCCGAAGGTGACATAGCCTTCGTCTATGCTAGTGAGTTTAGAGAATTGAGATGGATCTCCGGTCATATGCCTTGAGCATCCACTATCAAGGTACCATCTCTTGCTCCTAACTTGTGATGATGTATGTTTCTACAAGAAAGGATGATTTTTAGGTACCCATTTACTTTTGGGTGCCTCAAACCCTGATCTAAATTGTTTATCATGTTGCATAGAGTTTATCGTGGTTCCTTTAGGAACCCAAATCAATTTGTTTGGACTAACTTTCTTGAATGGACAATGATAAGTTCTATGTCCATGTTTGCAACAAAAGTTGCATTTACTTTAGTGCCGAACATATAAGATAGGGCCTTTAATGAAGGTGGTTGGATTTTGGTGAGGACTTCTCACAAATCCGATTCCACTTCTTTTAGGAACATGACCCTTATTTGTAAGGATCATATTCAAAGACTTGCTACCAACCTCGAATTTCTTCAAGGTGTCCTTAAGTAGCAAGTTCTCCTTTTGGAGAGTTTCTAGATCATGACAATTTTTACATGGAGCTAAACTATCATGATATTCAATTTCTAATTTGTCGAAATTACAAGTAAGACTATCATGCTCCTTTTTTAGCAATTTATATTTTCTACTAATAGTTTTGCATTCATCAAATAAGTCATGGAAGGCATTTAGTAATTCATCAAATGATAAATCTGCATCAATTAAATTTGTTACCTCATCTCCGATGGCCATTAGGGCGCAATGAGCAACTTGCTCGGTGTTGGACTCCTCTTCTTCGGACGTGCTTGAGTCATCCCACGTTGCTTTGAGTGCCTTCTTCTTTGGTGTTCTCTTATTGGCTTGGGGACAATCACTTTTGTAGTGTCCCGGCTTCTTACATTCGTAGCAAATAACTTGGTCCTTTTTGGGTTCAAATTTATTTTTTGAGTCATTTTTAAACTTGTTTCTTTTAATAATTTTTTTGAATTTCCTTGTTAGAAGTGCCAAGTCATCGTCACAGTCTTCTTCACTTGAGTTTTCTCTCAAGTGGTCTTCAAAAGTTCTAAGTGCCATATCCTTCCTGTTCTTTGGAAGGATCTCTTCTTGCTCTTCATGAGCTTTGCAAGTCATTTCGTAGGTCATTAATGACCCGATTAATTCTTCAAGAGGGAAGTTGTTTAGATCTTTAGCCTCTTGAATAGTAGTGACTTTAGGGTCCCAACTCTTAGGAAGGGATCTTAGAATCTTATTTACGAGCTCAAAATCCGAAAAACTTTTGCCGAGTCCTTTTAGACCATTGACGACATCCGTGAAACGGGTGTGCATATCGCCAATAGTCTCGCTCGGTTTCATTCGGAAAAGTTCAAAAGAATGTATCAAAAGATTGATTTTTGACTCTTTCACTCTACTTGTGCCTTCGTGAGTCACTTCGAGTGTATGCCAAATATCAAATGCGGTTTCACAAACCGAAACACGATTAAACTCATTTTTATCAAGCGCACAAAATAAGGCATTCATAGCCTTTGCATTAAGAGCAAAAGTCTTCTTCTCCAATTCATTCCAATCGATCATTGGAAGAGAAGATTTCAAAAATCCATTTTCGACAAGATTCCAAAGTTCAAAATCCATTGAAATAAGAAAGATCCTCATTCGGGTCTTCTAATAGGTGTAGTCCGTCCCATTGAACATGGGTGGACGTGTAATAGAGTGGCCCCCTTGATTTCCGACGTATGCCATCTCTCTTGGGTTTTAATCTGATTGAGAGTTAACCCCGCTCTAATACCAATTGTTAGGATCAAGAGCACTAAGAGGGGGGGGTGAATTAGTGCAGCGAAAAACTTTCGACGATTTAAAACGACGTTCGTATGATAAGAACGATTTCAGTATGAAAATCAAATCGGAAATTGCTTTAACTTAAGATCAAGTAAAGTGCAGTAAAAGTAAAGCTATGGAAGTAGTTGCAGTTAAGATAGAGAACAGAATGTAAATGCAAACTGAGATTTAGAGTGGTTCGGTCAATCTTGACCTACATCCACTTTTGGCTTCCTCGTCCGATGAGGTCACCGACGTCTACTAGAGGCCTTCCTTCAATAGGCAAAGGCCAACCACCCTTTTACAGTTTCACTCCTTTTGACGAGCTTAGGAGACAACCCTTACAAATTTTTCACTCCTCTCTTGAATGATCAAAACTTCGAAGAAAAGAGGGAGAAGAACTTCTAGCCTTTTACAACACTTTTAAGCTCTCAAAATCTCAGAATAAATGCTAAGTTTCGGTGCCCTTTCATGCATGAAAGGGTGGGGTTTATATAGGCCCCAAACTAATTTGAATTTGGAGCTCAAAAATGTCAATTCCCATGTTTTCGGGGTCCTGGCGGTACTATCGCCATAAATGGACGGTACTACCTCCTGACAGAGCTTGGAGACCGAGCTTGAGCGGTACCACCGCCTAACAGGGGCGGTGCTACCGCCCAGTCTCACTCGGAGACTGAGCCCAGGCGGTGCCACCGCCTAACAAGGGCGGTGCTACCGCCCACCCAGTCTCACTCGGAGACTGAGCCCAAGCGGTGCCACCGCCCAGCCTCACTCCGAGACTCGGCTGCTGGGTAGTGCCACCGCCGGCCAGGGAATCTGGGTCCGAATGGGCTGATCCATTCGGCCCAATTTGGGTCTGTTAAGGGCCCAATTGCCCCAAGATTAAGTTAATGGGATCACCTCCCATTTCTAACTTAATCATCATGCTAACTACAATATTTTTCAAGACATTTACTGCAACTTGCTCTGGTGCGTCAATCGCTTCTTCCGTCGAGCTTCCGGCGAACTTCCGGCGATCATCCGACGAACCCTCGGCGATTCTCCGGCGGACTTCCGGCAAACTCTTGGACTTGCGATGATCCACTTGGCGAGTTCTGATGAGCTTCTTTGGCAAGCTCCTGGACTTCTCGGATTTGTTCCCGCAGAACCTCCGATGCCCGTCCGGACTTCCGTCGAACTCTCGAACCCCCAACGTGATCATAGTCTTGACTTCGGCGCAACTCCTGCTGCATGTCTTACTTTCATCGTAGTTAATCCTGCACACTTATCTTAATATGTGGATTAGATAACAAATGACAATTGACTTCATCATCAAAATCCGAGATTCAACACCATTTAGTACCAATAACTAAATAGTCATTTGGCCTTGGAACAAGCTTCTATACCTTATTTCTCTCAAATTTGTTCAACACTTCTTGCAGTGCAATAACAAATGAATCATCTTTCAAGGCCTCATCAATGCATTTAGGTTCAATTTGGGAGAGAAAAGCGATGTTGGTACAAAATTCTTAAGAGAAGAATGAGTTTAAACCCCTTTTGATATGTCTCCTATGATTAGCACCCTAGGATGAGCATCTACATACTTCTATTCCTTAGGTAAGGATGCTTTAGAAGAAGATACATCTAAGTTGCTAAATGGAGAAAGGGTTTCATTTAAATTCAAAGCATCAAAATTAAAATCATCATCAAAATCATTTTTCTTAACTTCGGAAACTTCATTAAAGACAATATGAATAGACTCTTCTATAACCAAAGTTCTTTTGTTAAAAATATAAAAGGCCTTAGAAATAGAAGAATAGCCAAGAAAAATCTCTTCATTGAATTTTCCATTAAATTTTCCTAGGGCATCTTTTTCATTCAAGATAAAATATTTACACCTGAAAACTTTAAAATATGAAACATTGGGTTTTTTATTGTTCCATAACTCATAAGGAGTTTTACAAAGTAATAGTCTTACGAGAACCTTATTCATGATATAGCATACCGTATTTACTGCTTTAGCCCAAAAATATTTGGGTAGGCTATGTTCGTTTAATATGGTTCTTGCCATTACTTGTAAGTTTCTATTTTTTCTTTCTACTACTCCATTTTGTTGAGGATTTCTTGGAGTAGAGAAATTGTGGTTGTATTCATTAGATTCACAAAAATCTTGGAAATCACGGTTTTGAAATTTACCACCGTGATCATTTAGAATTGATGAAATCATAAAACCCTTTTCATTTTGAATAAGTTTACTAAATATAGAAAAATACCTAAAGTAATCACTTTTGTGTGCCAAGAAGTAAGTCCAAGTGTATCTACTTTAATTATCCACGATGACAAAGGCGTATTTGGTACCTCCTAGGCTTGATATAGCAATTGGTTCGAACAAGTCCATATGGATCAATTGCAATGGTCTAGAGGTGCTTATCTGGTTCTTTGGTTTGAAACTACATTTTATTTATTTTCGTAGTTGACATGCATCACATACATTGTCTTTAACGAACTTAATGTGAGGAATTCCTCTTACAAGTTCTTTAGATGAGATTTAAGAGATTAATTTTATGCTAGCATGACCTAATCTCCTTTGCCAAAGGCAAGCATCGTCATTCAAAACTGAAAAACATATTTCATTACAAAGATCATCAATGTCAATAGTATATACATTATTTTATTTTAGGGCAATCATAGAGGGGGGGTGAATTAGTGCAGCGGATTAAAACTTGTAAGTTAAATAATGAATTCGTAAATACGAGGAGATTTCATTTCGATAGTAACTAGAGTAGATGAAAATCGAAAGCTAGCAGTAGTGTAAATGACAATTTCAGGAAAGTAAGAACTCACACATTTAAAGAACACACCAATTTAAAGTGGTTCGGTCAAAATGACCTACATCCACTTGCGAAGCCTTCTTCGATGAGGCTCCCAACTTCTACTAGTAAATCACTTTGAAGGGGAAGGACAAATACCCCTCTTACAACCTTTTACAAGTGGTTCACACTCTTACAAATTTTCAACGAGAAAGAAGGAGGTGAACACTCAAGCAATTGAAAACAAGACTTGCTAAAGACTTTGCTAAGGCTTTTATCTCAATCTATTGCTTCTCAAAAGTTGTATTCTCTACTGAAAATTGAGGGGTATTTATAGGCCCCAAGAGGATTCAAATTTTGGCTCCAAATTTTGAATTCTCTTGGGTTTCCGAGGCTGGTGGTGCCATCGCCTGTCGGTGGCGGTGCTACTGCTTGTCAAATTTCACATTGATAGTGTTTTGGTGGTGCCACCGTCGGAACTCTCAGGTTCTGGGCGGTGCCACCGCCCGAACTCTCGGGTGCTAGGTAGTGCCACCGCCTAGTCCGGCCGTACCACTGCCTGATACTTCAAGCTTTGGGCGGTGCCACCGCCTAGTCTAGCGGTGCCATTGCCTGAACTATTTCAGCTCATTGGTTGGGCTCCAAACTTGGCCCAAACCAGTCCTAACTCGGGCCCAATTGGCCCCTAACCGGGTTGTAGGATTAACCCTTAATCCTAACCCTAATTACATGTAAACTACATAATTAAAACCATAGTCCTAAGCAAGTTTTTAACTGACAACGTTGAGTTTCCTTCCGGTGAGCTTTTCGACGATCTTCCGGTGGACGTCAAATACATCCTCGGATTTCTTCCGGCGGACTCCCAGTAGGCTCCCGATTTTGTGACGAGTTCAGCGAGTAGCCAAGCCTTCTCGGTAATCTCCGCGAACCTCTGACGATCCCTTCGGCAGACTTTCAAAAACTCCGACAAGTCCTCGATTTCTTCTCGGTTGGCTCCGGCAGCATCTTCGATGAATCTTCGGACTCTCAAACATCCATCAAACTTGACTTCAGTATCCTTGCTTTATGTTTTCAGGCTATCATAGTTAATCTTGTATACTTAAAACAAAACTTCGATCGAGACAATTAATACAAAGCAATAATCAAGTTGTCCGGCATGTCATTGGTCTTACGACGCTTCGTCCGACTCTTCGGCGCATCATCCTCTCTTGCGGCCTATTGCCCAATCAGCCAGTTGACTCCGCAACTCCGATATCCTTGGCGCAATACCCGCTCTTCTTGGTCTGATGCCCGAATCCATGGCCCGAAGCCTTCTGTCGATACGTCGACCGATCCACCGGCCCAACGTCCAATCTTCTGACATGTTCCTCTGGCCCAACATAATTTTCTTGCTTTAATTATCTCATCCTGATCAAAATATCCTGCATCACTCAAAACGCAGATAAAATATCAAGTGGTTTCATCATCAAAATACGAGATTCAATAATCTCCCCCTTTTTGATGATGACAACCACTTGATGACGGAGTTAACCTTAACTCCCGGAGTTTAAACAAACTCCCCCTATCAATATGCCATATTGATAGAAACTCTTGGATTAAAAAATCCAAGCAACATGTCATGATCAAATCATGCATGTCATCAACTTACTTCTCCCCCTTTGTCATCGATAAAAAGGAGAAGTCCCAACTCTTATGTGTTTAAAGATAAAAAGTTCAAATCAATGCATGAAGTCATCAATATACTTTTCCCCCTATGTCATCAACAAAAGGAGAAGTAGCTCTAGCTATTTTAAAAGATATGCAAGTTTTTGTAACATGAAGCTAGATTTTCATCACAACATATAAGCACAAAAGCATAGCAAGATTCTTAAGTTCAATCATGGTAATTCAACACTTGCTTCTTCTGGAAGATTGCACTTTGCTTTTCTTTGCATGTTCTAACCAGCAAAAGCTTTCTCCCCTTTGTTTTTGTCAAAAAAAAGGGAAGAGTACAAGCTGTTGAATCTCGGATTTTGATGATAAAACTAATTGATTGTGTTTAGATGTTTAACTACATTTTGAGTGATGCAGGTCTACTCGATCAGGATTAGACAGTTGATGCAGAAGGAATTGACGTTGCGCCAGAGGAGATCACGTTAGGATATTGGACGGTAGAACGCTTCGGACGTCGGGCATCGGGCCAAGGAGAGCGGAATTGCACCAAGGATATCGGGGTTGCGGAGGTCAACCGCCGATTGGGCAACAAGCCGCAAGAGTGGACGATGCGCTAAAGAATCGGACGAAGCGCCAACCAATGACGTGCCGTGCAATAGAATGTCAATTCGCGTTGTAATAATTGTCTAGATCGGAGTAGAGTTTTGGCTTGTGTGTGCAGGATTAACTATGATAACGATGAAGACATAAAGCGAAACAAAGTGCCGGAGTCAAGCGCGAAGGATTCGTTGGGAGTTCGAGAGTTCGACGGAAGTTCGAAGGTTCATCGGGAATGCTGTCGGAACTAGCTGAGAATGAGTAGGGAGCTTGCCGAAGGGTTTTTCAGAAGCTCACAGAAAGGTTCGTCGGAAGTTCGCAGAGCTCACCGAGAAAGATCATAGCTTGCTGAAGAAGCTCGTCGAAACTCGCCAAGATCAAATCGTGAAGTCTCGGAGCTTGTCGGGAGTCCGCAGAATGGTTTCCGAGAGTTTTTCGGAAGACCGCCGGAAGTTCGCCGGAAGCTCGCCGAAAGAAGTCTTGACTTGCGGACTGTGTAATAGCTTAGGAAATGTCTTTAAATTCATAGTTAGCACATTAATTAGAGTTAGGATTAGGTGTTAATCTTATAACCCAAGTAGGGGCCAATTGGGCCCGAGTTCGGACTGGTTTGGGCCAAGTTTGGAGCCCAACTAGTGAGCCGAAATAGCCAGGCGGTGGCACCGCCCAGCACCCGAGAGCCAGGCGGTGGCACCGCTGGACTGGGCGGTGGCACCGCCCAGTACACTGTCAGTGTCACAACTGACAGGCGGTGGCACCGCTAGCTTCGGGAACCGAAGAGAATTCAAATTTTGGAGCCCAAATTTGAATCCTCTTGAGACCTATAAATACCCCTCAATTCTGAACAGAGAGAACAACCTTTGGAGAAGCTAGAAGTTGAGAAAATCTTTAGGAAAAGTCTTGTTTTCAATAGCTTGAGTGTTCACCTCCTTTCTTTTCATTGAAATCTTTGTAAAAGGGTGAACCACTTGTAAGAGGTTGTAAGAGGGGTGTAAGAAGGAGGTTGATCTTCGCCTAGTAATGGAAGATCGTTAGTGGATGCCGGTGGCCTCGACGGAAGAGGAATCTGAGGAGTGGATGTAGGTCACGATTGACCGAACCACTATAAACTACCGTCTTCTCTAGTTTGCATTTACTTCCTGCTATTACCTTACTGCAAACCCCTTCAATAGCTTACTGCCTTCAATACTTTTCCCTACGCTTTCAATCTAACCATATTTCCGGAATCGGTTTTCAACATACAAAGAAATTTCAGAAATCGACGTAGTTTTTACCACTGCACTAATTCACCCCCCCCTCTTAGTGCCGCCCCGATCCTAACAATTTGTATCAGAGCCCGGTATTTCTCATTTCGGATTTACACCCAAGAGAAATGACTCTTCATGGCTTTCAAGAGGGCTTTTCGGTTTTTTCGTCCACCGTTGTTTAACGGATTGGACTACACTTATTGGAAAACTCGAATGAGAGTTTTCTTGATTTCTATGAATTTGGATTTATGGAATATTGTTGAAAACGGTTTTCAACTTCCCTCTAAACCGATGAACGAATGGTCGGATTTGGAGAAGAAGTATTTTTCTTTAAACGCAAAGGCTATGAATGCCTTATTTTGCGCTTTGGACAAAAATGAGTTCAATCGGATTTCTTTGTGCAAACGGCTTTCGATATTTGGCGCACTCTTGAAATCACACACGAAGGCACAAGTAGTGTATGGAATCAAGAGAGACTATTGGAGACATGTACACCCATTTTACGGATGTCGTCAATAATCTAAGAGTTCTTGGTAAATCTTTTTCGAATTTTGATCTCGTAAGCAAGATCTTAAGATCCCTTCCAAAAAGGTGGGATCCTAAAATAACCGCAATATAAGAGATAAAAAATTTAAATGATTTTCTATTAGAAGAATTAATCGGGTCATTAATGACCTATGAAATGACACTTTTGGAACATTTTGAACCCAATGAGCACTTGAACCACCTTCCAAAGAATATGAGGGATTTGGAACTCCGGACAAATGAATACCACTTGAGTGATGACTCAAGTGATGAGGACAATGATGAACTTGAACTTCGAACACTAAATTTTAATAAGTTTATTAAACAAAAATCTAAAATAAACAATGAACTTGAACAGAGGAAGAGGCCAAAGAAGAGGAAAGCAACCAAGGATGAATCAAGAACTTCCAAAGGTGAAACGACGAATTGGGCTTTAACGAGCTTCCAAAGGCTAAAGTAAATTGTTTGATGCACGATTTTGAGATGTTTTGTATGGAATCAAGAGAGACTATTGGAGACATGTACACCCGTTTTACGAATGTCGTCAATAGTCTAAAAGCACTTGGTAAAAGTTTTTCGAACTTTGAACTTGTTAACAAGTTTTTACGATCGCTTTCTAAATCTTGGGATTCTAAAATAACCGCTATACAAGAATCAAAAAATTTAAATACCTTTTTGATCGAAGAACTAATAGGGTCCTTGATGACCTATGAAATGACGTGCAATGCACGTAAAGAACTTGAGAACCACCTTCCAAAGAACAAGGAGGATTTGGGACATTGAACATTTGAAGACCACTCGAGCATAAGCTCAAGTTATTGTGAACTTGAACTACTCATGAACCTTAAAAACTTAATGAAACGAAAATTAAAGAACAAAAAGAATGCAACTACTTGCTTTGAACACAAGAAGAAGAAAAATTGGGATGAATCGAGCTCCTCCGAAGACAAGGAGAAAATCAAGAAAGGCGAGGTGGCAAACTACGCCTTAACGGTTTTCGTCAATAAGGTAAACAACTCAAACGAAACTCCTTTAATTTATTTTGAAATTATGTGATGCTTTTTATGATGCATTTTCCTCTTTTATTAGTTTAGAATTAATTTTCTTGAAAATTGCATGTCTAATAATTTAATAATGAAAATGCAAAAATTAGGAATCATGCTTATGATTCTAGTAATTTTAAAAATAATCATGAAAATTGCATGTTTATGATAAACAAAATGATTTTGATTAAAAATGCCTTATGAAATTATGCTATATGTGGTTAAGAAGTAATAATGTGTTTCATGTTGATTTCCATTGTTATTTCTCGATTTTGGTTAAATGAAATAATGTTTGATTTGAAGTAATGCATAATGATGTAATGAAAATATTAAATGTTTTGATACCATGATTGATGATTTTATGCATGAGATTTTAAAGTTATACATGATAATTTTTGTGATTTATGAATTATTGATATTTGCCGTAATGAAAGCTCTTTTTTGGTTTAAATGATGATAAATGTTTTTCAAGAAGAAATAATGTGTATTTTGATGATTTCTAATTTTGATTGAAACCATGTTTGATGTCTTAATGAAAATATAAAGAAGTTTGATATCATGCTTAATGATGATGTATGGATCTTGTATCAAAAACTAAGCTTGAAAAGTTAGATTCACCTAAAAAGAAAAATACATGACTACAACAAACAAAATGATCTTGATGGAAAATACTTTATGAAATCAATTTCGATGATGCATAATGATGTAATTATGTAATGAAAATATTAAATATTTTGAAATCATGTCTTGATGTCATGCATAATGATCATGCTTAATAGATTTCGAAATTATGCATGATGATTCTTGAGACTTATGGATTATCGATTTTACGGTAATGAAAATGGCTTTTTCGGTTTTTGAACATTGATGCATATTTTTTTTTGGCATAAATGAAATAAATCACATGAATAGAAACACTTTAAAAGGAAAATATATTATCATGGGAATTAAAATCATGAATCTATTTGTATCACTTTTGTGAATCTCTTGAAAATGATCTTGATTTGATGATTTAAATTTAAATGAGCTTTATCTTGATTTCTCAACATTTGTAAATTGAGATTTCTTATGCTTAAGTCAAGATTTTATATGCTTGAATTGAAATCTTTTTCTCCTAAGGTTCTTTTACTAAAGAGAATATCTTTTTCGAAATTCATGACTTAAAATTTCTTTTGAATATCTTTTATTATTTGATCTCCTAAGATTTTCTTTTATTTATTTAAGAGGAGGTTTTTCAAAAGAAATCATGCCTTTTGGTATACACATATTCTAATCCTTCATGATATGATTTTTATGCAATTGCTTGTATTCATGAAAATATTCATCTCATCACCCAATTAATTCTTCTTGATATTCCTAATGTGATGAATGAAATTATGCATGAAATACAAATTGAGAAGTTAATTATCATGCATGATAGGATGTAATGAATATTGACATTTAGATACTATCATTTGAAAAAGTTATGATCATACAAGGCAAGATGCAATTTGACAGATTAATACCATGATGATTTGAAATGTTTATGATTTGAAATGATGCATATGCTTTTTATTATGATGATGTATGTGATGTATTGCATATGCTGTGTATCATGAATGCTTTAAATGATAAATGTTTGGTACCAACAATCATGAAGAGATTAATACTTAAAATGTTGATTTAATGTTTTGTGTCATGAATGCTTTAAATGATAAATGTTTGGTACCAACAATCATGAAGAGATTAATACTTAAAATGTTGATTTAATGTTTTGTGTCATGAATGCTTTAAATGATAAATGTTTGGTACCAACAATCATGAAGAGATTAATACTTAAAATGTTGATTTAATGTTTTGTGTCATGAATGCTTTAAATGATAAATGTTTGGTACCAACAATCATGAAGAGATTAATACTTAAAATGTTGATTTAATGTTTTGTGTCATGAATGCTTTAAATGATAAATGTTTGGTACCAACAATCATGAAGAGATTAATACTTAAAATGTTGATTTAATGTTTTGTGTCATGAATGCTTTAAATGATAAATGTTTGGTACCAACAATCATGAAGAGATTAATACTTAAAATGTTGATTTAATGTTTTGTGTCATGAATGCTTTAAATGATAAATGTTTGGTACCAACAATCATGAAGAGATTAATACTTAAAATGTTGATTTAATGTTTTGTGTCATGAATGCTTTAAATGATAAATGTTTGGTACCAACAATCATGAAGAGATTAATACTTAAAATGTTGATTTAATGTTTTGTGTCATGAATGCTTTAAATGATAAATGTTTGGTACCAACAATCATGAAGAGATTAATACTTAAAATGTTGATTTAATGTTTTGTGTCATGAATGCTTTAAATGATAAATGTTTGGTACCAACAATCATGAAGAGATTAATACTTAAAATGTTGATTTAATGTTTTGTGTCATGAATGCTTTAAATGATAAATGTTTGGTACCAACAATCATGAAGAGATTAATACTTAAAATGTTGATTTAATGTTTTGTGTCATGAATGCTTTAAATGATAAATGTTTGGTACCAACAATCATGAAGAGATTAATACTTAAAATGTTGATTTAATGTTTTCTAGTCTAAAGCGAAGAAAAGTGCCCTGTCCAAGAAAGCAAATGCTAACCTGCATATCTTTAATTGCTAAATGCATGATGATAAAATGGGATACTTGTTTATTATGCAATGATTAGAACTCATATCTCTAAACACATAAGAGTGGGACTTCTCCTTTTTGTTGATGACAAAGGGGGCGAAGTAAGTTGATGACATGCATTGATTTTATCAGACATGTTGCTTAGATTTTTGAAACCAAGAGTTTCTATTAATGGCATATTGATAGGGAGAGTTGGTTAAACTTCGGGGAGTTAAGGTTAAACTCCATTAGTCATCAATAGTTGTCATCATCAAAAAGGGGGAGATTGTGAATCTCGGATTTTGATGATGAAACTAATTGATGTGTTTAGCTATTTAACTACATTTTGAGTGATACAGGTCTACTCGATCAGGATAGATAGTTGAGGCAGGAGGTAATTGACGTTGCGCCGGAGGAGATCACGTTAGGATATTGGACGGTAGAACGCTTCGGACGTCGGGCATCGGGCCAAGGAGAGCGAATTGCACCAAGGATATCGGGTTGCGGAGGTCAACCGCCAATTGGGCAACAAGCCGCAAGAGTGGACGATGCGCTGAAGAATCGGACGAAGCGCCAACCAATGACGTGCCGTGCAACAGAATGTCAATTCACGTTGTTAATAATTGTCTAGATCGGAGTAGGAGTTTTTGGCTTATGTGTGCAGGATTACTACGATAACGATGAAGACATAAGCGACATAAAGTGCCGGAGTCAAGCGCGAAGGATCGTTGGGAGTTCCGAAGAGTTTGACGGAAGTCCGAAGGTTCATAGGGAATGCTGTCGGAACTAGCCGAGAATGAGTAGGGAGCTTGCCGAAGGGTTTTTCGGAAGCTCACAGAAAGGTTCGTCGGAAGTTCGCGGAGCTCACCAAGAAAGATCGTAGCTTGCCGAAGAAGCATCGAAACTAGCCAAGATCAAATCGTGAAGTCTCAGAGCTTGTCGGGAGTCCACAGAATAGTTTCCGAGAGTTTTTCGGAAGCTCACAGAAAGGTTCGTCGGAAGTTCGCGGAGCTCACCAAGAAAGATCGTAGCTTGCCGAAGAAGCTCATCGAAACTAGCCAAGATCAAATCGTGAAGTCTCAGAGCTTGTCGGGAGTCCACAGAATAGTTTCCGAGAGTTTTTCGGAAGCTCACAGAAAGGTTCGTCGGAAGTTCGCGGAGCTCACCAAGAAAGATCGTAGCTTGCCGAAGAAGCTCATCGAAACTAGCCAAGATCAAATCGTGAAGTCTCAGAGCTTGTCGGGAGTCCACAGAATAGTTTCCGAGAGTTTTTCGGAAGCTCACAGAAAGGTTCGTCGGAAGTTCGCGGAGCTCACCAAGAAAGATCGTAGCTTGCCGAAGAAGCTCATCGAAACTAGCCAAGATCAAATCGTGAAGTCTCAGAGCTTGTCGGGAGTCCACAGAATAGTTTCCGAGAGTTTTTCGGAAGCTCACAGAAAGGTTCGTCGGAAGTTCGCGGAGCTCACCAAGAAAGATCGTAGCTTGCCGAAGAAGCTCATCGAAACTAGCCAAGATCAAATCGTGAAGTCTCAGAGCTTGTCGGGAGTCCACAGAATAGTTTCCGAGAGTTTTTCGGAAGCTCACAGAAAGGTTCGTCGGAAGTTCGCGGAGCTCACCAAGAAAGATCGTAGCTTGCCGAAGAAGCTCATCGAAACTAGCCAAGATCAAATCGTGAAGTCTCAGAGCTTGTCGGGAGTCCACAGAATAGTTTCCGAGAGTTTTTCGGAAGCTCACAGAAAGGTTCGTCGGAAGTTCGCGGAGCTCACCAAGAAAGATCGTAGCTTGCCGAAGAAGCTCATCGAAACTAGCCAAGATCAAATCGTGAAGTCTCAGAGCTTGTCGGGAGTCCACAGAATAGTTTCCGAGAGTTTTTCGGAAGCTCACAGAAAGGTTCGTCGGAAGTTCGCGGAGCTCACCAAGAAAGATCGTAGCTTGCCGAAGAAGCTCATCGAAACTAGCCAAGATCAAATCGTGAAGTCTCAGAGCTTGTCGGGAGTCCACAGAATAGTTTCCGAGAGTTTTTCGGAAGCTCACAGAAAGGTTCGTCGGAAGTTCGCGGAGCTCACCAAGAAAGATCGTAGCTTGCCGAAGAAGCTCATCGAAACTAGCCAAGATCAAATCGTGAAGTCTCAGAGCTTGTCGGGAGTCCACAGAATAGTTTCCGAGAGTTTTTCGGAAGCTCACAGAAAGGTTCGTCGGAAGTTCGCGGAGCTCACCAAGAAAGATCGTAGCTTGCCGAAGAAGCTCATCGAAACTAGCCAAGATCAAATCGTGAAGTCTCAGAGCTTGTCGGGAGTCCACAGAATAGTTTCCGAGAGTTTTTCGGAAGTCCGAAGGTTCATCGGGAATGCTGTCGGAACTAGCCGAGAATGAGTAGGGAGCTTGCCGAAGGGTTTTTCGGAAGCTCACAGAAAGGTTCGTCGGAAGTTCGCGGAGCTCACCAAGAAAGATCGTAGCTTGCCGAAGAAGCTCATCGAAACTAGCCAAGATCAAATCGTGAAGTCTCAGAGCTTGTCGGGAGTCCACAGAATAGTTTCCGAGAGTTTTTCGGAAGACCGCCGGAAGTTCACCGGAAGCTCGCCGGAAGAAGTCTTGACTTGCGGACTTTGTAATAGCTTAGGAAATGTCTTTAAATTCGTAGTTAGCACATTAATTAGGGTTAGGATTAGGTGTTAATCTTATAACCCAAGTAGGGGCCAATTGGGCCCGAGTTCGGACTGGTTTGGGCCAAGTTTGGAGCCCAACCAGTGAGCCGAAATAGCCAGGCGGTGGCACCGCCCAGCAATCGAGAGCCAGGCGGTGGCACTGCTGGACTGGGCGGTGGCACCGCCCAGTACACTGTTAGTGTCACAACTGACAGGCGGTGGCACCGCCACTGATAGGCGGTGGCACCGCTAGCTTCGGGAACCGAAGAGAATTCAAATTTTGGAGCTCAAATTTGAATCCTCTTGAGGCCTATAAATACCCCTCAATTCTCAGCAGAGAGAACAACCTTTTGAGAAGCTAGAAGTTGAGAAAATCTTTAGGAAAAGTCTTGTTTTCAATAGCTTGAGTGTTCACCTCCTTTCTTTTCATTGAAATCTTTGTAAAAGGGTGAACCACTTGTAAGAGGTTGTAAGAGGGGTGTAAGAAGGAGGTTGATCTTCGCCTAGTAAAGGAAGATCGTTAGTGGATGCCGGTGGCCTCGACGGAAGAGGAATCAGAGGAGTGGATGTAGGTCACGATTGACCGAACCACTATAAACTACCGTCTTCTCTAGTTTGCATTTACTTCCTGCTATTACCTTACTGCAAACCCCTTCAATAGCTTACTGCCTTCGATACTTTTCCCTACGCTTTCAATCTAACCATATTTCCGGAATCGGTTTTCAACATACAAAGAAATTTCAGAAATCGACGTAGTTTTTACCGCTGCACTAATTCACCCCCCCTCTTAGTGCCACTCCGATCCTAACATAATGATCTCTTCGGCGGACTTCTGAAAACTTCGATAAGTCCCCGATTTCTTCTCGGTTGGCTCTAGCAGCATCTCCGACGAATCTTTGGACTCTCAAATACCCATCAAACTTGACTTCAGTATCCTTGCTTTATGTTTTCAGGCTATCGTAGTTAATCTTGCATACTTAAAACAAAACTTCGATCGAGACAATTAATACAAAGCAATAATCAAGTTGTCCGGCATGTCATTGGCCTTACGACGCTTCGTCCGACTCTTCGGCGCATCATCCTCTCTTGCGGCCTATTGCCCAATCGGCCAGTTGACTCCGCAACTCCGATATCCTTGGCGCAATACCCGCTCTTCTTGGTCTGATGCCCGAATCCACGGCCCGAAGCCTTCTATCGATACGTCGACCGATCCACCGGCCCAACATCCAATCTTCTGACATGTTCCTCCGGCCCAACATGATTTTCCTGCTTTAATTGTCTCATCCTGATCAAAGCATCTTATGTCACTCAAAATGCAGATAAAATATCAAGTGGTTTCGTCATCAAAATATGAGATTCAATAGGAAAATTATGTTGTGCCGGAGGAACATGTCAAAAGATTGGACGTTGGGCCGGTGGATCGGTCGACATATCGACAGACGGCTTCAGGTCATGGATTCGGGCATCGGGCCAAGAAAAGCAGACTTTGCGCTAAGGATATCGGAGTTGCGGAGTTAACTGGCCGATTGGGCAATAGGCCGCAGGAGAGGAGGATGCGCCAAAGAATCGAATGAAGCGTCGAAGGACCAATGACATACTGGACAACTCGATTATTGCTTAGTATTAATTGTCTAGATCGAAATGTATTTTTACATGTGTAGGTTTAACTATGATAGCTTGAAGACATAAAGCAAGTCTACCGGAGTCAAGTTCGATGGGTGTTCGAGAGTCCGCCGAAAGTCCAAAGAATCGTCGGAAGTGTTGCCGGAACCAACCGAGAAGGAATCAGGGACTTGCCAAAGTTTGGAAGTCCGCCGAAAAGATCATTGGAGGTTCGCAAAGATCACCAAGAAGGTTCAAAAACTCGCCACATGACCGGGAGCCTGTTGGGAGTCCGCCGGAAGAAATCCGAGGGTGTATCGGAAGTCTACCGGAAGTTCACCGGAAGGAAACTCGACATTGCTAGTTAAAAACTTGCTTAGGACTATGTCTTAATTTCATAGTTTCATGTAACTAGGATTAGGATTAAATGTTAATCTTATAACCTGATTAGGGGCCAATTGGGCTCCAATTTGAACTGGTTTGGGCCAAATTTGGAGCCTAACCAGTGACCCGAAAGGTCGAGCGGTGGTACCGCCAGATGGGCGGTGGCACTGCCTAGAACCCGAAAGATCGGGCGGTGGTACCGCTGGACTGGGCGGTGGCACCGCCCAGCACCCAAAAGATCGGGCGGTGGCACCGCCCAGTACCCGAGAGTTCCGGTGGTGGCACCGCTAGAATACTATCAATATGAAAATTGACAAGCGATGGCATCACTAGTACACGGTCAATGTGATATTGATAGGCGGTAGCACCGCCACTAATAGGTGGTGGCACCGCCAGCTTCGAGAACCTAAAAGGAATTCAAAATTTGGAGCCCAAATTTGAATCCTCTTGGGGTCTATAAATACCCTTCAATTCTCAGCAAAGAAGTAAACCTTTTGAGAAGTTAGAAATTAAGAAAAAAGCTTTAGCAAAGTCTTGTTTTCAATAGCTTAAGCGTTCACCTCCCTCTTTCTTTTTAAAAAATCTGTAAGAGTGTGAACCACTTGTAAAAAGGTTGTAAGAGGGGTATTTGGTCCTTCCCCTTCAAAGTGATTTGCTAGTGGAAGTTGGCAGCCTCATCGAAGAAGGCTTCGCAAGTGGATGTAGGTCATTTGTATGAACCACTTTAAATTGTGGTGTTCCTTGAATGTGTGAGTGTATAACTTTCTGAAACATTTATTTACTTAGCAGCAAACTTTTGGTTTTCATCTCACTATTCTTAACTTCCTTTACTTGAGCTATTTTTACTAAGTCATCCTTCGTCGAATTGAAATCTCTACACATTTACGAAATCAATTTCAAACTTACGAGTTTTAATCCGTGGCACTAATTCACCCTCCCCTCTTAGTGCTGCTCTGATCAGAGCCTCGTATTTCTCATTTGGTTTAACACCCAAGAGAAATGACTCTTTTTGGCTTTCAAGAGGGTCATTCTCTCATTTGTCCTTCCTTTTTCAATGGGACGGACTATACTTATTGAAAAACTCAAATGAGAGTTTTCTTGCTTTGTTGGACTTAAATTTATGGAATATTATCGAGAACGGTTTTCGAATGTCTTCTCTTCCATTGATCCATTGGAATGATTCGGAGAAGAAGACATTTTCTCTAAATACAAAGGCTATGAATGCCTTATTTTGTGCCTTCGCTAAAATGGAGTTTAATCGGGTTTTTTTGTGCAAAACAGCTTTTGACATATGGCACACTCTTGAAATCACACACGAAGACACTTCTAGAGTTAAAGATTCGAAAATCAACTTTTTAATGCATGATTTCAAGGTTTTTCAGATGAAGACATGCAAAACCATTTGTGACATATACACCCATTTTACGGATGTCGTCAATGGTTTAAGAGCTCTTGGCAAATGTTTTTCGGATTTTGAACTCGTAAACAAAATTTTGCATTCTCTTTCTAAGAAGTGGGATTCAAAAGTAACGACTTTACAAGAAATAAAAGATTTAAATATTTTTCCACTTAAAGTACTTATCGGTATATTGATGATATATGAAATGGTGCACAATGCACTTGCTGAACATGATGAACAAAACCACCTTCCAAAGAACAGGAAGGATTTGGGACATAGAACACATGAAGACCACTCGAGCATAAGCTCAAGTGATGGTGAACTTGAACTTATAAAGAAATTTAAAAAGTTAATGAAACAAAAATTAAAGAACAAAAAGAACAGAACTACTTGCTTTGAACGCAAGAAGAAGAATACAAATTGGGAAAAATCGAGCTCCTCCGAAGACGAGGAGAAAATCAACAAAGGCGAGATGGCAAACTACGCCTTAATGGCTTTCGACGATAATTTAATAAAAATGCCCTTAATTTATTTCAAAATTACATAAAACTTTTCATGAGTTATTTTTAATTTAGTTTAGGATTAATTTTTTTAAAAATTACATGTTTAATAATTTAATAATAAAAATAAAAAATTAGGAATCATGCTTATCATTCTAGTAATTTTGAAAATAATCATGAAAATTATATGTTTATGATAAACAAAATGATTTTGATTAAAAACGCCTTATGAGATATGATATTATGCCTAATAAATTTATTTTTTGAAACTATGCATAATGAAAGTTGGGTAATTTATAGTTTATTGATTTTGATATCATGCCTAATAAATTTATTTAGGGTAATTTATAGTTTATTGATTTTGATGATTTCCATGATGATCTTTTGCGATTTATGGATTATCGATTTTTACCGTAATGAAAGTTGCTTTTAAAAATGATGCATGACTTTTGTATGCAAACTAAGCATGAAAAGATAGATTCACCTAAAAAGAAAAATGCATGACTACATCAAATAACAAAATGATTTTGGTTGAAAATACCTTATGCTCATGAAACCATGGTTGATGATATGCTTCATGTTTAATAATTTCTTTGCCTTGTATGTCCTATCATGATGAATATTTGAAAATAAATGAAATCATGTGTGATTTGAAGTAATACATAATGATCATGCTTAATGAGTTTTCTTTCGAAGTGATGCATGATGATTTTGTGATATCGATTTCGGAACTTTGCAATCTTTTGAAAGATCTTTTTCGGCATTAATGAATGATACATGGATTTGGCATAAAAGAAAGAACAAGCATGTATGAAATCATCAATGAGTTGAAACAAAAGGAGGAAAGCATTTTTCTTGAAAATTTCTTTTTTCTCTATCTTATCGATTTTTCACTAAGAGACCAATAAAATTATTTGTCTTTTTGAATCTCTTGAAAGTAAGGTTGAGAGTTTGATAATTTTGATGATTTGAATTTGAAATGAGTTTTATCAAAATCATGATCTTGATTTCTTGGAATAACATGAGATTACCTTTGATGATCATTTGATTATTTTGATTCATGGAATTTTTATTCATGACTTGATCTTTCATTTGTTTATGAGATGGTTGAAATCTTTGTACCTTTGAATTATTCCCTTCTCACCTTCAAAAAAATGCCTTATGAAATCATGCTATATGTAGTTAAGAAATAATAATGTGTATCACGTTGATTTCCATTGTTATTTTCTCGATTTGAGTATATGAATGAAAGTTGGGTAATTTATAGTTTATTGATTTGATGATTTGAATTTGAAATGAGTTTTATCAAAATCATGATCTTGATTTCTTGGAATAACATGAGATTACCTTTGATGATCATTTTGATTATTTTGATTCATGGAATTTTTTATTCATGACTTGATCTTTCATTTGTTTATGAGATGGTTGAAATCTTTGTACCTTTGAATTATTCCCTTCTCACCTTCAAAAAAATGCCTTATGAAATCATGTTTAATTTGAAGTTATGATTAATGAGTCTATATTATGAAATTATGCATGATGATTTTTGTAGTTTATTGATTTTGATATCATGCCTAATAAATTTATTTTTTGAAACTATGCATAATGAAAGTTGGGTAATTTATAGTTTATTGATTTGATGATTTGAATTTGAAATGAGTTTTATCAAAATCATGATCTTGATTTCTTGGAATAACATGAGATTACCTTTGATGATCATTTTGATTATTTTGATTCATGGAATTTTTTATTCATGACTTGATCTTTCATTTGTTTATGAGATGGTTGAAATCTTTGTACCTTTGAATTATTCCCTTCTCACCTTCAAAAAAATGCCTTATGAAATCATGTTTAATTTGAAGTTATGATTAATGAGTCTATATTATGAAATTATGCATGATGATTTTTGTAGTTTATTGATCTTGATGGTTTATATGATGAAATTTATTTTTTGAAACTATGCATAATGAAAGTTGGGTAATTTATAGTTTATTGATTTTGATATCATGCCTAATAAATTTATTTTTTGAAACTATGCATAATGAAAGTTGGGTAATTTATAGTTTATTGATTTTGATATCATGCCTAATAAATTTATTTTTTGAAACTATGCATAATGAAAGTTGGGTAATTTATAGTTTATTGATTTTGATATCATGCCTAATAAATTTATTTTTTGAAACTATGCATAATGAAAGTTGGGTAATTTATAGTTTATTGATTTTGATATCATGCCTAATAAATTTAGTTGATGAATATGCTTCATGTTTAATAATTTCTTGCCTTGTATGTCCTATCATGATGAATATTTTGAAAATAAATGAAATCATGTGTGATTTGAAGTAATACATAATGATCATGCTTAATGAGTTTTCTTTCGAAGTGATGCATGATGATTTTTGTGATTATCGAACTTTGCAATCTTTTGAAAGATCTTTTTCGGCATTAATGAATGATACATGGATTTGGCATAAAAGAAAAGAACAAGCATGTATGAAATCAATCAATGAGTTGAAACAAAAGGAGGAAAGCATTTTTCTTGAAAATTTTCTTTTTTCTCTATCTTATCGATTTTTCACTAAGAGACCAATAAAATTATTTGTCTTTTTGAATCTCTTGAAAGTAAGGTTGAGAGTTTGATAATTTTGATGATTTGAATTTGAAATGAGTTTTATCAAAATCATGATCTTGATTTCTTGGAATAACATGAGATTACCTTTGATGATCATTTTGATTATTTTGATTCATGGAATTTTTTATTCATGACTTGATCTTTCATTTGTTTATGAGATGGTTGAAATCTTTGTACCTTTGAATTATTCCCTTCTCACCTTCAAAAAATGCCTTATGAAATCATGCTATATGTAGTTAAGAAATAATAATGTGTATCACGTTGATTTCCATTGTTATTTCTCGATTTTGAGTATATGAAATCATGTTTAATTTGAAGTTATGATTAATGAGTCTATATTATGAAATTATGCATGATGATTCCTGATATTTATGGATTATCAATTTTCATGATAATAACAATGGCTTTAAAAATTGATGCATATTTTTGTTTGAATGAAATAGACATACTTATATGAAATAGTGTAAGTGTCATGCTTGACGATTGTATACTTAATTATGCATAATGTTGTAATGAAAATATTGAAATTTTGATACCATGACTTGATGATTTTTATGCATGAGATTTTAAAGTTATACATGATGATTTTTGTAGTTTATTGATCTTGATGGTTTATATGATGAAATTTATTTTTCGATCCTAAACGATTGATGATATATATATATATATATATTGGCATAAAAAGGACAAAGGCATGCTTGTATGAAACAACTAAATAGAGAAAAGCATTTTTCTTGAAAATTCTTTTTCTTTATCTTATTGACTTTGATGAATCTATTTTATCATCTTGAAAATGATTTTGATTTGATGATTTGAATTTGAATGAGCTTTATCTTGATTTTCGAGATTTATAGCTTGAGATCTACCCTATAAAAATCAAGATATTTTATCCTCAATGTTTTTTTTAGCATCTACTATCTAAATGAATCATGATTGGTATCATTGCTATATTTCTTCTTGTTGTGTACTAAAGAGAAAATTTTCCTAAAAGAATCATGATTTTTTGGAACCACAATTCTTTTTATGATTCATAATGAATTGAGAAATTTTATATGCTTGAATTAATATCTTGTTCTCCTACAAGATTGGATGAATTTTATCTATATCATGATCTCCTAAGATTTTCCTTTGATTATTTAAGAGGAGATTTTTTAAAAGAAATCATGTCTTTTGGTATTATCTTCTCAGGATATGATTTTTATGCAATTCCTTGTATTCATGAAATATTTATCTCATCACCCAATAACTTTTCTTGATATTCCTTATGTGATGATATGAATACATAAAATATTCATTAATTTGTTTTGGCATATACAAATAAGAAGTTTCGATCATGGATGGTAGGATGTAATTTCATAAAATTGGTACCATCATGATGTGAAATAAATGATGATTTGGAATCATGCATGTAATGATGATTTTACATTTTATATACATGATGATTTGGAATTATGCATGCAATACTTTAACTTATGATAATGATGCATGCAATGATGAAATATTCATGGTAAAATAATCGTTTTGATATTCATAACTTGAATTTTCATCTATGCTATTTACCTTTGTCAAAATTTAGAAATTAATGTAAAGGATCTTCCCTTCTTTTTGCTAATGACAAAGGGGGAGAAAGAGTTGTTAATATGTTATCTTGAATTGATGTAAAGGGTCATCTCAAAAAGAAATTAGCTAGCTTGCACAAGTCAAGAAAATGCAAAAACTTGCTTACTTTCTTGCACATCTAAAGAAAAGATGCAAATGTAACACTTGCCAAATTATTTGCTTGCCTCATGTAAAACATTGTCTCTTGCTAGTTTGGCATTTTACTAAGAAAGCAAAAATGACACTTCTCAAAAGAGAAGAAAGAGCTTGCTATCTTGAACATCATAAGCTTGCCTATCTTAAGAAATAAAAATTGTAAAAGTGCACTATCTTGCCTATTTCAAGAAGCAAGAGTTGCTTTTTGAACATCTCAAAACTGCTAGCTTGCATGTTCTAAAATGTTGTAAAAGTTGCTAGCTTGTATGAAGTAGAACATGCTATCTTACTACCTTGCATATCTAAACTTGATACCTTGCATATTCTAATGTGATATAGCACTTGCTAAATTTTTGCTAGCATATTCTAATGTGATATAGCACTTGCTAAATTTTTGCTAGCTTGCATGATGTAGCATTTGCTAAATTTTCAAGCTTACAAATTGCATGATGATAAAACTTGATATTATGTTTTTCATGTAATAAGTTGAATTTACATCTTACACACATTATAGTTGGAACTTGTCCTTTTTGTTGGTGACAAAGGGGGAGAAGTATGTTGATGTCATGCATGATGTGATCATGACATGTTAGCTTGGATTTTTGAATCCAAGAGTTTCTATCAATAAGCCAAATTGATATGGGGAGTTTATTTAAACTTCGGGAGTTAAGGTTAACTCCGTCATCAAGTGGTTGTCATCATCAAAAAGGGGGAGATTGTTAAATCTTGTATTTTGATAATGAAACCACTTGATATGTGTTTCTGATTTAATCTGTATTTTGAGTGATGTAGGATACTTCGATTAGGATGAGACAATTAAAGCAAAAAAATCATGTTGGGTCGGAGGAACATGTCAGAAGATTGGATGTTAGGCCGGTGGATTGGTCGATGTATCGATAGAAGTCTTCAGGTCGTGGATTCGGGCATTAGTCCAAGAAGAGCGAACATTGCACCAAGGATATCGGAGTTGCGGAGTCAACTAGCCGATTGGGCAATAGGCCGTAGGAGAGGACGATGCGCTAAAGAATCGGACGAAGCGTCGAAAGACCAATGACATACCGGACAACTTGATTATTGCTTAGTATTAATTGTCTAGATTGAAATGTATTTTTACATGTGCAAGTTTAACTATGATAGCTTGAAGACATAAAGCAAGTCTACTGGAGTCATGTTCGATGGGTGTTCGAAAGTCCGCCAAAAGTCCGAAGAATTATCAAAAGTGCTACAGGAACCAACTGAGAAGGAATCGGGGACTTGTTGAAGATTTCAAAAGTCCGTCGAAAAGATTGTTGGAGGTTCGTGGAGATCACCGAGAAGGTTTGAAAACTCACCACAAGGCCAGGGGCCTGTTGGGAGTCCGCTAGAAGAAATCTGAGGGTGTATCAGAAGTACACCAGAAGTTCGTCGGAAGGAAACTCGACGTTGCCAGTTAAAAACTTGCTTAGGACTATGTCTTATTTTCGTAGTTTGCATGTAATTAGGGTTAGGATTAAAGGTTAATCCTATAACTTGATTAGGGGCCAATTGAGCCTGAATTTGAACTGATTTGGGCCAAATTTGGAGCCCAACCAGTGACCCCAAAGGTCGGGCGGTGGTACCACTGGACTGGGCAGTGGCATTGCCTAGAACCCGAAAGGTTGGGCGGTGGTACCGCCGGACTAGGCGATGGCACCACCCAACACCCGGAAGGTCGGGCGGTGGCACCGCCCATAACCCTAGAGTTCCGACGGTGGCACCATAAGAACACTGTCAATATGAAAATTGATAGGCAATGGCACCGCCACCGACAGGCGATGGTATTGCCAACTCCGGGAACCCAAAAGGAATTCAAAATTTGGAGCCCAAATTTGAATCCTCTTGGGGTCTATAAATACCCCTCAATTCTTAGTAGAGAAGTAAATCTTTTGAGAAGTTAGAAATTGAGAAAAAAAGCTTTAGCAAAGTCTTGTTTTCAATAGCTTAAGCGTTCACGTTCCTCTTTCTTTTTGAAAAATATGTAAGAGTGTGAACCACTTGTAAAAAGGTTGTAAGAGGGGTATTTGGTCCTTCCCCTTCAAAGTGATTTGCTAGTGGAAGTTGGGAGCCTCATCGAAGAAGGCTTCGCAAGTGGATATAGGTCATTTGACTGAACCGCTTTAAATTGCGGTGTTCCTTGAATGTGTGAGTGTTTAACTTTCTGAAACATTTATTTACTTAGCAGCAAACTTTCGGTTTTCATCTCCCTATTCTTAACTTCCTTTACTCGAGCTATCTTTATTAAGTCATCCTTCGTCAAATCGAAATCTCTACATATTTATGAAATTGATTTCAAACTTATGAGTTTTAATCCGCTGCACTAGTTCACCCACCCCTCTTAGTACCACTCCGATCCTAACAACCTATTGTTCCTTTGTCAATGATTTTACCCTTGTTGTTATCTTCGAAGGTGACATATCCTTCGTCCAGGCTAGTAAGCTTAGAGAATTGAGATGGATCTCTGGTTATATGCCTTGAGTATCCACTATCAAGGTACTATCTCTTGCTCCTAGCTTGTGATGATAAACATTTCTAAAAAAATGATGATTTTTAGGTACCCATTTGACCTTGGGTGTCTCAAAAATCAATCGACACAACTTATCATGTTGCATTGGGTCATTTGAGGTTCCTTTAGGAACCCAAATCAATTTATGTGGACTATATCTCTTAAATAGACATTTGTATGCAACATGTCCAAGTTTGTAACAAAAGTTATATTTGTTTCGGGGTGAAACATGTAAGGTAGGGCCTTTGACAAAGGTGGTTGGATTTTGGTTTGAGCTACTCACAAATCCGATTCCACCTCTCCTATAGATATGACCCTTATTGGCAAGGATCATGTTCAAGGACTTGCTACCAACATCAAATTTTTCTAAGGTTTCTTTGAGTAGCAAGTTTTCCTTTTGAAGGATTTCTAATTCTTTACATTTCATACATGGTGCTAAACTATCATTGTGCTCAACTTTTAATCTATCTAAATCACTAACAAGAGAAGCATGCTCCTTTTTCAACAATTTATATTTTTTACTAATTAATTTATATTCATCAAATAAATCATGAAAATCACTTAATAGTTCATTAAAGGATAAATTTTCATCTAATGAACTACTTATCTTATCTCCAATAGCCATTAGCGTATAGTGAGCAACTTGCTCGGTGTTGGTTAGCAACTTGCTCCAAGGGCCTTCTTCTTCTTTGGTTGCTTCCTCCTTGCTTGAGGACATTTACTTTTAAAGTGTCCCAGCTTTTTGCACTCGTAGCATATCATTTGTTCTTTCTTGAGTTTAATTTTATTTTTAGTATCATTTTTAAATTTATTTCTTGTTATGAATTTTTTGAACTTTCCTTTCTTGTCAAGAGTGCCAAGTCTTCATCATAGTTCTCATCACTTGAATTTTCTTTCAAGTGGTCTTCTTGAGTTCTTTGTGTCACATCCTTCCTATTCTTTGGAAGGTTATTCTCAAGCACTTCATGAGCATTACAAGTCATCTCATAGGTCATTAGTGACCCGATTAGTTCTTTGAGAGGAAAGTTATTTAAATCCTTGGCCTTTTGAATGGTCATTGCTTTAGGATCTCAACTCTTTGTTAGGGATCTTAAAATTTTATTAATAAGTTCAAAATTTGAGAAATTTTTATTAAGTCCTTTTAGACCATTAATGACATCCATAAATCAGGTGTACATGTCTCCAATGGTTTCAATCGGTTTCATCCGAAACAATTCATAAGTATAGACTAAAAGATTAATTTTCGACTCATTTACTCTACTAGTGCCTTCGTGAGTAACTTTAAGTGTGTGCCAAATATCAAAAACCGTTTCACAAATCGACACTCGATTGAACTCATTTTTATCCAAAGCATAAAACAAGGCATTCATAGCCTTGGTGTTTAAAGTGAAAGTCTTCTTCTCCAACTCATTCCAATCGTTCATTTGAAGAAAAGACTTTTGAAAACCATTTTCGATAATGTTCCATAACTCAAAATCCATAGAAATTAGAAAAATCCTCATTCTAGTATTTCAATATGTGTAATCTGTTCCATTGAACATTGTTAGACATGTAATTGAGTGACCCTCTTGGTTGTCGACAAATACCATCTCTCTTAGGTTTTAAATCAAACGAGAATGACGGAGTTCTAATACCAATTATTAGGATCAAGAGTGGCACTAAGAGGCAGGGGGGGTAAATTAGTGCAGCCAAAAAAATCATTAATTTTAAAAAATATTCATTTTGATTCAACCCGTTTTGGAAAGATATTGAACTTAAAAGCTTTCATAAGAGTGTAAAGAGAAGGTTAAGGAAGTTTGCAGTAATGTAAATTACATAAATAAAAAACAAACCAGAATTTAGAGTGGTTTGGTCGTTGTAACCTACATCTACTTCTGATTCCTCCATCAAGGTCACTGGCATCCACTAATTGTTTCAATAAGCGAAGACCAACCACCTCTTTACAGTGCTTTCTCCTTTTCATGGGTTTAGGAGATAACCCTTACAAGTCTCACACCTCTCTTGAATGATCGCAATACTTAGAAAGGGAGGAGGAGGGCTCTAGCACTTTTACAATACTTTTAACACTCCAAAAATTCAAGATTATGCCAACACTTTCGTGCCCTTTCAAGTAGAAAAGGGTGGGGTATTTATAGGCCCCAATGGCTTCAAAATTGGAGCCAAAAAATATCACATCCCCAAATTTCGGGGTACTGGTGGTACCACCACCATTATTAGATAGTACTACTGCCTGTAGACTAACATTAGGCGGTACCACCGCTTAGTCAAAGTGGTACGATCGCTTGACAAAGCTCGGAGACTGAGCTCTAGTGGTACCATCGCTTGACAGTATTAACTATTAGCGGTACCATCGCCTAGTCTGGGCGATATCACCGCCTAGTTTGGGCGATACCACTGCCCAGTCTGGATGGTACCACCACCCAGTACACCTGGGAGAACGAGTCCCAAGAGGTGCCACCGCTAGCCGTGATTTTAGGTGCTGAATGGGTTGTCCAATCTAGCCCAATTCAGCCCTGTTAAGGGCCCAGTTGGCCCCTAATCGAGTTAGTGGGATTACCTCCCAATCCTAAACTCAACTAATGTTCTAACTACAACTAAGGCAAGTAATTAGTCCAGTATGTCGATTTTTCTCTTGGCGATCCTCCGGCGAACGTCTCGGTGAGCCTTCCAACGCGCTTCCAACAAACTCTTGTTGAACTCTCGGTGATCTTCGTTCCGACGAACTCTCGGTGATTTTCCGATGAGCTTTCGGCGACGAACTCTCGACAATCTTCAGATGAGCTTTCGACGTGCTCCTGGTACATTATCCGAATCTTCGACTCTAGCCAATCATCTATTTTATGCCTTACCGCTATCATAATTAATCCTGCACACTTATCTCAACACATAGATAAGGTCAAACAATTTACCAATTGATTTCATCATCAAAATCTAAGATTCAACATATAGGGCATCCTTAGTGTCTCAAGTCTAAGGACCAGATACACCACTAGGACTACGGAATTATTGTTTGACAATAAGGCATCATCAACCATTCAGCATTCCGTAAGTGGATCAATAAGTGAATTCATTCTCCAATGAGCACCTATATTTTATCCCTAGTGTCCCCACACGAGCAGCTTTGAGACCAACTATATCCATCATATCAACGAGTATAGAACACAATAGTTTGTTCGGTTATCTCGATGTCCCTCTCAAGTAACTTTTGACCGGGATTACTTAGGATCTATGTTTAAAGGTGAATCGATCTCATTATCATGATCTCATCACGATCCAATTCCCATTGCATAAATCCAAGGATATCACAATATATACATGCATATATGCAATAGTCAATATAAAGTGATAAAATGTCAAAATATAATAAGCAAAAAGATTGTATATCAAGTCACACATGTCATCACTTATGTGATTGACTTGTAGGGCACATATGACTAGCATAATTGTCATCATCAAAAGGGGGAAGATTGTTGAATCTCAAATTTTGATGATGAAATCAATTGGTAAATTATTTGATCTAATCCATATGTTAAGATAAGTATTGCAAGATTAACTACGATAGCAATGAAGGCATAAAGCAAAATATTGTATTGGAGTCAAAGATTGGACCATACGTTGAAGATTCCGATGATGTGCTAGAAGCTTGCCGAAAGCACGTCAAGAGTTCATTGGGAGTTCGCTGAGAGTTCATCGGGAGTTCATCGGAAGTTCACCGGAAGTTCGTCGAGAGAACAATTGACATACCAGACAGAGACTACTTAGTGAAATGTCTTAATTATCATAGTTAGACTATAAGTTAAGTTAGGATTGAGAGGCAATCATACTAACTCAATTAGGAGCTGACTAGGCCCTTAACAGGGCTGAATTGGGCTAGTTGAATAGCCTATTCAGCACCTAAAGTCATGGCCGGTGGTGGCACCGCTTGAGACTCAATCACCTAGGTGATTTGGGCGGTGGTACCATTGGTAGTTAATGCTGCTAGCCGGTGGTATCGCCTTGTCAGGTAGTGATACCACTAGAGCTCAATATCCGAGCTCTGTCAAGTGGTCATACCACCCAGACTAAATAGTGGTACTGCCCAATATCAGTTTGCAGGTGGTGGTACCGCTAGTATATTGAAAATCTAGGATGAGACACTTTTTGACTCCAATTTTGAAGCCATTGGGGCCTATAAATATCCCACTATTTTCTGCATGAAAGGGCACAAACGTGTGAATAATATCTTGAAGTCTTGGGGTGTTAAAAGTGTTGTAAAAGTGCTAAGAGTCCTCCTCCTCCTTTTCTAAGTCTTGTGATCATTCAAGAGAGGTGTGAGGCTTGTAAGGGTTATCTCCTAAACTCATGAACAGGAGAAAGTATTGTAAAGAGGGTGATTGGTTTCACTCATTGAAGGAAGACTATTAGTGGATGCCAGTGACCTTGACAAAGGAGGAATCAGAAGTCGATGTAGGCCACAATGACCAAACCATTATAAATTATAGTGTGCTGCTCCTTTTTATTACTACTATTACTTTCTAAATTAATTGCTAGTTCATTTACTCCAAAATCAAGCACTTTTTGAGATTGGTTTTCAGCATACGAATATCTTATAAAATCGATGATTTTTTCTATTGCACTAATTCACCCCCCCCCCTCTTAGTGTTGCTCTTGATCCTAACAAATACAGTACCGATACTCATTGGGGAATGAGTTCGCTGATTGATTCGCTTATAGAATACTAGATAGTTGATGATGCCTTGTTGTTAGACAACGATTCCGTAGTCCCAGTGGTGTACGTGGTCCTTAGACTTGAGACACCAAGGATGTCTTATATGAGTGCTCTACTCTTTGATACTAGACTTATAGGTTTAGATGTCCCAGATCAAGCACAACTAGTCATCGGGAGTGGCAGTCAACCTTACGAGGGCTATTGAGTGTCGATAGAGGATCATCCACTCTCGGTGTCATGAGAGGGATGTCTCATGTATTCTTGTTTAGATAAATCCCTAGCCAGGGTCATTCAGATTGAGAGAAAAAGAGTTCTCTGGGAGAATCCTATTGGGAAATCTTAGGGGCGACATCACATGCGCAGCGGAAGAACAAGAAAACAAAATCTCTTATTCCCAAAGAGATGTTCATCGTTGTGCGAAGATTGGCATGCAAAAAATCCATGAAATAAACTGTATATAGAATAGATTGTATTACCTAGGAAGATCGTATATCCCTGTTTCCTTGCAGATCTCTAGGAGAGGGTGAAGGAGGTCAAGTGTCATCCTCTCTAGCGGTGATTCACACAGCAAGGTTGCGATGACGCTTCTCAAAACTCCAGAGGTAGAGAGGGGGAGGAGAATAGGAGAGGCAAGCAAAGGCTCTTGCCTGTGAGGCTCTAAATACCTCCTATTTATAGAGGCCCCCGTCAAACCCTAATAGATCCTCTCCTAGTAGGTATTGGATCTGCATCCAATTATCTAAGTCTTTTAGATTAGTGGATCTCTATCCAATAATCTCTCATGGGCTCTTATAGGATCTCGTTCATGGGATCCAATAATTCAGGGGCTTATTGGATATCCAATAAGATAGGGGCTCTGGCAGATATCTCATATCTGAACCTCTACTCATCGCAATGCCTACCATATGTGTGTGACTCTCTAGGCCCAATATCGAGCTGGTTGTGAGTCATAGCTATCAGAACTCCTTTTGGCTCAGTAAATTGTTATCTTTATAAAAATTCATTTAACTCATCGACTACGGATGTACTAGGCCACTACGCCATAGTCCCCAAAGGATACAGGGGAATCCAATCCATTGGACCTATTTGCCCTCAATTACCATGTACCTATAGTCTCTCATCCATCTAATATCCTAGAGACCATATATCGGGCATGGTGCTATTAGACCCATACGGTTTCTCCTCGAGTCTCGCTCTAATCGGATTCTCCCGGAGAACTCTTTCTTTCACAACCCGTATGACCCTAGCTAGGGATTTGTCTAAGCAAGAACACATGAGATATTTCTCTCATGATGTCAAGAGTGGATGATCTTCTATCGACACTCAATAGCCCTCGTAAGGTCGATTGCCACTCCCAATGACCAGTTGTACTAGATCTGGGACATCCAAACATATAAGTCTGGTATCAAAGAGTAGAGCACTTATACAGGACATCCTTGGTATCTCAAGTCTAAGGACCAAATACACCACTAGGACTACGGAATCGTTGTTGGATAATAAGGCATCATCAAGCATCCAGTATTTCATAAGCAGATCAATTAGTGAACTCATTCTCCAATGAGCACCTGTACCGTATCCCTAGTGTCCCCACACGAGCAGCTATGAGATCGACTGCATCCATCATATGAATGGATATACAGCACACCATTCTGTCCGGTTATCATGATGTCCCTCTCGAGTAACCTTTAACCGAGATTATTTAGGATCTGTGTTTAAAGGTGAATCGGTCTCATTATTGTGATCTTATCACGATCCGATTCCTATTGCACGGATCCAAGGACATCACAATATATATATGCATATATGCAATAGACAATATAAAGTGATAAATGCCAAAATATAATAAGCAAAAAGATTCCATGTCAAGTCACACGTGCCATCACTCACGTGATTGGCTTGTTGGGCACCTATGACTAGCAATCTCCCACTTGGCCTAAAGCCAATCACCTATGTGTCTGATCCCCATCAGACTCCTATGATGCTCAAAGACAATTTGAGACAACGGCTTTGTTAGTGGATCTGCAGTGTTATCTTTGGATGGAACTCTTTCCACTACTACATCTCCTCGGGTCGTGATCTCTCTAATTAGTTGGAACCTCCTCAGAACACTTCTGATGAGACCCGGGTTCCCTTATTTGAGTAATTGCCCTGTTGTTATCGCAATATAAGAAATCATCTCCTTGCTATTTAGCTTGACTCCTAGATCTGTGATGAACTTCTTCATCCAGACTCCCTCCTTTTGCTGCATCTATTGTAGCAATATATTCCGCCTTTATGGTCGAGTCAGCAGTAATATCTTGCTTGGAACTCTTCCAGCATACTGCTCCTCCATTCAAGGTATACACATACCCCGAATTTGACTTACTATCATCGACATCAAACTGAAAACTTGAGTCTGTGTATCCTTTAACCTTGAGGCTACTACCTCGATATACTAGTAAAAGATCCTTAGTCCTTCTCAAGTACTTAAGGATACACTTTACTGCTTTCCAGTGCTTCAAGCCTAGATCTACCTGATACCTGCTCGTGACACTCAAAGCATGTGCTATATCAGGCCTAGTACATAGCATGACATAAATGATAGACCATATCGCTGAGGAATAAGGTATCATATCCATGTTTGCCCTGTCTTTTGAAGTCTTTGGGGACATACTCCTAGAAAGTGATATCCCATGTTTTATTGGTATGATTGCCTCATCAAATCTTATGTTCCAACTTCGAGAAGCTTGCTTTAGTCCATAAATGGATCTAAGCAACTTGCACACCTTATATGGACAGTCCTTGGACACAAATCCCTCAGGTTGTATCATATACACCTCCTCATCGAGGTTCCCATTGAGGAATGTAGTTTTCACATCCATTTACCATATCACATAATCATAATGTGTTGCAATAGCCAATAAATTTTGGATGGATTTTAGCATTGCTACGGGTGAGAAGGTTTCGTCATAGTCAATACCTTACCTTTGACGATACCCCTTAGCCACTAGCCTTGCTTTATAGGTCTCTACCTTTCCATTTACTCCGATCTTTTTCTTAAAGATCCACTTATAACCGATGGGTACAATACCTTCGGGCGCATCAACTAGGTACCAAACCTTGTTGTAGTACATAGAATCCATCTCAGAATTCATGACTTCTTGCCACTTCCCGGAGTCTATACTCATAATAGCCTCCTCGTAGGTCTAAGGATCAATATCCTTAACATCTTCTCCTCTAATATGTCCCACATATCTTTCAGGGGGATGGGATACACTACCGGACTTACGTAAAATTGGAACTTGTGTGTTAGGTACCTGAATAGACTCGGGCTGTAGAGTGGTGCTTGAGCTTGGTTCTCTAACCTCGCTCAACTCTATCATGCTCCCACTATCTCCACCAAGAATGTGTTCCATCTCAAGTAACACTACTCTCTTGACTACAAAGACCTTTTGGTCCTCGAGATGATAGAAATAATACCCACAAGTTTCCTTGGGGTATCCCACGAACTTGCACCGCTTTGTCCTCGATTCCAACTTATCGGGGTTGTGTCTTTTAACGTGGGTAGGGCAGCTCCAAATCTTAACAACTTTAAGATCGGATTTCTTCCCTTTCCATATCTCATATGGTACAGACATTACCGACTTAGTTGGAACTCTATTCAGAAGGTAAGCTGCAGTTTATAGGGCATATCCTCAGAATGAGATGGGTAGGTTAGTGAAACTCATCATGGATCGTACCATGTCTAATAGTGTACGATTTCTCCTTTCAGACACACCATTGACCTGAGGTGTATAAGGGGGTGTCCATTGGGATAATATCCCATGGTCCTTGAGGAACTAAGTAAACTCTATACTTAAGTACTCACCTCCTTGATCTGATCAAAGAGTTTTGATACTCTTTCCAGTCTGATTCTCCACCTCATTCTTATACTCTTTGAATTTCTCAAAGGTCTCAGATTTGTACTTCATTAAGTACACATATCCATATCTTGAGAAATCATTAGTAAAGGTAATGAAGTAGGAGTAACCACCAATGACATGAGTTGACATGGGTCCACATACATCACTATGTATGAGTTCCAACAGCTCAGTGGCTCTTTCTCTAGTTCCACTAAATGGAGAGTTAGTCAGTTTTCCACGAAGGCAAGGCTCGCAAGTTGCATGTGACTCATAGTCGAATAGATTTAGATATCCATCATTTAGTAACTTTTGAATCATTTTTTCATGGATATGACCTAGCCTACAATGCCACAGGTATGCACTATTCATCTCATCTCGTTTCCTCTTGGACACACTTACATTCATGATATGTGGAGTAGTGTCTAGCATAAATAAACCATTATGCAATGTTCCTTTCATGATGATCTCATCATCTAATAATATCGAACAACTATTATTCTCAAAAACTAATTTATATCCACTAACTGTCAAACATGAAATGGAGATAATGTTTTTGATAATAGAAGGAACAAAATAACATGCATCTAATGCAATAAAAGCTCCACCAGGTAGATATAGGGTGACCTCGCCAACGGCTACTACAACAACTTTTGCTCCATTGCCCATCTTGAGGTTCATCTCACCTCTCTCTAGTCTCCTAGGCCTTGTTAGAACCTACAACGAATTACATATATGATAAACACTATCGGTATCCAATACTTATGTGTTATCATTAGAGTCTGACAAATGGAGACTGATCATGAATGTACCTGAAACTTCACCAAGCTTCTATTTCGCCTTTTTTGCAATGTACTCTTTGTAGTTCCTCTTCCAGTACCCATCTTTGCCACAGTTGAAGTACTGGCCTTTGTCCTTTGCTGGGTCTTTCTTAGCAACCTTTGCTTTTCCTGGTCTGCCCTTGCCCTTTCCCTTCTTAAGGGACTTTTCTGCTTTCCTTTTCTTTCTAGTCTCACCAGTGTAGAGAACCGACTTCTCTTTCCTAATAGTACTCTCTACCTTCCTCAACATATTGAGAAGCTCTGGGAGAGTCACCTCAAGCTTGTTCATATTAAAATTCATTATGAACTGTGAAAAGGAATCTGATAGGGACTGAAGCATAATGTCCACACACAAGTTATCCTCTAGGACCATTCCTAGATCTATAAGTTTCTCCATCTACTCAATCATCTTTAGGATATGGTTGTGAACCGGTGTCCCCTGAGTCATCCTAGTGCCGAAGAGGCTCTTGAATATCTCATATCGTTGAGTCCTTTCCTGTTCCTCAAACAATTTGTGGATATGTAGGAGAATGGATCTAGCATACATCTTTTCATGTTGTCTCTGTAACTCAGGAGTCATAAAGCCCAACATATAGCACTGAGCAAGAGTAGAGTCATCAATGTACTTCACGTAGCGAGTGATCTCATCCTCGCTTGCACTTTCCTCATGCGTAGGCATTACTGTATCAAGGACGTACGCGATTTTCTTCCCATGAGAATAATTCTCAAGTTGCGGAGCCAATCCATATAATTTGGACCAGTGAGGCGATTGACATCAAATATACCACGTAAGGGATTTGAAAGCAACATTTTCTGAAAATAAAGATGTAGTAGGAATGAATAACATGTAGATTTTACAAGAAACAAACAATCAATATATGGACTTCTATCTTAATATGCTCCCACTATTTTACTAGTGAGTCACGCGACACCCTCAGCACGTGAAACGGAAGTCTCTGACAGACGTTTAGTGGGGATCAGGATCTAATCGGCGTCTTAGTGTAACCTCGAGGGACTCGACCAATCACACTAAGCCTAAAAGGTAGACAACTCTTGCTGATCACAACTCTTTGTGATTCCTATCTTATTCGGCCTCCGAATCACCATGGTCTTGAGGGACTCAACCAACCATGATGTTCGGTTAAGTTAACACTTTCGTTACAAGAAGAGTCTGATTTGATGATATACCCTCGAGGGACTCGACCAAGTATACCATGTCCTCAGGTCACCGGTGACATCTCTAGTCATAAGCAAGATAACGAATCGCGATGTAGGTGAGCCTCAAGGGACTCGACCAACTGAACCTACACCGGGAATCGGTTCCTACCCATAACAATGGAAGGCCACATGGGTCAATCTAATTACCTCACGTTTACCGACTTAATATTATCGAGAGAGATGTTTATATGATTTGGTCTCTTAATATGACATGTCACACATATACATATTTAATATATATCTACATCACATGCAAATATATATACATATCTAGTATGTGTATAAGCAATCACACCAGATGATCATGGATCACAACTTAATGTAATTAGGCCCGAGCTAGTAGGCCTAATCACTCACATCAATATCTATGTGTACAACGGTGCATCTCCATTCCCTGTGATCGTCCATCTCGTCGTCGTCGGTTCCGTCGACATCTCGATGCATCGCAATCGTCCGTCTCGTGGGTCCTGCTATCGCATCCACGCTCCCGCTGCGCCTCCTTATATGATTACAACTTAATCATGGGCACGCAAGCCCGACAATAAATGAGAAATATAATGAAGGCTTGCAGGCCCCAATAATAATAATCATAAGTACACATATCACACGTTCATGATCATCCGTCCACACATCATACATCACATGTATAAGTCATTATCATGTAGGACTACTAGATAATAATAAATAATAATAATCACCTAAACCTTTTAATTAATTAATATTTTTTTGAAATCAAGGACATGTAGGGAATTTTTTGAATTATGAGGGGCATTTTTGTAAGGATAGAAATTGGAAATTTCTTAAATTCCCAAGGGCAAAACTGTTTTTTGCCTAGAAAACCCTAATGCCCTTCTCCCTCTCCACTACTTCTACCGCCGCTGCCAACCTACCGGTGGCGGCCTTTGCAGCGGGGGGCGGGGCGCTGCCTTTGCCTGCGGGCGGCGCCTCTCCTGTGGTTGGGAGCCGCCACGGGCGGTTCTACCCATGGGGGCTGCACCCGCAGCCTCTGCAGCTGTTGGCTGCTCGCCCGCGGGTGAGCACCGCTGCTGGCAATGTGCGTGAAGGTAGTGCCCGCGGATGTCACCGCCTACATGCCGTAGGCGACTCTTCCTGCGGGTCACACGCCGCCTGTGGTTGCGACTGCGCGCAGCAACAGTTGCCATGCGCTAGTGGCTTGTTTGCCGATGCCGCCTACACTTGTGGGCGTTGTGGCCACAAGTAGCGCCCGCGGACTGCCATCCATACCGGCCGCAAGTCTGCTGCATGCAGGCCGCCGGTCGGCTATTGTAGTGCAGCGCCTGTGCATGCGCCGGCACTGCGCTGCCTGTGGTTGCACGCACGCAGATAGAGGGAAGCAACAGTTGCTGCCCTTTCTTGCTTTTGCATCAATGATTTTGATGTCAAAAGTTTTTCCAAAACACAATTACACGCAGTTCAAAACCAATCTATCGCACGAACAACCTGGCTCTGATACCACTGTTGGGAACTCTTAGGGGCGACATCACATACGCAGCGGAAGAACAAGAAAACAAAATCCCCTATTCCCAAAGATATGTTCGTCGTCGTGTGAAGATTGATGCGTAAAAAATCTACGAAACAAACTGTATATAGAATAGATTGTGTTCCTTAGGGAGATCGTATATCCTTGTTTCCTTGCAGATCTCTAGGGGAGGGTGAAGGAGGTCAAGCATCCTCCTCTCTAATAGTGATCCACATAGCAGGGCTGCGATGACGCTCCTCAAAACTCCAAAGGTGGAGAGGGAGAGGAGAATAGGAGAGGCAAGCAAAGGCTCTAGCCTATGAGGCTCTGAATCCCTCCTATTTATAGAGGCCCCCCATCAAACCTTAATGGATCCTCCCCTAGTGGGTATTGGATCTGCATCTAATTACCTAAGCCTTTTAGATTAGTGGATCTCTATCCAATAATCTCTTATGGGTTCTTATTGGATCTCGTCCAAAGGATCCAATAATTCAAGGGCTTATTGGATATCCAATAAGATAGGGGCTCCGACGGATATCTCATATCCGAACCTCTACTCATCGCAATGTCTACCATATGTGTGTGACCCTCTAAGCCCAATATCGAGCTGGCCATGAGTCATAGCTGTCAGAACTCCTTCTAGCTTAGTGAATTATTATCTCTGTAATAATTCACTCGACTCATCGATTACGGACGTACTAGGCCACTACGCCGTAGTCCCTAGACGATTTAGGGGAATCCAATCCATTGGACTTGTCTGTCCTTAGTTACCGTGTACCTGTAGTCTCTCATCCATCTAATATCCCAAAGACCGTATATCGGACATGGTGCTGTCAGACCCATATGGTTTCTACTCGAGTCTCGCTCTAATCAGATTCTCCCGGAGAACTCTTTCTCTCTCAACCCAAATGACCCTGGCTAGGGAGTTGTCTGAGCAAGAACACATGGGATATTCATCTCATGATGCCAAGAGTGGATGATCCTTTATCGACACTCAATAGCCCTCGTAAGGTCGATTGCCACTCTCAATTACCAATTATACTACATTTGGGACATCCAAACCTATAAGTCTGGTATCAAAGAGTGGAGCACTCATATAGGACATGCTCAGTATCTCAAGTCTAAGAACAAGATACACCACTAGGACTATAGAATCGCTGTGTAACAATAAGTTATCATCAACCATCTAGTATTCTGTAAGCGGATCAATTAGTGAACTTATTCTCCAATAAGCACCTGTACTATATCCCTAGTGTCCCCACACGAGCAGCTTTGAGACCAATTGCATCCATCATATGGACAGGTATATAATATACCAGTCTGTCCAGTTATCACGATGTCCCTCTTGAGTAACCTATGATCGGGATTATTTAGGATCTCTATTTAAAGGTGAATCGGTCTCATTATCATGATCTCATCACGATACAATTCCCATTGCACGGATCCAAGGACATCACAATATATACATGCATATATACAATAGATAATATAAAGTGATAAAAGCTAAAATATAATAAGTAAAAAGATTCCGTGTCAAGTGTCACATGCTATCACTCACGTGATTGGCTTGCTGGGCACCTATGACTAGCAAATCCGATTAGAGTGAGACTTGCGTAGAAACAATATGGGTCTGACAACACCGTACCTAATATATGGTCTCTGGGATATTAGATAGATGAGGGACTATAGGTACATGGTAACTAAGGACAAACAGGTCCAATGGATTGGATTCCCCTGTATTGTCTGGGGACTACAGTATAGTGGCCTAATACATCTATAATCGATGAGTCAAGTGAATTATTATGGAGATAATAATTCACTGAGCTAGAAGGAGTTCTGACATGTATGACTCACGACCAGCTCGATATTGGGCCTAGAGGGTCATACACATATGGTAGGTATTGCGATGAGTAGAGGTTTAGATATAAGATATCTGCCAAAGCCCCTATCTTATTAGATATCCAATAAGCCCCTTAATTATTCAATCCTATGGATGAGATCTAATAAGAGCCCATGTGAGATTATTGGATAGAGATCCACTAATCTAAGAGGCTTGGGTAATTGGATGGAGATCCAATACCCAATAGTGTAGGATCCATTAGGGTTAAGTTAATAAGGGACCTTTATAAATAGGAGAGAATCAGTGGTTCATAGGCTAGAGCCTTTTACTTACCTCTCCTATTCTCCTCCCCCTCTCCACCTCAGAGCAGGCCTGGAGTTTTGAGGAGTGTCATCATAGCCCTACCGTGTGGATCACCACTAGAGATGAGGGCGCTTGACCTCCTTCTCCCTCTCCTAGAGATCTATAGGGATTTAGGGATATACGATCTTCCTAGGAAACACAATCTATCTTATACACAATTTTAAATTTCATGGATTTTGCGCACCAATCTTTGCACAGTGACGAACACATCTTTGGGAAATTGGGGATTTTATTTTTATGTTCTTCCGTTGTGCATGTGATGTCGCCCCTAAGATTTCTCTACACGAACCACCATGGTCTCAAGGGACTCAACCAACTATGTTGTCTGGTTAAGTCAACACCATCATTACAAGATGAGTTTGATTTGATGATATACCCTCGAGGGACTTGACCAAGCATACTATGTCCTTAGGTCACCGGTGACATTTTTATGTTATAAGAAAGATAGTGAATCCCGATATAAGTGAGCCTCGAGGGACTTAACCAACTCAGCCTACATCGAGAATTGATCTCTATTTATAATGATGGAAGACCACGTGGGTCAATCTAATTACCTCACGTTTATCGACTTAATATTATCGAGAAAGAGGATTTTGATTTGGTCTCCTAATATGACATGTCACATACATACATATTTAATATATATCAACATTGCATATAAATAAATACATAAATAAATAAATATAGTAGGTGCATAAGCAATCACACATCATGTGGGCAATCACACCAGATGATCATGGACCACAACCTAATGTGATTAGGCCCTAGCCAATGGGCCTAATCACTTACATCAAGATCTATGTGTGTAGCGATGCATCACCATGCCCTGTGATCTTCCATCTCGTCCTCATCAGTTTCGTCAGCATCTCGATGCATCTCTATGCATCATGATCGTCCATCTAGTGAGTTCCACTATCGCTTTCACACTCCTACTGTGCCTCATCGTATGATTACAACTTAATCATAGGCATCTAGACCGAACAATAAATGAGAAATAAAATAGAGGTTCGCAGACCCCAATAATAATAATAACAAGAACACATACATCACACGGTCCATGATCATCCGTCCACATCAGACATCATATATACACATCATCATCATATAAGACTACTAGATAATAATAATACTAATTAATTAAAATTTTAATTAATTAATATTTTCTGAAATCAAAGATATGCAAGGAATTTTCTGAATTATGAGGGGTATTTTGATAATTTGGATAAAAGGACATAATTTGATATTTTTAAAATTTCGAGGGGCCAAATTATCTTTTACCAAAAAAACCTTACCCTCTTGATCTCCTTTGCTATGTTGCAGTCGCCACCACCCTACCGATAGTGGTCGCTGTAGGAGGGGGAGCGAGGGCATCGCCTTTGTCCCAACGACACTGCCCTCTTAATAATTCACTCGACTAATCGACTGCGGACGTACTAGGCCACTACGTTGCTATCCCTAGATGATACAAGGGAATCCAATCCAATGGACCTATATATCCTCAGTTACCATATACCTATAGTCCCTCATCTATCTAATATCCTAGAGACCGTATACCAAGCATGATGCTGTTAGACCGATACGGTTTCTGTTTCAGTCTCACTCTAATCGGATTCTCCTGAATAACTCTTTCTCTCCCAATCCTAATGACCCTAGCTAGGGATTTGTCTAAGCAAAAACATATGAGATATTCCCCTCATAACACCAAGAGTGGATGATCCTCTATTGACACTCAATAGTCCTTGTAAGGTTGCCTGCCACTCTCGATGACCGGTTATGCTAGATCTGGAACCTCCAAACCTATAAGTCCGGTATCAAAGAATGGAGTACTCATATAGGACATCCTTGGTGTCTTAAGATATACCACTAGGACTATGGAATCGCTATTTAACAATAAAGCATCATCCACCATCCAACATTCTATAAGCAGATCAATCAATGAACTCATTCTCTAATGAGCACCTGTATTGTATCCCTAGTATCCCCACATGAGCAGCTAATGAGACCAGCTACATTCATCATATGGATGGGTATATAGCACACCAGTCTGTTCGGTTATCTCGATGTCCCTCTCGAGTAACCTATGACCGAAATTATTTAGGATCTATGTTGAAAGGCGAGTCATTCTCATTATCATGATCTCATCATGATCCAATTCCCATTGCATAGTTCCATGGACATCATAATATATTCAAGTAATAGGTAATATAAAGCGATAAAATACCAAATAATAATAAGCAAAAAGACTGCATGTCAAGTCACACGTTCCATCACTTATATGATTGGCTTGTAGGGTACCTATGACTATAGTTTCTCCTTGAATCTTGCTCGGATTCTCCTAGACAACTCTTTCTCTCTCAATCTGAATGACCTTGGGTAAGGATTTGTTAGAGCAAAAATACATGGGATATTACTCTCATGATACCAAGAGCGGATGATCCTCTATCGATACTCAATAGCCCTCGTAAGCTTGGCTACCACTCCCGATGACTAGCTGTGCTAGATTTGAAACTTCCAAACCTATAAGTCTGGTATCAAAGAGTGGAGTACTCATACAGGACATCCTTAGTGTTTCAAGTCTAAGGATCAGGTGCACCATTGGAACGATGGAATCGTTGTTTGACAATGAGGTATTATCAACTATCTAGCATGTCGTGAGTGGATCAATCAATGAACTCATTCTCCAGTGAGCACCTGCACTGTAGCACTAATGTCCCCCCACATAAGCAACTATGAGACTAGTCACCTCTATCATATGGACAGATATACAATACACCAGTTTATCCAGTTATCTCGATGTCTCTCTCGAGTAATTATCAAGTCACACATGTCATCACTCACGTGATTAGCTTGTAGGGCACCTATGACTAGCAATCTTCCACTTGACCTAAAGCTAATAACCTATGTGTCTGATCTCCATTAGACCCTTGTGATGCTCAAAGATAATATGAGACAACGACTTTGTTAGTGGATCTGTAATGTTATCTTCGGATGAAACTCTTTCCACTACTACATCTTCTTAGGTCATGATCTCTCTAATAAATAAGCTAGAACCTCCTAAGAACACTTCTGATGAGACCCGAGTTCCTTTGCTTGAGCAATCATCCCATTGTTATCGCAATATAAGAGAATCGACTCCTCGTTGTCTGGTACAACTCCTAGATCTGTGATGAACTTCTTCATCCATACTCCCTCCTTTGCTGCCTCTACTGTAGCAATGTACTCCGTCTCTATAGTTAAGTCAATAGTAGTATCTTGCTTAGAACTCTTCCAACACATTGCTCCTCCATTTAGGGTGTACACATACCCTAAATTCGATGTGCTATCATCAATATCGGATTAGAAACTCGAGTCTGTGTAGCCTTCAACCCTGAGGCTACTATCTCCATATATCAATCAAAGATCCTTAGTCCTTCTTATGTACTTAAGGAAACACTTTACTGCTTTCTAGTGCTCCAAGCTTGGATCTACCTAAAACCAGCTCGTGACACTCAAAGCATGTGCTATATCAGGCTTGATACATAGCATGGCATACATGATAGACCCTCCCACTGAGGCATTAAGTATCCTATCCTTATTCACTATTTGTTTAAGATTTTTTGGGGACATACTCCTAGAAAGTGATATCTCATGTCTCAACGGTATGAGACATCTCTTGGAATTTTCCATGCCAAACCTTTTGACAATGGTGTTTATGTTCCTAGATTGGAACAAGCCAATCATCCTCTTGGATCTATTTCTATAGTTTTGAATCCCCAAGATATAGGATGCTTCCCCTAAATCCTTCAGGGAAAGTGTCAAGATAACTAAGTCTTTACCGTGGATAGCATTCCTATATTATTCCTAATGATCAGGATGTCATCAACATATTACACTAAGAAGGTGATAATACTCCCGCTTACCTTCTTGGATGCACAATTCTCATCTTCATTCTTAACGAATTCATAAGATCTGATTGTCTCATCAAATTTTATGTTCCAACTTCAGGAAGTTTGCTTTAGTCCATAAATGGACCTAAGCAACCTACACATCTTATCTGGGCATTCCTTGGACACTAATCTCTCAAGTTGTATCATATACACCTCCTCCTCAAGGTTGCCATTGAGGAATGAGGTTTTCATGTCCATCTGTTAGATCTCATAATTATAGTGTGCTGTAATAGCCAATATAATTCCGATAGATTTTAGCATAACTATGGGTGGGAAGGTTTCGACATAATCAACACATTGCCTTTGATGATACCTCTTATCCACTAGCCTTGCTTTATAGGTCTCTACCTTTTCATCTACTCTGATATTTTTCTTGAACATCCACTTGTAACCGATGGGTATAATACCCCCGAGTGCATCAAATGGGTTCCTAACCATGTTGGAGTACATAGAATCCATCTTAGAATTCATGACTTCTTACCACTTCCCGAAGTCTATACTAATAATAGCCTCCTCGTAGGTCTGAGGATTAATATGATCAACATCCGCTCATCTAATATGTCTCATATATCTCTTAGGAGGATGGGATACTCTGCTAGACCTATTTAAAGTCGGAACTTATGTACTAAGTACCTAAACAGACTCGGACTGTGGAGTGGTGCTTGAGCTAGGTTCTCCAACCTTGCTCAACTCTATCATACTCCCACTATCTCCGCCAAGAATGTGTTTCTTCTTAAGGAACATTGCTCTCTTGGCTACAAAGACCTTTTAGTCCTTGGGATAATAGAAATAATACTTACAAGTTTCCTTGGGGTAACCCATGAACTTGCACTGCTCCGTCCTCGATTTTAACTTATCGAGGTTGTGTCTTTTAATATGGGTAGAGCAGCCCCAAATCTTAACAATCTTAAAATCGAGTTTTTTCCCTTTCTTTATCTCATATGTTGTAAATACTACCGACTTAGTTAGAACTATGTTCAGAAGGTAAGTTACGGTCTTTAGGGCATATCTCTATAATGAGATGGGTAGGTCAACGAAACTCATCATGGACCGCACCATGTCTAATAGTATACGATTCCTCCTTTTAGATACACCATTGAGCTGAGGTATATAAGGAGGTATCCATTGGGATAGAATCTCATGGTCCTTGAAGAACTAAGTGAACTCTGTACTCAAGTACTCACCTCCTCAATTTGATCAAAGAGTCTTGATACTCTTTCTAGTCTAGTTCTCCACTTCATTCTTATACTCTTTGAATTTCTCAAAGGCTTCAGACTTGTACTTCATCAAGTACACATGTCCATACTTGGAGAAATCATCAGTAAAAGTAATAAAGTAGGAGTAATCACCTATAGCATGAGTTGACATGGGTACACATACATCATTATGTATGAGTTTTAGCAGCTCGATAGCTCTCTCTAGTTCTACTAAAAGGAGAGTTGGTTAGTTTTCCACGAAAGCAAGACTCACAAGTTGCATATGACTTATAGTCGAATGGATCTAGATATCCATCTTTTAGCAACTTTTGAATCCTTCACTCATTGATATGACTTAGCCTACAATGCCACAGGTATGCACTGTTTACCTCATCTCATTTCCTTTTGGACATACATATATTCATGATATGTGGAGCAGTGTCTAGTAAAAACAGATCATTATGCAATGTTCCTCTTATGATGATTTTAACATCTAATAATATTGAATAGTCATTATTCTTATAAACTAATTTATATCCACTAATTGTCAAATATGAAATGAAAATAATATTTTGATAAAAGAAGGAACAAAATATCATGCATCCAATGCAATAATAACTCTACCAAGTAGTTGTAGGGAGACCTTATTAGGATCAAGAGCAGCACTAAGAGAGGGGGGGGGATGAATTAGTGCAGCGAAAAACTTTCGATATTTCAGAAAATTGTTCGTTTCGCTTAAAACCGATTCCAACGCAAATGGTTTCGATTCAATCTGTTTCGAAGAGAAGTTGAACTCAAAAGCTTTCGTAAAAGTGCAAGAGAAGATTAAGGAGGTTTATAGTAAAGTAAATTTGCACAAATGAAAAGAAAACTAGAATTTAGAGTGGTTCGGTCAACGTGACCTACATCCACTTTCGGATTCCTCCTCCGACGAGGTCTCCGATATCCATGAAAGGCCTTCCTTCAATAGGTGAACACCAACCACCACTTTTACAATGCTTTCTCCTTTTCATGGGTTTAGGAGAGAACCCTTACAAGTCTCACACCTCTCTTGAATGATCTCAAAACTTAGAAAGGGAGGAGGAGGACTCTAGCACTTGTTTACAACACTTTTATACCCCAATAACTTAAGATTATCTCAATACTTTTTGTGTCCTTTCATGCAAAAAAGGGTGAGATTTTTATAGGCCCCAATGACTTCAAAAATGGAGCTAAAAAGTCTCATCCCGGATTTCCGGGGTACTAACGGTACCACCACCATTACTGGACGGTACCACCGCCTGACAGAGCTCAAAGACCGAGCTCTGGTGGTACCATCGCCTAATAAGGGTGATACTATCACTGGCAGTAATAACTGTCGGTGGTACCACCACCCAGACCACATGGGAGACTGGGTCTTTTGGGTAGTGCCACCGTCGGCCATGTTTTCAAGGGCTGAGTGCGCTACTTAATCCGGCCCAATTCAACCCTATTAAGGGCCCAATTGGCCCCTAATTAAGTTAGTGGGATTAACTCCCAATTCTAACATAATTTACACTCTTACTATGATAATTAAGACATAATTACAATGCTTCTTGTTCCGGTACGTCAATTGCTCTTCCGACGAGCTTTCGGCATACTTCCGGCGAACATTCGACGAACATCCGATGAACTCTCGGCAATGTTCCGGCGAACTCTCGGTAAGCTCCTAGTCTTTATGACGATCTTCTTGGCGAGCTTCTTTGGCAAGCTCCTGGACTTCTCGGTTGGTTCCGGCAAAACTTCCGACGAACGTCCGGACTTCCAATGAACTCTCGAACTCCCAATGAGATCTCGATCTTAACTCCGAGACAACACCTACTTTATGTCTTATTGCAATCGTAGTTAATCCTGCATACTTTTCTCAACATATAGATTAGATTAAATAAATTATAATTAACTTTATCATCAAAATCCGAGATTCAACAATCTCTCCCTTTTTGATGATGACAATCAATTGATGATGGAGTTAACCTTAACTCCCCCTATCTATATGCCATACTTGAGAAAAGATATTCTTGAATTCCAGACCTTTGAATTCAAGAAACAAACCGATAAGATAAGTTAATTAAACTTATCAACAAGCACATCATGATTCCAATCATGATATACCATTCTCAAAATACGATGCCATGTATTTCTCAAAATGATATCAAGGCATGACATCCATTTTCAAGAATGATATTTCAAATATGAAAGATGACAAAGATAGCAATTTACCATTCTATGGTAAGATATCAATTACAAAATAGCAAGTTATGCTCTAGATATCTTATCATAATGAAAGAAATTTATGAAGCAAACATTTCAAGTATATATCATGAAATACATTGCAAACATTTGTCATCAATTTACCACATTTTGTTATTATTTCTCCCCCTATGTTATCAACAAAAAGGAGAACAATTCAATAATGCAAGTGAAGTGTAGTAAAAAAAATCAAGCAATTTTCACACACAAAAGTTCTCACCATTAAATGTTATCAACCTCAACATTAAAGCGATAGATTCCAACAACTTCTCCCTCTTTATCATTACATTTTGCATGAAGAAGAGGAAAGAAGGTAAGGAGGGAATCCATTAAGAACTAAATTTGTGAAATGATTTGAATCAAAACGATAAATAAGTTTTTATTAAAACATACTTTCAAATAGAAGGGATTCATGAAAAGGATCAAGATATCCATATGAAATCAAATCCCCAATCTTGCAAATAATTATCACACAAGAAAACACATCTTTCAAGGATTAAGATATCCATTGGAATTCCTTCATTTTTCATGAGAAGAATAAGAAAGAATTCATGGGAGAGGAGTATCACATGAAGTAGAAAATAACGAATAAAACTCCATAGTGAGAAGAGCATTACATCAAATCCATTTCTCAGTAAAAAAAAATTCATAAGAGTGAAATCCATGAGAGATGCATTTGTCAATGACTTCTATGTATCAAACATCAAGATATTTAAATGTATAGATACTTCATGCATTTATAAAATGTTTCGTTACGGCTTTTCATCATTACTTGCATGAGGTAATATCATTAGTGCTTGTAGCACTCAAAAGTTAAGAATCCGATATTGCATCATGTATGATTAAAACTTCTCAATAATAAAGATCATAATTATCATAGAAATTTTTAACATCAAAGTAAATACGATATTGTGTCATTGCATGATAACATGCGCATCATCATAACATCATATTAAACTCATATGGAAAAATACATATGGCTCATTGTGCATTCTATAAGATCATGATTTCAGTGAGTGATCCAAAGAATCAAGAAAGTCCGAAAATGAAATTTAACAAATTCATGCATTCGGACAAATTAACATTCCTAATTCTCTTCCAATAAAATCAAATTGTTCTTCACTTAAAGGTTTTGTAAAAATATCAACTAATTGATGTTTCGTATCAATAAACTCTACGATTACATCATGATTATTGATATGATCTCGTATAAAGTAATGCTTAATATCAATATATTTTGTTCTAGAGTGTTGAATGGGTTTTTTTGTTAAACATATTGCACTTGTGTTATCACATTTTATGGGAATGTTTTTAAGATGAATCTTATAATCCTCTAAAGTGTTTTTCATCCATACAACTTATGCACAATATCCACTTGCTACAATGTACTCAGCTTCGGTTGTAGATAGTGTAATCGAGTTTTGTTTCTTGGTCAAGTGCATGTCCTAAGAATTGACATATTTCGGATGTGCTTTTTCTATCTAATCTACATCCAGAAAAATCCGTATCAGCATATGTAATTAATTCAAAGTTCTCGAATTTTGGATACCATAATCCTAGATTAGTGGTACATTTAAGATATCTAAAAATTCTCTTAATTGCTTTAAGATGAGATATCTTAGGATTAAATTGAAACCTTGCACAAAGACATACACTAAACATGTTATTTGGTCTAGTTGTGGTGAGGTATAGTAAACTTCCTATCATACCTCTATAAGATTTTTGATCAAAGCTTTCTCCACTTTCATCAATGTCTAACTTAGTGGAGGTACTCATAGGAGTATTGAGAGCCTTTGAGCTATTCATATTCAACCTTTTTAGCAAATCTAAAGCAGATTTTGTTTAACTAAGAAAAATGTCATTACTTAGTTGTTTGATTTGTAGACCTAAAAAGAAAGTTAATTCTCTCATCAAACTTATTTCAAATTCAAGACTCATACTTTTAGCAAATGATTCACATAGAGATTCATTTGTGGAACTAAAAATAATGTCATCAACATAAATTTGAATAATAAAAAAATTATTTTTAAAATTTTTGATAAACAATGTAGTATTGACCTTGCCTTTAGAGAAATTATTTTCGATAAGAAATGAGCTAAGTCTCTTATACCAAGCCCTAGGGGCTTGTTTCAATCTAGAGAGAGCTTTAGTCAATTTAAACACATGATTAGGGAGATTATCATTCTTAAATCTGGGAGGTTGTTCAACATAAACTTCTTCGGAAATAAAGCCATTAAGAAAAGCACTTTTAACATCCATTTGAAATAATTTAAAATTATTACTATTAGCATAAGCAAGGAGCATCCTTATGGCTTCTAATCAAGTCACAGGAGCGAAGGTCTCTTCATAATTGATACCTTCTTCTTGGTTGAAACCTTTGGCCACTAATCTAGCCTTATTTCTAACCACGATACTAGATTCATCTTGCTTATTTCTAAAGAGCCACTTAGTACCAATAACTAAATGATCATTTGGCCTTGGAACAAGCTTCTACACCTCATTTCTCTCAAATTGATTTAACTCTTCTTGCATTGCAATGACCAATGAATCATCTTTCATGGCCTCGTCAATACTTTTATGTTCAATTTGGGAGAGAAAAGCGGCATTGGCACAAAAATTTTTTAAGAGAAGAACGAGTTTGAATCCCTTTCAAAGTGTCTCCTATAATTAGCTCGTTAGGATAAATATCTACATACTTTCATTCCTTCGATAAAGAAAGTTCGGAAGAAGATGCATCTAAGTTACTAGATGGAGAAGGGGAATCATTTAAATTCAAAGCATCAAAATTAACATCATCATCAAAATCATTTTTCTTAACTTCGGAAACTTCATTAAAAATAATATGAATAGATTATTCTATAATCAAGGTTCTTTTGTTAAAGATACGAAATGCTTTAGAAACAGAAAAATAGCCAAGAAGAATTCCTTCATTAGATTTTGCATCAAATTTACCTAAGGCATCTTTTTCATTCAAAATAAAACATTTACATCTAAAAACTTTAAAGTATGAAATGTTGAGTTTTTTGTTGTTCTATAACTCATAAGGAGTCTTGAAAAGTAGTGGTCTTACTAGAACCCTATTCATAACATAGTATGCTATATTTACGGCTTCGGCCCAAAAATATTTGAGTAGGCTATGTTCGTTTAACATGGTTCTTATCATTTCTTACAAGTTTCTATCCTTTCTTTCTACTACTCCATTTTGTTGAGGATTTCTTAGAGTAAAAAGGTTGTGGTTGTATCCATTAGATTCACAAAATCCTTGGAAATCATAGTTTTGAAATTCACCACCGTGATCACTTCGAATTGATGAAATCATAAAACCCTTTTTATTTTGAACAAGTTTACAAAACTTTGAGAAATACCTAAAGCATTCACTTATGTGTGCTAAAAAATAAGTCAATGTGTATCTACTATAATCATCCTCGATAACAAATGCATATTTGCTACCTCCTAGGCTTGATATAGCAATTGGTCCAAATAAGTCCATATGGATCAATTGTAAAGGTCTAGAGGTACTTATTTGGTTCTTAGGTTTGAAGCTACATTTTATTTGTTTTCCTGGTTGTCATGTATCACACACATTATCTTTGATGAACTTGATATGAGGAATTCCTCTTACGAGTTCTTTAGATGAAATTTGAGAGATTAGTTTCATGCTAGCATGACCTAATCTCCTATGCCAAAGCCAAGCATCGTCATTCAAAATTGAATAACACATTTCATTGCAAATATCATTAATGTCAATAGTGTATATGTTATTTTATTTTAGTGCAATCATAGATGTGTTTTTGTATGATTTTTCAAGAATACAAGCATTAGATTCAAATCTAATGATATATCTTTTATCACGTAATTGACTAATACTCAAAAGATTATGCTTTAAACCATCAACTAACAATACATCTTCAATAAGAAGATTGGATTTATTACCTATGGTTCCTTTGCCAATGATTTTACCCTTATTGTTGTCTCCGAAGGTGACATATCCTTCGTCTAGGCTAGTAAGCTTAGAGAAATGAGATGGATCTCCAGTCATATGCTTTGAGCATCCACTATCAAGGTACCATCTCTTGCTCCTAGCTTGTAATGGTACATTTTTCTACAAAAAAGGATGATTTTTAGATACCCATTTGACCTTGGGTGCATCAAAAATCAATCTATATAGTTTATCATGTTGTATTGAGTCATTTAAGGTTCTTTTAGGAACCCAAATCAATTTATGTGGACTATATTTCTTGAATGGACATTTATACGCAACATATCTATGTTTGTAACAAAAGTTGCATTCGGTGTGAGGTTATACATGCAAGGTAGGGCCTTTAATAAAGGTGGTTAGATTTTGGTGAGAGCTACTCACAAATCTGATTCCGCCTCTTCTATGAACGTGCTCCTTGTTGGCAAGGATTATATTCAAGGACTTGCTACCAACCTCAAATTTCTTTAAGGTATCTTTGAGTAGTAAGTTTTCCTTTTGAAGTGGTTCTAGATCATGACATTTTGTATACGGAGCCAAGCTATTTTCATGCTCAATCTTTACCCTATCAAAATTGCTAATAAGAGAAGCATGTTTCTTTTTTAAAGAATTATACTTTTTACTCAAAATTCTACATTCATTAAACAATTCATGAAAAGCACTTGAAAGCTCATCAAAAGTTAAATTTGCATTTGATGAACTTGTTACCTCATCTCCAATCGCCATTAGTGCATAGTGAGCAACTTGCTCGGTGATGGTAGGCTTCGCTTCTTCGGATGCACTTGAGTCGTCCCATGTTGCTTTGAGAGCCTTCTTCTTTGGTTATCTCTTCTTGGTTAAGGGACATTCGCTCTTGTAATGTCCTGGCTTCTTGCATTTATAGCATATCACTTATCCTTTCTTTGGTTCAAATTTATTTTTAGTATCATTTTTGAATTTATTTCTTTTTATAAATTTTTTAAAATTTCTAATTAATAGTGCCAAGTCTTCATCAAAGTCCTCATCACTTGAGTTTTCTTTCAAGTGGTCTTCTTGTGTTCTCAGTATTATATCCTTCCTATTCTTTGGAAGAGTATCCTTAAGCTCTTCATGAGCTTTACATGTCATTTTATAGGTCATTAGTGACCCAATAAGTTCTTCAAGAGGAAAATTATTTAGATCTTTGGCCTGTTGAATGACTGTTACTTTAGGATCCCAACTATTTGGAAGGGATCTTAAAATCTTATTAATGAGTTCAAAATCTGAGAAACCTTCACCAAGTCCTTTTAGACCATTGATGACATCCGTAAATCGGGTGTACATATCTCCAATGGTCTCACTCAGTTTCATTCGAAACAACTCATAAGAATGCACTAAAAGATTAATATTTAACTCCTTCACTCTACTAGTATCTTTATGAGTCACTTCGAGTTTGTGCCAAATATCGAAAGTAGTTTCACAAATGGATACATGATTAAACTTGTTTTTATCCAAGTCACAAAAAAGGCATTCATATCCTTTGCGTTTGAAGCAAAAGTCTTCTTCTCCAACTCATTCCAATCATTCATTGGAAGAGAAGACTTTTGAAAGCCATTTTATACAATATTCCATAATCCAAAATCCATTAAAATTAGGAAGATCCTCATTCTAATCTTCCAATATGTGTAATCTATCCCATTGAACACGGGCGGACATGTAATTCAATGGCCCTCTAGGTTGTTAGCAAATACCATCTCTCTTGAGTTTTTAAAAACTAGATGAGAGTGAACCTTGCTCTGATACCAATTATTAGGATTAAGAGCGGCACTAAGAGGGGGGGATGAATTAGTGCAGCAAAAAACTTTCGATATTTCAGAAAATTGTTTGTTTTGCTTAAAACCAATTCTGACGCAAATGGTTTCGATTCAATCTGTTTTAGAGAGAAGTTGAACTTGAAAGCTTTCGTAAAAGTGCAAGAGAAGATTAAGGAGGTTTGTAGTAAAGTAAATTTGTACAAATAAAAAGCAAACCAGAATTTAGAGTGGTTCGGTCAACGTGACTTACATCCACTTTCGGATTCCTCCTCCGATGAGGTCTCCAGCGTCCACTAAAGGCCTTCCTTCAATAGGTGAAGACCAACCACCTCTTTTATAGTGCTTTCTCCTTTTCACAGGTTTAGGAGAGAACCCTTACAAGTCTCACACCTCTCTTGAATGATCTCAAAACTTAGAAATGGAGGAGGAGGACTCTAGCACTTGTTTACAACACTTTTACACCCCAATAACTCAAGATTATCTCAATACTTTTCATGCCCTTTCATGTAAAAAAGGGTGGGGTTTTTATAGGCCCCAATGGCTTCAAAAATGAAGAAAAAAAATGTCTCATCTTGGATTTCTAGGGTACTAGCGGTACCACCGCAATTACTAGGTGGTACCACCGCTTGACACCTGATACTGGGTGGTACTACCGCTCAGTCCGGGCGGTACCACCACCTAACAGAGCTCGGAGATCGAGCTCTGGCGGTACCATTGCTTGACAAGGGTGATATCACCGCTAGCAGCAATAACTGCTAGCGGTACCACCACCCAAACCACCTGGGAGACTGGGTCTTCTGGGCGATGCCATCGTCGGTGATGTTTTCAGGGGCTGAATGGGCTGCTCAATCTGGCCCAATTCAGCCTTGTTAAGGGCCCAATTGGCCCGTAATTAAGTTAATGGGATTACCTCTCAATCCTAACTTAATTTATGCTCTAACTACGATAATTAAGACATAATTACAATGCTTCTTGTTCTGGTGCGTCAATTGCTCTTCCAACAAGCTTCCGGTGTACTTCTAGCGAACATCCGACGAACTCTCGGCAAGCTCCTAGTCTTTATGACGATCTTCTTGGTGAGCTTCTTTAGCAAGCTCTTGGACTTCTTGGTTGGTTCTGACAAAACTTCCGACGAATGTCTGGACTTCCAATGAACTCTCGAACTCCCAATGAGATCTCGATCTTGACTTTGGGATAACACTTACTTTATGTCTTATTGCTATCATAGTTAATCCTACACACTTTTCTCAACATATAGATTAGATTAAACAAATTACAATTGACCTTATCATCAAAATCGAAGATTCAATAATCTCTCCCTTTTTGATGACGACAATTAATTGATGACGGAGTTAACCTTAACTCCCCCTATCTATATACCATACTTGAGAAAAGATATTCTTGAATTCAAGGCCTTTGAATTCAAGAAACAAATCGATAAGATAAGTTAATTAAACTTATCAACATGTACATCATGATTCCAATCATGATATACCATTCTCAAAATACGATGCCAAGTATTTCTCAAAATGATGTCAAGGCATGACATCCATTTTCAAGTATGATATTTCAAATATGAAAGATGACAAAGATAGCAATTTATCATTCTATGGCAAGATATCAATTACAAAATAGAAAATTGGCTTCTCTTTCTTAATAGTATTTTTTGCCTCCCTCAACATATTAAGGAACTCAATGAGAGTCAACTCAAGCTTGTTCATATTAAAATTTATTATGAACTATGAAAAGGAATCTAGTAGGGACCGAAGCATAAGATTTACACACAAGTTATCCTCTAGGACCATTCTTAGACCTATGAGTTTCTATATCCACTCAATCATCTTTAGGACATTGTTCTAAACCAGTGTCCCCTCCGTCATCCTTGCACGGAAGGGGCTCTTGCATATCTCATATCGCTAAGTCCTTCTCTGTTCCTCAAACAGTTTGTAAATATGTAGAAGAATGTAGTTGGTATCCATCTTTTCATGCTGTCTTTATAACTCATGAGTCATGGAATCCAACATGTAACACTGAGCAAGATTGGAGTCATCCATGTACTTCTCATAGCGAGTAATCTCATCCTCTCTTGCCCCTTTCTCAGGTATAGGCATTATTGTATTAAGGATGTACATGATTTTCTCCACCATGAGAACAATTTTGCAATTACGGAGCTAATCCGTATAATTCGGACCAGTGAGGCGGTTGACATCAAGTATGCCACGTAAAGGATTTGAAAGCGATATTTTCTAAAAATAAAGATACAACAGAAATAAATAACATGCATATTTTGCAAAAAAATAAACAATCAAGATGTGGACTTCTATCTTAATCTACTCCCACTATTTTTCTAGCGAGTCACACGACACCCTCAACATGTGAAATGGAAGTCTCCGGCAGACTTCTAGTGAGAATCGGGATCGAATCAACGTCTTAGTGTAATCTCGAGGAACTCAACCAATCACACTAAGCCTAAAAGGTAGGCAACTCTTGCCGATCATAACTCCTTGTGATTCTCATCCTATTTGGCTTTCGAACCACCATAATCTCAAAGGACTCGACCAACCATGATGTTCGGTTAAGTCAACACCATTGTTACAAGATGAGTCTGATTCGATGATATACCCTCAAGGGACTCGACCAAGTATACCATGTCCTTAGGTCACCGATGACATCTCTATGTCATAGGTAAGATAGTGAATTGTGATATAAGTTAGCCTTAGGGGACTCGACATGGGACTCGACCAACTCAACCAACATCGAGAATCGGTCCCTACCTATAACGATGGTAGGCCACATGGGTCAAACTAATTGCCTCAAGTTTACCAACTTAATATTGTCGAGAGAGGGGTTTTTTGAGTTAGTCTCCTAATATGACATGTCACACACATACATATTTAATATATATCTACATCGTACGCAAATATATATACATATCTAGTAGGTGTATAAGTAATCACACATCACATGAGCAATCACACCAGATGATCATGGACCACATCCTAATATGATTAGGCCCAAACTAATGGGCCTAATTACTCACATCAAGATATATGTGTGCAGCAGTGCATCACCATACCCTGTGATCATCCATCTCATTCTCATCGGTTCCATCGGCATCTTGATGCATCTCCATGTATCGCGATCATCCGTCTCGGCTGTTAGGATTAAGAGCACTAAGAGGGGGGGGTGAATTAGTGCAGCGAAAAACTTTCGTCGGTTAAAAAGACTTTTGTATGAAAACCATTTCGGAAAGATCTTTAAAGTTAAGAGTAAGTGGAAGTGTAATTGATGTAAATCAATGAAGGCAGTTTGTAGTTAAGATAAAGAGCAGAATGTAAATGCAAACCAAGATTTAGAGTGGTTCAGTCAATCTTGACCTACATCCACTTTTGGCTTCCTCCTCCGATAAGATCATCGATGTCCACTAGAGGCCTTCCTTCAATAGGCGAAGGCCAACCACCCTTTTACAGCTTTTCTCCTTTTGACGGGCTTAGGAGATAATCCTTACAAGTTTTCACTCCTCTCTTGAATGATCAACACTTAGAAAGAAAAGAGGGAGAAGAATTCTAGCCTTTTACAACACTTTTAAGCTCTCAAATACTCAGAATAAAAGCAAGCTTTCAGTTTTCTTTCATGCAGGAAAGGGTGGGGTTTATATATGCCCCAATCAGTTTGAAGTTGGAGCTCAAAAGTGTCCATTCCTGGATTTCGGGGGTGCTGGCGGTACCAACGCCATAACTGGGCGGTACTACCGCCTATCATCTATCACTGAGCGGTACTACTGCTCAGTCTGGGTAGTACTACCGCCTGACATCGCTCGGAGACCGAGCTCAGGCGATACCACCGCCTAATAGGGGTGGTACCATTACTGGCAATAATAACTGCTGGTAGTACCACCGCCTGACAGGGGAGGTACTACCACCCAAAACTCCTGGGAGACTGAGTCTCCTAGGTGGTGCCACCGTCGGCCCTAACGGTGCCACCACCGACTAGGAATTCTGAATCCAAATGGGCTGTTCCATTCGGCCCAATTTAGGTCTGTTAAGGGCCCAGTTGGCCCCATATTAAGTTAATGGGATCACCTCCCAATCCTAACTTAATCTATATGCTAACTATGATAATTAAGACATCAATATTGCAAATCGTGTTCCAGTGTGTCAATGGCTTCTTCCGGCGAGCTTCTAATGAACTTCCAACGAACATCCGACGAACCCTCGGTGATGCTCCGACGAACTCCCGGCAAACTCCTGGACTTCGCGACGATCCTCTTAGCGAGTTCCGACGAGCTTCTTTGGCAAGCTCTTAGACTTCTCGGATTGTTCCTACAAAACTTTCGACGACCGTCCGGACTTCCGACGAACTCTCGAACCCCCAACATGAACTTGGTCTTGACTCCGGCTCAACACATACTGCATGTCTTACTGCCATCATAGATAATCTTGCAAACTTATCTCAACATATAGATTAGATAAATAAATGACAATTGACTTCATCATCAAAATCCGAGATTCAACAATCTCCCTCTTTTTTATGATGACAATCAATTGATGACGGAGTTAACCTTAACTCCCCCTATCTATATGCCATACTTAAGATAACTCATTCTTGAATTCAAAGCCTTTGAATTCAAGAGACATATTGATAAGTTAAGTTAATTTAAACTTATCAATACCCCCATCATGATTCCTATCATGATGTATCTTTCTGAAAATGATGTCAAGGCAAGACATCCATTTTCAAATCTTATATTTCAAGTGTGAAGGATAGCAATCATAGCAATTCATCATATGGTAAGATATCAATTTGTAAAATTACAAATTGAGCTCTAGATATCTTAACATAATGCAAATATGGCAATCATAGCAATTCATTATATGGTAAGATATCAATTTGTAAAATTGCAATATAAGAACTAGATGTCTTATCATTAATGTAAATATTTCAAGTGTATAGCAATTCATTCTATCATCAATTTACCACATATTTCTCCCCCTTTGTCATTAACAAAAAAGAGAACAATTCAAACGTATTTCAAGCATAGTAATAAGTGTGGTAAAGATTCATGTCATTTTTCAATAATAAGTGGTAAGATACCATTCATACAAATTAGTTTTCAAGCAATCATGACATGGTATCATTCAAACATTCATTAAGGAGATAGCTTTCATTACTTCTTCCTTTGTCATTAACGTTTTGCATGAAGGAGGAAAGCTATTGTGAACTAACTTTGAATGAAGTTAACAACGATAAGAGATTAAATCATGCTTGATTTTTACAAAGATCAAGATATACATGTGAAATCAAATCCTTACAAGTGCTCAACTAAAAAACAATCTTCCTTCATCAAGAAGGAATTCATGTGAAAGAATCATTACATTAAATCCATTTCTCGATTAAAAATTCAAAAGATAAATCCATGAGAGATGCATTTGTTAATTAATTCCATATGTCAAAAATCATAGAGCATTGATATGAAATAAACTTGATATGATATAAGCTCATGAAAGCTCCATTCAAGAAATACATTAAGTCCGGAAGAGAAGTACAAAATCATGCATTCGGATAATATTTTGTTATAGCTTTTGGATCACAATCATGAAGGTAAAACATGCTTGTCATCATGGAAATTTTTGGCATTAAGACATACAATTTCCAACATGTTATTGAAGCATATAATCATGTAAAATTCATAAGATTTTTAGTATTGAGTTTTTAAGTGATTGATCATAGAATCAAGAAAGTCTGAAAACGAAATTTAACAAATTCATGCATTTGGACAAATCAACATTCCTAATTCTCTTATGATGAAATCAAATTGTTCTTCACTTAAAGGCTTTGTAAAAATATCAGCTAATTGATATTTAGTATCAATGAACTCTAGGATTATATCATGATTCGTGACATGATCTCGTATAAAGTGATGTCTAATATCAATATATTTTGTTCTTGAGTGTTTAATGAGATTCTTTGTTAAACATATTGCACTTGTGTTATCACATTTAATGAGAATATTTTTAAGATGAACTTTATAATCTTCTAAGGTGTTTTTCATCCACACAACTTATGCACAGTATGCACTAGCTGCAATGTACTCAGCTTCGGTTATAGATAGTGTAATTGAGTTTTGTTTCTTGGATGACCAAGAAACAAGTGCATATCCTAAAAATTGATATATTCCTAATGTGCTTCTTCTATCTAGTTTACACTTAGCAAAATCCGCATCAGCATAAGTAATTAGTTCAAAATTCTCAGATTTTGGATACCATAATTCTAGATTTGTGGTACCTTTAAAATATCTAAGTATTCTTTTAACTGCTTTGAGATGAGATATCTTAGGATTCGATTAAAACCTAGCACAAAGTCCTACACTGAACATGATATCCGATCTAGTTGTAGTGAGGTAAAATAAACTTCCTATCATACCCCTATAAGTTTTTTGATCAAAGCTTTCTCCACTTTCATCAATTTCTAACTTAGTGGAGGTGCTCATAGGAGTGTTGATAGCTTTTGAGCTACCATTATTAAATCTTTTTAGCAAATTTAAAGCGTATTTAGTTTGACTAATAAAGATGCCATTGCTTAGTTGCTTAATTTGTAAGCCTAAAAGGAAGGTTAATTCTCCCATCAAACTCATTTCAAACTCAAGGTTCATAGTTTTAGCAAAAGATTCACAAAAAGATTCATTTGTAGAACCAAAGATAATATCATTAACATAAATCTGAATAATGGGAAAATTATTTTTAAAATTTTTGATATACAATGTAGTATCGACCTTACCTTTAGAGAAATTATTTTCAATAAGAAAAGAACTAAGTCTCTCATACCAAGCTCTTGGGGCTTGTTTTAAACCATAGAGAGCTTTAGTTAATTTAAACACATGATTAGGGAAACTATTATTCTCAAATCCGGGAGGTTGTTCAACGTAAACTTCTTCGGAAATAAAACCATTAAGAAAAGTGCATTTAACATCCATTTGAAACAACTTAAAATTATTACTACTAGCATAGGCAAGGAGCATCCTTATGACTTCTAATCGAGCCACAAGAGTGAAAGTTTCTTCGTAATCGATACCTTCTTTTTGGTTGAAATCTTTGGCCACTAATCTAGTCTTATTTCTAATCACGATACCAGATTCATCTTACTTATTTCTAAAGACCCAGTTGGTACCAATAACTAAATGGTCATTTGGCCCAAGAACAAGCTTCTACACCTCATTTCTCTCAAATTGATTTAACTCATCTTGCATTGCGATAATCCATGAATCATCTTTCATGGCTTCGTCAATACATTTAGGTTCAATTTGGGAGAGAAAAGCAGTATTGGCACAAAAATTTTTAAGAGAAGAATATGTTTGAACCCTCTTAGATGTGTCTCTTATGATTAGCTCCTTAGGATGAGCATCTACATACTTTCAATCCTTGGATAAGAATGTTTCGGAAGTTAATGCATCCAAGTTGCTAGTTGGAGAAGGGGTTTCATTTAAATTCAAATAATCGAAATTGACATCATCATCAAAATCATTTTTCTTGATTTCAGAAATCTCATTGAAAACAACATGAATAGATTCTTCTATAATCAAAGTTCTTTTATTGAAGATATGAAATGCTTTAGAAATTGAAGAATAACCAAGAAAAATTTCTTCATCGGATTTAGCATCAAATTTTTCTAAGGTATCTTTTTCATTCAAGATAAAACACTTACACCCAAAAACTTTAAAATATGAAACGTTGGGTTTTTTGTTGTTCCATAACTCATAGGGAGTTTTGGTGAGTAAGGATCTTACTAGAACTCTATTTAGAATATAACATGTAGTGTTTATGGCTTTGGCCCAAAAATATTTGGGTAACCTATGTTCATTCAACATGGTTCTTGTCATTTCTTATAAATTTCTGTTCTTTCTTTCTACTACTCCATTTTGTTAAGGATTTCTTGGAGTAGAGAAGTTGTGGTTGTATCCATTAGATTCATAAAATTCTTGGAAATCATGGTTTTGAAATTCACCACCTTGATCACTTCGAATTGATGAAATCATGGAACCTTTTTCATTTTGAACAAGTTTACAAAACTTGGTGAAATATCTAAAGTATTCACTTTTGTGTTTCAAGAAATAAGTCCATGTGTATCTACCATAATCATCTACAATAACAAAAGCATATTAGCTACCTCCTAGGCTTAATGTAGAGATTGGATCGAATAAGTCCATATGGATCAATTGCAAAGGTCTAGAGGTGCTTATTTGATTCTTAGATTCGAAGTTACCCTTTATTTGTTTTCCTAATTGGCAAGCATCACACACCTTATCTTTGATGAACTTGATATGAGGAATTCCTCTTACAAGTTCTTTGGATGAAATTTGGGTGATTAGTTTCATGCTAGCATGACCTAATCTCCTATGCCAAAGCTAAGCATCATCATTCAAAACTGAGAAACATATTTCATTACATGTCAATAGTGTATATGTTATTTTGTTTTAATGCAATCATAGATATGTTTTTGTGTGGTTTTTTAATGACACAAGCATTATATTCGAATTTAACAATATATCCTTTATCACACAATTGACTAATGCTTAAGAGGTTATATTTTAAACCATCAACTAACAAAACATCTTCAATAAAGAAGTTGGATTTGTTACCTATGGTTCCTTTACAAATGATTTTACCCTTGTTATTGTCTCCGAAGATGACATAGCCTTCGTTTGTGCTAATGAGCTTAGAGAATTAAGATGGATCTTCTGTCATATGCCTTAAGCATCCACTATCAAGGTACCATCTCTTGCTCCTAGCTCATGGTGACATATGTTTCTACAAAAAAGGATGATTTTTAGGTACCCATTTAATCTTGGGTGCCTAAAAAACCGATCTAAATTGTTTGTCATGTTGCATGGAATTTATTACGGTTCCTTTAGGAACCCAAATCAATTTGTTAGTACTACTCTTCTTGAATGGACAATGATAAGTTCTATGTCCATATTTGTAACAAAAGTTGCATTTATTTTGGTGTGAAATATGCAAGATAGGGCCTTTAATGAATATGGTTGGATTTTGGTGAGAGCTTCTCACAAATCCGATTCCACTTCTTTTATGAACGTGACCCTTATTGGTAAGGATCATATTCAAGGACTTGTTACTAACCTCGAATTTCTTCAAAGTGTCCTTGAGTAGCAAGTTCTCCTTTTGGAGTATTTCTAATTCATGGCATTTCGTACATAGAACTAAACTATCATTATGCTCAATTTTTAATTTATCGAATTTACTAACAAGAGTATCATGCTCCTTTTTTAATAATTTATATTTTCTACTAATTATTTTGCATTCATCAAATAAGTCATGGAAAGCATTTAATAATTCATCAAATGATAAATCTGAATCAATTAAATTTGATACCTCCTCAACAACTTGCTCGGTGTTGGACTCCTCTTCTTCGGATTCGCTTGAGTCATCCCATGTTGCTTTGAGCGCCTATTTTTTTATGGGAGGGAGACAATGCCTTGCTGGTGTATATGAGTGGTCAACCATCTTGCATGAGAATGGCTCTAATTCTGACTCCAAATGTGTCAGCCTTAATGATGAAGAGTCAATTGAAATCTAGTAGTGCTAGCACTGATATCATCGTCATGGCTGCCTTAAGTTTGTCGAAGGCAACGGAGGCTTTGTCTGACCATTGGAAAGCATCTTTTTTTAGTAGAGAAGTGAGGGATGCACTGATCTTCCCATAGTCCTTCACAAATTTTTGGTAGTAGCCCATTGGTCCAAGGAACCCACGCAGTAATTTTACGTTTATAGGTTTCGGCCAGCCCTACATTGCTTCAATTTTTGTTGGGTCTACTGTCCCTCCTGATATTATGTGCCCAAGGTACTCTACTTTTTACTAGAGAAAGCTATACTTTGGCTGCTTAACAAAAAGAGTATTCTCCCGAAGCATTGTCAAAACAACTTGTAAATGTTGAAAGTGTGTCTCAAGATAAGGGCTGTAAATAATAATATTATCAAAAAATACCAATACAAATTTGCAAAGAAAGCTCCGAAAAATATCGTTCATAAGACTTTGGAAAATTAAAGGAGCATTAGTAATTCCAAAAGGCATTACAAAGAATTCATAATGACCGTTATGTGTGTAGAATGTAGTTTTTGGAATGTCATCTTCACATACCCGAATTTAGTGGTAACCGGATCAGAGATCCAACTTCATGAAGACTTGAACTCCTTTTAACTCATCAAAAAGTACATCCACCACTAGTATTGGGTACTTATTCTTGATGGTGATGTTATTTAAAGCACGGTAGTCGATGCACATCGGTCAAATTCCGCCCTTCTTATGTACAAGTAGCACCGGTGAGAAATAGGGGCTACAACTTAGTCGAATCACCCCTGTTTCAAGCATCTCCTTTACAATCTTTTTAATTTCATCCTTTTGGAGGTGAGGGTAATGGTACGGCCAAGTGTTCGCTAGTGGTTTGTCCAGAAGAATTGGAATTCGATGGTAATGTTGCCGAGTAGGAGGAAGACCGCGTGGTTCAACAAAAGGGGAAGAGAAAAATTATTAGCTTGTACATTGCAAAAGAGAAGCAATAAGTACTAGCTTGAATGTTAAACTTACGCATGTTAAATATTCTAAATGCATAAATTCTTCTTATATATTTTTCGGATCATGATCTTGATTTCTCGATTTTTATGATTTAAGCTTTATTTTTGAATCAAGATCATTTCCTATCATTCCTTCTATTTACAAAGAAGATATTTGTCAAAAATGACATATGGTTTTTAGGTATTCATGACTTGATTTTTCATTTTTGATGATAATGATGATTTGAAAATTTTTTGTTTTGGTATCATGCATGCCCAAGTAATGATGATTTGAAAATTTTTTGTTTTGGTATCATGCATGCCCAAGTAATGATGATTTGAAAATTTTTTGTTTTGGTATCATGCATGCCCAAGTAATGATGATTTGAAAATTTTTTGTTTTGGTATCATGCATGCCCAAGTAATGATGATTTGAAAATTTTTTGTTTTGGTATCATGCATGCCCAAGTAATGATGATTTGAAAATTTTTTGTTTTGGTATCATGCATGCCCAAGTAATGATGATTTGAAAATTTTTTGTTTTGGTATCATGCATGCCCAAGTAATGATGATTTGAAAATTTTTTGTTTTGGTATCATGCATGCCCAAGTAATGATGATTTGAAAATTTTTTGTTTTGGTATCATGCATGCCCAAGTAATGATGATTTGAAAATTTTTTGTTTTGGTATCATGCATGCCCAAGTAATGATGATTTGAAAATTTTTTGTTTTGGTAACATCACAAAGAAAACAAAATTACTAAACTTGCACATCTCAAGAAAAGCAAAGATTTACTAACTTGCATATCCCAAAAGAGAAGCAAAGATTATTAGCTTGTATATCTCAAGAGAAGCAATATTGCTAAATTTGCATATCTCAAAACTTACTAGTTTGCATGTTCTAAAGTGATATGCAATTATGTAATGATAATGTAATGATTTGCATTATGTTTCAAAAATATATTAGTTGCACTTTTCTCATTTTTGTTGATGACAAAAGGGGAAAAGTAATGATGATTTGAAAATTTTTTGTTTTGGTATCATGCATGCCCAAGTAATGATGATTTGAAAATTTTTTGTTTTGGTATCATACCTAAAGTGATGATGATTTGTAATAGTTTGAAATTATGCATGTTATACCTTGATGACTTGAAACTATGTTTAAATGTTGATACACAATTTTGAATGATATGTGCATATGATCAAAATGTTTCACTTGAATTCAAAGGTTATTATTTCTTTTGAATTCAAGTTTGCTTTATTTTGATATGGCATATAGATAGGAAGAGTTAAGGTTAACTCAATCACATCAATTAGTTGTCATCATCAAAAAGGGGGGAGATTATTGAATCTTGAATTTTGATGATGAAATCAATTGATGAGTTTACATTATAATCCATGTTTTGAGAAAAGTTATGCAGGACTAATCATGATCATGAAAAGATAAAACAATTGAAGCAAGAAGAAATAGACATTGGGTCGGAGTCAGAAAATGAGCATCGGGTCGGAAGAATCAGACATTGCGCCAAGATTAGATATTGCGGGAGTCAACATGTCATTGGATCGGGTAATACGTCGAAGGTTTGAATGATGCGCCAGAAGTTCACTAGAAGTTCATTGGAAGTTCACCAAGAGTTCGAATGAATAAATGATGTGTTGGACAACATAGCTTCTTATTTTGTAATTGTTTTAGTCTTAATCATTGTAGTTAGGTCTTGAGTTAGGTTTTGGTGTAACCCTACTAACTTAGTTAGGGGCTAACTGGGCCCGAATTAAGGCACACATAGGCCAAGTGAAAGGCCCATTTAGTGACCCTTAGCGAGCCTAGGCGATGGCACCACTAGGGCTGGTGGTGGCACCGCTTGAGGCTTAACCTCTCAAGCTGTCTGGGTGGTGGTAATGCCTAGACATAGTCTCCCAAACTATGTCAAGTAGTGATACCGCCAAACTAAGCGATGGTATCGCCCAATGTCAGTGTCAGGCTAGGCGGTTGTTGGGAAATCTATGGGTGACATCACATGCGCAGTGGAAGAACAGAAAACAAATAATTTTAGATTTCCCAATGATGTGTTTGTTATCGTGCAAAGATTGGTGCACAAAATCCGTAAAACCGAAAACTATGTATATAAAAGATTGTGTTTTACCTAGGAAAATTGTATATCTCTGAATTCCTATAGATATATAGAAGAGGATGAAGGGGGTCAAGCGTCTTCCTCTTTAGTGGTGATCCACACAGTAGTGCTACAATGATGCTCCTCAAATCTCCAGACCTACTATCTAAGGAGGAGAAGGGGAGAGGAGAATAGGAGATGGCAACCAAGAGAAGCTCTAGCCTATGAACCTTTGGTTCCCTCCTATTTATAGAGGCCCTGTGTCAACTTAGCCATAATAAATCATGCCCTATTGGGTACTAGATCTTCAACCAACTACCCAAGCTTCTTAGATTACTAGATCTCTATCCAATAATCTCTTATTGGATCTCATCCATAGGATCCAATAATTTAGGGGCTTATTAGATATCCAATAAAATAGGGACTCCGGCGGATATCTCATATCTGAACCTCTACTTGTCGTAAATACCTACCATATGTGTGTGATCTTCTAGGCCAAATATTGAGCTAACCATTAGTAATACCTGTCAGAACTTCTTCTAGCTCAATGAATTATTATCTCCATAATAATTCACTCAACTCATCGACTGCAGACGTACTAGGCCACTACACCGTAGTCACTAAACAATACAAGGGAATCCAATCTACTATATATGTTTGTCCTTAGTTACTATGTATCTATAGTCCCTCATCCATCTAATACCCCAAATACCGTATACCAAGCATGGTAATATCAGGCCCATATAGTTTCTACTCGAGTCTCACTCCAATCGGATTCTCCCAGAGAACTCTTTCTCTCTCAATTCGAATGACTCTAGCTAGGGATTTGTTTGAGCAAGAATACATGGGATATTCCTCTCATGACACTAAGAGTGGATGATCTACTATCGACGCCCAATAGTCCTCAAAAGGTTGACTGCCACTCCCGATGATCGACTGTGCTAGATCTGAAACTTCAAAACCCATAAGTCCAGTATCAAAGAGTGGAGTACTCATACAGGACATCCTTAGTGTCTCAAGTCTAAGGACCAAGTACACCACTAGGACAATGAAATTGTTGTCTAATAATGAGGTATCATTAACCATTCAGCATTCAGTGAGCGGATCAATCAGTGAATTGATTCTCCAATGAGTACCCGCACTGTATCCCTAGTGTCCCCACACAAGCAGCTATGAGACCAGCCGCCTCCATCATATATATGGGTATACCGTACACTAGTATATCCGGTTATCTCGATATCCATCTCGAGTAACCTATAATCGGGATTATTTAGGATCTATGATTAAAGGCAAATTAGTCTCATTATCATGATCTTATCACGATCTAATTCTCATTGCAGAGATCCATGGACATCACAATATGCAACAAGCAGTATAAAGTGATAAAATACTAAATAATAATAATAAGCAAAAAGACTACGTGTCAAGTCACACGTGCCATCACTCACGTGATTGGCCTACAGGGCACCGATGATTAGCAATCTCCTACTTAACCTAAAGCCAATCACTTATATGTTTGATCCCTATCAAACCCTTATGATGCTCAAAGACAATTTAAGACAATAGCTTTGTTAGTGGATCTGTGATATTATCTTCGAATGGAACTCTTTCCACTACTGCATCTCCTCGGGTCACGACCTCTTTGATCATGTGGAACCTCCTCAGAATATGCTTAGACTTCTGATGAGACCTGGGTTCCTTCCCTTAAGCAATTGCCCCGTTGTTGTCACAATATAAGGGAATCGACTCCTCGCTGCCCGACACAACTCCCAGATCTATAATGAACTTTTTTATCTAAACTCCCTCTTTTGCTACCTCTGTTGTAGTAACATACTCTGCCTTTGTGGTCGAGTCAATAGTAATATCTTGCTTGGAACTCTTCCAAGATACTGCTCCTTCATTTAGGGTGTACACATATATATAATTTGAGTTGTTATCATTGACGTCGGACTGGAAACTCAAGTCCATGTAGCCTTCAACTCTATAGCTACTACTTCCATATACTAGTAAAAGATCCTTAGTCCTTTGTAAGTACTTAAGGATACATTTACTACTTTCTAGTACTCCAAGCTTGGATTTGCCTAATACTTGCCCATGACACTCAGAGTATATGCTATATCAGATCTAGTACATAACATGACATACATGATAGATCCTATTGCTGAGGCATAAGGTATCCTATCTATGTTCACTCTTTCTTCTAGAGTCTTTAAGGACATATTTCTAGAAAGCAATATCTTATGTCTCATTGGTATGAGACCTCTTTTAGATTTTCTATGTCAAACATTTTGACAATTGTGTCTATGTACCTAGATTGGGACAAGCCAAGCATCCTCTTATTAGGATCAAGTTGGCACTAAGAGGGGAGGGTGAATTACTGCTAATGAAAATATTACATCGAATCAAAATTTTCATTTTAATTTAAATCTGTATAAGAAATGCGTTAATTGTAAAGAAGGCATGAAGAGGAGTAAGCAGCCAAGTTAATAAGAAAAAGTAGAATAGGAATGACAAAGTAGAGATCACATAGGATTTATAGTGGTTCGGTCGTCGTGACCTACATTCACTCCTGATTCCTCCTTATTGAGGCTACCGGCATCCACTAACAGTCTTCCTTCAATAGGCAAAGACCAACCATCTTCTTACAATACTTTCTCTTTTTTCGGGTTTAGGAGACAACCCTTACAAACCTCACACTTCTCTTAGAATGATCACAAATCTAAAGAAAGAGGAGGTGGACACTTAGCACTTTTATAACACTTTCACACCCCAACACTTTAAGATTTTGTTCACACTTTGTTACTCTTTCATGTAGGAAAGAGTGAGGTATTTATAGGCCCCAATGGCTTCAAAAATAGAGCCAAAAAGTGTCTTATCCCAGGTTTCTGAGGTACTAGTGGTACCACCGCTTGACACTGACACTAGGCAATACCACTACCTAGTCTAGCGATACTATCACCTAATAGAGCCTCGGATACTGGACTATAGCGATACCATTGCCTTACAGCATTAACTACCAATGATACCACCACCCAGACCACTTGGGAGGCCGAGCCTCAAGCGGTGTCACCACTAGGACATGTGATAATAGGTCACTGAATGGGCCAAACAACATGCCCAATTTAGTCCTAATTTGGGCCCAATTGGCCCCTAACTGAGTTAGTATGATTTTTCCAAAACCTAACTCAAATTAAGACCTAACTACATCAATTAAGGCTAAAATAATTACAATCAAGCAATCTAGTTGTTTAACACGTCAATTGTTTATCCGAGCTCCCAGCAAAACTTCTGGCGCACTTTCGGTGAACTCCCAGTGAGCTTCCAGCAAACTTCTGGCATATCATTCAGATATTTGGCGTATCGCCCAATCTTCCGGTATGTTGACTCCTGCAACATCCGTTCTCAGCACATACTCCGATTCTTCTAACCCGATGTCAGATCTTTGACTCTAGCATAATGTCTGATTCTTTTGTATTTATTTTGCCTTTTTTCATGTAGTTATTCCTACATCACTTATCTCAACATATGGATTAGATTATTAATTTATCAATTGATTTTATCATCAAAATTTGAGATTCAACAATCTCTCTCTTTTTGATGATGGCAACCAATTGATGACGGAGTTAACCTTAACTCCTTCTATCTATATGTCATATAAGCAAACTTTAATTTAAAAGGAATCATGTCCTTTGAATGTTAGGAATAAGTCGGCACTAAGAGAGGGGCTGAATTAGTGCAGCGGTAAAAACGTCAATTTCGTAAATCTTTCGTTTTGATTTAAAGCCGATTTCAAAAATATGTTTAACTTAAAACATGTTCATAAGAGTGTGCAGTTAGAGTAAAAAGGAAGTATAGCAGTTTGCAATAAATGTAAATAGCAAAGCAGAAATGCCAACCAGACTTTATAATGGTTCGGTCGTTGTGACCTACATCCACTCCCGATTCCTCTTCCTTCGAGTCCATCGGCATCCACTAACCGTCTTCCTTCAATGGGCAAAGACTAATTACCCTTTTGCACCCCTCTTCTTCTTTTTACAGATTTAGGAGACAACCTTTTACAACTCTCTTTTACAAGGTATCCTTCTCTAAACTTTAGGAGGAGGAAACTAAACTTTCTAATAGGGTTTACAACTTTAGAATCATAGAGTTTTGCTCAATCTTTCTTACTACTCCATGCAGGATATTTATAGACCCCAAATGGCTTCAAAACTTGGAGCCAAACTTCAAATCCTCGAGATTTCGAGGTACAGGCGGTACCACCACCTACAGCCTGACACTGGGTGGTACCACTATCCAATCTGGTAGTATTATCGCCTAACACACTATCACTAGGTGGTACCACTGCCCAGTCTAGCGGTACCATCGCTTGACAGCCTCGAAGACCAAGTTTTACGAGTTTTCCAACTCACAAGCGGTTCTACCGCCTATTCTGGCGGTGCCACTGCTTGGCCCAACATTTGGGTCATTGAATGGGCCTCCCAATGAGCCCAAATCACTCCAAATTTAGGCCCAATTGGTATCTAATTGAGTTGCCCCAATTCCAATATAATTATGTGCTAACTACAAATTTTAAGACATTCACTAAGCTAAATAAGTTCATAAGTCTAAGTTTCTTTCGGCGATCTTCTGGCGAACTTCCGATGATCTCTCGGCAATATTCCAGTAGACTCCTAGCAAGCTCCTAGACTTCACGATGATCTTCTTGGCAAGTTTTGATGAACTTCTTTGGCAAGCTCTTGGACTTCTCGATCAATTTCGATAAAACTTTTGACGAACGTTTGGACTTCCAACAAACTCTCGAACTCCCAACGAAATCTCATTCTTGACTCCAAGACTTTATTTTACTTTATGCCTTACTATCGTAGTTAATCCTGCACACTTAAAAGTCACTTCAATCTAGACAATTATTATAAAACAAATCAATGTTGTCCGGCATGTCATTGGTTCATCGGTGCTTCATCCGAATCTTCATTACATCATCCTCTCTTGTGGCCTATTGCTCAATCGACTGGTTGACCTCCACAACTCCGATTTCCTTAGTATAATTTATGCTTTTCTTGACCTGATGCCTAAACCCATGGCCCAAAGCCTTCTGCCGATACGTCGACCAATCCTTCGGCTTGACATCCAATCTTCTGACATGTTTTTCTCTTGCCCAACATGATTCTTCCTACTTTAATTGTCCCTCCCTTATTGAAACTTCCTACATCACTCAAAATGCAGATCAAATCATAAACGCTATCAATTAGTTTCATTATCAAAATCTGAGATTCAACAATCTCCCCTTTTTTTGATGATGACAACCAATTGATGATGGAGTTAACCTTAACTCCCCCTATCAATATGTCATATTGATAGAACACTTGAATTCAAAAATCCAAGCAACATGTCATCATAAAATCATATATAACATCATCATACTTCTCCCCCTTGGTCATCAACAAAAGGAGAAGTGCAACTATCAAATATTTGAGATATGCAATTTCAAATCATTGTATTATAAACATAATATCAAGTTTTATCATCATGCAAGCTAATAATTTCTTTCTTCTCTTTGAGAAGTACAATTTTTTGCTTCCTGAGCAAAGCACAAGTTAGAAAAATTTTACTTCATTTTATATGCAAGCTAGCAATAATTTTGAGTTTCGCAAGTTTGTGAATTTTGCTAAATGTACAAGTCAAGTTAGTATGTTTTGCTTCTTGAGATAGGCAAGATAGCACTTTTGCTTCTCTTGAGATTGCAAGCTAGCAATTCTTGGTAATGTTCAAGATAGCAAGTTCTACATCATGCAAGCTAGTAAATTTTACAATATTTTAGAACATACAAGCTAGCAAATTTTACATCATTTTAGAGCTTCCAAGCTAGCAATTTTGCTTTCTTTGTAATGTTTAGGCTAGCAATTTTTACTTCCTTTACAATGTTCAAGCTAGCAATTCTAACATGTTTTACATTATGCAAGCTAGCAAATTTTTACATCATTTTAGAAAATGTAAGCTAGTAATATTTGAGATGTTCAAGAAAGCAACTTTTCAGCTTTCAAGAGGGTTTTTTTATCGTTCATCCTCCCATATTCAATGAGACAAACTACATTTATTGAATAACTTGGATAAAAATTTTCTTACTTTCTTTGAACCTTGATTTATGTAATCTTGTTGAAAACGAATTTGAAAGGTCTTCTCTTTGAATGAACGATTAGAATAAGTTGGAGAAGAAGACTTTCTCTTTAAATGCCAAGGCTATGAATGCCTTGTTTTGCGCTTTAGATAAAACTGAATTCGATTGTATTTCTATTTGCGAAATTGATTTTGATATTTGGCATACTCTTGAAACTACACATAAAGGCACTAATAGAGTAAAGGATTCTAAGATAAATCTTTTGATGTGTGATTTTGAATTATTTTGTATAAAACCAAGCAAAACCATTGGAGACATGTACACCCATTTTACGGATGTTGTCAATGGTTTAAAAGTACTTAGTAAAAGTTTTTCGAATCTTGAACTTGTTAATAAAGTTTTACGATCTCTTTCTAAAAATTGGGATTCGAAAGTAACAGCAATACAAGAATCAAAGGACTTGAACCATTTTCTAATTGAAGAACTTATTGAGTCCTTGATGGCCTATGAATTAACTTGTGTTAAACATGATGAATATGTGAACCACCTTCCAAAGAACAGGAAGGATTTGGCACTTCGAACAATAGAATACCACTTGAGTGATGACTCAAGTGATAATGATGATGACCTTGAACTTCACATGATAAAGCTTAAAAATTTCTTAAAACAAGAATCAAAAAGTAAAAATAAACTTAAAAAGAAGAAGTTACAAAAGAAGAGGAAAACACTCAAGATGACTTGGGATGAATCAAGTTCATCTGAAGATGAAGAACAATACAACAAAGGGGAGATGGAAAACTATGCCTTAATGGTTTTCGATGACGAGATAACCAAAACCCCTTTACTTTATTTTGAAATTATTTTATGCCTTTTCATGAGTTATTTTTAAATTAGTTAGTAAATAAAAATAAAACAATATTATGTTATGCTTCTCTTTCTAAGTGATTTTAAAAAAATTAAAATTTGAGCATGACGATTGCATGTTAATTCCTAGTACTAAGCATAAAAAGTTAGATTCACTTAAAAAGAAAAATGCATTACTACAACAAAATAATTTTGAAAATGCTTTATGTTTGATGAAATCAATTTTGATGATTTAATGATGTATAATGATGTAATGAAAATATTAAAAGTTTTGGTGCAATGCTTGATGATTTTATTCTGTGTATGAGATTTTGAAGTTATACATGATAATTTTTGTGATTTATTAATCTTGATGATTTTTGTAATAAATCTTATACTTTCATTTTAAACAATGATATATGTTTTGATTTGGCAAAAAAAAAACAAGGACATGCTTGTATGAAATCAAATCACTTAAATTGAAACAACTAAAAGGGAATAAATTTTAAAAATAAATGATTGTATCATATTTGATGATTTTATATTTTGAAACTATGCATGAATCAAGTTCTCGTGTGAATCTATTTATATTGCCTTCATTGAATTTTTCAAAAAGTGATTTTGATTATTTGAATTTAAATAAAAAATTTTCAACCGAATCATGAACTTTCTTTTGATTTCTCTACTTGAGCTATCTTTTATGAGAATCAAAATATTTTCTATCTTTGATGATTTCTTTTTACTATTTACTAAAGAAGACTTATGCAAACAAACTATGACCTTGATAATGGTTTGTAATTGTTTGAAATTATGCATGTTATATGTTGAAGACTTGAAACCATATTTTGGTATCATGTATACCCAAGTAATGTTGATTTAACAAATTGAATGAGTTAAAAATGAATGATGATTTTTCTCTTGATTATAACTTGTAATATTTTTTTTATATGAATCGTCATCTTGATTTCTCGATATTTGATACTTAAAATCTTTCTATGAATTGATATCATTTTCTCTTTGTTTCTTTTTGCTATTCACTAAAGAGAATATTTATCAAAATGAATCATGTCTTTTGGTATTTATATGATCTTATCTTTTATGATATGATTTTTATAATTCCTTGTATTCATGAAGTATATCTCATCACCAAATTTTTCTTGTTATCCTTCATGTGATGATATGAAATTATATAATACTCATGATATTATGTTGATGCTTACAAATGAGAAGTTATGATCATGCATGGTAGGATGTAATGTAATTTGATAAATTGGATGTGAAATATTTATGATTTGGAATGATGTATGCAATACTTATGATTTTATTATGATGATATATATAATATATTGCATATGATGTGAATCATGAATAAAATTGCTTTAACTTGAATTCAATTAAAATTTAAGGTTTATCACAATTATGGTATATTGAAATAAGAATGATACTTTATCTTTATCATAGTTTGAAAATTGATGTAAAGGAAAATGAATTGTACCATGGTATTGTTATTCCCATCTTTTTTCCAATGACAAAGGAGGAGAAAGAATTGCTAGTGTGTGTTGAATCTTAGATTTTGATGATGAAACCAATTGATAGAGTTTATGATTTGATCTATATTTTGAGTGATGCAGAAAGCTTCGATCAGGGCAAGACAATTAAAGTATGAAGAATCATGTTGGGTCGAAGTGAAACTATTGAATCTTGGATTTTAATGATGAAATCAATTGGTATGTTTTCGATCTAATGTGTGTTTGATTGATGCAGGGCTAATGTCGATCAGGAGAGGCAAATTAATTAAAGTAGGAAAAATCATGTTGGATCGGAGTAAATATGTTATAAGATTGGACGTTGAACCAAAGGAACGATTGACATATCGGCAGAAGGCTTCGGGATGTGAATTCGGGCATCGAGCCTAGAAGAGCGGACATTATGCTAAGGAGATTGGAGTTGCAAAGGTTAACATGCTGATTGGGCAAAGGTCGCAAAAGAGGATAATGCGCCGAAAGATCGGACGAAGCGCCGAAGAACCAATGACATGTCGGACAACACATGATTACTGCTTGTAATAATTTGCCTAGATCAAGTTAGTTTAGGTCTAATTGAGTCGGTTTTGGGGTGAAACAATGTCAACTCAATTAGGGGCCAATTGGACCTAAATTGGGAGTAATTTGGGCTCATTGGGAGGCCCATTCAATGACCCAAATGTTGGGCCAAGCGGTAGCACCACCAGAACAGGCGGTAGAACCGCTTGTGAGTTGGAAAACTCAAAAAACTTATTCTTCGAGATTGTTAGGTGGTGGTACCGCCCAAACACAGTCTCCTAGGTTATGGTACCATCCAGTATCAGGCTGCGGGCGGTAGTACTACCCAGTGCAAGCGATGGTACCGCCCATACCCTAAAATCTCAGGGATTTGATTTTTGGGCTCCAAATTTAAATCCATTTGGGGCCTATAAATACCTCAGCTATTCCTGCATGGAGTAGCAAGAAAGGTAATCAAAAACTCTATATTTCTAAGTTGAAAACCCTTGTAAAGTATAGAGTCCCTCCTCCTAAAGTTTAGAGACCATTCTAAGGAAGAGTATGAGGGAAGCTTTGTAAAAAGGGGTTGTAAAGGTTTTCTCCTAAGCCTGCAAAAGGAGAATATAGTTATAAAGAGGTGGTTGGTCTTCACCTATTAAAGGAAGACCGATAGTGGATGTCGGTGGCCTCAACGGAGGAGGAATCGAGAGTGGATATAGGTCACAATGACCGAACCACTATAAACTCGGTTGGCATTTACTTTGAGCAATTTGATTTTATAGCAAATTGCCTCTCCTCATTACCTTGCTTTCACTATTCTTATGCTCTCATACATTTTAAGTTAAATACATTTTCGAAACAGATTTTATTATATGAAAAATTTTAAATCGACATGATTTTATCCGCTGCACTAATTCACCCCCCCCCCCCCCCCCTCCTCCTAGTATCGACTCATTTCTAACAGTTGGTATCAGAGTCTCGATTTTCTCATTTGGTTTAACACCCAAAGAGAAATGACTCTTTTTGGCTTTTAAGAGGGTCACTATCTTGCTTATCCTCCCATGTTCAATGGGACGGACTATACATATTAGAAAACTCGAATGATAGTTTTCCTGCTTTCATTGAATCTCGATTTATGGAATATAGTTGAATTTGGCTTTCAAAAGTCTTCTCTTCCAATAAACCATTGGAATGATTTGGAGAAGAAGACTTTCTCTTTAAATGCAAAGGTTATGAATACCTTATTTTGCGCCTTAGACAAGAATGAGTTTAATCGGGTTTCTATTTGTGAATTGGCTTTCAATATTTGGCACACTCTTGAAACCACATACGAAGGCACTAGTAGAGTAAAAGATTCAAAGATTAATCTTTTGATGCATGATTTTGAACTATTTCAAATAAAACTAAGCGAGACTATTAGAGACATATACACCTATTACGGATGTCGTCAATAGTCTAAAAGCACTTGGTAAAAGTTTTTCAAATCTTGAACTTGTTAATTAAGTTTTACGTTCACTTTCTAAAAATTGAGATTTTAAAGTAATAGTCATTCAAGAGGTGAAGAATTTGAATACTTTCCCTTTCGAAGAACTTATCGGGTCATTAATGACCTATGAGATTACTTACAATGCTCATGAAGAGCTTGAGAACAACCTTCCAAAGAATAAGAAGGATATGCCATTAAGAACTCATAAAGACCACTTGAAGGAAATTTCAAATGATGAGGACTATGATGATGACTTTTCAATCCTGAAAAGAAAGTTCTTAAAACAAAAATCAAAAAATAAAAATAAAATTAAAAAGAATACAAATTGGGACAAAACGAGTATATCTGAAGATAAGGAGTAAACCGATGAAGATGAAGTGGCAAACTATGCCGTAACGGCTTTCGACAATAAGGTAAACAACTCAAACGAAACTCCTTTACTTTATTTTGAAATTACCTGATGATTTTTTTTATGAGTTGTTTTTAAATTAGCTAGTAAAATAAAAATAAAAAATGCAAAAATTATATCATGCTTCTTTTTCTAGCTATTTTGAAAAATTGATCATGACAATCACATATTTTATGAAAATACAACAAAATGTTAATCTAATACTTGTACACCTAGTAAGATTAATCCTATGTATGTTTTCAAGAAAAAATAATATGTATGTAAATTAATGATTTCCAACTTCGATTGAAAATGCTCAATGAAATCATGCTTGTTGTTTTAATGAAAGTTTTTGGTACAATGCTTTATGACTTTATTCTATGCATGAGATTTTGAAGTTATACATGATGATTTTTATGATTTAATGATCTTGATGATTTTTGTGATAAATCTTGTACTTTTATTTTAAACAATGATATATGTTTTGATTTGACAAAGAGGACAAAGGCATGCATGTATAAAATCAATCAATTAAATTGATACAACTAAAAAGAGAAAAATATTTTTCTTGAAAAATTTCTTCTTATCTATCTTATTGATTTTTTTTAAAGAGATTAATGATTCTATTTTTGAACTATTAAAGTGACTTTGTTGATTTGATGAATTAAATGAGTTGAAAATAAATCATGGTTTTTCTCTTGATTTCTCAAAATTTATAACATAAGATTACCATTGAAGATCATTGATTATTTAATCTTCTAAGATTTATTATTTACTAAAAAAAGATTTGTCAAGGTGAATCATTTACGAATTGATCTTTCTTAATCTTTCATGTCATGATTTTCATATGATGCTTAGAGAATTGATGGAAGAAGAAAATAAATTACACCATTAAAAATTCTTCCTTCTTGTTTGCAATAAAAAAGAGAGAAAGAAAATCGCTAACATCTCAAGAGATTGATAAATCAACTTATGTCATTTTGAATATCTTGAAAATGATTTTGATGATTTGATAATTTCAATTTGAATGAGTTTTATTCAAATCATGATCTTGATTTCTTGGAATTACTTGAGATTTTTTCTTAATAAAGATCTCTTCTTTTTACCCCTACAACTTTTCTTGGTATTTTATTTAAAAAGGAGATTTACTATATGAATCATGTTTTTTGGCATTTACATGATCTTATCTCTCACGATATGATTTATTTTTATATAACTCCTTGCATTCATTTAGTGTATATCTCATCACCCAATTAATTTTTCTTGATATTCTTCATGAGATGAAATGAATGTGATGAAATGAAATTATGCATAAAATACTCATGAGAAGTTATGATCATGAATGATGATTTGACAGTTAGATACCATCATGATTTGAAATACTATGATTTTTTGCTAAAATGATGTATCATGAATGCTTGAGTATCATATATGATATGTCAATAGTGATGATTGATTTTTGGTATCATGTAAGGATGATATGTAAGGTTTTCAAATTGTGCATGTTTTAATTTGAAACTATAATGATACACAAACATATTAAGAATGATACTTTATCTTTGTCATGATTTAGAAATTGATGTAAAGGGAAAAGAATTACAAAATTGTATTCTTCCCTTATTTTTTACAATGACAAAGAGGGAGAAAAGTTGCTAGTTTGCACATCATAAAGAGAAGCAAAAAGCTTGCTCATCTCAAAAGATACAAAACTTTGCCAACTTTCATATGTGTAAAATTTGTTAACTTGCATGTTCCAAAATTATGTAAAACTTACTAAATTTACTAGCTTACACAAGTCAAGAAAATGCAAAAATATGCTAGATTGTTCATCTCAAAAGAGAAGCAAAAATTACTAACTTGCATATTTCAAGAAGCAAAAGTTGCTTTCGTGAATATCTCAAAATTGCTAGCTTGCATGTTCTAAAATGTTGTAAAATTCACTAGCTTGCATGATGTAGAACTTACTATCTTGAACATCTCCAAGAATTGCTATCTTGCAATCTCAAGAGAAGAAAAAGTGCTATCTTGCCTATCTCAAGAAGCAAAACTTGAAACTTGCACATTGCAAAAGAAAGCAAGAATTGCTAGCTTGCACACTTCAACAAGAGGCAAAAATGTTATCCTGTATTCTTTTTCGAAAACTTGCTAGCTTAAACATGACAAAGAAAAGCAAACATGCTAAACTCTGCACATCTCTAAAACTTGCTAACTTGCATTATGATAAAACTTGAGATTATGTTTATTATGTAATGATTTAAAATTGTTTAAATACTTACTAGTTGCACTTCTCCTTTTTGTTGATGACAAAGGGGGAGAAGTTATGATGACAATCATGTATTGAATGATGTATTGAATGATTTGATTATGCATGATTTTATTATGATGTGTTGTAAATATTAATGATTAAATTTGCTTTGACTTAAATTCAATTTGAATTCAAGAGTTCTCTCAAATATGACATATTGATATAGGGAGTTTGTTTAAACTCTGTCATCAATTAGTTGTCATCATCAAAAAGGGGGAGATTGTTAAATCTTGGATTTTGATGATGAAATCAATTGGTGTATTTTCGATCAAATGTACGTTTGAGTGATGTAGGGCTAACGTCGATCAGGAGAGGTAAATTGATTAAAGCAGGAAGAATCATATTGGGCCAGAGTAAATATGTTAGAAGATTAGACGTTGGGCCGGAGGAACGGTCGATGTGTGGGCAAAAGGCTTTGGGACGTGAATTCGGGCATTGGGCCTAGAAGAGCGAACAATACGCCAAGGAGATCGGAGCTATGGAGGTCGACATGCTGATTGGGCAAAGGCCACAAAAGAGGATGATGCACTGAAGGATTGGATGAAGCACCGAAAGAACTAATGACATGTCGGACAACACATGATTAGTACTTGTAATAATTTGCCTAGATCGGGTTAGTTTAGGTCTAATTGAGTCGGTATTGGGGTGAAACAATGCTAACTCAATTAGAGGCCAATTAGGCCTAAATTGGGAGTGATTTGGGCTTATTGGGAGGCTCATTCAATGACCCAAATGTTGGGCCAGGCAGTGGCACCGCTAGAACAGGCGGTAGAATCGCTTGTGAGTTAGAAAACTTAAAAAACTCAATCTCCGATGCTATCAGGCAATGGTATCGCCAGACACAATCTCCTAGGTGGTGGTACCACCAAACTAGGTGATGGTACTGCCCAGTGTCAGGCTGTAGGAGGTGGTACCGACCAGTGCATGCGGTGGTACCGCCCGTATCCTGAAATCTCAGGGATTTAAATTTTGGGCTCCAACTTTGAATCCATTTGGGGCCTATAAATACCCTAGCTATTCCTCCATGGAGTAGCAAGAAAGGTGATAAAAAAATATGTGTTTCTAAGTTAAAAACCCTTATAAAGTGTAGAGTCCCTCCTCCTAAAATTTAGAGACCATTCTAAGGGAGAGTGTGAGAGAAGCTTTGTAAAAAGGGGTTGTAAAGGTTCTCTCCTGAGCCTACAAAAGGAGAATATAGTTGTAAAAAGATAGTTGGTCTTTGCCTATTGAAGGAAAACTGATAGTGGATGCCAGTGGCCTCAACGGAACAGGAATCGCAAGTGAATATAGGTCATGACGACCGAACCACTATAAACTTGGTTTGCATTTACTTTGAGCAATTTAATTTTATAGCAAATTGCCTCTCCTCCTTACCTTGCTTTCACTACGCTTATGCTCTCATACATTCTAAGTTAAATACATTTCCGTAATGGGTTTTATCATACAAAAATTTTTTAACTAACGTGATTTTATTCGCTGGACTACTTCACTCCCCCCCCCCTCTCTTAGCACCGACTCATTCCTAACAGGAACATGTTAGAAGATTGGATGTCGAGCTGGAGGATCAATCGACGTATCGGCAGAAGGCTTCAAGCCATGAGTTCAGGCATCGGGCCAAGAATAGTGGAAATTACGCCAAGAAAATCAGAGTTGCAGAGGTAACTGGCCGATTGGGCAATAGGCCGCAAGAGAGGACAATGTGCCAAAGTATCGGATGAAGCGCCAATGACATGCCAAACAACATGATTCAAGCTTTGTAATAATTATCTAGATCGAAGTATGTTTTATTTATGCAGGATTAACTACGATGGTGATCAAGGCATAAAGCAAAATGAAGTCCCAGAGTCAAGAACGAGACTTCGTTGGGAGTTCGAGAGTTCATCGGAAGTTTGAACGTTCGTTAGAAGTTCTATCGGAATTGACCAAGAAGACTGGGAGCTTATCGAAAAAGCTCGTCGAAACTCGCCAAGAAGATCATTGTGAAGTCTAGGAGCTTGCTGGGAGTCCATTGGAACATTACTAAGAGATCATCGGATGTTTGCTGGAAGATCACCGGAAGAAACCTAGACTTACCAGACTTGTTTAGCTTAGTGTATGCCTTAAATTTCATAGTTAGCACATAATTGGGATTGGAATTGGACCAACCCAATTAGGGGGTAGTTGGGCCCATGTATGGATTGTGTTGGGCCAAGTGAAAGGCATAAATAGTGTCCCAATATGTGGCATCATCATGGCACAGTCTTTGAGACTATGTCAAGTGGTGGTACTGCCTATCGTTAGTGTCAAGAGGTGGTATTGCCCAGACACAGTCTCCCAGGCAGTGGTATCGCCCAGTGTCGATGCTATAGGAGGTGGTACCACCAAGACTTAGGAAACCCGGGATGAGACTTTTTAGGCTCCAAGTTTGAATCAACTTGAGGCCTATAAATACCCCTCCCATCCCTGGTTAACACACATAAGCATAAAGAATTTAAAGTGAGAAAACGCTGTGTTAATCACTTGAGAGATCCCCTCCTCTAAATTCTAAGTTTAGAATTCTGTTTAGAGAGGAGTGAGTGGTTGTAAAAGTTATCTCCTAAACTTGTGACAAGGAAAAGTGGGGTATAAAAGGGTAGTTGTTCTTCGCCCATTGAAGAAAAACCAATAGTGGATCCCGGTGGCCTCAATGGAGGAGGAATCGGGAGTGGATGTAGGTCACGATAACCGAACCACTATAAACTCAGTTTGCATTTACTTTGAGCAATTTAATTTTATAGCAAACTACCTCTCCTCCTTACCTTGCTTTCACTATGCTTACATTCTTATACATTTCAAGTTAAATACATTTTCAAAATGGGTTTTATTATACGAAATATTTTCAAATTGACATTTTTATCTATTGCACTAATTCACCCCCTCTCTTAGTGCCGACTCATTCCTAACAATTGGTATCAGAGCCTCGTTTTTCTCATTTGGTTTAATACCCAAAGAGAAATGACTCTTTTCGGCTTTCAAGAGGGTCATTCTCTCATATGTCCTCTCTTATTTAATAGGATAAACTACATATATTGGAAAACTCGAATGAGAGTTTTCTTACTTTCTTTATATTTGAATTTATGGAATATTGTCGAAAGAGGTTTTGAAAGGTCTTCTCTTCCAATGAACCATTAGAATGATTTGGAGAAGAAGACTTTTTCTTTAAATGCTAGAGCTATGAATGCTCTATTTTATACTTTAGATAAAAATGAATTCAATCAGGTTTTTACATGCGAAACAGCTTTTGACATTTAGTACACACTCAAAATCACACACAAAGACACTAGTAGAGTTAAAGACCCTAAAATTAATTTTTTGATGCATGATTTTGAGTTGTTTCATGTAAAACCAAGCGAAACTATTGTTGACATGTATACCCATTTTATGGATGTCATCAATAGTTTAAAAGTACTTGGTAAAAGTTTTTCGAATTTTGAACTTATTAATAAAGTTTTACATTCACTTTCTAAAAATTGAGATTCTAAAGTAACGACAATCCAAGAATCAAAGAACTTGAACCATTTTCCCATTGAAGAACTGATTGAATCTTTAATAACTTATGAAATGAATTGCATTGAACAAAACGAACTTGAGAACAACCTTCCAAAGAATAGGAAGGGAAAGAATACCACTTGAGTAATTACTCAAGTGATGATAATGATAACCTCGAACTCCTTACAATGAAGCTTAAAAAATTCTTAAAATAAGAATCCAAGAATAAAAACAAACTTAAGAAGAATGCAACTACTTGCTATGAACGCAAGAAGAAGGAAGCACTTTGGGATGAATAAAACTCATCTAAAGATGAGGAATAAACCGATGAAGACGAAGTGGTAAACTACACCTTAACAGCTTTTGACAATGAGGTAAACAACTAAAACAAAACTCCTTTATTGTATTTTGAAATTACCTAATGTTTTTCATAAGTTATTTTTAATTTAGTTTAGAAAAATTATATAAATTATTTTAAAAATTGTATGTTTAATGATGTAATGAAAATATTAAAAGTTTTAGGATCATGCTTATCTTTCTAGTAATTTTGAAAAAGATCATGGCAATTGTATGTTTTATGAAAATACAACAAAATGTTAATCTAATGCTTATACACCTAGTAAGATTAATCTTATGCATGTGTTTAAGAAGCAATAATGTGTATCATGTTGATCTCCGTATTGTTTTTCGATTTTGATTAAAGAGGTCTTATGTTTAATGTGTTATATTTTTGGTCTTGATGATTTCCGACTTTGATTATGCTTTATATTCAATAAAGCCATATTTAATGTCTTAATAAAAATGTTAGGAGATTTGATATCATGCTTAATGAGTTTATAGTTTGAAATTGTGCATGTTATACCTTGAAAACTTGAAACCATGTTTTGGTATCATGCCCAAAGTAATGATGCATAATGATCATACTTAATGAGTTTATATTTCGAAATAATGCATGATGATTTTTTTGATTTATGGCTTGTTGATCCTTGTCGTGATGAAATTTATTTTTTTTGTTTTAAAATGATGATGAATGTTTTTATTTAGCAAAGGCATGCTTGTATGAAATAAAAAGAGAATACATCTCTTGAAAATTTCTCAATCCTTATCTTATCGAGTCTTCATCTTAGAGATCCTTATTAATGAATCTATTTATGTTATAAATTTTGTGAATCATGAAATTGATTTTGGTGATTTGAATTTAATGGGTTTTATCAAAATCATGATTTTAATTTTTTAAATATTTATAACTTGAAATCCTCTATGAATCAAGATCGCTTCTTTGTACTCCTACGGTTTTTCTTGGTATTTTATTTAAAAAGGAGATTTACTATATAAATCATGAGAATTATTATACATGAATCGAGATCCTTTATGTGTTCTCCCATGACTCTATTTGTTATAAGAAAATCTTTATCTATATCAACGATCTTGATTTCTCGATATTTGATATTTAATTTTTTTTTATAAATTGAGATCATTTTCTCCTTGTTTCTTTTTGCTATTCACTAAAGAGAATATTTGTCAAAATGAATCATGTGTTTTATTATTCACATGATCTCATCTTTTATGATATGATTTTTTTTATTATGTAAAATCTCTTGTATTCATGAAAAATAACTCATCACCAAGTTTTTCTGGATATTATTTTTATGATGATATGAAATTATGCAATACTCATAATATTATGTTGATGCATGCAAATGAGAAGTTATGATCATGCATGGTAGGATGTAATGTAATTTGACATTTTGATACCATCATGATTTAAATGATTTATTTTTGGTATCATGCATGAAGTAAGGATAAAATGTAAGATTTTAAAATTATGCATATTTTAATTTAAAACTATAATAATGCACAAATATATTGATATAAGATTGATACTTTACCTTTGTCATGATTTAAAAATTATTGTAAAGGGAAAAAAAGAATTACAAATTTATTTTATTCCCTTCTTTTTGACAATGACAAAAGGGGAGAAAGAACTAACTTGCATGTTCTAAAATGATATATAATTTGCTAGCTTGCTATCTAGAAAGAACTAACTTGCTAGTTGTATATTATAAAATTTGCATGATGATAAAACTGGAGATTATACAATGATTTGAACTCGCATATCTAAACACTTGATAATTGAACTTCTCCTTTATGTTGATGACAAAGGGGGAGAAGTATCATGTTATGCATGATTTTATCATGGCATGTTGCTTGAATTTTTGAATCCAAGAATTCTATCAATATGGCATATTGATAGGGGGAGTTAAGGTTAACTCCGTCATCAATTAGTTGTAATCATCAAAAAGGGGGAGATTGTTGAATCTTGGATTTTGATGATGAAACCAAATAATAGAGTTTATGATTTAATCTGCATTTTGAGTGATGCAGGAAGCTTCAATTAGGGTGAGATAATTAAAGCATGAAGAATCATTTTGGGCCAAAGTAGAACATGTCAGAAGATTGGACGTCGAGCCGAAGGATCAGTCGACGTATTGACAGAAGGCTTCGGGCCATGAGTTTAGGCATCAAGCCAAGAAGAGTGGAAATTGTGCGAAGGAAATCAGTGTTGTAGAGATCAAACTGGCCGATTGGGTAATACGCCGTAAGAGAGGATGATGCACTAAAGAATCAAACAAAGCACCAATGAACCAATAACATGTCGGACAATATGATTCAAGCTTTGTAATAATTTTCTAGATCAAAGTAGGTTTTAATTATGCATGATTAACTACAATGGTAACTAGGCATAAAGCAAAATGAAGTCCTAGAGTCAAGAACGAGACTTCGTTGGGAGTTCAAGAGTTCGTCGAAAGTCTGAACGTTTGTCAGAAGTTCTGCCAGAATTGACCGAGAAGTCTAAGAGCTTGCCGAAGAAGCTCATCGGAACTCGCTAAGAAGATCATCGCGAAGTCCAAGAGCTTACCGAGAATCCACTAGAACATTGTCGAGAGATCATCGGAAGTTTGCAAGAAGATCGTCGAAAGAAACCTAGACTTACCGAACTTGTTTAGCTTAGTGCATGCCTTAAATTTCATAGTTAGTACATAATTAGGATTGGAATTGGGCCAACCCAATTAGGGACCAATTCCGCCTATGTATGGATTATGTTGGGCCAAGTGAAAGGCCCAAACAATGACCCAACAGGTGGCATCATCATGGCATAGTCTCCGAGACTATGTCAGGCGGTGGTATCGCCCAGTGTCAATGTCAGGAGGTGGTATCACTAGTCTGGGTGGTGCTACCACCCAGACACAGTCTCCCAAGTGGTGTTACCGCCAGATTGGGCAGTGGTACTACCTAGTGTTAGTGCTGCAAGTGATAATACCGCCCAACACAAGCGGTGGTACCGTCAGGACCTAGGAAACCTAGGATAGGACCTTTTTAGGTTCCAAGTTTGATTCAACTTGAGGCCTATAAATACCCCTCTCATTCCTGGTTGACATACATAAGCATAGAGAATTTAAAAGTGAGAAAACGATGTGTTAATCACTTGAGAGATCATCTGCTCTAAATTTTAAGTTTAGAATTCTGTTTAGAGAGGAGTAAGTGCTTGTAAATGTTGTCTCCTAAACTTGTAAAAAGGAGAAGTAGGGTGTAAAAGGGTAGTTGGTCTTTGTCCATTGAAGGAAGACTGATATTGTGTGCCAGTGGCCTCGACAGAGGAAGAATCGAGAGTGGATGTAGGTCACGACGACCGAACCACTATAAACTCGGTTTGCATTTATTTTTAGTAATTTAATTTTATAGCAAATTGCCTCTCCTCCTTACCTTGCTTTCACTATGCTTACGCTCTCATACGTTTCAAATTAAATACATTTCCGAAATGGGTTTTATCATACGAAATATTTTCAAACCGATATTTTTATTCACTGTACTAATTCATCCACCCCCCCCCACCCTCCTCTTAGTGCTGACTCGTTCCTAATGGTGTGTACATCTCAAAAGAGAAAATTTGTTAGCTTACACATTTCAAAAAGAAGCAAAAATTACTAACTTGCACATCGTAAAGAGAGGCAAAACTTGCTAACTTGCTCATCTCAAAAAAGAAGCAAGAAGTGCTATCTTGCACATCTCAAGAGAGGCAATACTCATGATGCATGAACATCTAAAATATTTGCTAGCTTCCATGTTATAAAATGATGTAAAATTTGCTAGCTTTAATGTTCTAAAATGGTGTAAAACTTGCTAAATTTGCTAGCTTCCACTTCTCAAAAGAGAAGAGAGAACTCACTAGCTTGCATGTTTTAAAGTGATAAATTTTTTTGCTAAATTGCTAAGCTTTCATAGTTGCACTTCTCCTTTTTGTTGATGACAAGGGGGGAGAAGTCATGATGACAATCATGCATGGGATGATGTACTTGGATATTTTGATTATGCATGAGTTTATGTTACATGCAATGATATGATTAATTGGGTAATTCAATATTCATGATGCATGCAATGGTGAAATACTTATAATTATTTTGAATTCAAAGATTCTATCAATATGGCATATTGATAGGGGAAGTTTAGTTTAAACTCCGTCATCAATTGGTTGTCATCATCAAAAAGGGGGAGATTATTGAATCTCGAATTTTGATGATGAAATCAATTAATGTGTTAATCATCTAATCTATATTTTGAGTAACGCATGACTACCTTCGATTAAGGAGAGGCAAATTAATTAAAGTAGAAGGAATCAAACATTGGGCAAGAGTGAATATGTCAGAAGATTAGACGTCAGGCCGGAGGATTGGTTGACGTGTCGGCAAAAGGCTCGTGCTGTGAATTCGGGCATCGGGCCGAAGGATTAGACATTGCACCCAAGAGATCAGAAGTTGCAGGAGTCAATAACCTCGATGAAAGAGGAATCGTGAGTGGATATAGGTCACAACAACCAAATCACTATAAAACTCGGTTTGCATTTACTTTAAGCTCTTTACTTTTATTGCAAACTGCCTTACTTGCTTTACCTTCTCATTACACTCTTCCGTATGCTTTCAAGTTAAACTCACATTTTAGATATTGGTTTTCATCGAACATATGAAGAAATTTCAATACCGATGTTTTTATCCATTGCACTAATTCACCCCTCCCCCCCCACTCTTAGTGTCGCTCTTGACCCTAACATTAAATTCAAGTGAAACAATTTCGATCACTACGATCGAATGCAATATATCAAATCAAAATTTCATATATTGTGCATCATTATAGTTTCAAATTATAAAAAATGTAACGTGCACAATTTCAAAACATTATATTTCATCATCACTTCATACATAATACTAAAAATAAATCAATATCACTTTGGGCATAACATACACGATACTAAAGCATTAAAATTTTAAGCATTTATCACTTCATGCATTAAATCAATATTTTGATCATGATACCATTCATCATTTCATGATACCAAATGTTCATCATCTCTCCCCCTTTGTCATCAAAAAAAAGGAGAATCATTCAACAATTTATGTAAGTATTTTAAACTATTCAAGTAAGTTTTATACCAATTTATGCAAGCTAGCAACTTTGTGAAATGAGAGATTAAGCAAAAACTTTGCATGATAACTACTTTTACTACTTGAAATGGGCAAGCTAGCATTTTAGCTTGGGATATGCAAGCACTTTTTGGTGCAAGTTTCTTTCTTCCTTTTGTCATAAGAATAAGAAGAAGAGGAAGAAGAGGAAGAAGAGTAAGAGAGGAATTCATTCTTCATAAGAAAAATCAAGAACCAAATTCATAAAAGGATTTGAACCAAATCAAATCCATGATAAATAGGTTTCATTGAATCAAGCTTCTACTATCATAAAGAGAAAGGATTCATCATAAAAGATAAAGATGTGCATACTAAAAATTCATGAATCAAATTCCTTTTCTTGTAGATAGAAGGATTATCACATAAAAGATCAAGTATATCAAAAGTCTAATAAAAACTCTTCTTTCATGAAGGATCAAAAATCCATGAATAAAGTCTCTTCTTTAGTGAATTACAAGAAGAAGAATCAAGGAAACGATCTTGATTTAAAGAGAAAACTCAAGTTACAAAAAATTAAGAAATCAAGATCATGATCTGAAAAATGTATAAGAATTTATGCATTTGGGAGATTTAACATGCCTAAGTTTAACATTTAAGCAAGCAATTATGGTTTTCTTGGGATGCTAGCAATTTTCTTTCTCCCCTTTTATCATTATCAAAAAGAAGAGAAGGTTATAATAATGCAAAACTTTTCATTTTACATCATTTTTCAAATCATCACATAAAATATATCAAAAAAAATTAACTTAGTGATGAGATATACAATTTATGAATACAAAGGAATTATATATAATAAAAATTATGTCATGAAAGATAATATCAAAGATCATTTGAATACTAAAAGATATGATTCATTTTGATAAATCTCCTCTTAATTAATCAAAAAAAAATCTTAGGAGATCAAATATGAGATCTTGATTCACAAAAGGATTTCAAGTTATAATTCCAAGAAATCAAGAATTTGATATAGATAAAACTCATTCAAATTCAAATTGTCAAATCATCAAAATTACTTTCAAGAGATTCAAAATGATGTAAATAGATTTATCAATTTCTTATTAAAAAATCAATAAGATAGAGATAGAAAATTTTTCAAAATGCATTCCCTTTTTAGTTGTTTCAATTCATGTGATTGATTTCATACAAACATGTCCAAGTTTTTTTTTTTAATGTCAAAACTATGCATCATTTTTAAAACCGAAAAATAAGATTCATCACAAAAATCATCAAGACTTCAGATCATTATGTATAATTAAATCATTAATTCATCAAGCATGATTTCATTAAACATAAATTATTTTTAATCAAAATCATTTTATTTCAGTTAGTGAGCTTTGAAAAGTGCGTTGGATCTCCGATCGTAAGCCCTGAGCATCTACTATCAAGATATTATTTTTACTCCTAGCTTTCGATTGTAGATATTTCTACAAAAAATGTGAGTTTGCTATAGGTACCCATTTGACTTTGGGTCTCTCATGGTTAGATCTACACCTATCTTGTTTTTTTACACATGATCATTTATGGTTCCTTAAGAACCCAAACTAATTTATGCAAGTCTTATCTTTTAAATGAGCATTTATATGCAAAATAATTATGTCTATCATAAAATTTATATTTATTTTAATGGAAACATTTACTATGAGTCCTTTAATAAATGTGGTTGACTTTTGTTGAGTATTACTACTCACAAAGCCAATTCTTTTTTTTCTACAAACATGACTCCAATCGTGTTTAAAGATTTGTAACTAATTTTAAATTTATCTAATGTTTGTTTCAATAATATTTTTTTTTGTATGAATCTAAATCTTTACATTTAGTACAAGAGGTTAACATACAATTATCATGCTCATTTTTTAATTTTTCAAATTCATTAGAAAGAGAAGCATGATCCCTTTTTAGTAATTTATAATTTTTACCAACTAATTTAAATTTATCGTACAAATCATTGAATGCATCAAACAATTCAATGTAAGGTAAAGACATTTTGGTTAAGACATTTACCTCGTTATCGAAAGCCATTAAGGCATAGTTTGCCACTTTTTTGTTGGTTGGCTCTTTGTCTTCGAATGCGCTCAAATCGTCCCAAGTAGCTTTTAATGCTTTCTTCTTCTTCAGTTGCTTTTTCTTCACTTGAAGACATTCACTTTTGAAGTACCCCGGCTTCTTGCATTTGTAGCAAATTATTTTATCCTTTTTAAGTTTATTTTTATTTTTAGTATCATGTTTAGTTTTGTTTATTTTTATAAATCTTTTAAATTTTCTTGTTAGAAGTACCAAGTCATCATCATCGTCACTTGAGTTTTCTCTCAAGTGGTCTTCTTGAGTTTTAAGTGTCAAATCATTCTTGTTCTTTGGAAGGTTGTTCTCAAGTTCTTCATATGTATTGTATATTATTTTGTAGGTCATCAAAGACCCAATAAGTTCTTCGAGTGGAAAGTTGTTTAAGTCCTTGGCTTCTTGAATTGTAATTACTTTAGAATCTCAACTCTTTGGAAGGGATCTCAATATCTTGTTAACGAGTTTAAAATTAGAAAAACTTTTATCAAGTACTTTTAGACTATTGACGACATCCGTAAATTGGGTGTATATGTCTCTAATGGTCTCACTTGGTTTCATGCGAAACAATTCATAACTATGAACCAAAAAATTGATTTTTGACTCCTTAACCCTACTTGTACCTTTGTGTGTGATTTCAAGTGTGTGCCAAATCTCATAAGTCATTTCATAAATAAAAACTCGATTGAATTTATTTTTATCCAAAGCATAAAACAAATCATTCATAAATTTGGCATTCAAAGAGAAAGTCTTCTTCTCCAAATTATTCCATTCGTTTATTAGAAGAGAACTTTTGAAATCCATTTTCAACGATATTCCATAACTCAAAATCCATAGAAATCAAGAAAATCCTCATTCTAGTTTTCCAATATGTGTAATCCATTCTATTGAACATTGGAGGACATGTGATAAAATGACCCTTTTGATTGCTAGCAAAAGCCATCTCTTTTGGGTTTTAAACCAAATTGAGAGTAGCTTAGCACTGATACCAACTATTAGGATCAAGTAAGTACTAAGAGGGGGGATGAATTAGTATTAATAAAATATTACGTCGAATCAAAATTTTCATTTCAATTTAAACCCGTATCGAAAATGTGTTAATCATAAAGAAGGCATTAATAAGAAAAAGTAGAATAGGAATGACAAAGTAGAGATCACACCAGATTCATAGTGGTTCAATCATTGCCACCTTCTTACAACACTTTCTCCTTTTTCGGGTTTAGGAGACAACCCTTACAAACCTCATACCTCTCTTAGAATGATAACAAATCTAAAGAAAGAGAAGAAGGACACTTAGCACTTTTACATCATTTGACACTTTGACACTAGGTGGTACCACCGCCGAGTCTAGCGGTACTACTACCTAATAAAGCCTCAGAGACTAGGCCCTCGTGGTACCATTGCCTGGCAACATTAATTGTCGATAATACCACCACCTAGACTACTTGGGAGGCCGAGCCTCAAGTAGTGTCACCATTGGTTCTAGTGGTGCCACCGCTTGACATAGTAGTGGGTCACTGAATGAGCCAAACAATAGGCCTAATTTAATCCTAATTTGGGCCCAATTGGTCTCTAATTGAGTTAGTATAAGGTATCATGAACTTAACTTGCTATTTACAATTGATATCTTGCCACAGAATGATAAATTGTCATCTTGCTAAATTTCATATTCAAAACTCATATCATATTTGAAAATGATGATTGATTATCATTGGACTTGAAAATGGCATCTTAACATCATTTTTATTGATAAATACTATCAGGATCAGGGTCGGCACTAAGAGGGGAGGGTAAATTAGTGCAGCGGATAAAATCACATCGTTTTCAGAAAAACCTTCATACATTGAAAACCGATTCTGGAAATATACTTAGATTGAAAGCGTACAGAAAAGTATTGAAGGCGGTAAGCTATTGAACGGGTTTACAGTAAGATTAAACAGTAGAGAGTAAATGCAAACCAGAGAAGACGACAGTTTATAGTGGTTCGGTCAATCGTGACCTACATCCACTCCTCTGATTCCTCTTCCGTCAAGGCCATCGGCATCCACTAGAGGCCCTCCTTTAATAGGCGAAGGCCAATCACCTTTTACGCCCCTTTTCTCCTTTTCACGGGTTTAGGAGACAACCCTTACAAGCACTCGCTTACTCCTCTCTCAAACTATTCTAACACTTTAAAAGAGGGAGAGGAGATCACACAAGATTTCAGTAGTGTTTTTTTCCTTTTAGACTCTATGTGCTTGTATTCTTTAACCAGGGATGGGAGTGGTATTTATAGGCTTTAAGTTGATTCAAACTTGGAGCCTAAATCTTTCCCATCCCGGGTTCCCCGGGTACGGGCGATACCACCGCCTATATCGCCTATTGTCAGTTTAACTAACACTATCCTGGGCGGTACCACTGCCCAAGTCTGGCAGTACCACCGCCTGGGGGGCTATGCTGGGCGGTGTCACCACCCAGACTGGTGGTACCACCGCCTGGCACCCTGTCATGGGTGGTACAATCACCCAGACTGGCAGTACCACCACCTGACACAGTCTCGAAGACTATGCCACGATGGTGAGACTTCTTTGGGCATTGTTTGGGCCTCTTATTGGGCCAAACACAGTTCTTACATAGGCCTAGCTGACCCGTAATTGGGTTGGCCCAAATCCAAGCCCAATTACGTGCTAACTACGAAATCCTAAGACATTTACTAAGCTAAACAAGTCCCTATGTCTATTCTTCCGGTGGGCTTCCGGCGAACATCCGACGAACCCTCGGCGATGCTCCGGCGGACTCCCGGCAAGCTCCTAGACTTCATGACGATCTTCTTGGCGAGTTCCATCGAGCTTCTCTGGTAAGCTCCGTGACTTCTCGGCTGGTTCCCGCAGAACTTCCGACAAACGTCCGGACTTCCGACGAACTCTCGAACTCCCAACGTGATCGCGTCCTTGACTCCGAGACTTCATTTTGCTCCATGTCTTGTCATCATAGTTAATCCTGCACATGTAAAACATACTTTGATCTAGACAATTAATACTAAGCATTAATCACATTGTCCGGTCATGTCATTGGTCTCTCGACGCTTCGTCCGATTCTTTGGCACATCTTCTCTTGTGGCCTATTGCCCAATCAGTCAATTGACTCCACAACTCTGATATTATTGGCATAATGTCCGCTCTTCTTAGCCCGATGCTCAAATCCATGACTCAAAGCCTTCTGTCGATATGTCGATCGATCCACCAGTCCGACGTCCAATCTTCTAACATGTTCCTCCGGCCCAACATGATTTTCTTGCTTTAATTGTCTCATCCTGATCGAAGTATCCTGTGTCACTCAAAACACATATCAAATAAAAACACTTACCAATTAGTTTTCATCATCAAAATCCGAGATTCAACAATCTCTCCCTTTTTGATGATGATAACAAATTGATGACGGAGTTAAACTTAACTCCCGGAGTTTACACAAACTCCCCTAATCAATATGCCATATTGATAGAACCTTGAATTCAAGCTGAATTCAAGTCATTGCAATATTCATTATGAATATTTGCAACACGTCATCATGCATAACATGATCATACTTTCCCCCTTTGTTATCAACAAAAAGGAGAATTGCAACTTTCAAGTGTTTAAGATAAGTTCTAGTCATTGCATGAAAGACATAATATTCATTTTTATCATCATGTAAGTTTGCTATCATCATAGATATGCAAGGTAGTAAGATAGCATGTTCTACTTCATACAAGCTAGCAATTTTAAAGATGTGCAAGTTGGCATATTTGCTTTTCTTTGCAATAGGCAAGATAGCAATGTTGCTTCTCTTGAGATTGGAAGCTAGCAAGTGTAGGTGATGTTCAAGATAGCAAGCTCTTTCTTCTCTTTTGAGAAGTGCCATTTTTTACTTTCTTTGCAAAGTGTACGCTAGCAAAATTTTGCTTCATTCTTGAATTGTGCAAACTAACAAAATTCAAGATAACAAGTTAGCAAGAGACAATGTTTTACATGAAGTAAACAAACAATTTGGCAAGTGTTACGTTTGCATCTTCTCTTTAGATGTACAAGAAAGTAAGCAAGTTTTTATATTTTCTTGACTTGTGCAAGCTAGCTAATTTACTTTCTAGCAAGTTTTGCTCTCCCTTTATCATTGTCAAAAAGAAGAGAAGATCCTTTACATCAATTTTCAAATTATGATAAAGGTAAGTATCAATCTTATTTATGCATTATTATATTTTCAAAAGTAAAGCATGCACAATTTCAAAACCTTACATTTCATTTTTCATGCATGATACCGAAAAATCAATCATCGTTATGAGCATATCATACATGATACTAAAATATTAAAATTTTTAAGTATTTATCAACATGTTGATCATGATACCAAACATTCATCATTTAAAGCATTCATGATACACATCATATGCATCACATATATCATCACAATAAAAGCATAAGTATTTCATGCATCATTCCAAATTATGATGGTATTAATTTATCAAATTGCATCCTACCATACATGATCATAACTTTTCATTTGTATACATCAAAACAAATTAATGAATATTTCTTGTATTCATATCATCATATAAGGAATATCAAGAAGAATTATTGGGTGATGAGATAAATATTTCATGAATACAAGGAATTGCATAAAAATCATATCATGAAAAAATAAAATCATGTGAATACCAAAAGGCATGATTTCTTTTGAAAAACCTCCTCTTAAATAATCAAAGGAAAATCTTAGGAGATCATGATATAGATAAAATTCATTCAATCTAATTCAAGCATATAAAATTTCTCAATTCATTATGAATCATAAAAAATTATGGTTCTAAAAAATCATGATTCATTTAGGAAAATTTCCTCTTTAGTACACGATAAGAAGAAATATAGCAATGATACCAATCATGATTCATTTGGATAATAGATGGCAAAAAGAAACATTGAGAATAAAAGATCTCGATTTTTATAGAGTAAATCTCAAGTTATAAATCTCAAAAAATTAAGATAAAGCTTATTCAAATTCAAATCATCAAATCAAAATCATTTTCAAGAGATTTATAAAAAGATGATAAAAAGATTCATCAAAGTCAATAAGATAGAGAAAAAGAATTTAAAAAAAAATGCTTTTCTCTATTTAGTTGTTTCATACAAGCATGCCTTTGTCCTTTTTGTGCCTATATATATATATATATATATATATATATATATATATATATATATATATATATATATATATATATCATCAATCGTTTAGGATTGAGAAATAAATTTTGTCATAAAAACCATCATGATCAATAAACCATAAATTACTTAAAAGTCATCATGCATAATTTCGAAATTTATTAAGCATAATCATTATGCATGACATAAAAACATGGTTTCAAAATGTTTAATATTTTTATTACATAATTTCATTATTATGCATCATCGAAATTGATTTCAGAAAGCATTTTCTATCAAGATTGTAGTCATGCATTTTTCTTCTTAGGTGAATCAACTTTTCATGCTTAGTTTTCCATACAAAAGCCATGCATCATCATTAAGCATGATATCATATTTTCAATCAAAATCATTTTGTCATAAAATATGTATTTTTCATTATTATTTTTAAAATCATTAGAAAGGTAAGCATGATCCAATTTTATTTTTACATTTTCATTATGCAATTTTCATTATTACTTGCATGATCATAATTTTTACATTTTTATTTTATTATTTAAACATGCAATTTTTAAGAAAATTAATTCAAAACTAAATTACAAAAAAAAATGCATCATGAAAAACATCATGTAATTTCGAAGTAAATTACGGGGATTTTGATTACCTGATCATTGAAAGCGGTTAAGGCATAGTTTGCCACCTCGTCTTTTTTTATTTTCTCTTCATCTTCGGAGGAGCTCGATTCATCCCAATTTTTGTTCTTCTTCTTGTGTTCAAAGCAAGTAGTTCCATTCTTTTTATTCTTAAATTTTTGTTTCATTAACTTTTTAAATTTCTTTGTAAGTTCAAGTTCACCATCACTTGAGCTTATGCTCGAGTGGTCTTCAAATGTTCTATATCCCAAATCCTTCATGTTTGGAAGGTAGTTTTGTTCATCATGTTCATCATGTGCATTGTGCACCATTTCATATGTCATTAATGTACCGATAAATTCTTCAAGTGGAAAAATATTTAAATCTTTTGTTTCTTATAAAGTTGTTACTTTTGAATCCCAAGTCTTAGAAAGTGATCGTAAAATCTTGTTAACGAGTTCAAAATTAGAAAAGCTTTTACCAAGAGCTTTTAAACCATTAATGACATCTGTAAAATAGGTGTACATGTCAATAATGGTTTCGCTTGGTTTCATTTGAAAAAGTTCAAAATCATATATTAAAAAATTAACTTTAGAATCCTTAACACTACTTGTGCCTTCGTGTGTGGTTTTAAGAATGTGTCAAATATTGAATGTTGTTTCACACAAAGAAACCCTATTAAACTCTGTTTTATCTGAGGCACAAAATAGAGCATTTATAGCTCTAGCATTTAAAGAAAACGTCTTCTTCTCCAAATCATTCTAATCTTTCATTGGATGAGAATGCCTTTTAAAACCGGATTCGACTATATGCCATAAATCAAGATTCAATGAAAGCAAGAAAACTCATTCGAGTTTTCCAATAAGTGTAGTCTGTCCCATTGAAAAAGGGAGGACGAATGAGAGAGTGACCCTCTTGAAAGCCGAAAAGAGCCATTTTTATTTGGGTGTTAAACCAAATTAGAAAACCATAGCTCTGATACCAATTGTTAGGATCAGGGTCGACACTAAGAGGGGGGGGGGGGGGTGAATTAGTGCAGCAGATAAAATCATGTCATTTTCGGAAAAACCTTCGTACGTTGAAAACCGATTCCAAAAATATGCTTCGATTGAAAGCATACGGAAAAGTATTAAAGGCAGTAAGCTATTGAAGGGGTTTGCAGTAAGGTTAAACAGTAGACAGTAAATGCAAACCAGAGAACACAGTAGTTTATAGTGGTTCGGTCAATCGTGAACTACATCCACTTCTCTGATTCCTCTTCCTTCGAGGCCACCAGCATCCACTAGAGGCCCTCCTTCAATAGGCAAAGGCCAATCACCTTTTACACCCCTCTTCTCCTTTTCACGGGTTTAGGAGACAACCCTTACAAGCACTCACTTACTCTTCTCTCAAACTAGTCTAACACTTTAGAAGAGGGAGAGGAGATCACATAAGATTTCAGCAACGTTTCTTTCCTTTTAGACTCTATGTACTTATGTTCTTTAACCAAGGATGGGAGGGGTATTTATAGGCTTGAAGTTGATTCAAACTTAGAGCCTAAATCTTTCCATCCCGGGTTCCCTAGGTACGGGCGGTACCACTGCCTGGGGGGCTGTGCTAGGCGGTGCCACCGCCCAGACTGGCGGTACCACCACCTGGCACCCTGCCAGGGGCGGTACAACCACCCAGACTGGCGGTACCACTGCCTGACACAGTCTCGAAGATTATGCCACAACGGTAAGACTTCTTTGGGCATTGTTTGGGCCTCTTATTGAGCCCACACAGTTCTTACATGGGCCTAGCTGACTCCTAATTGGGTTGGCCCAAATTCAAGCCCAATTATGTGCTAACTATGAAATCCTAAGACATTTGCTAAGCTAAACAAGTCCCTATGTCTATTCTTCCGGCGAGCTTCTGGCGAACTTCCAATGAACATCCGACGAACCCTCGGCGATGCTCTAGCAGACTCCCGGCAAGCTCCTAGACTTCATGATGATCTTCTTGGCGAGTTCCATTGAGCTTCTCTAGCAAGCTCCATGACTTCTCGGCTGGTTCCTGCAGAACTTCCAACAAACGTCCGGACTTCCGACGAACTCTCAAACTCCCAACGTGATCGCGTCCTTGACTCCGGGACTTCATTTTGCTCCATGCCTTGTCATCGTAGTTAATCTTACACATGTAAAACATACTTTGATCTAGATAATTAATACTAAGCATTAATCACATTGTCCGGTCATGTCATTGGTCTCTCGACGCTTCATCCGATTCTTGGACACATCGTCCTCTCTTGCGGCCTATTGCCTAATCGGCAAGTTGACTTCGCAACTTCGATATTCATGGCGCAATGTCCGCTCTTCTTGGCCCGATGCCCGAATCCACGGCCCGAAGCCTTCTGTCGATACGTCGACCGATCCACCGACCCGATGTCCAATCTTCTAACATGTTCCTCCGGCCCGACATGATTTTCCTACTTTAATTGTCTCATCCTGATTGAAGTATCCTGCATCACTCAAAATGCATATCAAATCAAAACACTTACCGATTGGTTTTCATCATCAAAATCCGAGATTCAACAAATACATGGTATCGTATTTTGAATTAGTAAATCATGATAAGTATCATAATGTGTATATTGACAAGTTTAAATGAATATAACTTATCAGTTTGATACTTGAATTCAAAGGCCTTGAATTCAAGATTGTCTTTTCTCAAGAATGGCATATAGATAGGGAGAGTTAAGGTTAATTTCGTCATCATCAAAAAGGGAGAGATTATTAAATCTTGGAATTTGATGATGAAATCAATTGGTGAATTGTTTGATCTAATCTATATGTTGAAAAAAGTATGCAAGATTAACTACAATAGCAGTAAGACATAAAGCAAATGTTATGTCGGAGTCAAGATTGAGATTTCGTTAGGAGTTCGAGAGTTCGTCAAAAGATTCACCGAAATTAATCGAGAAGTCTAGGAGCTTACCAAAGAAGCTCATCGGAACTCGCTAAGATGATCGTCGTGAAGTCTAGGAGCTTGCTAGAAGTCCACTAGAACATTACCGAGAGATCGTCGGAAGTTCGCCAGAAGATCGTCGGAAGCTCGTCGGAAGAATAATTAACGTACCGAAACAAGAATACTTTGTTAAATGTCTTAATTATTATAGTTAGACCTTAAGTTGAGTTAGGATTGGGAGGTAATCTTACTAACTCAATAAAGGGCCAATTGGGCTCTTAACAGGGCTGAATTGGGTCGGATTGAACAACTCATTCAACACCTGAAGTCACGACTAGCAATGGCACCGCTCGGGACTCGATCTCCCAGGAGTTCTAGGCGGTAGTACCATGCAGACTGGGCGGTAGTACCATGCAAACTGGGCGGTGGTACTGCTAGAGCTCAGTCTTCGAGAGCTCTATCAAGTGGTGGTACCGCCTAGTGTCAAAGAGTCAGGTGGTGGTACCACCCAATAATGGCAGTGGTACCGCTAGTACCCCGAAATTCAGGGAAGTGTCACTTTTTGGCTCCAATTCTGAAGTCATTTGGGCCTATAAATACCCCATCCTTTTCTGCATAAAAGGGTAACAAAGTGCAATCAAAAGTGTGAAAAAATCTTAAGTGTTTGGGGTGTTAAAAAGTGTTATAAAAGTGAGAAGAGTCCTCCTCCTCCCTCTCTTAGATTTATAATCATCCAAGAAAGAAAAGTGAGGCTTGTAACGGTTATCTCTTAAAATTGTAAAACGGAGAAAGGCGCTATAAAGAGGTAGTTGGTCTATGCCTATTGAAGGAGAACCATTAGTAGATATCGATGACCTCGACGAAAGAGGAATTGGAAGTGGATGTAGGTCACCATGATCGAACCACTATAAATTTCGATGTGTTATTTCCTTACTGCAATTTCTCTTTACCGCATTCAACTTTACTACATTGCAAACTGCACAATATTCTTTTCTCTACTTATTCATATTCAAAGTGAAACAAATGATTTGAGTTGAAACCAGTTTTTATCGTACAAAGGCTTTCGAATCGACGTAATTTTTCCGCTGCACTAATTTACCCCCCCCCCCGAATCGACGTAATTTTTCCGCTGCACTAATTTACCCCCCCCCCCCCCACCCCCTCTCTTAGTGCTGCTCTTGATCCTAACAAAACTTTGATTTCTAACCTAATTTGTTTGAAAGATCATATCTTGCATTTTAAATCTAATTTTTACTATTAATATTAATAGCCTTAATATGAGTTTCTTTTAAAAATCTGGAAGGACTTTGTTAAGGATGCACCTTGACATCTTATGTTTTCATTATACAAATTTTTTCTAATATGTTAAATAATACTATTTAGGAAGGTCTTCTAATTCTACATAAAATTTACTCTTCTTCGTTGATTAAGTTTGTTTACTTTTCAAGGCTTTGTGCAAGTACATATAAATCTATTTATAAGCTTGTTCAAATACCAATTAGAAGTATTCTAGTCAAATGTTTTGGATTTCTCTTATTACTAAAAAAATATCATTTAGAGACCACCTACCTCTTATTAATTCTATCTTTTCATGAATATAAATTTGGACATCCAAGATTATTTCTTTTGCGATGCATTTTGAACTATTATTATAATCATCATCATCATCATCATCATTATCATCATCATCATCATCATCATCATCATCATCATCATCAATAGAAATTAAATGCATCCAAATCAACATAAACTAAATGCATAATATATTCAAAAGATGTGCACTTTAACGGCAATCTTATAAATACAATATATCAATAAACAATTAATAGAAACTTTATAACAACAACGTGAACTATAAGTGTATTAGGGATCTACTAAAAACAGTATAATATGAAACATAGTTTTTGTTTCTGAACAACTTAATCCTCTTAATTAAATTAGATATTTATTCAAACAAGTTACTATAAATTTTTTGCAGATATTTTTGAATGGGTTTAGCGTCCTATTATTTTTTTAATTAAAACCTAGTAGAAAGAACAAGCCGCAGTGTTAGATCAGTAAAACAAAAAAAAACATATTTCTAGAAATCATTATTATAATTATTTTAAAATAATTTATAAAGTCGAGAAAGGAGAGCTTTGAAGCATTAAGGTTGTTACAAGATACGACTAGGGCTCTGTATATAAAAACATTGCAAAGCAAGGTTTAATTCTCTGGACATTAATACAAACTAGATGTCTTAGAATAGTTCTCTTTAAATATGACAGCGATTTTTTTGTTTTGTTTTGTTTTTCTTTTTTATTTGGCTAGGAAAATTTATTGGACATTCTTAAATAAGATCCGAATCCCTTTTAATATGATTTTTGATGGATTCAATATGGGTCAAGAGGCGATAATTAGGAAGGTTTGAGTTCAGATTCTGAAACAGGTAATGGATTGTGATTCCTACTTGTGTTGACTACAAGTCGGCCCTGCTCAATAATTAATATTCTAGTCAGTGGATACATGAATAATTTTTCAGTGTCATACAGAAATTTGTGACACCAATGCGTCTATGTTCCCATCATTTAGTACGCTGACAAGGCCTTACCTATATACCTCGCTCCGTCAAATTTGGCTAACTCCACAAATGAAACCAAGATAGCATCATGTCTTGTTGGCGCATATCATCTTCTCTCATTGCCTAGATTTGGAGATCCAAAATATCACAATTGCATTCACCTTTTAGGTGGCATTTTGGATCTCTATTTCTAGCCCTTTATTGCATTGCCAAATATAGAGAGATCCAAAGTGCAGAATGTGTTTGTTTTACTTAGATATATTGCCTGCCCATAAGTACTCATAGATCTATGAATGCAAAAACAGCATTTGGTCAAACTCATAGATCTAAGACAATACATAAGTAATGGACAACTTAGGAGAGCATATTCATTTGCAGGGAATATGTATGACTTGTATTCTAAGAACAAACAGAAGATTTTTTATAAAAAATTAATTTAAAATAATTTTAGGAGGAAGACATGATAAGAATGCCAATATGATCTTAAAATTAAGTAGTTTATTTGGAACATATTTTGAGGATATTATATGCTAACAATGTTTGTATTCTAAAGAAGTTCAACACAAATTCATATGATTCGAAAGATATAATTTATCGTCCAAATAACACTATTACGGAATAATATAGCAAGCTAATCCTAAGCCCTTTCTCATACAATCATTCAAAGTCCATGAAATTTATGTTTATAATTTGTTTTGTCAATCAAATGCTTATTGAAATATTTATTCATAGAATCTCAAATTAAATATTTTTTAATTCATCTTCTTTATTTTAATTTCTTTTAAGGAAGAGATTTTAAAAAAATTGACTCTTCGTAAAGATATCATATTATTTAGATAAAATCAATTAAATATGTATAATGTGATATTTATAAGTTTTCACGTTATTGCTGGTTAGTGATATTTTTATATAAAATAGACAAAACATGTTATTTATCTTTCAACCTTTCCCGGCCAACATTAAATAGTACTGTTGCACTACTGTCCTGTTGGCTGCTACCGACCGTCGTATCTGAAACAGGTACTGGCTCTGCTGTGGCGAAATGGGTAAATGGTCCCAATGAACCAAAATAAAAAACAACTGTGGAGGTGTATAAGAAGACATCACGGTCATCAACTTAGTTTGCAAGTAAATCTGTTCCTTCCTGTTGGTGGCTCAAATGGAATCTGAATCCACTGCTGTATCTCGATATGAGGTCCGGCAAACATAACTTGGTCATCCTTTTCTTAATAAGTGGACAACCACAGCAGGTGAAGGAAGGGTCTACTTCCCCAAGTGCTACCATATAATAAAAATAATGATGCATGCTTCCAGTAACATCACTGTAACCTAATTTTTCGAAGGTCATACATGCATGGGTCCCTCCCTCCCTCCACTTGTCATCTAGGTGGCCATGCCACTTGATCCTAGTGGCTGGTGTTCCATTTCAAGAGTATACTTGTCTCCTCTCTCTCATTCTTTGCTTTCATCTTCCCTCTATATTGTTTTCCCTTTGCTGTTTGTGCAATTTGGGGTGGGTGTAATCGACAACAGGAAAAGAAGAAAGCGATTTCATCTTGTTGTCAGCAATAGATAGAGTACTTAGTTGGGGACGCCATAACTAGGAAGGTTTATTCCTGATATTTTATGACGCGGTCAGACATTAAGTGGCATCCACTATCATAATTGACATTATGACCTTTCGTCTTATTGCTTTCCAGCCACGGTTCTCAGAGATACTCTACAAACCCAGAGCCACGTTTCAATACATTAGGGAGAAAGGAAGGCTTCATTTAAATTTATTTCAGAGTTAACTCTAACGTATTGAAAACAATATATATATACATATATATATGTATATATATATATATGCATATATATGTATATATGTATATATATTGAGGGGTTTATGACTTGGCAGTACACAACCCAACTTTAATTTGAGCATTAAAATTTTCTTTTCAAAGAGATCTGTTTATAAAACAAGTAGACAATGCGAAACTCAAGTATTGTTCATGTTTGTGGATCGTAAGATGTGACATATTTTTCCATTTCGTCCAACGAAGAAAGCATCTGGGGTAGGAAGATGACTGTAGAAAAATGAAGGATGCATCTAAATATGAGCAAGTGGGACAGTGAGTTTGTCTTCTTCCTCCTTATCATTGAATACTGTCTGCACTACTGCTATGTAGGTTCAACCTAATCGATTTTGCACCGACATAACAAGCATTAGAAAAAGATCAAAATTCTCCTAACCATTAATTTCTCCATATCATTAACCACAGTGAAGGATATTTATTTCCCTTCGATTTTTGTCACGTTTTGTCCTGATTAGGGTGTCGGTTCTGCGTATTTTTGAGCTTTTTTATTGTATTTCGTGAAGTTTCAGTGGGTCTTATCAAAATATTAATTTCTCCTGTGGAACTCCAGGACAATAGAATTGAAACCGGGGTCCCACTGTTTGCTTGGCATTATGTGGCCCTTTCTAATTCATGGGCCATTCAGCATCACAAATGACAACGGAGATTCAAATGAGACTTCCTACAAGCTTAACCGAGTCAGCTGCTGCTGTATTTTTTTCAGATTGGACAACACCCAAAGTGAAACCTCCTTAAATGTGATGAGAAAAAACGTCAAATCCTGTAGCATCCTAAGGGAGGATTAATTTCATATCTTTTGGCTACAGGAAGTGTACTTATGAGCGACTTCTTCTCACTCTCTCTATACATACAGCACCCATGGAACATCAAAGTTCTCGGTCCTACAACCTCCATATATATTAAACTATTACCAGTTCCAGATGACGGTAGGAGGTATCCAACTTGAATATTCCCCATGGAAGTCCCACTCCAGTTCATCACTTGGAGAAGAGGTCCCCGAAACTAGTGCATGGTAGCAGATCAACTCCATGGATCTTTCTATAACTAGATCTTGTCCCCCTGCCCTTCTAGTAATGATAACTCACCTTGACAACATCCTCCAGCAGCAGTAGGAATCGTTGGGTCGAGATAGTACCGAGACTGTACTAATTAGGGTTATCAACGCCATTAACTTTCTCGCAGAAAATGCTTGGTGACTAAACTAACCATACACAGGATCATATGAGAGGAGAGAAGGACGCCAACTCTAAAAGATTTGGTGGTTTGGGCGACTAAACCTACGTCCATTCGTTAGGCTATACTGCTTGAGTTCATTCTTAGCCAACCACAATTACCTCAATAGATATCTCTTCTGTCCGCTAAATTACTTAACACGATAGGCCAAACTTTATAATAAACTCTCTCTCTCTCTATCTCTCTCTCGCTGTCTCTCTCTCTATCACTCTTCTCTCGATATATATATATATATATGTGTATATATATATATGTGTATATATATATTACTATATACATTATATATAAAATATCATATATTATATACATACACATAATATAAAGAAGTGTAACATATATATATATCTACTACATATATACTACACAGTATTACATATACTAGATATATGTATACAAATATAATATACATATATATATATACAAGCCATATCTATATACACAAATATATATACCTATGTAATATATCATTTTATTGATTATACATGTATATATAATCTGTATATATATATACGGTAATATATATATGTGTCGTAGAGGTATAAAATATCTATATATACATATATATACATATATAGGTATATAGATACATATATATAAATTTATACTATATATATGTATACATATATATATTATAACTATATAGATGTAGACATACATATAGATAATTATATATACATATATATATACATGTATATATATATATGTGTATATATATATATACATGTATATATATATATATATATATGTGTATATATATATATACATGTATATATATATATATATATACATGTATATATATATATACATATATATATGTATATATATATATACATATATATATACATATATATATATACATATATATATACATGTATATATATATATACATATATATATACATATATATATACATGTATATATATATATATATATATATACATATATATATACATGTATATATATATATGTGTATATATATATATACATATATATATACATATATATATACATATATATATACATATATATATATATACATATATATATACATGTATATATATATATACATATATATATACATATATATATGTATATATATATATATGTATATATATATATACATATATATATATATGTATATATATGTATATATATGTATATATATATGTGTAANTGAAAACACCTTAGAAGAATTATAAAGTTCATCTTAAAAATATTCTCATACATGTGATAACACCAGTGCTATATGTTTCACAAAGATCCCATTCAACACTCAAGAACAAACATCTTGATATTACGAATCACTTTATACGCAGATCAGTCCTAATCATTTATAGTTAAGAGTTAATTGATACTAAACCTCAACTAGCTGATATTTTTTACAATGCCTTTGAGTGAAGACCAATTTAATTTCATTAGAAGAGACTTAGGATGTTAATGTGTCCGAATGCTTAAACTCATTAATTTTATTTTTCGGACCTGCTGTTCATAATCAAATCACTTCATTGCTATGATGAAGTTACCTGATTACATGCTTAATAATAGTTGGAAATTATGTGTTTTTGGATATAAAATTTCCATATAATAAGCAGATGTATCTTCACTGATGTATGGAAATCTGTAGCAAAACTTTTCCGAATCGCATGAATGTTCAAGTTTATTTTCATATTTTCTTGATACCTTATTCTCTTCCGAACTTATGTAGCTCTCATAAGCGTATGTCCATCTCGAGTTTGATTCATATTATTGATTTTTGACAGATGGAAAAAAATTTCCCCCCCCCACTTAGCAAATGCATCCTTCATAGCCTATAATGTGAAAAATATTTTCAAGAAATTGATTTGATACAATGATCCTTCTTATAATTCCTTTTTGAAGGAAGAAGTTTTTACTTGCAAGGATATGCCTTCACATACATATCTTGATCCTTGTAAAAAATTGATGTGATTAATTCCTTCCTTGGAGATTTTTGTATAATTGGTATCCTATCACTCATTGTTGAAAATTACCTATCACTCACTTGGGTTTAACATTTGCTTATATCGTTTCTCCTTTTTGTTGATAACAAGGGGGAGAAAAAGAACAGGAAGGATATGGCACTTAGGAAACTTTCGAAGACCACTTGAGAGAAAACTTAAGTGATGAAGACTGTGACGATGACTTGGCACTTCTAACAAGGAAATTCAAAAAATTCATTAAAAGAAACAAGTTTAAAAATGACTCAAAAAATAAATTTGAACCCAAAAAGGACCAAGTTATTTGCTACGAATGCAAGAAGCCGGGACACTACAAAGTGATTGTCCCCAAGCCAAGAAGAGAACACCAAAGAAGAAGGCGCTCAAAGCAACGTGGGATGACTCAAGCGCATCCGAAGAAGAGGAGTCCAACACCGAGCAAGTTGCTCATTACGCCCTAATGGCCATCGGAGATGAGGTAACAAATTTAATTGATGCAGATTTATCATTTGATGAATTACTAAATGCCTTCCATGACTTATTTGATGAATGCAAAACTATTAGTAGAAAATACAAATTGCTAAAAAAGGAGCATGATAGTCTTACTTGTAATTTCGATAAATTAGAAATTCAATATCATGATAGTTTAGCTCCATGTAAAAAATGTCATGATCTAGAAACTCTCCAGAAGGAGAACTTGCTACTTAAGGACACCTTGATGAAATTCGAGGTTGATAGCAAGTCTTTGAATATGATCCTTACAAATAAGGGTCATGTTCCTAAAAGAAGTGGAATTGGATTTGTGAGAAGTCCTCACCAAAATCCAACCACCTTCATTAAAGGCCCTATCTTATATGTTCGGCACCAAAGCAATGCAACTTTTGTTGCAAACATGGACATAGAACTATCATTGTCCACTCAAGAAAGTTAGTCCAAATAAATTGATTTGGGTTCCTAAAGGAACCACGATAATTCTATGCAACATGATAAACAATTTAGATCAGTGTTTGAGGCACCCAAAAGTAAATGGGTACCTAAAAATCATCCTTTCTTGTAGAAACATACATCATCACAAGCTAGGAGCAAGAGATGGTACCTTGATAGTGGATGCTCAAGGCATATGACCGGAGATCCATCTCAATTCTCTAAACTCACTAGCATAGACGAAGGCTATGTCACCTTCGGAGACAACAAGGGTAAAATCATTGGCAAAGGAACCATAGGTAACAAATCAACTTCTTTATTGAAGATGTTTTGTTAGTTGATGGTTTAAAACATAACCTCTTGAGCATTAGTCAATTGTGTGATAAAGGATATGTTGTCAAATTCGAATCTAATGCTTGCATCATTGAAAAACCACACAAAACACATCTATGATTGCATTAAAACAAAATACGTATACACTATTGACATCAATGATCTTTGTAATGAAATGTGTTTCTCGGTTTTGAATGAGGATGCTTGGCTTTGGCATAGGAGATTAGGTCATGCTAGCATGAAACTAATCACTCAAATATCATCCAAAGAACTTGTAAGAGGAATTCCTCATATCAAGTTCATCAAAGATAATGTGTGTGATGCTTGTCAATTAGGAAAACAAATTAAGGGTAGTTTCAAATCTAAGAATCAAATAAGCACCTCTAGGCCTTTACAATTGTCCATATGAACTTGTTTGGACCTATCTCTACATCAAGTCTAGGTGGTAGCAAATACGCTTTCGTCATTGTAGATGACTATAGTAGATACACATGAACTATTTCTTAAAACATAAAAATGAATGCTTTAGATATTTTACCAAGTTTTGCAAACTTGTCCAAAATGAAAAGAGTTCTATGATTTCGTCAATTAGAAGTGATTATGGTGGTGAATTTCAAAACCATGATTTTCAAGAATTTTGTGAATTTAATGGATACAATCATAACTTCTCTACTCCAAGAAATCCTCAACAAAATGGAGTAGTAGAAAGAAAAAATAGAAATTTACAAGAAATGGCAAGAACCATGTTGAATGAACATAGCCTACCCAAATATTTTTGGGCCGAAGCCGTAACACTGCATGCTATATTTTGAATAGAGTTCTAGTAAGACCCTTACTCACCAAAACTCCCTATGAGTTATGGAACAAACAAAAAACCCCAATGTTTCATATTTTAAAGTTTTGGGTGTAAGTGTTTTATCTTGAATGAAAAGATGCCTTAGGAAAATTTGATGCTAAATCCGATGAAGGAATTTTCCTTAGTTATTCTTCGGTTTCTAAAGCTTTCGTATCTTCAATAAAAGAACTTTAATTATAGAAGAATCCATTCATGTTGTTTTCAATGAGATTTCCGATATCAAGAAAAATGATTTTGATGATGATGTTAATTTTGATTCTTTGAATTTAAATGAAACCCCTTCTCCAACTAGCAACTTGGATGCATCCACTTCCGAAACATCCTTACCCAAGGATTGGAAATATGTAGATGCTCATCCTAAGGAGCTAATTCTAGGAGACACATCTAGGGGCGTTCAAACACGTTCTTCTCTTAAAGAATTTTGTGCCAACGCCGCTTTTCTCTCCCAAATTGAACCTAAATGTATTGAAGAAGCCATGAAAGATGATTCATGGATTATCGCAATGCAAGATGAGTTAAATCAATTTGAGAGAAATGAGGTGTGGAAGCTTGTTCCTAGGCCAAATGACCATTTAGTTATTGGTACTAAATGGGTCTTTAGAAACAAGCAAGATGAAAATGGTATCGTGGTTAGAAACAAGGCTAGATTAGTAGCCAAAGGTTTCAACCAAGAAGAAGGTATCGATTACGAAGAAACCTTCACTCCTGTGGCTAGATTAGAAGCCATAAGGATGCTCATTGTCTATGCTAGTAATAATAATTTTAAGTTATTTCAAATGGATGTTAAAAGTGCTTTCCTTAATAGCTTTATTTCCGAAGAAGTTTATGTTGAACAACCTCCCGGATTTGAAAATAAAAGCCTCACTAATCATGTGTTTAAATTAACTAAAGCTCTCTATGGTTTAAAACAAGCCCCAAGGGCTTGGTATGAGAGACTTAGTTCTTTTCTTATTAAAAATAATTTTACAAAGGCAAGGTTGATACTACATTGTTTATCAAGAATTTTGAAAATAATTTTCTCATTGTTCAGATTTATGTTGATGATATTATCTTTGGTTCTACAAACGAATCTCTTTGTGAATCCTTTGCTAAAACCATGAGTTTAGAATTTGAAATGAGTTTGATGGGAGAATTAACCTTTTTCTTAGGCTTACAAATTAAGCAACTAAGAAATGACATCTTTATTAGTCAAACTAAATATGCTTTAGATTTGCTAAAGAGATTTAATATGGAAAGCTCAAAAGCTATTAACACTCCTATGAGCATATCCACTAAGTTAGATGTTGATGAAAGTGGAGAAAACTTCGATCAAAAAACTTATAGGGGTATGATAGGAAGTTTACTTTACCTCACTACAACTAGACCAGATATCATGTTCAGTGTAGGACTTTGTGCTAGGTTTCAATCGAATCCTAAGATATCTCATCTCAAAGCGGTTAAAGAATACTTAGATATCTTAAAGGTACCACAAATCTAGGATTATGGTATCCGAAACTGAGAAGTTTGAGATAATTGCTTATGCTGATGTAGATTTTGCTGGATGTAGATTAGATAGAAAAAGCACATCAGGAACAGGTCAATTTTGGGACATGCTCTTGTTTCTTGGTCATCTAAGAAACAAAACTCGATTGCACTATCAACAACCGAAGCCGAGTATATTGCAGCTAGTGCATGCTGTACACAAGTTGTGTGGATGAAAAACACCTTAGAAGATTATAAAGTTCATCTTAAAAATATTCCCATTAAATGTGATAACACAAGTGCTATATGTTTAACAAAGAATCCCATTCAACACTCAAGAACAAAACATATTGATATTAGACATTACTTTATACGAGATCATGTCACTAATCATGATATAGTTATAGAGTTCATTGATACTAAACATCAACTAGCTGATATTTTTACAAAGCCTTTGAGTGAAGAACAATTTAATTTCATTAGAAGAGAATTAGGAATGTTAATGTGTCCGAATGCTTGAACTCATTAAATCTATTTTTTGGACTTTCTTGATTCAATAATCAAATCACTCAATTGCTATGATGATTTTACATGATTACATGCCTTAATAATATGTTGGAAATTATGTGTCTTGGATATAAAAATTTCCATGATAATGAGCATAATTTATCTTCATGATTATATTGGAAAATCTATAGCAAAACCTTGTCCGAATGCATGAAAGTGTTAAATTTTATTTTTGGATTTTCTTGATACCTTATTCTCTTTCGAACTTAATGTAGCTTTCATAAGCATATGTCATATCGAGTTGGATTCATATCATTGATTTTTGACATATGGAATCAATTAGCAAATACATCTTTCATAGGCTTATAATGTGAAAAATATTTTCGAGAAATGGATTTGATAAAATGATTCCTTCTTATAATTTCCTTTTTGAAAAAGGAAGATTTTTTACTTGCAAGGATATTGATTCACATACATATCTTGATCCTTGTGAAAATAAAGCGTGATTTAATCTTTCCTTGAGATGTTTGTATAATTGGTATCCTATCACTCATTGTTGAAAAATTACCAATCACTCACTTGTATTTAAAATTTGCTTATATCGTTCTCCTTTTTGTTGATGACAAAGGGGGAGAAATATATGAATTGATGCTATGAGTGCCATATTTGAATTTGCATTATGTTAAAAAAGCATGCATCGAAATATATGGTAAATTGATGATAGAAATGCTATGATTGCTAAACACTTTGAAATATTTGCATTATGTTAAGATATCAAGAACTTGCATCGTAATTTTACATGTTGATATCTTACCATATGATGAATTGCTACCATTACTATCATTCACATTTGAAATGTAAAACTTGAAAATAGATGTCAAGCCTTGACATCATTTTCAGAGAGATACATCATGATAGGAATCATGATGGAAGTATTGATAAGGTTAAACAATCTTAACTTATCAATATGTCTCTTGAATTCAAAGGCTTTAAATTCAAGAATGACTTATCTTGAGTATGGCATATAGATAGGGGGAGTTAAAGTTAACTCCGTTATCAATTGATTGTCATCATCAAAAAGGGGGAGATTGTTAAATCTCGGATTTTGATGATGAAGTCAATTGTCATTTGTTATCCATATGTTGAGATAAGTGTGCAGGATTAACTACGATGAAAGTAAGACATGCAGTAGGAGTTGTGCCGAAGTCAAGACTATGATCACGTTGGGGGTTCGAGAGTTCGACGGAAGTTCAGACGATCATCGGAGGTTCTGCGGGAACAAATCCGAGAAGTCCAGAAGCTTGCCAAAGAAGCTCATCGGAACTCACCAAGTGGATCATCGCAAGTCCAGGAGTTTGTCGGAAGTCCGCCGGAGCATCGCCGAGGGTTCGTCGGATGATCACCGGAAGTTCACCAGAAGCTTGACGGAAGAAGCGATTGATGCACCGGAGCAAGTTGCAGTAAATGTCTTGAAAAATATTATAGTTAGCATGATGATTAAGTTAGAAATGGGAGGTGATCCCATTAACTTAATCTTGGGGCAATTGGGCCCTTAATAGACCCAAATTGGGCCGAATGGATCAGCCCATTCGGACCCAAATTCCCTGGCCGGTGGTGGCACCGCCTGGGTCGGCGGTGGCACCGCCCTGCAGCCGAGTCTCGGAGTGATGTTGGGCGGTGGCACCACCCTTGTCAAGTGGTGGCACCACCTAGGCTCAGTCTCCTAGTGAGACTGGGCGGTAGCACCGCCCCTGTCCGGCGGTGGCACCGCTTGGGCTTAGTCTCCGAGTGAGACTGGGCGGTAGCACCGCCCCTGACAGGCGGTGGTACCGCTCGAGCTCGGTCTCCGAGCTCTGTCAGGCGGTAGTACCGCCCATTTATGGCGGTAGTACCGTCAGGACCCCGAAAACATGGGATATGACATTTTTGAGCTCCAAATTCAAATCAGTTTGGGGCCTATATAAACCCCACCCTTTCATGCATGAAAGGGCACCAAAACTTAGCATTTATTCTGAGATTTTGAGAGCTTAAAAGTATTGTAAAAGGCTAGAAGTTCTTCTCCCTCTTTTCTTCAAAGTTTTGATCATTCAAGAGAGGAGTGAAAAATCTGTAAGGGTTGTCTCCTAAGCCCGTCAAAAGGAGTGAAACTATAAAAGGGTGGTTGGCCTTCGACTATTGAAGGAAGGCCTCTAGTGGACGTCGGTGACCTCATCGGAGGAGGAAGCCAAAAGTGGATGTAGGTCAAGATTGACCGAACCACTCTAAATCTCGGTTTGCATTTACATTTTGTTCTCTATCTTAACTGCAACTACTTCCATAGCTTTGCTTTAACTGCACTTTACTTGATCTTAAGTTAAAGCAATTTCCGAATCGACTTTCATCCCGAAATCATTTTTATTATTATACGAACGTCGTTTTAAATCGTCGAAAGTTTTCCGCTGCACTAATTCACCCCCCCCTCTTAGTGCTCTTGATCCTAACATCAGATACACCATTAGGACTATGAAATCACTGTTTAACAATAAGGCATCATCAACCATCTAGCATTTCGTAAGCGGATCAATTAGTAAACTTATTCCCAAATGAATACCTGTACTATATCGCTAGTGTCCCCATATGAGCAGCTATGAGACCAGCTGTATCCATCATATGGACTGGTATATAGCACACTAGTTTGTTCGGTTATCTCGATGTCCCTCTCGAGTAACCTATGATCAAGATTATTTAGGATCTATGTTTAAAGGCAAATCGGTCTTATTATCATGATCTCATCATGATCCGATTCCCATTACACAGACCTATGAACATCATAATATATTTAAGCAATAGTTAATATAAAGTGATAAAATGCTAAAATATAGTAATAAATAAAAGACTGCGCGTCAAGTCACATATGCTATCACTCAAGTGATTAGCTTGTAGGGCACCTATGACTAGCACAGGGTACCATCTCATTAGATACAGAATCATAAAGGTCATTTCAATCAAAAAATATTTGGTTCATAACAAATGGAGCATAGAGTAATTGGAGCATATTAACGTATGAAATGTTCCGGAGCATATCAATGGTATATGGAACATTTTGGAGCATAACAATGGCAGATAAAACATTTTAGAGTATATAAATGACATATGAAATGTTTTGGAGCATATCAATAACGAATGAAATATTTAGAAACTTATCAATGGCGTATGAAATATTTCGGAGCATATCAATGACAAATGAAATTTTTCAGAATATATCAATGGTATATGAAATATTTCAATGTGTATCAATGGCGTATGAACATTTCAAAGGCATAGGAAGCATTTCGGAATATATCAATAGCATATGAAATATTTCAGAGTATATCAACGATATATGAACCATTTCAGAGCATATCAAAGAACAAATATGAAACAGAAGCTTAAACGTCATAATTGACATTGTATTCATATCATTCTTATCCAAAGCATATATAGAAACATATAACCAAAGCTCTGGATATCATATCAAACACATAGAAGGTGCAGTGGGATCATAGATAGAATATAGTTCATCTATTTCTGGATAACTACCAGACAGAAGTTTCCCACATTTAGGAGCTCCATCCACCCACGTTTGGGTGAAGTCAGAGGGGGCTGACAGAGCATTGTGGGCTCTAAGCATAATCCCTTTACCGTTTCTAGCAATGGTCCAAATACTCCCACAAACACGGTAGTACAAAAGCGCATTATGAATAATAAATTGGCACATATCGGGAGCACATGAGGAATAATGAAACATACATGTGCCTTTATAAGTTAATACAATACAAATATAATCTTTTATAAATGTATTCAAATTTGAAAGGAAATAAAGACAAGAGCATACAAGGATTTTGGCATATATAGGAAGCACATGTGGAACAACAGAATATACATGTGCCCTATGAAACAAAACGATACTACACAAACTTTGCGTAATAGATTTCAAGAATGCAAATAATCTAAGAAAAAGAGCATACAAGAATTTAAGTAGTAATATAAAGCTCAATTGAAGAAAGAATGTTAGATGAAATCAATTTTCAAAGGGAATGGAACAAGAATAGGCGAAATCGACCAAAGCTCCATTTCTGATAGAATTTGAGAGGCACATTGATCAAATAATTCAGACCATCAATTGTACTCCAATTTACTCAAGAAATATATTATTAGGAATTATTTCAATCTACTTTCAGATAAATAAGCTTCATATGAATTGAACTTTCTAACAGAGAGTTATGAATAATTTGGTAACTAAAGGTTATAGAACAAAATTACTATTTTACATAATTTATAGGGTCAGATGCAATAGGTGTTTGGACTCCAAATCTTTCGATCTAGGTATAAAAATAAAGATCTATGAGTCTAGTTTCTAATGAAATAAGTTTTGAATAAATTAGAGTTTCCAATAGAGACTTATAGGTAGTTTAGTATCGAAAGGTGAGAAGTTATGGTCCATGTTTTACAGAATCTATAGGGTTAATTGAAATAGAAGTTTGGGTAGTCAAATTTACTCCAAATCCTTTAGATAGGTTATCAAAAGAAATGTTTATAAATCTATATTCAGATTAAATAAGTTTTATCAAAATTGGAAATCTATATTAGGATTTATAGCTAAAATAATGTGGAAGAGTCAGAATCTCAAAAGTTTTTCAGATTCAAATCGTTACATCTAAACAAGAGATGTATTAATTACAAGGCTAGAGCAATTCAAAGTTTTCATATTCAAGGCAAAATTGATAAAGTTGTTTATGTCATTTTGAAATAAATATTGAGATTTGATGATTTGAATTTGAATGAGTTTTATCAAAATCATGATCTTGGTTTATTGGAATTACTTGAGATTTACTATATGAATCATGTCTTTTGGTATTTAAGTGGTCTTATCTTTCATGATATGATTTCTTTGTATTTATGGCTTATATGCCTTGAAATGATTGAAATATTTTACACCATCATGTTCTTCCCTTCTTCTTTCTTTTTTACAATGATAAAATGAGGAGAAGTTTTGATCATGCATGGTAGGATGTAACTTAACAAAATTAATACTATCATGATTTGAAATGCTATGATTTATTACCAAAATGACATATTATGAATACTTTAAATGATGAATGTTTGGTATCATGATCAAAATGTTGATAAATGCTTAAAAATTTTAATATTTTAGTATCATGATATGCTCATAATGATGATTGATTTATTTATTTTTGGTATCATGCATGAAAAATGTATGTAAAGTTTTAAAATTGTGCAAGTTGTAAATTGAAAATATAATGATGCACAAATAAGATTGATACTTTACCTTTGTCATGATTTGGAAATTATTGTAATGGGAAAAGAATTCAAATATTGTATTCTTCCCTTCTTTTTGACAATAACAAAGGGGGAGAAATTTTGCTAGCTTGCATACTTCAAGAAGAAGCAAAAAGTTTGCACACCCCAAAAATGCAAAAACTTTGCTAACTTTCATTGTAAAATTTGCTAAGCTCACAAATTGCAAAAAGAAAAACTTGCTAGGAAGTAAAATTGCTAGCTTACTCTAAAATGATACATGCAATACGTATGATTTTATTATGATGATGTATTTGATGTATTGCATATCATGTATGAGAATCATGATTAAAATTGCATTGACTTGAATTAAATTTAAATTCAAGGTTTATCTCAATTCTAACATATTGAAATAAGAATGATAATTTATTTTTGTCGTAATTTGAAAATTGATGAATTGCACCATTGTTTTGTTATTCCCCTCTTTTTGCCAATAACAAAGGGGGAGAAAGAATTTCTAGCGTGCACATCATGAAAAGTGGTAATCTTGCTAGCTTGTTAATCTCAAAAGAGAAGCTAGAAGTACTATTTTGCAAATCTCAATAGAAGCAATGTTTGCTAAGTTACACATTTCAAGAAGAAGCAAAAATTCTATCTTGCACATCTCAAAAGATGTAAAATTTTGCTAACTTTTATATGTGTAAAATTTGATAGCTTGCATACTTTAAAATGATATAAAAATTTGCTAGCTTGCTTGTTCTAAAATGTTGTAAGATTTACTAGCTTGCATGATGTAGAACTTGCTTTCTTGAACATCACCAAGAAGTGCTATCTTGCTTATCTCAAGAAGCAAAATATGCTAACTTGCACATCTTTAATTATTGCTAGTTTGCATAATGATAAAATTGAAAATTATGTTTGTTATGCAATGCTTTAAAATTATGTCACAAATGGTGCGCGTGTACATGCTCTNTATCGACACATGGATCCACTATATCACTTCCTGTGTTTAAGCCCAATTTATACAGAAACTTTTTCATCCATAAAGCTTTTCTTACCGGCTTTAGTAATTGCTATGTATTCTACTTCTATGGTTGATAGAGCAACACAATTCTATAACTTAAACTGCCAAGAGACTGCTCCCCCTGTAAATGTCATCAAGAATCCTGAAATGGATTCCTATAATTAGTATCACCTACCATATCAGCATCTGTGTTCCCTTTTAACATAGGTTCATTACTGCCAAAACATAAACACAACCTGGAAGTACCTCTTAGATATCTTAATATTCATTTCACTGCTGCCCAATGTTCCTTACTAGGATTAGAGAGAAATCGGTTGACAACTCCAACTGCATAAGCTATATCTGGCTTAGTACAAACCATAGCATACATCAAACTGTTGAATATCATATTTTGATGATGAAACTAATTGGTAAGTGTTTATGTTTTAATCTACGTTTTGAGTGACATAGGATGCTTCGATCAGGATGAGACAATTAAAGTAGGAAGAATCATGTTGTGCCAGAGGAAAACATATCAAAAGATTGGACATCGAGCCGGAAGAGCGGATATTGTGCCAAGGATATCGGAGTTGCAGAGTCAATTGGCCGATTGGGCAATAGGTCGCAAGAGAAGACGATGCGCTGAAGAATTGGACGAAACGTCACGGGACCAATAACATGTCGGACAACATGATTAATGCTTAGTATTAATTGTCTAGATCGAAGTGTGTTTTTACATGTGCAGGATTAACTATGATAACAAGACATAAAGCAAAATGATGTCCTGGAGTCAAGGACGCGATTTCGTTGGGAGTTTGAGAGTTCGTCGAAAGTCCAAACGTTCGTCAGAAGTTCTGTAGGAACCAGCCGAGAAGTCCAAGAGTTTGCCGAAAGAAGCTCATCAGAACTCACCAAGAAGATCGTCGTGAAGTCCAGGAGCTTGCCGGGAGTCCGCCGGAACATTGTCGAGAGATCGTCGGAAGTTCGCCGAAAGATCGCCAAAAGATCTCTGGAAGAAACTAGACTTATGGACTTGTTTAGCTTAGGATATGTCTTAGGAATCGTAGTTAGCACGTAATTGGGTTTAGATTTAGGCCAACCCAATTAGGGGCCAGTTGGGCCCATGTAAGGACTGTGTTGGGCCCAATTAGAGGACCAAACAATGACCCAAGAGGCAACACCGTCATGACACAGTCTTTGAGATTGTGTCAGGTGGTGGTACCGCCGGTCTGGGCAGTGGTACTACCCAGACACAGCCTCCGACAAGGCTGCAGGCGGTGGTACCGCCCAGTGTCAGGCGATGGTACCGCCAGATTGGGTGGTGGTACCGCCTAGTGCAATGTTGGTGGCAGACTGACACTGGCGGTGGTACCGCCTGTGCTCGGGAAACCCGGTATGAGATGTTTTTAGGCTCCAAGTATGAATCAACTTGAAGCCTATAAATACCCCTCTCATCCCTGGTTAAAGTACACAAGTATTGAGAGTAAAAAATGATAGAAACGCTACTGCAATCTTGTGTGATCTCCTCTCAAAGTTTTAAGTGTTAGAATAGTTTAAGAGAGGAGTGAGTGGGGGTGTAAGGGTTGTCTCCTAAACCCGGTAAAAGGAGAATCAAGTTGTAAAAGGTGGTTGGTTTTCACCTATTGAAGGAAAACCGATAGTGGATGCTGGTGACCTCGACGGAAGAGGAATCGGCGAAGTGGCTGTAGGTCACGACGACCGAACCACTCTAAAATCTGGTTTGTATTCCTTTGAGCAATTTATCTTTATTGCAAACCTCTTTAATAGTTCACTGCATTCAATACATTTATGAATGTGTTTCAAGTTAAGATATTTACGAAACAGTTTTACGTCGGAAATTAATTTTATCGAAACGAAGTTTTAAACCGATGTTATTTTACTGCTATACTAATTCACCTTAGTGCCGACCCCAATCCTAACAATTGGTATCAGAGCTTTGTTTTCTCATTTGGTTTAACATCCAATGAGAAATGACTCTTTTCGGCTTTCAAGAGGGTCACTTTCTCATTCGTCTTCCCTTTTACAATGGAACGGACTACACTTATTAAAAAACTCGAATGAGAGTTTTCTTGCTTTCGTTGAATCTCGATTTATGGCACATAGTCGAATTTGGTTTTCAAATGTCTTCTCTTCCAATGAACCATTGAAATGATTTGGAGAAGAAGACATTTTTTTTAAATGCTAGAGCTATGATGCTCTATTTTGCGCCTTAGACAAAACTGAGTTTAATCAGATTTCTACTTGTGAAACGACTTTTGATATTTGGCGTACTCTTGAAATCACACATGAAGGGACTAGCAAAGTTAAAGATTCAAAAATTAATTTTTTAATGTATAATTTTAAACATTTAAACAAAAACCAAGTGAAACTGTTGTTGACATATACACTCGTTTTACGGATGTCATCAATGGTTTAAAAGCTCTTAGTAAAACTTTTTCAAATTTTGAACTTGTTAGTAAAGTTTTACGCTTACTTTCTAAAACTCGGGATTCGAAAATAACGGCTATACAAGAATCAAAAAATTTAAATACTTTTTTTATCGAAGAACTTATTGGATCTCTAATGACCTATGAAATGACGTGCAATGCACGTAAAAAACTTGAGAACCACTTTTCAAAGAATAGGAAGGATTTCAGATTAAGAACAATTGAAGACCACCCGAGCATAAGCTCAAGTAATGGTGAACTTGAACTACTAATGAAATTTAAAAAGTTCATGAAACAAAAATTAAAGAACAAAAAGAATAGAACTACTTGCTTTGAATGCAAGAAGAAGGAAGCAATCTTGGACGAATTAAGCTCCTCTGAAGACGAGGAGAAAATCAACAAAGGCGAGGTGACAAACTACTCCTTAATGGCTTTTGACGACGAGGTAATCAAAATTCCCTTTGTTTATTTCAAAATTACATAATGCTTTTCATGATGTATTTTTTTTGTTTAGAAAATTATATATAATTTTTTTTAGAAAATTACATGTTTAATAATGTTTAACGAAAATGTAAAAAAAAAAGGATCATGCTTATTATTCTAGTAATTTTGAAATAATCATGAAAATTGCATGTTTATGATAAACAAAATGATTTTGATTAAAAATGCCTTATGAAATCATGTTTCATGATATCATGCCTAATAAATTTATTTTTCAAAATTATGCATGATGATTCTTGCAATTTATGTATTATCGATTTTTATGGTAATGAAAGTGGCTTTTTCGGTTTTGAAAATGATGCATGTTTTGATTTGGCATAAACGAAAAAGGTATGTTTATATTAAATAATATAAGTATCATGCTTAATGATTTTATATTTAAATTATGTATGATGATTTGAAGTAATAATAATTTTTGGGTAATTCATGGTTTATTGATCTTGATGATTTCCATGATGATATTTGCTCTTTTGATTTTAAATTATGATGTATGGTTTTGACATAAGAACACAAATTTGGGCATGCTAATATAAAGTCAATCATATAAATTAAAACTAAAGAAGTTTTAGATATCTATAAGAGGTGATTTTATACTATGCATGAGATTTAAAAATGATGCATGATGATTTTTGTGATTCATGCCTTATTGATCTTTGCTGTAATAAATCTTGCACTTTCGGTTTTAAACATAATACATGTTTTTATTTGGCATAAATGAAATAAAATTATATGAATTGAAACAACTAAAAAGAGAAAAATATTTTTCTTGAAAATTTCTTTTTCTCTATCTTATCAATTTTTCACTAAGAGATTGATAAAGTTGTTTATGCCATTTTGAATCTCTTGAAAGAAATGTTGAGATTTTGATGATTTTGACGATTTGAATTTGAATGAGCTTTATCAAAATCATGATCTTGGTTTATTGGAATTACTTGAGATTTTTTTTAAATTAATATCTCTTCTTTGTACTCCTATGATCTTTTCTTGGTATTTTACTTAAAGAAGAGATTTACTATATGAATCATGTCTTTTGGTATTTAAGTGGTATTATCTTTCATAACATAATTTCCTTGCATTTATGGCTTGTATGCCTTAAAATTAATGAAAATTTTTCAATCAAATCATGAACTTTCCTTTTGATCTCTCTACTTAGAGTTATCTTTTATGAGAATCAAAATATTCTCTATCTTCGATGGTCTTGAAAATGGTTTGAAATTATTCATATTATATGTTAAACATTTGAAACCATGTTTTGGTATCATGCATATCTAAGAAATATTGATTTGACAAATTGAATGAGTTGAAAATGAATGATGATTTTTCTCTTGAATATAACTTGTGATATTTTTTTATATATGAATCATCATTTTGATTTCTCAACATTTGATACATGAGACTTTTCTATAAATCAAGATTATTAACTATGATTCTTTCAATTTGCTATTTGAGGAATCATAATATGTTTCTTGATATTCATAATTTGTCTTCATTATTTGTGTATCTCATCACCAAAATTCTCTTGATCTTTTTCATGTGATGATATGAAATTATGCATGAAATATCCATGAATTTATTTTGATACATACAAATGAGAAGCTATAATCATGCATGGTAGGATATAATTTGATAAATTGATACCATCATGATTTGAAATACTATGATTTATTGCTAATATTGAAGTAATTATGAATGATGATTTCATATCATGCATAGAGTAAGGATGATATGTAAAGTTTTAAAATTATGCATGTTGTAAATTGAAACTATAATGATGCACAAACATATTGAAATAAGGTTGATACTTTACCTTTGTCATAATTTGAAAATTGATATAAAGGGTCTTCCCTTCTTTTTGACAATGACAAAGGGGGAGAAATATTGCTAGCTCAAGATGCAAAACATGCTAACTTGCACTTTGCAACGGAAGCAAAATTGCTAGCTTAAACATTACAAAGGAAGGAAAAATTTGCTAGCTTGCATCTTACATATTTCAAGAAGCAAGAGTTGCTTTTTTGAACATCTCTAATTTGCTAGCTTGCATGATGTAGAACTTGCTATTTTGAACATTACAAAGAAGTGTTATCTTGCCTATCTCAAGAAGCAAAAATGCTAAACTTGCACATCTTTAATTATTGCTATATTACATAATGATCAAATTGGAAATTATATTTAATATGTAATGATTTGAACGTGTACTTCTAAACACATGAGAATTGGACTTCTCCTTTTTGTTGATGACAAAGGGGGAGAAGAATGATCATGTTATGCATGATAACGTGTTGCAAATATTCATGATGAATATTGCAATGACTTGAATTCAGCTTGAATTCAAGGTTCTATCAATATGGTATATTGATAGGGGGAGTTTGTTTTAACTCCGTCATCAATTGGTTGTCATCATCTAAAAGAGGGAGATTGTTGAATCTCATATTTTGATGATGAAATCAATTGATAAGTGTTTATGTTTTAATCTGCGTTTTGAGTGACGCGGGATGCTTCAATCAGGAAGAGACAATTAAAGTAGTAAGAATCATGTTGTGCTGGAGGAAAATATGTTAGAAGATTGGACGTTGAGCCGGAAGATCAGTCGACGTATCGACAGAAGGCTTCAAGCCATGGATTCGGGCATCAAGCCAAGAAGAATGGATATTACACTAAGGATATCGGAGTTACGGAGTTAACTAGCCGATTGGGCAATAGGCCGCAAGAGAGGACGATACGCTGAAGAATCGGACGAAGCATCGAGGGACCAATGACATACCGGATAACATGATTAATGCTTAGTATTAATTGTCTAGATTGAAGTGTGTTTTTACATGTGCAGGATTAACTACGATAGCAAGACATAAAGCAAAATGAAGTCCCGGAGTCAAGGACGCGATTTCGTTGGGAGTTTGAGAGTTCATCGGAAGTCCAAACGTTCGTCGGAAGTTCTGTAGGAACCAGTCGAGAAGTCCAGGAGTTTGCTAGAAGAAGCTCGTCAGAACTAGCCAAGAAGGTCGTCATGAAGTCCAAGAGCTTGCCGGGAGTCCGCCGAAACATTACCGAGAGATCGTCGGAAGTTCGTCGGAAGAAACTAGATTTACGGACTTGTTTAGCTTAGAATATATCTTAGGAATCGTAGTTAGCACGTAATTGGGTTTGGATTTGGGCCAACCCAATTAGGGGCCAGTTGGACCTATGTAAGGACTGTGTTGGGCCCAATGAGAGGCCCAAACAGTGACCCAAGAGGTAGCACCGTCGTGGCATAGTCTTCGAGACTATGTCAGGCGATGGTACCACTAGTCTGGGCAGTGGTACCGCTTAGACACAACCTCCGAGAAGATTGTAGGCGATGGTACCGCCCAGTGTCAGGCGGTGGTATCACCTAGTGTAGTGTCAGTGTCAGACTGACACTAGCGGTGGTACCGCTCGTGCCCTGGAAACCCAAGACGAGATGTTTTTAGGCTCCAAATTTGAATCAACTTGAAGCCTATAAATACTTCTCTCATCCCTGGTTAAAGTACACAAGTATTGAGAGTAAAAAAGGATAGAAACGCTGTTGCAATCTTGTGTGAGTTCCTCTCAAAGTTCTAAGTGTTAGAATAGTTTGAGAGAGGAGTGAGTGAGGGTGTAAGGGTTGTCTCCTAAACCTGGTAAAAGGAGAATCGAGTTGTAAAAAGTGGTTGGTCTTCGCTTATTGAAGGAAGACCGATAGTGGATGTCGGTGGCCTCGACGGAAGAGGAATCGGCAAAATGGATGTAGGTCACGACGACTGAACCACTATAAAATCTGTTTTGCATTTCTTTGAGCAATTTATCTTTACTGTAAACCTCTTTAATAACTCACTACTTTCAATACATTTATGAATGTTTTTCAAGTTAAGATATTTACGAAACGGTTTTACGTTGAAAATCGATTTTATCGAAACGAAGTTTTAAACTGACGTTATTTTACCACTGCACTAATTCACCCCCACTTTTAGTGCGGACCACGATCCTAACATAAACTGCCTACTGTAGATGAGAAAGATACTTTGGATATTTCTTCTTTTTCTTTTTCACTGTAGGACATTGTTCCGAACTAAGCTTAAAATGACTTACAAGTGGAGAACAAACTGCTTTAACTTTACTCATGTTGAATCTTTCAAGAACCTTTCAATGTAAGTCTCTTGAGATAGCCAAATCTTCCTTTTCTTCCTATCACAAAGAATCTTCATGCCAAGTATTTGTTTCATTGATCCCTAGTCTTTCATGATAAAAGACTTACTTAGCTCTCTTTTAAGCTTTTCAATTTTACCAGTATCATGGCCAACAATCAACACATCAACTTATAGTAGGAGAATAATGAAATCATCATCTGAAAATTTCTTCATAAACACATAATAATCAGATGTGGTTCTATTATACCCTTGGTTCATCATAAAGAAATCAAACTTTTTGTACTACTGTCTAGGTGCCTATTTGAGTCCATATAAGCTTTTCCTAAGCTTACACACTAGATTTTCTTTTTCCTTGACTTTGAAACCTTTGGTTGCTTCATGTAAATTTCTTTTTCTAAGTCACCATGAAGAAATGCTATTTTCACATCAATTTGCTCAACTTCTAAATTCAAGCGGGCAACTAAACCAAGAACAACTCGGATATAGTACATTTTCACCACATGAGAAAATATTTCTTTAAAGTCAATACCTTTTTTCTGATTAAATCCTTTCACAACTAGTCATGCATTGTATCTTTGTTATGAGCTATTATTTTCAATCTTCAATTTGTAAACCCATTTGTTCTTGAGAGCTTTTTTCTCTTTAGGTAACTTTACCAAGTCATAGGTGTGGTTCTCAAGTAAGGATCTCATCTCTTCTTGCATGGTTTTAACTCATTCATTCTTATGCTCATGTAGAATAGCTTCTTGGTAAGTTTCTAGCTCTCCCCTGTCAGTAAGCACAGCATACTCATGTGGAGGATATCTGGTAGATGTAGGAAAAAGCAATTGAGGAGAGGTCGGTGAGGCCAGAGAGGGATGGGAGTAGCTCAGCGAGATGTGGCTGAGAAAACTCTATTGAGGAAGAATAGAGAGCAACTTCGATGACTCTTGCAAAGTCTAGCACCGTGAGTAGTGAGTTGCCTTGATGCGATGGATCTGCCAAGTGTGGCGCATGTGATGGATGGACTGCTGAGTTGTGGTCGGCTGGGCGGCAACAATGGCAGGATGTGTCCAGTGGCTGACTTTGGAGATGCGAAGAAGTGCCACAGTCGCTACTGGACAACACATCAAGTTGGGGTAGAGATTATCGTCCATGAGGACGTGTCACTTGGGGCAAAGAGCACTGCAACAATGGGCTACAACGAGTGAATGACGCAGAGTGGTAGCAGGAGAAGACACGTGTCGTTCACCGAGGAAGTGTCACAGTCACCATAGAGATGAAAGCGACGACAGCAAGATAGCTATCATCGCTTTAGCTCAATGTCGTTGAAGGTGCACCGAGATAGAGGAGAGACGGTTCTCGATGTCGGCTCGGTTGAACAGGAGGTCTTACTCTAGAAAAAAGAGGGGGAGGAAGCTACAATCGTCGTCGATATGTGAGATGCGTGCGCAACTCACCAAGCGCAACTACTGCTATCGATGGCTCAGGAAGGGAAAGGGAAGACACCACGGTGAACGATTGGAGTGGAAGACAGAGCCGCAAGGTTCTTCCTTATGAGGTGTTAGGGCTCAGTGAAGAGAAATTGCTATCGTTGGACAATGAGAAAGAGCTCGTTCTAGGCAAGCCGCTTTGAGATCATGATAAATTAGAGCACGATACAAAAGATGATGAAAAGTCTATTAATATATTTTTTATTTAATTTTTTTTTCTTAATAAAATAGTAAAATTTCCTCGTGTAATTAGAAAAATATTATCTACTATCAATAATTCTGTCTTGTTTTTCTTCTATTATACATTGACAGTTTTGGATATGGATGCCTTTTCCTTCCGGCTTTCATATTCCATGTGAATTCCCATGGAAAAGGACCTCACTCCTTGTTTGGGCATCTTTAATTTCACTCTCTTTTTCTCACCACTTTTTGTCCGCCTCGAATCAAGCTTCTTCCCGCTGTAGTTAATGCTTTAATGCAAGCACCCACCATTTGCCACAAAAGACAAATTACAGAGGACATGCAAAGCAAGCATTGTATCTACATGATTTCATCAATACAATAGTTAGCTGTACATGCTACGTAGCTATTCACTATCATGCTACACACCAACGCCCGTATGGCAATCATGCTTCATAGTCCAAGGGGTACCATATCCAGTCATTAATCTTATTACTCAACTAAATTAAATTAGCTAATATAGTTATAAAGTATATATTCATAGTTGATGGCAATATGATTTGATACAAATACCACTACTCCAACCGGACCCAAAACAAGATGAACCGTCAAATTTTTTATATTAATTGGTCCGTCTTTTCATGTGATTATTCCCACCAATCGATAACGTTCATGTCAATGGACCGATTAGATATGTGAACAAATTTGGCTCAGCTTGTAGGGTTTTCTTGTGTCGTATTCTATAAATATTCTTTATTATTACGTCCTTGGATTTTTTTCCTTTTTAAATAATAAATTAATCTTTTGCTTAAAACGATAAAAAGAGTTTGAGATCATATTGTAGAGCAATCAATCATGGTAACTTGTTAGAATATAATTAGTATCTCTTGAAGCTAATTTGCATGGTCGCTATAAATACACAACCCCCTGCCCAACTTCCCTCCCTCTCCCCCAAGATTGAAGCGGGGTTGGGAGGGGGGCTCAAACAGAAGAGCTGGTTTTGTGCCTTACTCCTGTCGTCTTTTATTCCCTCTTGTATTTGTATAGTCATGGACCAGGTGCGACCCTGCAAGTTAATCTCCGCCCCCGTCGCCAACTCCAAGCGCCATCGGGAGGTCCTCCTCGGCAGGTACGAGCTTGACCGCCTCCTTGGCTGCGGCACCTTCGCCAAGGTCTACCTGGCGCGCTCGGTCAGCGACGGCGCCGCCGTTGCCATCAAGGTCCTCGACAAGCCCGAGGTGGTGGGCACCGGCATGGCGCGCAGCGTGCTGACTGAGGTGGCCGCCATGCGCCGCCTCGCCCACCCCAACATCCTGAAGCTCCACGAGGTCATGGCCACCCGCTCCAAGATCTACCTCGTCATGGAACACGCCCCTGGCGGCGACCTGCTCGCCTGCGTAGCCCGCCGCGGCGGCCTCCTTCCGGAACACGCCGCCCGCCGTTACTTCCAGCAGCTCGTCTCCGCCCTGCACTACTGCCATGCCCGCGGCGTCGCCCACCGCGACCTCAAGCCCCAGAACCTCCTCCTCGACCGCGACGGCAACCTCAAGATCTCCGACTTCGGCCTCGCGGCGCTCCCCGAGCAGCTCCGCGACGGCCGTCTCCAGACGGCCTGCGGCACCCCGGCCTACACCGCGCCCGAGGTGATCCGCCGCAAGGGCTACGACGGTGCCAAAGCCGATGCCTGGTCCTGCGGCGTCATTCTCTTCGTCCTCCTTGCCGGCTCTCTGCCCTTCGACGACGCTAACCTCGCCCTCATGTACCGGAGGATTCACAAGCGCGACTACGCGTTTCCGAAATGGGTTTCACCGCCGGCACGGCGGCTCCTGTACCGGCTGCTGGACCCCAACCCCGAGACCAGGATCACCATCGCCGTACTGATGGAGCACCCTTGGCTGAAGCGGTCCCTGAGCTTGGACTCGCAGCTAAGTAGTATCGTGGACCAGCCTCCGACGACGAGAGATTATATCACGCCCGTCATGAACGCATTCGACATCATATTGCTGTCGTTGGGCCTGGACTTGTCCGGGCTCTTTGACGAGGCCAAGAACAAGAAGGAGAAGAGGTTCAGCTCGACACACTCCATCGAAAAGATCATGGAGAGGATTTCGGAGACGGGGGGGAAGTTGGGCTTCGTGGTGGATCGGCGGAAGGGATCAGCAGGAGGGATGGTTGCTGCCGGGTTATCGAGGCAGGGTTCGATCTTGTCGGTGGAGGTGTCGGAGGTGGCCTCGCCGCTGATGCTAGTTGAGATGAGACTGGAAGACTGCAGCGGCAGCAGCAGCAGCGGCGCCGACGACGAAGGATTCAGCTGGGAGGACCTGAAGGCGGAGCTGGGGGACATGGTTTTCGCATGGCATGACAGTGGGGACTCATGAGCCCGCAGGGGAGCTGAGATTGGTTGTAATAATATTGCAAGTAGAGGATTCATGGAGGAGACTTACCTCTCCTGCTTCAGTGGTTTCAGTTTTCTGTGTTGTGTGTTCTGTGTCAGTAGTGTTTTCTGCGTTGTAGTGTAGATAGATAGCTTTTGGCCATCCGAGAGGTCAATTTGATGTAGACAAATTGGTTTGGTTTGGAAACAGTTCTCAAAGGATTGATTATATCTGCAAGCATGGCATGCAAGAGAAGTCATAGGACAGTGGACAGACTGTAGAGTATACTCACTAGATGGCTGACACTGTGAGATTGTACAGATAGATGTTAAGAGCTTCTCTGACATTGTGCTTCTGTGTTGTCTGTTTAGACAACGTATCAGGAAGTTAGTGTTGCACAAGTGAAGACCCATAGAAACTTTTTTAATAACTTATCTTAACCCTTTGCTGTTACTTATAAATAGAACGTTAGTGTTGTCTGTTTAGACAATGTAGTGGTCTCTCTCTAGCATATTCTTGATCGCTGGCTAACAAAGGAACGGTGGTTGATTCGTGACTTGCCAATGATTGCTTTAGGTAGGGGGTGCAGCTAAGCATCGTCAACCTTCCTCTACATCCATCAGAAAGTTAGTGTTGCAAGAGCCATATAAACTTTTTTAATAACTTATTTTAACCCTTTGCTTTTACTTATAAATATACATAATCTTTAAAGACCGAAAGAGATATGTTACGTATCTCATATAGAATATAATTAAAAAGAAGAAGAGTCTAGTTCTTCTTATCTGTTTTATATCTAAAAACGATACCTTTACAAATCGAGATCCTAACATCAAAAGATACGCATCGTAAAATTAGATATAATGTTATTTGATTTCAATCCTAATATAAAAGATTATTTTTATATTTCATATAACATATAATAATTTTTATGCTTATAATTGGTATTAGAGCCTAGGTTCTTGAAATCAAATACTTTAGATCTGTTGTTTTCTAATTAATGATACTTGAATGATCCATATTTCTATCTTTTCTATTTTATCATGGACAATGTTAATTTTTTTATAAATGCGATCTTTAATTATCGCAAAGCAGCAATGGTTGCTGTGCAGCACTATTGTCGACCTTACTGTGTACGAATCTACTAGCGGTAACAGTTACATTGTGCAGCATGCGTGCCAATAGCAACGGGCGATTGTGCATCGCAGCGGTCACATTGGTCATCGTTGGGCCGATCGCGTAGGCGGTCGGGCGAGGACAACAGCCATGCCCATGCGACAATCGCGTCTAAGCGGTAGCTGCGCGCGGGCAGGTCGCGCCCAAGCGATGACCGCACGAGGGCACAGACTGCACCTAGGCGACAGCCGCGCGTAGGCAGAACCCGCGTTTAAGCAGTGGCCATGTGCCGGGAGAATCAGTGTCCAAGCGACAGCCGCTCGAGGGCAGCAACTGCGCATGGGCATAGGCTGCACCCAGGCGACAATCGTGCATGGGCAAGCCACGCCCAAGCGGCGGCCATGTGTTGGGAAGGTGCTGTAAGGGGGGCCACAATCAGTAGCCACCCGTAGGCAATGGCCGTGCCCCCGCGATAGCTGTGTGCAAGCACAAGTAGCGACACGGCGACGACAATTGTGCACAGGCGACGGTCGCATTGGCGGCAATTGCACAGGCAACGACGCAAGCAGATTAAGTTTTTTTATTAAATTATAATTTTGCCCTAGGGTTACCTTTGGTTAAATTATAATTTTGCCCTTCTATATTTTATGAGTACTTTTAATATTTTGACCGTTATGCCCTTTACAAATCTCATAATTTGAATTTATGTCCTATCAATATATTTACAGTTTTACTCTTATAAAATTGAGAACTTCTAATTTACGTCCTCAATTATAAAATTAATAAATATGATTTATTATAATTGTGATTGAATTTGATCAGGATTATATTTTGATTATTTGATTAGATTTAATTTTGATTAAAAAACTATAAATTATGATTTAATTTTATAGTTTTCTCATATGACTTATTGATTATATTTTTATATGTGGTAAATCAAATCTAATTATTGTTCTTGGATATTCATTTAGTTATTCACATGTATATATTTAAAATTATAAAATAATATTTATCTTTCATCTAAAAGCATGATTTATATGTTATCATAATTATCATATGAGTTTTATTTTTTTGCTAATTAATATTCAATAATTATTATGGTTGTTATTCTATTATTGAACTACTTAGCATAAATTAAATTTAAGAAATTTGATGAATATTATTTGTAATTAATCTCTCTAATTAAATTTTATTTGATCAATAGCTGTCAAAGTGGCCTTAGATGATAGACTTTTGGGATATGAATTACAATAAAAGTCTTAGGACATTTTAAATTATATTTTATATTATTGTATTGGTCTTGTAGCCATCAAAGTAACCTATACCAATAACTTATAAAATTACATTAAGGAATTAGTCATAAATGATATTAAGAAAATAATATTCACAATGACACATGAGATTTAAATAATCACAAAAGAGAATCTACTTTAAATAATTATGTGATGAGGTTGTATATCCAAAAGTAATAATACTATTACACAAGAATGATATTAGTCCTTCATAAATAATTTTGAGTGGACACTAGATACATCAATATTTCACCCAAAAATGAAATATAGATGATATCAATAGTTCATCAAATTTTAGAAACTTAAAGTATTAATATTATTTTACATTTTATAGTAGTACTTCCATCCATACATTCTTATGCTTATAGTATCCATGTACTCTTTGGATCAAATTATTCAGAATGGTTCGAGTATATGCAATTCATACTAGGTGTATTAGATCTTGACTTAGCATTGTTTATTGAAAAGACCCATAGACTTGACTAATGAGAGTACTATAGAACAAATTAATGAAATAAAAACTTGGAAAAGATTTGATAGGCTTAGTTTAATATTCATAAGAATGACGATTGCAAATAACACAAAGACTTTATTATCGATTGCAACTAGTGCACGAAAATATTTAAAGGTTATTGAAGACATATTTAAATCTGCTGATAAGTCATTGGTTGACACACTAATAAAACAATTGATTACGGCTCAATATGATGGCACTCAATGAATTCAAGATCACATCCTCAATATAGCTGATAAAGCTGTAAAACTTAAAGCATTGGACATGAATGTTGATGAGTCTTTCCTCGTGTAGTTCATTCTTAACTCTCTTCCTTCTCAGTTTGGTCCATTCAATATTCAATATAATACAAATAATGATAAATGAGGCTTGAATGAGCTAACTAGTATGTGTGTTCAGGAAGAATTGAGATTAAAGCAGGAAAGCTCATATCATATCATGACTACAACTCAAGGAGTTGATAACAAGAAAAGAAAATTAAAGCATCGTCCATCAAATAAATTTATCGGGTTTAGAAATGTTAAACAGACTAATGAAAAGAAAATTTCTATAGTAAAGTGTTTCTTTTGTGGCAAGAAAGAACATATGAAAAAGGACTACATTAAACACAAGACTTGATTCGAAAAGAAAGGCATAAACTCGACTTTTGTATGTTTCGAATCAAATATTATAGAAGTTCCTTCTAATACTTGGTGGATTTATTTTGGTACTTCAACTCATATTACCAATAATATATATGGATTTCTTTCAATCCGGAAACCAAAAGAACATAAAAGATTCATCGTTATGGAAAATTATCTCAAAGTGAAAGTCATATCGGTGGAGACTTACCGTCTATGCCTAGAGACGAGTCATTTGATGGATCTTATTGATACATGTTATGTTCCTATTATTTCTAGAAATTTAGTTTCTCTATCTAGAATTGATGAGTTAGGATATTGTATTTCTTTTGATAGTGGTAAACTTAGTATATTTTATGATTAAATAAAAGTTAGTTTTGGAATTCTGTGTGATGGCTTGTACATAATTAATTTAAATTTTGACTTTGCAAAGATATTATTGACCCTACAATCAAGTGTTGGATTGAAACGCAGTTTTAATAATCAAAGATCTTTTATATTGTGGCATAGACGATTGAGGCATATCTCCAAGAAAAGAATTGAAAGATTAGTGAAGAATAATATTTTGGAACATTTAGACTGATTTTGATGTTTGTATAGATTGTATTAAAGGAAAATAAACTAAACATATAAATAAAAATACCACAAGAAGTAAAAAACTCAAGATTATTCATATTGATATATGTGGACCACTCCATATTCCTTGTTTTAATGGAGAAATATATTTCATCACATTTATAGATGACCTATCTAGATATAACTATATTTATCTAATACATAAAAAGTCTTAGGCCATTGACACTCTTAAAGTGTATATAAATTAGGTCGAGAGACAATTAGATAAAAAAGTTAAAATTATTAAATCTGACAAGCGTGGTGAATTTTTTGATAGATATGATAAATCTGGTTAGAATATTAGTCCTTTTGCTAGATTCCTAGAATAATGGAGTATTTATGCTTAATATATATTACCAAGTATGCCACAACAGAATGATATTGTTGAAAGGCGAAATCAAACTCTTATGGATATAGTTAGGAGCATGATGAGTTATTCCTCTATACTTGAGTCAATGTGGGGTGAAGCTCTTAGGACAACTATGTACATCTTGAACAAGGTTCTTAGTAAGTCGGTTTCATCAACTCTATTTGAGTTATGGACTAGTAGGAATCCCAGTTTGAGACATTTATATATTTGGGGGTGTCCTACAAAGATAAGATTATTCAATCCACATGAAAAAAATTGGATCCAAGAACTATTTTTGGATATTTTATTAATTATCAAAAAAATCCAAGGGATATAGATTTTATTGCCATAATCATAGTATGAGGATAGTAGAATATGGTAATGCGAGATTTTTAGAAAATAGAAAAATCAATAAGAGTGAAAAATCTTGAAGGATCAATTTTGATGTTGAGGAGATTCAAGTTAATTCTCCCATATTATCTCATATTTGAGAAATTATTATTCCTTAAATCAATAAGAGAATTGATGAGGGTGAACAATAAAATAACATTGATGAACTCTTGCATGATGTTGATGTCGCCGCTAATGATCTTGTAGAACAATTATAATTGACAGCTTTGAGAAGATCTCAAAACTCAATTTGAGTTATGGACTAGTAGGAAGCCCAATTTGAGACATTTATATATTTAGGGGTGTCCTACAGAAATAAGAGTATTCAATTCATATGAAAAAAATGGATCTATGAAATATTTTTGGATATTTTATTGGTTATCCAAAAAAATCTAAGAGACATAGATTTTATTGCCATAATCATAGTATGAGGATAGTAGAATATGATAATGCGAGATTTCTAGAAATTAAAAAAATCAATGAGAGTGAAAAATCTCGAAGGGTCAATTTTGATATTGAGGAGATTCAAGTTAATTCTTTCATATCATCTCCTATTCGAGAAATTGTTATTCCTTAAATTAATAAGAGAATTAACGAGGGTGAACAATAAAATAATATCGATGAACTCTCATATAATGTTGATGTCACCGTTGATGATCTTGTAGAACAATCATAATTGGTAACTTTGAGAAGATCTCAAAGGAAAATGAAACATGTAATTTTTGATGATTATATGGTATATCTATAAGAATGATATAGGAATAAAAAGAGATTCCTTATCGTTTTCACAACCCATAGAAAGTAATAATTTTCAAAAATGACATGATGCGATGAAAGAATAGTTAAAATCAATGGTCCAAAATGGTGTCTGAAAACTCATTGAATTGCCCAATAATTATAAAAGAGTCGATTGTAAATGGGTCTTTAAGATAAAATGTGACTCAATAGGCAATATTGAATGATATAAAGTTAGACTTATGGCTAAAGAATTTTCTCAGAAAGAAGATATTAACTATAATGAGACTTTTTCTCTAGTTTCTAGGAAGGACTCATTGAGAATCATCATAGCATTAGTAGCTCATTATGATCTTGAGTTACATCAGATGGATATGAAAATAACATTTCTAAATAGAGATCTAGATGACGAAATATATATGGATCAACACGAAGGATTCATAGAAAGAAAAAGAAAATTGGGCTTGTAAGCTTAAGAAATTTATTTATGACATTAAATAAGTTTCTAAATAATGGTATATAAAGTTTCATAATACTATTACTTCATTTGGATTTAAGGAAAACACTATTGATCAGTGTATATATTTGAAGGTAAGTGAGAGCAAGTTTATTATATTGGTCTTATATGTGGATGATGTTTTACTTGCTATAGTGATTTTGGTTTATTGCACGAAACCAAATTATTTCTCAACAAGAACTTTAAAATGGTTAATATGAATGAGATAGCCTATGTTATTGATATTAAGATATTCAGAGATAGATATCAAGGATTATTATGATTATCTTAGAAAGGATATATTAATCATATCTTGGAGAGATTGAATATGCAGTTTTGCTTAGCCAATAATATACCTATTACTAAAGGTGAAAAATTCAGCCAAAACCAGTGCTAAAAAAATAACTTAGAAAAGAATCAAATGAAGAATATTTCTTATGGGTGTGTAGTTAAAAGTCTATTATATGCTCAAATATGTATAAGACCATATATCAGTTTTACAGTTGTAATGTTGGGTAGATATCAAAGCAACCCAGGAATAGAACATTGGAAATCTGCAAATAAAGTAATGAGATATCTGTAGGGGATGAAAGATTATATGCTCACATATAGGATATTAGATTAGCTTGAAGTGACTGGATATTCAGATGCTAATTTTGTAAATTGCCTCGATAGTAAAAAGTCTACTCAGGATTTGTATTCATGTTAGTTGGTGAGACAATTTCATGGAAAAGTGTAAAGCAATCGCTTATTGCATCATCAACAATGGAAGTTAAATGTGGCATTCTTTGATGCCATAAATAAAGCTTTATTGGTACGAAATTTCATCTCGGGACTAGTGTGGTCGAATCAATTGTTAGGCCACTAAAGTGTTAGGATCAATACGACACTAGGGGGGGGGCGTGAATTAGTGTAATGATAAAAATGATGATTACGATTCCAAATTTTTTAAGTTGATAAAAATGTAACGAAGAAATCATATCGAAAAGATGTTGACTTGAAGTAAATGTACAATCAGAGTGTAGCTAAGTAATGAAAGTAAGTAGTAAGAAAACAACATACTGGATTTATAGTGGTTCGGTCATTGTGACTTATGTCCACTTACGATTCCTCCTCTATTGAGGTCACCGGTGTCCAATAATGGTTTTTCTTTAATGGGCAAAGATCAACCACCCTCTTATAATACTTTCTTCTTTTTACAGGTTTTGGAAACAACCCTTACAAGCCTCATACCTTACTTGAATGACCACAAGACTTAGAAAGGGAGGAGGAGAATACTTAGCACTTTTACAATACTTTCACACCCCAACACTTCAAGACTTTTATTCACACTTTATTACTATTTCATGTAAAAAAGAGTAGGGTATTTATAGGCCCCAATGATTTTAAGATTGGAGCCAAAAAGTGTCTCATCTCGGATTTTTAGGGTATTGGTAGTACTACCGCCATTACTGGCCAGTACTACTGCCTGCAGACTGACACTGGGTGGTACCATCACCCAGTCTAACAGTACTACCATTTGACAAAGTCTCGGAGACTTAGCTCAGATGGTACCATTGCTTGATAGGGCGGTACCACCGCTTGACAATATTAATTGTCGACGATACCACTACATGACAACATTAACTGTCGATAGTACCACTGTTAGGATCGGAGCGGCACTAAGAGGGGGGGGTGAATTAGTGCAGCGGATTAAAACGTCGGTTTTGGAAACTTTTTCGTACGATAAAAACCGAACTCGAAAGTGCTTAACTTGAAAGCGTGTTCGTAAAGGTGTGCAGCAAAAGTAATAAGGAAGTAAAGCATATATGAAGGTTTGCAGTAAGGTAAATAGCAATAAGTAAATGCAAACCAGAGAACACGCCAATTTTAAAGTGGTTCGGTCAAAATGACCTACATCCACTCGCGAAGCCTTCTTCGATGAGGCTCCCAACTTCCACTAGCAAATCACTTTAAAGGGGAAGGACAAATACCTCTCTTATAACTTTTTACAAGTGGTTCACACTTTTACAAAGTTTCAACGAGAAAGAAGGAGGTGAACACTCAAGCAATTGAAAACAAGACTTGCTAAAGACTTTGCTAAGGCTTTTATCTCAATCTATTGCTTCTCAAAAGTTGTTCTTTCTGCTGAGAATTGAGGGGTATTTATAGGCCTCAAGAGGATTCAAATTTGGGCTCCAAAATTTGAATTCTCTTCGGTTCCTAAAGCTAGTGGTGCCACCGCCTGTCAGTGGCGGTGCCACTGCCTGTCAGTTCTAACACTGACAGTGTACTGGGCGGTGCCATTGCCCAGTCCAGCGGTGCCACCGCCTAGCTCTTCAGGGTGCTGGGCGGTGCCACCGCCTAGACCGGTGGTGCCACCGCCTGGCTCGGGTGCTGGGCGGTGCCATCGCCCAGTCCGGCGATTCCATCGCCCAACCTTTTAGGTCCTGGGTGGTGCCACCGCCTACACTATTTCAGCTCACTGGTTGGGCTCCAAACTTGGCCCAAACCAGTCCGAACTCGAGCCCAATTGGCTCCTACGTGGGTTATAAGATTAACACCTAATCCTAACCCTAATTAACATGCTAACTACGAATTTAAAGACATTTCCTAAGCTATTACAAAGTCCATAAGTCAAGACTTCTTCCGGCGAACTTTCGGCGGTCTTCCGAGAAACTCTCGGAAACCATTCTGCGGACTCCCGGCAAGCTCCTAGACTTCACGATTTGATCTTGGCGAGTTCCGATGAGCTTCTTCGGCAAGCTACGATCTTTCTCGGTGAGCTCCGCGAACTTCCGACGTACATTATGGCGAGCTTCCGAAAACCCTTCGGCAAGCTCCCTACTCATTCTCGGCTAGTTCCGGCAGCATTCTCGACGAACCTTCAGACTTCCGTCGGACTCTCGAACTCCTAACGAATCCTTCGCGCTTGACTCCGGCACTTTGTTTTGCTTTATATCTTCATCGTTATCGTAGTTAATCCTGCATACACAAGCCAAAACTCTACTCCAATCTAGACAATTATTACAACTTGAATTGACATTCTGTTGCCCGGCACGTCACTGGTTGGCGCTTCATCCGATTCTTCAGCACATCGTCCTCTCTTGTGGCTTGTTGCCCAATCGACGGTTGACCTCCGCAACCCCGATATCCTTGGTGCAATTCTGCTCTCCTTGGCCCGATGCCCGACGTCCGAAGCGTTCTCCCGTCCAATATCCTAACGTGATCTCCTCCGGCGCAACGTCAATTCCTCCTGCGTCAACTATTTAATCCTGATCGAGTAGACCTGTATCACTCAAAATGCAGTTAAACATCTAAACACAATTAATTAGTTTCATCATCAAAATTCGAGATTCAACAATCTCCCCCTTTTTGATGATGACTACCGGAGTTAACCTTAACTCCTCGGAGTTTAAACAAACTCCCCCTATCAATATGCCATTGAAAGAACACTTGGATTATCCCAAATCCAAGCAACATTCATCACATGTTATGAAAAATATTTAAACCATCATGCAAATATATAAAATATTCAATTCAATGTATGAAGTCATCAGTATACTTCTCCCCCTATGTCATCAACAAAAAGGAGAAGTAGCTCTAGCTATTTTAAAAGATATTCAAGTTTTTGTAACGTGAAGCTAGATTTTCATCACAACATATAAGCATAAAAGCATAGTAAGATTCTTAAGTTCAATCATGGCAATTCAACACTTGCTTCTTGTGCAAGATTGCACTTTGCTTTTCTTTGCATGTTCTAACTAGCAAAAGCTTTCTCCCCTTTGTTTTTGTCGAAAAGAAGGGAAGAGTACAAGCTAGCCAGCGTTTGCCTTGAGCTAGCAATCTTTCACGATATGCAAGTTTTACTACATACAAGCTAGCAAATTTAAAGATGTGTAAGTTTTAGCATATTTGCTTTTCTTGAGATAAGCAAGATAGCACTTTTGCAGTTTTTGTTTCTTAAGATAGGCAAGCTTGTGATGTTGAAGATAGCAAACTCTTTCTTCTCTTTTGAGAAGTGTCATTTTTGCTTCCTTAGCAAAATGCCAAACTAGCAAGAGATAATGTTTTACATGAGGCAAGCAAACAATTTGGCAAGAGCTACATTTGCATCTTCTCTTTAGATGTACAAGAAAGTAAGCAAGTTTTTGCATTTTCTTGTCTTGTGCAAGTTAGCTAATTTCTCTTTGAGATGACCCTTTACATTAATTCAAGATAGCACATTAGCAACCCTTTCTCCCCCTTTGTCATTGGCAAAAAGAAAGGAAGATTCAAGTCATGAATATCAAAATAATAATTTTATCAAGAATATTTCATCAGTGCGTGCATCATTATCATACGTTAAAGTATTGCATGCATAATACCAAATCATCAAATTCATCAAAATCTCAACATTACTTTCAAGATATTCAAAATGGTATACATAGATTTATCATAAAGCAAATTAATTTTCAATAATCACATAAGGCATTTAAAGAATTTTTGAAACATAGGAGAATGATTAATTTAAGCATGCAATTTTTCAATCAAATTCAAGTCATGAATACCAATACTTTCATATTGTGAGTATCAATTCATGAATACCAAAAGATATTATTTGTGATTCCAATTTTGCAAGATCAAGATGATGATTTAGATAAAACTTATTCAAATCAAATCGTTAACTTGAAACTCATAATCAAGTCATCAAAATCAATTTCAACATTCACAAAATATCATGAAATCATTAATCTCGATCAAATGGGAAAAGAATTTTTTAAGTAATTCTTTTTCATCTAAGCATGCCTTAGTCTTTATATGCCAAATCAAGATAAGCATGAAAGTTCAAGACATAAAGGCAAATCTTATAAAACAACTCATCAAGCAAGATTTTAAACATCTATTCTCAAGCCATATAAAGAGTAAGTCAAGGATTCAATTATCTCATGTCATGAATTCCAACAGGCATCTCAAATTATCAACATCACATTAAAAAGATATTTCAAAAAGATATATCGATAAGTGATTCATTTGTATTATTTCATTTATTCGGAAGATTCTCCTCTTTGGTAAATAAATCTAGGAGAACAACATGAATTAAGGGAGATATAACATGATTGAAGCATTGAACATGATTCATATTTAAAATGTGTCTCATGTCATAAGTATGAATCAAGCATTTGTGAAATCCGAAATCATTCTCAAAGTCACATTCAATAAATTCATACATGACAAGCATAGATTTATTGAAAAGTCGATAAGATAGAGGATCGCATTTCATTTTTATAAATTTCTATTCATGTGATTTGCTTCTTATAAGCATGCTTTTACCTTTAATAAAACAAGTGTCAACATTTAAGACGGAAAGGTAAATTTCATAAAACAAATCATCAAGCATGATTCCATGATAACATCCTTTTAATATCTTGATATTCATCATCAAGTATGATTTCAAAAAGTATGTTCAAGAGAAATCATTAAGACCAAATGTATGATACACTCATTTATTTTCAAAATATTCATCATGTTTATTTTTATGAGATTCACAAGATTGGTAAAATAAATTCATTAATCTCAATAGGATAGAAAATTCATTTCCATTTCATACAATTGATTTCATGTGAGGGTATTCAAGTCTTTTGTAAAAACATGTATCATCATTTAAAATCGAAACATAAATTTCGTCATGAAGCCGTCAAGACCAAACACTCATGATATCACATCTATCATCAAAAGACTATCAAGAAATTCATACATAGATGTACATGCACTATGTCATCTTAATATGTCATGAGAATGTCATCTTAATTCGTTATAAAAACGATTAGACCAAAAACATGTTAATCTAAAATGAGAGTCTCAAATTAACATTTACTTCAAAATCTCAT